>CM069317.1:15235076-16435076 GCA_035609425.1 Epinephelus awoara | reverse complement strand
CTTCCTCTCGTTTAACTCAATAGCTTTGTAACGGATCCTGTCTTTATGAAGGTTATGCTATTTATGAGCAATATAGACAACAAACGTCACGTTTCAAGTCATAAATAAGTCATTATGTCAGAGAACAGCATGAAAGACTTCACCTTTCTTCTTGTTTAAGACATTTTGGTCGACATGACCTTCAGCTGGAGTACTAAAGTCATCAGATCCATGGCACTCAAATGGTATATAATAAAATAAGTGTGTTTTCTTTAGTGTATATTCAACTAAATAATAAGAGTCTTTGTGTTTTCGTTACCTGAGAATGAGTCGTTTCTATCTACATAGGGAGCTGGTCCTTGTCTGCCACCATGTTTCTACAGTAGCCCAGAACGAACGAACCAAACAGTGGCTCTACATAGAGCCCCCCCCGAAACGAGCAGCATTGGAAAACACTGATTTTTTTAAAGTAAAACTGCTCTACTCAGTGATTTTACCGGTTTAAATCCCTGGGTCCACTTGTTTCGGAGAGGAAGAGACTTTGGTAGATAAATCCTCACTACTAGATGGACTAAATCCCCCAAATCTTACACACTTAAGCTTCAATACTAAATATATATCTATGTACTTGTTTGGTAACACTTTACTTGAAGGTATCTACATAAGGGTGACACGACACTGTCATAACTATGACATAACACTGTCATGAACTTGTTGTAAGCGTTTGTGACTAATGTCATTAAGTGTCATTCGGTTTTTGTCATGACAAGTTTACATTGTTTGGGCTGTCTTGATTATGACAACTTGACATAAATCAAAGTGACATTGCCAGAGGTTGTCTTTGTCATGACAAGTTGACATTACATTTGTTTGGGATGTCCTTATAATGAAACTTGACATTAACCAGGATGACATTACCAGAAGGTGTCTTTGTCATGACAACTTTACATTAACAAAAAAATGCACCTTTTTTTTGTGTTTATGACAAGTTGACATAATGATTATTACAATTAGATGTCCAAGGTTACAGACCGATTCTAACACTCGATGATTGACAGCCAGTCTTATCCTTTATGATATCTTAATAACAAATCAAAATGGTACCACTTTACTTGAGGTCAAAGAATTTATTCATTACACTGTCATAATGGTGTCATGACAGCCAGTTTTGTGTCGTATCCTGCCAGACATCTATCTGACCGAGTGTTACAATCGGTCTGTAACCTTGGACATCTAACTATAATAATGTCTGATGTTTATGTCAACTTGTCATAAACACAGAAAGAGGTGCATTTTTTTGTTTATGCCAAGTTGTCATGACAAAGAAAACTTCTGGTAATGTCATCCTGGTTAATGTCAAGCTGTCATAATAGCGACATCCCAAACAAATTTAATGTCAACTTGTCATGACAAAGACAACTTCTGGTAATGTCACTTTAGTTAATACCAAACCAAACAATGTCAACTTCATTACAAGAACCGAATGACACCGAATGCCAGTAGTCATAAACGTTTATGACATGTACACAATGTTTATGACAAATTCATGACAGTGTCATGTCACCTTTATGTCATTATAAGGACATCTGAAACAAATTTAATGTCCACTTGTCGTGACAAAGACTTTAATTAATGTCAAGTTGTCATAATCAAGACAAACCAAACAATGTCAACCGAATGACACTTAATGACAGCAGTCATAAATGTTTATGACATGTACATAATGTTCATGACAGGTTCATAACAGTATCATGTCATAGTTATGACAGTGTCATGTCACCCTTACGTAGATACCTTCAAGTTATGTCTTGCCATTTATTTTTTTACAGCAGAAATTCAGGTTGTTGATTGGGCTTGAGCCCAAAACTGCTGCCTTGGTTTGGGCTCGGGACAGGCTTCGACAGACTCTGTGGGGTCATGTGGTGTCAGGTCTGATTTTTCGGGGGACCAATCAAAGCTACAATTTGTTCCACATTTTGAAATAATGAATTGTCAATATCAGACGGCAGACCTGCAAAATGGACAAACAATGCTTAGAAATATAATTTCACATAATGAGAACACCGGAGCTGAGACTGAAAAACATTTCTAAAATAAAATACCCCTTTTCCATTATGCACTTTAGTCGCAGACAATCAAATCTCGAATGCTCCGACATGTCTGGAGCCTCCGGGCTTCGACAGCGTTGGCAACCTTAAGAAATAAATGTTCTTCTTGCGAGAATAAAATCAATTAGGCAGACAAGAGATAGAACATAATGACTGGCTACAGGTGAACTACACCTCATTCATTTTATACAGCAGGCGTGTTCTGAATCCGTGCAAGATTTCTAATTAATACTCGGATGTGTCAGACAGACACAGGTAAGGAGCTACGGATCATGATTAGAATGTGAGAGGGGAAAGATTTATAATATTTGAGAGATATCTGAAAATCTCTAAATGGCTTAGAAGCAAAATAAATCTCTGGCTGTCTTTTACTACATGAACCCTGACAGCCTCTCAGGTCACCTGGCTGTTAACTAAACACGGAGAAGCAGCGTTCACAGTAATTAATTGACACCACAGAAATGGAACAAACTTCCAGAGGATATTAGATTTGCACCAACTTTGACTGCCTCTAAATGCAGGTTAAAAACTCCCTCCTCACCATCTTACGTCTCTTTTCTTCTTAAATTTTGTCAAAAAGGTTTACGCTGTTTTTCTTTCTTATATTTTTAACTTATTATATAAAGCACTTTGAATTGCCTTTGTGTATGACATGTGCCATAGAAATAAACTTGCCTTGCCTTGACATTTTCTAATCAGCACACTTGAACCTCGTGCTCCTGCTCATCACCGGCCTTTCAGACAGAATGCACAGTTATATGACTATTCAGGTGCCAATCAAACGCGGCTCGCCGTGGCGGTGAATGAGAGAAATGGAGGTGAGGGAGCGAGATGTCACGGAGCGTCAAAGGCTAATCAGCACGTCTGCGCCTCGCAATCACGTCCCATTCACTAAACTTTTCCTCCAGCGGGTTAGCACGTTTTAAGTAATGCCTTATTGTCGCCTGTCAGAGGGGCTGACATCTGACATGTTATAAATGACTTCAGGCAAATCACCCGACATAACTTACAAGAGAGTTCTCCTGGAGCTGGTGGGAATAAATCTAAGGCAGCATTATTTTATTTCATTGGGAGTTTTAAGATTTGTACTTCACAAGGCTGTATGTCCACATATCAGTCTGTAAATGGCTGTTACGTACGGTATACTGACAGGTGTTTGCTTGTCTGTAATTTAAAGCTCTTGCACATAAATACACTTAAGTTAACTCACAGAAAGATATTACCACAATACGAGCCACAATACGATATTTATCATGATCGTAAAAAAGAAAGGCAAATGATGGCTTGGAAAAATGTCTTTGAATAAATAATGAAGCCGATTTGTGTTTTTCAAGTAGCCTACGGGGCTGAAAAATGCAGCCAATGTGGAAGTGTGCCTAAAACTGCAGTTCCTTGAATGGCCACTTGAGGCTGGCTCCAAGAGTGAGTCAGTCCCAATGGACCCCCATGTTTACAGCCTGGTACAAAAATGGTTTGGGTCACTATGGCTAATTTCCCCATTTATTTTTTCCAGGAAGTAGATTTTGTTATGGTTTTAAGCCTGTTTTTTGCCTTACATTCATGTTACCATCGGCTAGCAGAGGTCTGAAAATCTGAAATCTTTCATTACTTGTGCCAATTTCACCGTCTGATACCTCAGTCTGAGAAATTCTAACGACAGTGAAAAGGGTAAAAACAAGGGAAAATGGGGTCATTATTCAAAGAGGTGTCATCATCTCTTTAAAAGCAATGAAAGATGCTCATGACCACAGACCTGCTTTGAATATCATATTTCCAAGTCATGGATTCATTTTTCTTGCATTGCATCCTCCACTGTGACATGCAAGCAGAAGAGATGGATGATGGGAGATGGCCTCGTAATCAAGCGGTTGACATTTCAGAGGGAGATCAGTGGGGATATGCACCCTTACCATTTACATTGGAGCAACCAGAGACTGCACGGGAGGTTCGCGGACGCCTCGTAGGCTCAGTGATTAAAATGAGCTAATTAAAGAGAGATGGAGGAAATCATTCCAGTTTTTTTTCCATTAAATTTCCCATGAAATTAGATTTCTCGTTTGGCTGCGTGAAATGGAAGGTTGACTTTTTTATGTGTTTCTGTCGCCCTCGAAAACAAGGTCCGTGCGGAGCGATGTGTATGTGTGTCCGTGCACGTGGAATGAGGAGTGACAGTCCACTTATGAGGAGACGTCATGCTCCCTGAGTTTAATTCCCATTCTGGAGGAGATCGGCGTGACAAGAGAGGACATGTTGAACATTCAAATTTCAGCTGCAATCACAAGAGGAATAATGGGAGATGGCCTTCTAATCAGGCAGCATCTATATGGAGTTTTATTTAAGTTGCATCCAGCAGAACTCTGCTCACAAGACAGCCAAATATCTCCCCTGAACACTGGAGACAGCAGCAGTACATGCCATATATATATATATATATATATATATATATATATATATATATATATATATATATATATATATATACACAGAACGGCTCAGTTGAAACGTGGTGTATAGCTTGTATGTTAATGGCATGCTGACATTGGACAGCCTGCCTGACAGGTCTTGCGTACCGTGGAGACGTACAGGAGTAATGGCCACAGCTAATGCAGGCTCCCAAAGGACTGTGAATGGGAGAGAATGACAGCTCTGGTTGCTGTAAATGGGAGAACGTGTAGAGGTAAAGCACTACATCTGTTAATAACTGCCTTTGAAAAGAAGGAGCGCAAAGAGACGGAGGGGCGAGGGTGAGATGGGGGAGTAAAAAGGAGGAGAGGTAGAACAACAGTTGGAAATGCCTGTTTTTGGCAGAATTAATACCAGAAAAATCAAGATATTTTATCACAGTGATCCTTTATATCAAGTTTTGCCAGTGATGGCTGACATATCATCATATTGCTCGATCCTACAACCACTTAAATATAGGCTTGTCATGCTAACTACTTTAGTTGGATGATATATTGTCCCAGAAATAAATGCGATAAATGATACTGTCATTTTAAGATCATTTACAGACATTCAAACATTGGATTTGGAATATGTCAAAAATGTACTTAACTTTTTTTAGAGTAACTACCATTTGTTAAAGGAGAACACGAGTTACCTCCATAACATGGCTGGTATGCTGCAGGGATGAGAGCCGCGCAGTTTGCAGAGTGGGCGATGAAGTCGAGGATAAAACTACAAACAACTGACATTTTGGCTCATAGCCAGGGGTTGGCCAGCAATCAGGACAGTGCATAATCCACTCCAAAAGCGCAACTCCACGATTGGTAAGTTACACTGTGTCGTCTTTAAAGAGTCTTTCTTGGACTGCGAGTAGGCAGAAGTGGTGAGGATCCAAATCTTATAATAGTTGGGAAAACCTTGCTGTTTATTCGGGTGTGATGTTGCCTGAATGGTGGTGACATTCTTCGAAAGAGCTGCAATTTTTTGATAAAGGTACAATAAGTTCCAACATACCATTAAAAATGAAGCATTGTGGTGCTACAGAGCAAATTTTAAGACCTCAACGAAGAAATATTAACACCATTTAACACCAACAAACGGCATTAATTCATGGCAGTAAACATCACGTTCACATCTCATCGGTGCTCCATTGCCTGATGCTCCCAAGTTTTTCAGTATATCTTCTAAGTCGCCTCGATGTCGTTACTTGTGACCGCATTACAAGTAATAAAGTAATAAAATCATATAACTAATCATGTAACTAGATACAGTAATAGGCAGATTTGTTTAGATATTCAGACGTCTCCGTTACATCTCAACATTTAAGAGTTCTCACAAGTAAAAATAAGACTTTTTAAGACATTTTATGGCCTTAAATTTTCAAAATCAAATGTAATACTTTTTAAGACTTTTAAGGATCTGCAGGAACCCTGATAAGCAAATGGACACAGAATGATAATCGTCAATTTTCATATCATGGTATACCTTAAAACCAGTTTATCGCTGCAACCCTATTCTCGACTTGAGGGAACATGTTTGGCACAAACGCCAGCAAAATTCACATCATCATAGTTTTTGTTTTTTCCAGTCAAAATGAAATGCAAAAATACCACTCCTACATAAATGCTGACATGTATCACAATTGCAACATCCAGCAACGGGCAATATCGAGGTCAGCAAAATGATCATGGTCATGTCCATATAGTAAGTCAATAACAGATTATCATGACATGCCTGGAGATGGGGAACTAAAAGGAAAGAAAAGGTAGGTATCAACTGAGTTTTTGGCAGAGTTAATACCTGACAAATCAAGATACTGACCCTACAACCACACACAAGCCCATGATGTGCGTCAGTGAGTGAATAAAACATGGGCTGATGGGGGATAAAGCGGGTTAACTAGTCTCTAAGCTGCAGTGATTTGACCTAAACAGTGTGACAAAAGAGAAATAGATGGCAAAGCTGTTATGTGTGCCCACTTCTCCTCACCATTAACAAAGTAGTGGGGTATCTGACAGGTCAATGACTCCACAGCCCGTACCTCCAACTGTCAACTGAGAGCTGCAGGGCACGCACACACACACACACACACACACACACACACACATACACAACACATCCACAGGAAAGGGTCAAAGTAGAGGAGAGCTTCATAGAGTATAATAGACTGAGCCGTGACCTGCTCTCTTTATACAATGGTCTTTTGTGTGTGTGTGTGAGTGTGTGTGTGCGGTGCATATGTGGTCACACCTAAGCCAACACCCCACGGCCTTCTTCACATTCATCAGATTGATATTAATATTCATGAGGAGGCTGGTGGCCGGTGTCTCGAGATGGGGTGCTAATGAACAGAGCGTGTATGCGTGTCGGTGTGTGTGTGTGTGTGTGTGCGCGTGCTGCAGATGCAGGGGGCAGAACTGTAATCAAATCACAGCCGCCCCCTCATCTCCGCCCTCATCAACCACCAGTAGCGCTCCTTCCGCAGACGCTAATGCTAACATGCTACGCTACTCGCCTGCCTGGGGTTCGGCACAGGCGGCGGGAACAACAGACGTGTGTGTGTGTATGGTGTGGTGTGCATGCGTGTATAATAATGGTCGGGGGCTGGCCCAGATAAAGAGGTCTGGACTCGCGGCAAAGCTAACCACTAGGCGTACAAATAGCTTACCATTATCTCTCATTAGCATCCGCGGCTAACACAGAGCCCATGCTGTGCGGTGGAGGGCCCTCACAATGGGACCACTCCTGTATGATTGATGGTGAAACAGCGTCGGCCACAATAACAGAACAAAAAAAGAAAAGCACTAAAGATAGAATCTGTCGGCTGCAGCGGGGTAATAAAAACGTAGACAAACAAAAGGAACTCAGACTAATCAAGAATGCCAGGCACAGCTCATTAATCTATGAGAGCCGACACTGTTTGGAAGCCCGCAGATAAGTGGGATGACTGGCACGTTATGAGGATCACGTGCGCCCGTCCTATTCCGCCTGCTATCTTTTCATCAGCAGCGAAAACAAAAGGATAAAATGAGAAGTGAGATGAAAGCGGGGAGGGCGTTCGGAGAATTGGGTGAAAGCTGCGAGAGTAAAGAAACAAAAGGTAAATTAGACAGTTCCTGTGCGGCGCAGGTTCCAGTGAAGCGTTTGCTCAGCAGAGCCCGTAATCACAGAAAGCACCGCAGCCACGGGAAAGAGAGCGCCGACGTCAGGGTGACTTGTTAGCGAGGGAATTTGATCAAATGCCGGAGCGGGATTTGATCTGTGACACTTCATCATCACTCTGAGGATGCGGGGAGAACACGGATTTAGGTTGGAAGGGAAATGACTCATTAAAATCTAGGACTCACCCTCTTATGCACAAATAAGACGCAGATCTTATGATTATAATTCCATCATCCCGGAAAATGAGGCTTCTGTTCTCGGTGATTGCAAAACAATTTTTTCCGCAGCTGAAGATTCCCACTGAGTTTACACATCTATTATTTAGTCGTGTCCCCTTTTTTCACAAAGAGTATTTTGCCAAACTTGCAGTCCTACATGCACATGACAGCGCACACACACACAGACACACACACACACACACACGCTCTATTGTTCGTGCAGCTTAAAACACCAATTGTTATTGCATGGTACAGGGTCGGCTGAATATTCCATTTTCATTTCATTTGGCCTTCTTGCTGACTAAGTGTTGATAATTCATCATTCGTCTGGGCCCGGGGCTTATGAATATGGATTTCGGGTGGTTTATTAGCACATCTTAGGAATGCATTATGGGAAATTAGCAAGAGGAATGAAATTTGCTCTTTATAGAAATTGGGTCGCCGGGTGTGTGTGCGTGTTTGCGTGCTTATGAAACGCAGTGAACTTCAACTCCCAGCCCGATTCTGTGAAGTTACATCACTGCCGTTTCGGAGAACTTCCCTTCCCTTGATTTGTTTCAAATCTGAAATGCTGTCCTTTCATGTGTCTCTGTAAAAGTGAACATGACAGCGACATCACACGGCACCGTCACCACTCCTACTGCTGCTTTCTAAAGAACCAGAGTTGAAAACGTGTTCATTTTCTCACCAGGCATGCATCGAGCAAAGCAACATGCAATCAAATCCAATCAGTTTTTTTGCAGCAAAGCAAAACTCTTTTCGTCATGTTTGTTATTTAGCTGGTTATTTTCCTAATAACTACTGACAAGCTAACCAAGGTTTGGATTTACAAACACCTTGTTTATTGGACATCCTGTCATCCTGCCAGGCTGGAGACTTTACCGAGGAAGTCAAAATAAATCCGCTAGCAGGCTCTAAGCTCTGCTAAGAATGATGGATTCTCTGCTGTAATTTGCTGCACCTCATACCAGGTAAGAACAATCAGGAAACAGCTTGCCGTCTAAATCACAGTTTGTGTTGTTGTGCTAAGGTGCCCAACCATGAGAAGCTGCTGTCTATCATACGTCAATGTGTCGGAGTGTTAAAGGCTGGATGAGGATAAGACAAATGCATAAATATAACAAATCAAACTGTTGCTGTGGTTTGAATCGCCATACACCCTGTCTATGGATTCATCCTCACCTTGTCCCTGTCTTCCACTAGATCACTCAGCAGGTCGTCCATGTCCAGGATGCCTCCTTCAACGTACTCCAGATGGTGGGTCTTCACTGAACTCTCCCCATGCTGCACACAAAGTAAGCAAAAATTAGAAATTCACAGAACAGAGCAGACTGAAATACCAACATGGACATTTCCTCATAATCCCTCATTTAAATACATTATCACAAACCTGTACTATGTAACTGAAAATGGCTACAACAACCAACGACATCTGGGTTAAGAGTTTAGAGAGAGAGAAGAAGAGAGAAGAGGGGCAGTATTTTGTATTGGAAGCTTTCTTTTTTCTGTTTGTAGTCCAAGAAGTACGTATTGACCAATCACTGTTAAGCAGGCTTTGGCTGCCTTCAGGTAAACAGTACGTCCAGAGAGCAAAACAGGCAGTACACATTGGCTGAGATTCAAACCCGCAACCCACCAGCTATCGCCTGATGAAAATTTAGCTTTCTGTTATCTGCGATCTGTTCGTAAAGATGCTAATCAGACTGGAAACACTCAGTATGTTTATATGCAGCTTGAAAAAATCTAATTATTGGCTTAGTCCGACTGAAATTGGACTTTTAAATGTACGTAAACAGCTTAGTCCGACTGAAATTGGACTTTTAAATGCACGTAAACGGCTCAGTCCGACTGAAATTGGACTTTTAAATGCACGTAAACAGCTCAGTCCGACTGAAATTGGACTTTTAAATGCACGTAAACAGCTTAGCCCAACTGAAACCGGACTTTTAAATGCATGTAAACAGCTTAGTCTGACTGAAACTGGACTTTTAAATGCATGTAAACAGCTTAGTCCAACTGAAACCGGACTTTTAAATGCACGTAACAGCTTAGCCCAACTGAAACCGGACTCTTAAATGCATGTTAACAGCTTAGCCTGAACGTTGGTTATCCAGACTACACTGGAACCCACTAAACACTGGCCATTTGCCCCAGAGGCTAACGTGTGGTTTTTACTCAAGGTAGTGTCCCTGATGCGAGCTTTGCATACCAGAGAAATCGCCCCTTTTGCATCCAGCACGGAAGCCCCAAAAGTTGTGGCGTGCACCTTTATGTTTTTGCAGCCAGGTGCCTACTGCACACCCTGCGGTTTTCAGTTCAACAGGGACGCATTCGAGGGAAAACTGGCAGAGCAGGTTTGCCTGTACAGACATCTCTAATAATCTCTGATATCAACCCTTCATTGAGAGACCACAGGGACAGTTAAGTGGCCTTAATTTGTTGGAATAAAATAGCCACCACTTTGGGGAAAGAAGAGGCTTTTTGTCGCAAGGAGATGGCTGTAAAAACTAAAAAACGGTCTCATGGAAAGAGTGGAGATCCAATGGGAAACAAAGCAGTATGAAATAATTTTGACTGTGAGGAAAGGAAAAATGCAATGTTTGGCGATAGATGGGTATACATTTCTTCCGGTAACACTTGATGACTTCTTGCTTATCCATAGAATGTTTTGTTTGTACACCGCCTGGTGTTACAGAGCATATTGCAACGCACATTAGTGGTGTGAATAAAGCTTAAATTGTCATCAGACCGTTTTAATAACTAGGCAATTTTACCCGGTATAAATATATTGTATACAACAAGAAATGTGGCACAATACTAAGTCAGTCAACACAATAATCACACGTATATATCCAGAGCCAACAGTAGGTTTCCCTGTTCGTTTGGCAGGTACAGCAACAACAGACGACCTACATCCCACAGAACATGCTTGTACAGAAGAATGCAAGGGTGAGGAACTTTTCCAGTTTTGCTGCTCTGTGGGGAGCGGTGGTGGGCACATTCCACACTGGTTTCACTGTCACCATGAAGACAGAGGTCAGAGTGAACACACCCTGAGAGCAGGAAGTACCCCGAGCCCAACGCTCCATGCATTGTCAAAGGGAACAAGGACTTTGGACTGAGCTGCAATCTGAAATCTGTGCGCTGTTAGTGAGAGAAGTTCATGAACAATAGCATCTTCCCCTTTTTGTGTCAGGGCGATTGTGACCTCTGAGAGAAAGTGCATCTATTGACAGTTTCAGTCAAGGCTGATGATAAATGGCGTAAAATAGGAATACAAAGTGAAACAAGAAGTAATTCCAGCCTCCTGGATGGGTCACATACTTGCATTTCTTTTCAATGTTTCTATTAAAAGTCATTTCTCGAGTGAGAAAGGAAATCTTTGACAAGCCTTATCTTTTCTAACAATGTGTGCAGTAGAAAATGGCCCATTAGGAACTGCCCATACCAATAAGCAATCTGTCCAGAGCAACACAAGACTACATCACCAGCTAAATTAACAGCTATAGGCTATAAGCCTCGGAGGCTGGAATGAGTTTGGCTGAGACCCAGCGAGCGGCTTCTGCTGTATCACTGAGACCCGCTCTGAATGGGCTCCTTCTTGCTCCACTGCATCCGAATGTGAATTATGGGGCACAGAAAAAAGAGGGTGTCTGCTTTTCACAATGGGCCAAGTCCATTCTCTTAAAAACAAATGGTTGGGAGAGTCTGGGATTTCAATCACAGGAATAAAGCCAGAGCCTCCCTTTCTTCAGAAGTGCCCATAATGCCAGCACCAGAGCTGTGAGAGATAGAGCAGCAAGTAATCTGTAACTACAACTAGCATACCAATAAATCGGCTGCAGTTTTTCACACAATGCAAAAGCCTGTTGATATGCAAACAGCCGTGCACTCCAGTGATCCAGGGCCAAGAGCATACTGTCACTGTAAAACTGTTTGAAGACAGCTTCATGATAACTTGAATACAAAAACCCAACAGTAACCTTAAAGAGGAACTCCGGTATTTTTCAACCTGCACACTATTTTCCTTTTTTGTGTGTGTGTCTAAGTGACTTATGGGAACAACAATTTTTGGAATTGATCCAGTATTGAGCAAGAATGCTGCAGATAGCAAAACAGGCTACGCTGTCACTACTTGCTACATCAATTTATGTTCATTATAAGTGCTTCACTGTGCCCCAAACAGACTCAGACCGTTATTATGGAAAAGATCCTACAGAAAAATGAACGTTTTTTCCGTTGCTTTCACTTGTTGAGGTCTGTTTTGTGTCCAAGTCTCACTAAAAGAGACGAAATGTTAAGCCATGACATCAAACCAATCTCCACAGCAACAAGACACACCAGCGGCAGCATTTTTTGACACTACAAGCAACTGCCATTGTATGAACAGCAAGAAAGTCCACATAGGGCGAGCAGGAGGGGAGGTGGAGGTCAAACAAACTCCAGACTTTCACCCATGAGCCCGCTGTTTGTCTCTTTATTTTGCTAAGTCTATGATAACTTTATTTTGTACATGTAACAAGTGCAAATTGACAGGCCGTCCCTGTGCATCCAGAACTAGCACTGAAAGGTTACCTAGAGCGTCATAGCTTGACATGTAAGGCCAGTGTCCAACCATTGGTGTTTGACGAGTTGGGAGTGAGCAATTGTTGAGGGTGCTAAGAATCTTTTAGATAGGAGTAAGATATGCTTTTTGTACTCCAACTATTACTGGCTACAGGTCACCTCTCAAGGGATTTCAGAACTTCCTGTAAGCGAGACTTGGACACAGAACAGACTGAAACAAGCTAAAGGTACAGACAAACGTTCTCTGTAAGGTCTTCTCCGCAATGCTGGTAACGCCACTAGCTGCAACCCCCTCGATTAGTATTGGATCAACTACAAAAAACTGTTGTTCCCATTAGTCACTTAGACGCAAAAGCCCCGTTTCCACCAAATACATTCGGTATGGCACCTTTGGAACCAAAAGTACCCTTCAGACATGGTACCCAGACCCTAGCGTTTCCACTACAAACAGTACCCTTAAATTTGGGCGGGCTTGTTGTCACTCAATGCTCCGTCCAGCACTTTGCATTTCCTCATTTGCGGTGACACAGAGGGAAGTCTGCACCTCGTTTATTGTCCACAGCACATCTGCTACTGACCAATAAACAGACTGCAGTGTTCACAGCTTCACCTTTTAGTACCAGATCTGTGTGCTAGGTACCCCACAGGGGGACCAAAAATGGGGACGGTACAAAGTGAATCTAAGGTAAATGCTAAAAGATAATTTCATTACAAGTAAAAGATTGTGCAGCACTGAAACCAGAATGTATTTATATCACAAGTGTTTACTACAGGACAGCACATGTTGGAGATATTGCCACTGGTGGAGTGAAGACATCAGCGCAAAGCATGTACACCTTGCCAGAAAAACTGGTCCAACCCGAATGACTGCCGGCGTTCTCCTGCCTCTCACTGACACTGTTTACAGTATGTGTGAGAGAGAGACTGTGTGTGTGACAGCAGAGGAGAGAAGCACAGTAATTGGCTCTCTTGTGGTGACATCACATCACATCACCAGCATTAAGACACACACCTTAATGAAATAAGAGGTATTAGTGTGATTTTCAGGAGAGGGGGAGATTAATTCACATCAGTGGATTAGAGCACAACAATGCCTAAGTGTTAATTAGCGTCACCTCTGCAGGCTGTGCCGGAGCACACCTGGCATACTAGTGCTTCTGTTTCCTCAGCCAGAACTCCAAAGGCCTGAGAAAACACACACTCCTCTCTTTCTACCCGGTGATGAAAAGGGATGAATGTATGACACTTCAGAGGGAAAGTAATCTATAGAGAGGAAAGAGGGGAGCAGAAAAAAAACTCTTCAGAAGTCCCTCATTGTCAATCCCTTGTAATTCCCCTTTGTATCTTGAACTCTTCCCATGACATAAAAAACAAAAGGAGTCGGGAGTCAGTCAGTCAACATTGAGGAGAATTACCGTGACAGTTAGAAGAGTAAATTCCCTGCAAATTACACCATTAAGTCCCCCACCATTTAAAGCCATATCTCTCCCTCTCCCGCTCTCCCCCTCTTTGGTAGGCAAACATGACACCACTCGAGAACGGTGGAGCACCGGGGCGATTAGTGGAGCTGCAGCGGTTGGTGGTTGTGGTGTTGGGGGTGCTATTTCACACTTTGATCCTGAGAAGAATGTGTAATTAAACAGCGGCAGGAGCACGGTGTGGATTTAGCCGTGACTAAAGCAAAATGTCTTTAATGAACGTGTCGATGAAGAACTGTCCTCAGGTCGGATCCGTCAGTGCGAGTGAAAGGAGAGCGTTCACTCTGAAGTAGGGAGACAACTTGTCCTCAGCAGAGCTTGACAATACAACAATTACAATGATAAAAGCCAGTGGTAATGTGTGTCAACATAGTTATAATTTCTGCCAATATATTCCCCTAAATCCTCCACAATGGACCTGTCAGTAGTTTTCAATACATTTCTGAACACTTAAATCTGCCTGTGAATGATTTGTACATGTTTACAAACTAGCTCCTCCTCCTGCAGCTCCCCCGTCCTAAGCCCCTCCCACAAAACAACCACAGGCATATGAATGCACTTCATACAGTAACCCAGTGTTTAACATGTAGAGCTACATTCAACTCATTCGCTTTTGGCCCAAATTTGTGAGCCTTTAGCTCCAGTTAGCAGAAGGCAACATTTTTTGTCCATCTCTGAAATACTTCAGCGACACCGACATGTTTATTTTGTTCACTGTAAGACTCTTTTTTATACTCTCTTTTTGACAAGTCCGTCTTCCTTTTTTGGGTAGCTTTCTGTGCAGGATTCTTCGCCATTGAACACAGAAGGGATCTACACATGCATCTGCATTTGTGCAACAGCCAATACGAACACCGGTCTAGTGTTTTCTCAGTCCACTTGAATTACAATAGGCGCAAAGTTTATTGTGGGATTGTGGTCAATATTTTTTTTCATAAATACACAATATAAAGACACATTTTTGATAAGAATCTATTAAATGTGGCTTCCAACAAGCACAATAAAGTAACTGACAAATTAAGACCTTGGTTCATGATTCATTTGTGTCTCATCTTAATCAGGAAAAGTTCAATAGATAATCTGAATGATCAAAGTTACCTCAGGATGCTGCTGTGTAGCTTTACAGTTATTTGAACTAGGTGGAGTATTTTCCCCTCAGGGAATAATAGAGTTAACACAATTCAAATTCACAATACACATCTAGAGACACAGTCTGATGAATGCAAACTATTTCCCCGAGCACACTGACAGCCAGCCAGGTCTTGCATCAATGACACAATCAGTCTAACACAAAGAGAAACAGCAGGTTTGAACACTTACGTTTAACTTGAAAAATGCCTTTTGCATAGCGGAGCTGTGACGCACATACCAACCCACACGGGACAACTCCTCGCACTCCCACATTCATAAGAAGGAGGGCAAAGTGCTTTCAGCTTGTTTAGTGCTCTGTCAGGTGTCAGCACCGAGTTGGTATAGGGGCTGTAATCTGAACTGCACCTGCAGCAGACAGACCATGAGACGGAGAGAGACAGCTCCAGTATCTAGCGGTTTCCCCTGAGAACGCACAACACTCACGGTCTACATGCTGGTCCCCCAGGCGATAGTCTTAGACTAATACAGTGATCCAGAGACACAGTGATTATTCAGCTGTTGGCAAGACTTCTCACACCTGCAACTGTGGACTACATACTGGACCTTAAAGCAGTGTTGAGAACTTGGCGACTTAGATTTCACAACTTTTTAGACCCTCTTAGTTTTTAAGAAGCAACTGGCGACAAATTTAATGACTTGAATTTGTGTGTTAACTGTTAGCAGAACGAAATTTTCAGGTATTTTGGTATTCATCAAGGCACTAACAAAATCTACACCTGCTTCTGACTGCTCGTAGTGCTTGTGTAAGTAAGATATTGCACATAAATAATCCTTGTCGTCAGTAGAAACTATCAACTTGATACAAAACTGGAAAACGCTGTTCTTGTTCTTGTTTATTTAATTATCACAGACGCGACATGGGAGATGTAAATATTATTTCAAATTAAGTTTTGGTTTAAAAAGACTGGTGGACATGAGGAAGCAATTCGGCATCTGTCTCCGCTCACACTGGGCAGTTGGTGAACCCGAATCTGTCAGAAAGTTTGGATGCAGACGGTGCGCTTTTCGCCAGACTATCTCTCTTGTTGCTAAACTAAACCGTGGGTTATTGCCAACATTAGACTGCCTGCATTAAGATGTTTAAATTGTGGTTTAATTTCACAACGTAGACATCATGCTGCACTTCAGGGCACTCGATTTGCGTGCGGCGATAAGGAAGCGCCTTCATTTTAAGGGTGCAAAACCTATTTAGCATTTTTAACTATGTTAGCACAACTAGCCATGCTGACACTGCTAACACACCTTACAGTGCTAACAATAGTATCAAATGCTAAAGTACGTTTGCAGCTCAAAATATAGCCACTTACTCATCAGGGCGACCTGCGGCAAGACTGGAAGGCGGGCACAATGTTTCCACAGCAGCCATGTTGAGATAGGATGGCGTTACAAGCAGTAATCGCACAATGAGTAGCACCACTAGCTAAGGTTAGCTCCCACCAGACCCGGGTGGTGCACAGTGCAAAATTAAGTATTTTCTGCATTTCACCAATTAAAAGATTTGACATGTCTATTCCAGTGTCTCAAATTTGAGAATTTGCTGCTTAAATTTACTTCTTAAATTCAATATTTTGGGGTTTTGCACTGTCTGTGGACAGAACAAGTAATATCACAGTCATTTAGGGGAAATTACGATAAGCAGATTCACTGTTTTTTGGCATTCAAATCACGCCTAGTTTTTCATTTTTTGAGTAACTATATGGATGACAGATGGAAGTTAAGATATAATTTTAAGTTAAGCAATTATATCAACTCTTATAAGTCTTAACACCTCAGGTGCAAATCTTTACACAACTCCCACAGTCTTCATTACATGCCACAAAGGCAGTGATAGAATAAAGTGTGGATAAAAAAAAATCTTTTATCACTGTCGTGATGGCACGTACACTCCTATTTTACAAATCGCACTGTATAATGAGCAGTAATTTCCTGTTTGCCGTTAGTTAGAAGTTTTATAACTTAACACAACTGTTTTCACAACAATAGATATGAAAGCAGCTGAACACGTACAGAGTCACAGCTGAGATCACATTAAAATAACCTGCTAATTAAGAAGGTTTACGTGCCATTGCTGCAATGCACCGAGACTGTGCAGGATCCAGTTCGCCATGCATAAACCAACACACACACATTTGCAGTGATTAAACCCAGGTTTTTGACACTGTCCCTGCTGTCAGCGGTGAGGCCGAGAGTGGAGAAATGTGCGGTTAATGTGGGCGCTAAGTGGATTCTGCTGGCAGGAGCAGCCGGCTCATCCGGTCACATCTATTCGGCCCTCTCTGGCAGCTACAGAGCCGGACTGTCCTCGTGATGATCTGCCTCTATTAAGAGAAGGCAACAGACTGCTGAGTCAGCGTCTAGCAACGGCTCCTAATTAACATGCTCTTTGAAAAGCAATCAAGGCCTCGGTGCATTCTAATCACACACTCACATTTAGCCTACTTCAGCTTGTGCACCGCAGCGTGTCTCGCAGAGGATCAACAGAGACCGCTGGGCAGAGTGGGCATGGCTGTGGCTGTCAGTGGAGCAGAGACGTGACAGCTCAGGGGACACTGAGCTAGATGAGCTCCTCTGAGTGTGTGTGTGTGTGTGTGTGTGGCTACCTAGGTGTTTGTGAGGAAGCAATCCATCCTGCCATACAGCCACCCCATCGGTCCTTCCATCCCTGCATCCGCGGCCTCTCGCATCTCCACAAGCCAGCCTCTCGCCTCGCCGAGAGGGAGGGTGCGTGGGCGGGCTGAGGGGGGCCCAGCCAACCGATAAGACCGGGACCTGTCACCAAACCTAATCCCCAATCACTCGGAAGACAAAGCCTCCTGTCCGCAGCACACGTCCCCGACTGCGGCCACATTGAGGACATCAAACGGTAAACTTCCACCTGCCCGCTGAGATACCAGGGCTTAAACAGGCAGCTATTGTACAGTTAAGACAGCCAGGGCTGCAGCCAGCGCCACTCACATCCTCACACACATCAGCACCCTATCACGCTGGGACAGAATGCACATACGAGGCAGCTGATTAATAAAAGGTCAGTTCTGCAGGATGATTAATGTTGAAGTGATTGCAACATCAGGGAGCAGAAAACTGGTGGTTTACATCTTTGTGTATGTGTGGGACGCTCAAAACAACAACCGTCTCTTCTTCTTCATTTCCTACAATGACCTTTAACTGTAGGGACGGGAACAGAGAACCCATCCCAGTTGAGAGCCGGTTCCAAATTGTCCAATTTCCAAACAGGAAGCTCCCTTCTTGAGCTTATCAATTCCCATCCCTGTTCGACTCCCATCACAACAGGTATTAACTTAGTGCATCCACATGCATAAGACATGAAGGTCAGTATAAAGATCAGCATGCAGTCCCAAGCAGAGGTAGCTTTTATGTAGGAATACGGTTATGAGAGTGAGTTAAGTTAAGTAAATCTATATTTTGGAGACAGGTAAATGTAGGTATAAAAGCATAAAGACAGTATTAGGTTCAGTGGTGTGTTTAAAGATTTGTGACGTCAAAATGTTTGACTTTCAAGCTGAAAAGTTTGACTCACCTTGACAAAATAAATTGAAAGGTGGGTGTATTAAATGAAATGTTTGCCACAATTAAGAGCGCACAAATTCAAATTTAGGGCCTACTGTTATTTCATTATTATTCCAAAATGTAATTTAAGACATTTTAAGTTTTTTTAAGGACCCGTTTTGTTTTTTTGTTGTTGTTCTTATGGGGGTATTTTTGATGGTATGGTGGATTAACCTTCCAATTCAAGGTGGTTTAGCAAAAGGTCCAGTTTTATTTATGTTTTACATTAAATTCGGTGACTACTACTATTTTAAAAATTGAATTAAAGACATTTAAGACTATTTAAGGACCTGCTGACACAATGTAGACTTGTAGTTGTGTTTGCTTGTTTGTTTGTTTTTCCTGGGGGGTGATGTTAAGGTGGATTAATCCTTCAGTTTAAGGTGGTTCAGCAAAAGGGCCAATTTTATTTATGTTATATATTTAACTCTGACAGAAACCAATTGAAGAGAATGCAAAGAATGCTAATATGGTTTCAGTGTAAGATGAACACCCATAAACTTAAATAGCAGTCAGACTTTTCTATAAATGAGACTTATTATTATTTGCATGACAGGTACAACTCCAGAAAAGCAAACTCAATTATATTTAATTGACAAAATAAATCAATATCTCAAAGCAAAGACAACAACTTCTGTTATTTAAGCTAGCAGCTAGCTTTAGCATTGTAGAGACAGACACTAAGTGGTCACGTGACACACACCTTGACCAAGGTATGGCAGTTAGTCTTGTAAAACATGACGAATGAGTGGAATTAAACACTTTCTGTGTTAAATAACAAGGTGTAAATGTAATAAAGGGGGTAAAGTGAGTGGAGGTGTGAAGGGTGTTTACCTGCTCCAAGATCCTGAGGTATCTCCGCGTGGCTTGGTCGACTAACACCCGCACGGTCCATCCAGCTTTACAGGGCACCACCACCGCGGTGCCCCCGAAAGTTACTGTCACCTTCATGGCAGCTGTAAACACAAATATGTCTTTCAAAACACTCCAGTGATTGATTTATCCAAGTTTCGGTGTCCTCTCGCCCCGGAGCTGCTCCCTGTGTGAGCCGGAGAAAGTGGCACCTGTGTGTGTGTGTGTGAGTCGAAACTGGAGCAACAGGTGTCTCAGGTCGGGATGGAGTCACGGAGGAGTCACTCGTCCGCTGTCACCGAGTTCAGCTCTCGTTTAAAACCTCACAGCACATTTTGTTTTCTGCCGAGCCGACATGAAACAGCAGCTTCAGCCACACACACTGACTTTGTGTCATGTGGAGCCCAAACAAAACAAACTGCGCGAGGAACCCGGAAGAAATCACAGCGGCTCCGGCACTCCAGGAAACTACATTCCCCACTGGCACACGCCTCAGCATGCTTTAGTTCACTGTTTTATTTATGTGTGTGTTATTACACACCCCAAAATGTTTCTATACATATTCTTTTATGTGTTTGACGCAGTTTAAATTCGAATATCACGTTTTTTGTGACATAAAACTAAAAGACAGGGGCGGACCTGACACATTCAGGGCCCTGGGCAACTTCCCCTGGGCCCCCCCACCACCCCAAAAGATATTAGCATAACTCGAATAGACAACTTTGCTAACAAATAATAATAATCATAATTAACAAACAAAAAAAATAATACAATTATTAACTTAAATATAATAGCAGACACATATTCTGCATTTAAAAAAAAAGGAAATAAAGAAAAAGACAACAAAAAATATATACGAAGGTAAAATGGTTACAAGATGTGTGGAAATTGAAATCGAAAACTGTACAAATTCAAATGGAAATTTTTAAACAAAAACGTCTCGAAAACTGTAAAAATTTAAATGGAATTTTTTTTTAAACAAATATGTCTCAAAGACTGTAAAAAATGTAAATTGAAATTTTTAAACAAATATGTCTCAAATACTGTAAAAATTTAAATGGAAATTTTTAAACAAATATGTCTCAAAGACTGTCAAAAATGTTAAACTGAATTTTTTTTTAAACAAATATGTCTTGAAAACTGTAAAACTTTAAATGGAAATTGTTAAACAAATACGTCTTAAAAGTGTAAAAAAAAATTTAATGGAAATTTTTAAACAAATCTGTCTCAAAAACTAAAAATTTACAAAATAATATTTTAAAAAAGTTTTTAACTACATTTAATCAATTACTGTACTTAGTGTTGGGAGGGTTACTTTATAAATGTAAAATGTTACAGATTAATAGTTGCCTTGTTAAAAATGTAATGAGTAATATAACAATTTTAATTACTTTATCAAAATAATGTAACTCATCACATTTCATTACTTTTGATTAATTACCTAACAGTGTTTTAAACTGGGCAGTGAAGTTGAAAAGTGCAGAACTGTTGCACTCAAATTTGTCGTCCAGAAATACGGCAAAAGAAAACATTCCTGCACAGCGAGAAGATGCAAAGCAACAGAATGAATGTTTTATTCTACATATAAAGCTTTTAATCACAAACATTTTGATTAGTAACTGTAATTCAATGACATATTTTTTCTTCGTGACTGTGTCTGATTACAATTATATTCATTTTGTAAATTAAATATGTAATTCTGCTCCTCCCTGACTCCCTTTGAGGTGTCTGAGATTTGCTTTCCTACATTTTATATGGCGTTATTCATAGGCGTGGATTTCAAGGAGGATGCAGGCGACACGTCCCCCCCAATAAAAACATGAAAGTAGCAGAGAACTGACTTATCATTTACAACCAATATTGATGCACAAAATGCACAAATTTGTGCTTTAAAAAATCACTAGAACGTGTTTGATGCTCGAAATTGGCAGAGGACACCCAAACCCCACATATGTATTTCATATATATTTCACATAAATCAAATTAAAAACCTACTGTACACCCTTGGTGATATTGTAAATTTAACCCCAACAGTTATAAAATATGCTACACTGATTTCGATCAAACTTAGCTCAATTTTCTTCCACCTTAATACTTTTGTAAAAATGATCAAATTTTAGTATATGAATTCAAATATTTCATAGACTAACATTCATGGTGGTCATTTTACTCAGTAGGAAGGCCTACTTATACTTTAACTCATTCGTTTTGCAGATGATGTACATGTTTTTACTTAAGTAAGACTTCTATATTACAGTATTGATACCTTTGTTTAATACAAGATGGGAGTACTTCTCCTACTACTTGTTCATGATCCAAAATCAGGTTTTTCATTGGAAATTTGTGACATTTTGACCAGCGCCGACTCTTTAACCATGAAGAAACGTTCTTGAAAATGTTCTTAAATAATGTTGCAAGTGCCAAATTTTGTGTCTTTGCATGCTTCTGTAAAGTCTCATATCGTAAAGGACAAACCAGGTAAATAGTCCACATGTATTTGCAGAGAAATATCAGCCTGACTCGTTCTCTACTCTAATCCAACACTCACACTCACACCTTTCCTCACACACACATCACACATACTAATTACCTCACTGTTATTGTCTGTCATTTTATGTCATTAGGTGTGTTGTGAAATTGCCTTTATGGATATTAATGGCCGCTGACACGCTCCCGTGCCTTATTCCCGCGCATTGTTTGGTTTTGCTCTCGGGAATTTCCTCCCCATCAAATCAGAAAGCCACCGCGGCAGATGGATTCATAATTGGGACAAGCAATTATTTCCACCGCCACTGTAATTCATCCGAAATTTACGGAATGGAACAACGAGGGGGCTGACAGCCTCTTTTGCCTCGTGTTTCATCTCACTCCTCTCATTTCCCCTAAAAAAAAAAACACACAAGGTGAGTATGGCGGCAGTTAGAGAGCAAGGTGCGAGGACAGAAAGCAAATAGAGATGCAGAAAGAGGAAGAATGAGATGATCCCTAATTAGCAAATCCTGCAGTGACTTTGTTCATAATCCCTCAGCTCTGATTTTTAAGAGAGAACATAATTTCATACCTGGTTTAACACTGTGTCTGCAGAGCCCCTGGGAGGATGTGATGCTGGTTATGTTCCCCCAGCGTGGTGATGGCAGCTGCTGACTCATCAGTCGCTGCAACTTTGTTGTTGCCAGCACACGGCTGCAAAACTGTGTGTTTCCATTCAGTGTGAGCTGGGGAAATGAGAGATAACAATGTGTGGTGTTAGTGTTTTAATCCTGTTCTTTAAAACTTTCTTTATCCAAGGTCCAAACATTCAAACTGTTGGTTAATGACAGACTCTGCCACAGCTGTGTACGGTTAAGACTCTCGCTGAGCTGTTGGTAAAGACGCTATCATTAACTTTCCACGCTCACCTGCTGGTTACACATGTCATATTCCAAGTCCCTTCATCAAAGCTGCACTGGGCAACTTTGCACTTTAGAAATGACGATGAGAGGCGGCTGATTGAAATGTGAAAATGTGCTCTTTGGAACAGCAGGTGTTGAGGCTGGGAAATATTTTTGATGATGATCTGAGTCCTGATTGTGAGTGCACGTTTTATTGCACACATACATTTTATGAGATTATTTTTGGGGCATTTTGCCTTTATTTGATTATGGTAATAAAGATACAGACAGGAAATGCAATAAAGGTCCCCAGCCACAATTGAACTGGAGACACTGGGACATCAGACACCCCGACCCATGCATTAATAATGCTTTTAAAGTTGCTGTCATCTCAGTTGTATTCCCATCCCATAATGCATTTCTTCATCATCAAAACTTTCCTACAGCATCTTATGATTCTCATTATTTCATGATTGGTTGCAGTACAGTAGAAACAACATATATAAAACTCAAGGCTTACTCAGGCCGCATTCACTCTAGGGCTGCAACTAACGATTACTTTCACTGTCGACTAATCTGTCGATTATTTCTTCAATCAGTCGACTGATCACTTTATCGAAAAACGTGTCCAAATGTTGAAAAATGTCGGCCTGTCTCCAATCACATTTGAGCTATAGTTGTTAACAGGTTAAACGGTCTGTATTGCCTGAAACGACCACTTAAACCGGCTCATTGATTGATCGGGTCCGAAAACGGAAATCCATCCACTTCCTCTCTTTGGATAGTTCGTTTGCATTTCCCACAGTAAGCGAACCGCACGTGAACCAAGACCCCCAGTTTTCAAGTGGCCCCAATGGGAATGTGTCCGAAGGAGCTTTTTCCAGAGCTTTTGACCATGTCGCACTGCCTTCTTCTGACCGATGTAGAGTTCCATACAATTCTATTTGGTTTATAGATTTGTGTTTCTTTCATATTTAACTGATTCCCCCTACAACAGCTGGTTATTATAGTAATTTAAGTGACAGTAGCAGCAAATTCTTAATATTACAATTATTATGACTGTTAAGTAATGCTTGTTTGGTTTGCTGTGTCTTTTATACACCTTGTCTAGTGCTGTATGTCACCTTGTTTTCCTTGTCTGTCCTTTTGTGCGTATATACTATATATATGTATTTTGTTTAGTACCCACACAGTCAACACTGTTTTGCACCAGTAAAAGATATGACTTTCATGTGGTTCAAATGCAAAGAGCTGGTACATACTGAAAACAGCACCCATGTATGCATGCGTTATACACACTCTAACATACTGGCCTATGTGGGACTGCTGCTGAGAGAAGCGTCTCTGTTTGTTCAAGGTGGCTCCTGCCTTTCTGCTCCCATTTATGTACCGAGACAAACAACAGAGTGTTTTGTGCCACATGACGGAGGCCTCAATATGTCGTAACGTCGCAACATGTGAAAAGAACAGAGCGATAAGATGTCAGAATGCAGCATGTAACAAAACACAGTGAGAATCTGATTGTCTGTTCCCACGTCAGGCTGAAAGGAGCTGCTGTCTGACCTGAGAGCAACAAGTTTGACAACAACGTCTTGCTGCAGTGTTTGCACAGTGTTTCTGCAGCCTGTGATGTCACTTCCTCTGTGAATAGTCTGCTCTTCACCTGTTGTGGTGTTGAGCAATATGTAATCAGGACTTTTGAAGAGTTTGTTGTGTTTTGGTTTACAGTCATCTCAGAGCTAAAGCGCTGCTATAAAGTTCCATACTGTATGTGTCTGAACGGTCTATCAAACCTTTCTTTTGAGTCTTTTCAATCTTACCCACGTCTGGAAGTAAGGCGTGCTAGCCAAAGTGTTGGCCATCAATAAAATCCCAGTGATGGTTTTTGTTGTTTTGTTCAGCTCTCTGAGTGCAATTTACAGGGTTGGGTTGTCTGGGTCGATAGCCGTGTTGATTTGCTTTCAGTCTTCAAGCAGTGCCCCTTTTCTAAAGAGCAAAATTGACATGTTCTCAGCGGCAGTGCCACCACCCCTGTGTTTTAGCTCAGTGTGAGACTGAAGCTGGTCAATAGCTGAGACTTGCTTCACTTCCTGCTGCGCGGCTTACAATTACAGACCCCGAATCAGTAGCAAGGATTACTCATAAAAACCTGCTCTCGGTCCCTGCGAGTGTGCGTCTCTATGTGTGTGTGTGTGTGTGTGTAGCTGTGCAAGTGGGGCAGGAGAGATAGTGCTCGCAATCACAAAATATGACTTTCATTCAGCATGAGGATTTCATTTCAGACCTCAGGTATAATATTCATGCTGCAAAATTGCATTTCTTTTGTGTGCGACCGCTGAAAAGCCCCAAATCGAATAGCTAAAGGCACTCGCCTGTGAATTACAAGTGTTGTCAAAGTTGCCAGAATTGTTGTCTGGAATAATCACAGTTATTCAAAGCAAAACAGCTGTGATCTATGGACGCACGCAGATGCATAGTGTACTTTGGAGCTTATTACACTTCTACAACTTAGGGAGATCTTTGTCAGGCGCCGCTGGCAGTCCACTTCCTTATGGACTCTTTTGTGTGAGTGTGCAGGTAAAGTATAAGGAGAAGTGTGTAGCATTGTAAATGTAAGAGGAAGGTAAATAAACCAACATGGTAAATAAACAGTGCCATATTTACAGAATGTGGAGAATGTTCGGCATGTGACCCAGGAAATACCCAGCTTTCAGTGTTAACCCCAAGCTGGCAGAACTCATGGTCAAATCAGGGCTCAGCGGTGGGTCAAGTTCAGTTCAGTTGAGCATTTAACCCATGGAGCGCCCTGCTGTGCACCGTGTTGAGAACAGGGCTTCAAGTTTTTTAACATGGCTTTCACCTGGTCTGTGTGTCGCACTGTAGATTTCATTTACACCACAAATTAATGCAAAATTGGTGCATGAAAATTCACCAGAATGCAGGAAATTAAGCGTTTTTTTCCCTGGTGCAGGACTCTAAATCCTCACATATGATTCTGCTTCTGGCATTTACAGTAAACATAAAAGAATCCATCATTAAAGTGACTTACTGCATGTGCCACTTGAAAAACATCCATCTGGATTTCTAACAAAACCCTCCCACATTGTGTAGGACTTCCATCTTTTATGCAGAAGCACTTCCTGTGTGAGTTAAAGGCAGACAATGTAGAAGAACTTATCAGGCTTTTATTTTGCTGTCGTCACACTGCAGGTGAAATGTTTGCCAAGTCCACAGCGAGACAGGAACATAACAAAATGTGCATTGTGGTTTTGTTGTTTGGAATTCTAAGGATTCAATGGAATGCTGTTGAACCAGGAAGTCCTGCTCTGTCGTTGCATGCATTCCTCCAAAATAAGAGCCCAAACCGTTTTCCGACCTGAACGTCCAGACCAAGGTCCCTTTTTTCTTTTTTACATTGTATTCATTTGGTCCCTTGGTTCTGTGAGCGGACTAAAGAACTTTACACAACATAGTTATGTTCATCTATGTGGGTTGCGTCACCTTATATTTGACAGCGATTGGTTTATAAATAGGCGAGGGTCTGACGTCAGCGTGTTGTCAAGTAGGCAGGCAGAACCATCCAAACAATGCTTTCACACTAGTAACAGACCGGACCATGTTTCCGTTTGGTCCAGACCTAGACCACCTCTTTTGGCCGGACCAAATTTCGGCCGCTTGGTCCGGACCGTGATCCGGGCGTAGTTTTCACACCTGCGGACCAAACTGGAAAGTCCAAAGTCCAGACGAATCAACCTAGGTGTGAAGAGGCCCTTAGACACATTTGTGAATGTGTCAGTACAGATGGAGGTATCGTTGTCAGTTTCTGTGGTAATCATCTTCTTTTGGAGCAACTCCATTGGCAAGAAACCAGGGACGAGTTATTATATCATCAGCAGCATTAAAAATCATAAAACAGATTAGGAAGGAAGAAATCAGACGACAGGTTATCACAGTCAGAGGCAGGATGTGGATTTGTCGATTACATCAACGCGTCTGCACATATTTTCACACTCTTTTCAAAGAAGAAACATATTTTCTCACTTCTTCTTACAAAGGAGAAGCCATTCCATCTTTGACTGTTGCACACGCCTCATTAGACTAATTAGATTTTTCTCAGCTGAAGCCTGGAGTTTAACAAGACACAACTCTCACCCTTTGCGCCGCGCTCCTTGATGGGTGAGAATGAGACTTTATATTCACTAGGCAGGTAGCACATCACACACTCTCGCTCACACACACACATCCCTTAATGGATCAAATTAGCGCTCTGGCACATAAACCCTGTTTTCCACCCGTTCTTTCGCCCCCTTGCTTGTTCCCTCTCCTCTCCTCTTCTTCCTCGTTCCCTCTGTCAAATACAGCGGCCGGGTAATTAAAATCTACATTGAGACAAAAGTTGCTTTAATTTAAGTTCATTATACCGTGCCATTCTCTGGCTTCGGGGGAGATCTTTTTTAGAAATCCGCTGCCTTGAAACCATGGCAACTGGCGCATAACCTCATTTTCCGCGTAATCACAGCGAGAGAGACTGCTAAACATTGATTTGGACAATTATGGGGCTGCATTCGCCACAAAAGCAAACAAGGCAGACGCAACTGTTGGAAAGGTGAGGTGGGGAGGGGGCCGAGTGCGACTTAAGTGCTTACAGGGAAAATGAGAGAGAGAGCAGAGGGGAGGGGGCAGCGTGGTACATAGCTAGATAGTTTAATGGCTCTAAAATGGCACCTTTTCCTCTGTCTGCAGCTCGTAAATGTCCCGGTGATGTCACTCTTTTCAATCTGACTGACATCCTGTGGCTCATCCACATGGCTCCGCCTCATGAATTTTTCTTCTGTGCTTGTTCAGCTGGGTAATTTGACCAAGAGAACATTTTTATTTACAGCAGGCACAATGGTCTCCTACCGTATATCCAGTTACATCCTGTAGTGTATGTGTCTCTGCGTTTAAAGGGCCAGTTCAATCAGTAAAGTATCCATATTTCTTTTTAATGTGCTGATGTTTTGATATGTTTATGGTGTAGCGCAGGGATACAAGAAAAATCCCAATGTGAATTTATTTTCACTGTGAATTTATAAATAGCAGGTGAGCCTGCGGGCAAAATATAGTTGAATATCATCAGCATATACGTTGTTTAGAGTAATGGCACCAAATTCAACCAACTAATAAAAAATAGTTTTAAAAAGAGTCTAAGATTTAGAGGGATATAGTGACATCTAGTGGTCAGGACTGCACATTGCAACCAGCTGAAACTTCTCCCAGTTACAATTCTTTCAGTGTTCATTGTTCAGGAGGTTTTTACTGGGAGCCGAATTATCCACAGAGGTCTCTTCCTCTCCAAAACAACTGGACCAGGTGATTTAAACCAATGAAAACACCTAATAAAGCTGTTTCATGATACAAATCTATATTTCTTACACAGTTGCACAGAATCCCTGAAAAGGTTTCCTTAGTTAAGGAAAAAGGTTAACCCATGGAGATTGTTTGTTTGCTTGGACTCATGCTTGTGATGCCTGTTATTGTCTCACAACGCTTATAGTTAGTGAAAAAATGGCAGAAGAAGACAAGAAAACCATAGTGGTCAGAGAAGGAAAAGCCTATACTTCTAAGGCAATACAATCATAGAGAGCACATACTACAAATTAAATCTGATCCCAAATACCAGAAAACAGAAACGATTGTAGGAAGAAACTGCAACGAAAATGAATCCAGTCAAATCAAAAGTTGCAGAACATTTCTTAGAGTGTGTTTTTTTACCCTGCTTTGGTTGCTAAGGTCTTACATGCAGCGGAATAGTAAACAGCCAGGACAAGGTGAAAACCTTAAATACTTACGTGATAATTTTAAGGAGAAGACTTCAGGATGTTTTGTCTGTCCAGTTTTATTTTATTCAGGAAACCTTAAGTTGGACTTGGGACAGCCCGCCCCAGACGTTCAGGAGGTTTTAACTGGGAGCCGAATTATTCATAGAGGTCTCTTCCTTTTCAAAACAAATGGACCAGGTGATTTAGACCGGTAAAAACACTGAATAAAACACTTTCATGTCAACAAAAAACATTTTTTTATCGGACTCTGGGTGCGGAGGAGTTGCTAACTCCAGTGGACAATGCGAAAACGCGAAAACCCGTGAGTCCTATCTAAAGCCAGTTTTTAGTTTGTCTGTTCTGGGCTACTGTAGAAACATGGCGGTGCAACATGGCGATGTCTGTCAAAGAGGACCCACTCTCTATGTGGATATAAACAACTCATTCTAAGGTAACAAAAACACTATGATTCTTATTTTTAGGTGATTATACACTAAAGAAAACATACTTATACTATCTATTTCCGTCAATATATCCCCCTAAATCCTACACACTGGTCCTTTAAATGAAAAATATTCACCACAAGGTCTGGGATTTTTAAATTGAATTTTTTTTAGGTCCAGGCTGAACTGGCACTTTAATAAATGTGGCCTGTTCGCCAACAACAAAGGCTTCAACCTCTGCTCAGCGTCACACTGCGAGCAAACAGCCTGGATTTTATTACAAGCATAAGAGGCCGTCAGCTTGGCTGTGGCCTCAGAGGTCAAAGGTCAAAGAGTGAAAAAGTTAAGAAAGGCTTTACTGTAATAACACCACCTCATTATGGGGGGATCATTATCTTTCCGGCAGGGTCAGACATTTGTTTTGACTGACCCGGCTTCAAAGGGACACGGTCGGGTTCTGTTGCTGTTATGTGACCCTGGTCGAATTGTGGGGATTCTGGGTAATTATGACCGGGCTCATACTGAGAGGAACGTAGAGAATGAGGGATAAAACACTGAGCTGCTGTGTTGTGTCTGTGCATGTATGTCCACTGGTCGTCTATGGTGGACAGGACGCAGTCATGATGGGAGAACTAATGACAATCCATCGACCAAACACACTCAATTAAGTTATGCAAATGCACTAATTGCAAATGCATAGCCGTCCTGCCTCATCACTTAACCCTCTGTAACCTGTTTAAAGGTTTCCATACCAGCTTACAGTTTGGCTCATAAGATGGATTCGTCTCTGGCATTCAGCGGTGGATGAATAGAGGGGAGGGCTGGATGAGGAGGGAGGAGGGTGTGCGCGTACATGTGCAGGGGCAAAGAAGAAAAGAGAGATCAAAATTGCCCTTCTGCCAATCAAAAAACCCAATTATCATTCTCAATCAGCAGTGGAAAGACACAAAGAGCCGCTCTCATACAATGGATCAGTGGTCTAGACCAGAACAATTACCGCATAATTAGTTCATCAGACAATCCCAGATTGATCCGACTTTGATTTGCATGCAGAATTGGGTCGGAGAAAAGCCGGGCTTTGAGCGTGCACAAGATGTTCCCATCATACCTAGTGAAGCTCAGGCTGTGCCGGCGACTGAGAAAATGGGTATAAGTGTCAGAGAGAGGAGCAGTTCAACAAGGCAAAAATGACACGGTGAGAAAATGTCTCAGTCGAAAAATTGAGCTCCATCACCCTGTTATCCGCGTTATTGGAACTTTTGCACTGCCTCATACTTTTGGGAGAAGATGGAGAATCAGGGAGTGGAGAAATTACTTCTGCACCCCTTCTGCTAGCACAGCATGGAGTGATGAAGCTCTTTTAACCTAAATGCCCCCAATTTGAATCTTTCTCCATAAGTGAGGATTTCAGTGATGAAGGTGTCTCTGCCGTCATTACGGAGCAGACTCTCTGCAGTGCATGATTGCGAGACAGAGGTTGTTATTCACTTGACCAGCCTGGACCTGATTCTATGGCGGGGAGGCGCTCCGTGCGGTGAAAGGAGCCCCGATCAATGACAAGGAGGAGGTGGAAAGGAGGAGAAAGTAGTCAGCTTGTCACGGGGAAAGCTTCACGCTGCGTTTCTTTCAAAAAAAAATCCAGGCTCGATCACTTTCTGGGAGAGAAAAGGCGCCCTGCTTTCTGCAGATTGTGAATAGGCTGTGATTGCCTGTGATACAAAGGGACGAGGGGTACAGGTAATGACTGTGTGGTTTTGACAGACACCACCCAGCAGCAGCGACATAGCTAGCTGCTCCACCATTTGATTTAGGAGAACCGTTGCTATGGCGACCGCACTAGTTGATTGGCGCCCTGCTTTTTTTTTAGGGGCGGGGTGGTAAATACAGCATTTGGGGAAAAGTATTACAGTGCACCTTATTTAATGGGGCAGGAGTGAATCCAAATGTACATACTGACTAAAAAGTGATTAAAAAGTGAATTTGTGCTGAACGAATTAATCAGTGGGCCTGTTTTAAGATAGAATTTGTAATATTTCTGTATTAAAATGTCTAGAAAAGGAGAGCTATGTTAAATACTTACTTGAGTTGTGTACTTTGTTCCAACGTTCAGACTCAGAGAAATCTGGCATTTTATTCAAGGTGTGTTTTATTCAGTCACCTGTCAATCGTGTCACATGACCCTTTTCCTCTCTAGTTGGTTTAAGGTGTGGGGAAACTCAGGAAACAATGAGGTGTTGCTGTAACAACATCAAATCTGCAGCTTTGGGGAGGGTCCAGCCACCTCTTCCTCTGATAAGTAAAGAACAGTCTCTAACCATTATAGCATTTTTTCTGTCTTACAAAATATTTTTTCATTAACATGCCACTTTGTTACATAGTAATCCAGTAGAGAAATAATCCATTGATAAAATATTTCAGTCTTGATCCAATATATTTCAATGTGCTACTATGTCAAGTGGCTCTGCCAGTTACCAAGCTGATGTGTACAGTAAGCTTAGATGCACAGCAGCATTATAATGTTACAACAGTCCTTTTCATAAATTGATTAATTTGACCACCATATATTGATTTTCTATTTCCCTCCCCTGCCTTGCCCTGCTCGCACTCTCTTTATTAGACCACAAAGGAGATGAGCTATGAGACAAGCTAAATGAGCTAAAGCACTCCGCAGTCCCTTTGTCCTGCCGCCCGCCCACTTCACTGGAGGAGACTACTTCGATAGGGGAGAGCAGAGCAAACATAGTGTGACCTAGAGGTTCACAGTGAGCTGGTGGCCAGCTGGGTCTGACCTGTGCGATGGCAGCAACAGAAAGTTTGCCAATCGAGCTGGGAGTTTAGCAATGTGGGATGAGATGCCCAACAGCATTCAAGTTAGTATAGGGTGCTAACTGAAGGCTGGTGTCTGGGGCGGCAGTAGCTGAGTCCATAGGGACTTAGCTTGGGAATCGGAGGGTTGCTGGTTCAAGTCCCTGTACAAAACAAGTGTGGAGCGTGAACTGGTCGCTGGAGAGGTGCCAGGTCACCTCCTGGGTACTGCTGCAACTACTTGGGCAGCCTCCTCAAGTCCTGTTTGTGCATGTGTGTGTGTGTATGGAATTGTCCCGATGAATAATTTGCAAAAATGCAGAGAATGATGGCTTAGATAGATTTAAATGCATATAATTGCTAGATATACATGTCTTTATTTCTTACTTTAGCAGCCCTCCTCCCTTCCCATTCTCACAACATGGGGGAGGGCTGCTTCTGGGGGACTTCCTAAAGTCCTTGTACAGCCCTGCCTCTTTTCCTAAAGTCAAGGCCACATGTTACCTTGAGACTATCAATTTCCTTTAATCTCAGGCCCATGTATCCCCATTAATTCAACTATGCCGTCTTGTATCTTCCTTTCCTCATCTCGCTAAACCCAAACCACACTTTCCCAAGGAACAGCATAAATATGGATGGAGCAAAGCATGGAAATAAACTCTTGACTCTCTCTCGTGATTCTCAGGTCGATGGCGGGGGCTAAGTCCAGGCTTACAGCTGCTTCATCCAGACTACACCAAGGTTGAGGATGAAAAGGAAAACCTATTTCTGTCCAGCTCTCCTTTGTAATTAGAGAGGAATCCATACGGCGTAGTTTCTCAACCAAGTCTACAATTCTGCCGAGCCATAATTTACTTAATTACCCAGAGACGCCTCTTTGATTCAGTCAATATCAAAAAAGAGCTTTTCTGAAGGAGAGGTAGGGAATGATAGTAATTTTGAGGCTGTTTGGCTCCCGTTCGCTGCCGTAAGTAGCACTGCTTTTTTATTTCTCGTGAGCAATAAACTGATTATAGATGAGAGGCTGTCAGATATGTCTGTTGTGCCTTTTTCACTTGGTGACAGTCATTTAAAAGTGAGGACTTCAGTAAAAGTACACTTTAAATCCCATAATGGTGGAAAGAGCTAATATTGATCCTATCTTTCTGTCTGCTTAATATCTCTCAGCCATTGTGCGGACCCGAGATGGGTGCGATTAACTTCAAATCTATTTGATTCAAAAGGTAAATTGAAAATAAAATTCAGACAGTAGAGACACAATGTATGGTAATGCTTTATGCTTTGACAGGAAAATACACCAAGTTCTTGAAATCTAAAGAAAATAAGCTTGAGTTGAAAGTGAATTCCACCCAAACTTGCTACACACACACACAAAAAAAATCCCCAAACATCTCCACCAGAGTTAAGTGAACCTCGGGGATTTGTAAGACCTCTCTGTAGCATCCTTGAGGCGAAAAAGGTGGGGTGCCACTTACCTGCTGGAAGTATTTTTTTCCTCTAACCAGAGGGAGAAAACGCCAGGCCTTCCTTGAAAGCCTCTCTCTGCAGGGCTGAGATTAGAGGACATTCCTTTCTGTTCCCACTCATGTAGGGTGCCCGTCAGTGGTCACCGCAGCCATGATGTAACATGCGGTCTCCAGCGTCTTTGAAGTGGCTGGATAAGCCGGCCTTGGATGCCGGGCGAGTTCAAAAGGGCCCACGGAGGGATTTTGAAACAGAGGGAGGAATCCAGCTCTTCCTCAGATCATTTCCAGCCTCATTTCCCACCGTGTCAGCAACACTCAGAGAGGGGAAGGGGAAAAATCCTGGACGGTTTGAAGACAGCTGAGTGACTCAGACATTTCGGTTGCTTTATTCTTGTGGGGACAGGGCAGAGACAAAATCTTGGAACGGTTTCCTTATGCTGACGTCTTTTTGTCTCCAAACTTTTCATTAGTGAGCAGCTAGGTTGCTCGAGTCGAGGTTGAAAGTCAAAAACATGACATTTTACCTCATAGTTCTGTCATCGTTACAGCATGTTGAGCAGTTTATCCTCTAAATCTATGACTAAATAGGTGAGAAAATGTAATGATACCCAACAGAAAGAACAGCCACAACTGAACTCTACAGCCATGTTAGTCACTCCAGGACGCTGTGTGGCAGCAACGTGTCCTATGACAATGTATGTTATCCGAATTTGCACCCCACAAATGACATTGTCACGTTTCTTAGCTAAGTAAAGTTAGGTAGGTTAGGTTATTATATATTATTATATTTTAGGAAAAGAAACGTGGTTGGGCATTGTCACATTACATACTTCACGCAAAGTTAAATACTTGATAACGTACTTTATGTAAAGTTATGTACTTGACATAACGTAAAGTTATGTAGGGTAGGTTTAGGAAAGTAAAGTTAACATAGGTTTGCTTTACGAAAGTAAAGTTATAGTTTTAAGTTAGATTTAGGGAAAGAAACATGGTTGGGCAGTGTCACTTTATATACTTAACGCAAAGTTAAATATTTGACATAATATACTTAACGGAGAGTTACGTATGTAAAGTTAAATAACGTACTTAATGTATTAACATAAACTTGCGTACTCGACATACCGTACTTGAAGTAAGGTTACATATTGTAGGTTTAGGAAAAGAAACGTGGTAGGGCATTATCATTACACACTTAACGCAAAGTTAAATATTTGACATAACGTACTTATCGTAAAGTTATGTACTTGACATAACATACTCAACAAAAAGTTACGTAGATTAGGTTTATGAAAAGAAACATGGTTGGGCTTTGTCACATTATATAACGCAAAGCTAAATACTTGATAACATACTTAACGTAAAGTTAGGTAGGTTAGGTTTAGGAAAAGAAACATGAATGGGCTATTTTGCACATTACATACTTCACGCAAAGTTACGTAGGTTAGTTTAGGAAAAATAACATGGTTGGGCACTGTAACATTACATACTTTACACAAAGTTAAATATTTGACATAACATACTTAACATAAAATTATGTACTTAAAATACTTGATGGAGAGTTATGTACGTTAGGTTCAGGAAAAGAAATATGGTTGAGCATTGTTACATAACAAAATGTAAAGTTAAATACTTAAAGTACTTGCCTTACCTTGCCTTACCTAACGTAAAGTTAAATAACGTACTTAATGTAAACTTGCGTACTCAACATAATGTATTTAAAGGTTACATAGGTTAGGTTTTGGAAAAGAAACAACGTTGGGTATTGTCACATTACAAATTTAACGTTAAGTTAAATAACGAACGGAACGTAAACTTGCAAGCTTACGAAGCTTAGGTTTAGGAAAGATAAGTTACGCAAGTTACAACACGGTGATGACGTACCTTAAAATGACTCAAAGTTTCTTTGGTTTTACATGAGACACAAACACTGCCCTCCAGTGGGAAAGTCCTGAGTTTGTTTGAGGCAACCACCACCACAACCTGCCTTCTTATGCGGCCTTTTGCTCTTTATACGGCTTTCTATGAATTTTAGTGCAACACTTTTCGGAGAAATACGTACGAACAGTGCAGATGAGCAGCCTGATCGTGGAACTTTGAGCTAAATGCTAACATCAGTATGCTAATAGGCTCATAATGACAAAGCAGTACATTTTTACAGTTGGACCGACTGCAAGCATGGCCAAAAACCAGACATTTTCCTTTAGGTTTTTCTTCTTTCTCCTCATCCCATAATGCCCATCTGCCTTCTGTAAGCCACATCATGCTGCTGTCATCATTTAGTTCCCTCAATCACTGCAGAAAGTGCTGACAGTCAAAGACCAGGTGGAACCAATGCAGTGTAATCACAGGACGGAGTTGACCAGGCCCACAGAGGACAAATCTGACTCTGACCTCAGGGAAAAGTCACCAGCCACGTTTCCAGCGCCAAACAATCTTGCCAAGGTCTGGACAAGCTTAACAGGCTTTTCTGGACCGAAAATAGTCTTCAGTTTCCCTTCAAAGTTAGAAAAACATATTCTGTGTGTGCTGCATATCACAGAAAGGTTATAGTGAAATATTAAAACCCACGAGACACTGCACATGGCTGCTAAAACGGAAAATCCTGCAGTGCACGTCTTGTGTGTCATTGTACACACACTTCACCGTAATTCAGCCTGACATGTTTGGTATCTTTGGAAACGTCAGGATCTTGACTGGAATTCAAAATGAAGTAAAGTGGGTCTGAACTAAACTTGGCCGCGCCCAGCACACTTCACCAGTGGACCCACCGGAGGATCTGCGTGGGTTGAAGAGGTGAAGCCACAGCCAAGCTTGGCAATTCTTCTCTGCTGGAAACAAAACGTTACAATAATCACACAAGTGTTATTTTTGGGAGGGTTTATGAATAATGTGTCCTGGCTAAAGCTGCGGTTTGTGCTGGAGACAGGACAGTGATTGTATCTGTGATGAAAAATGACCTTGTGTTAAACAGCTTAGGTATTGTATCAAACGCAAAGGCACGGACTATTATTTAAAAAGCAGTCTCCTTTTAGATAAATCGAGGCACCGTTTTTATGCAGGAATCTCCTGTGGTTGTCATTCATTATTAGAAAAACACCCTGGTAATAAAGCACATTTAAAGGGCCAGTTCGCCAAAAAAGACACTACTTACCACTTTGGTGCCACATTGGTTTCTTTTAACCGACATCATTCCCAAACATTAACCACTTTGTTATTATAGTAACCATGACAACAATGGTCTCCTAACCTTAACAAAGATTTTGTTTAGACTGGGGATCTTTGAAAGACTACAACTAGATTCCTTTATAGATGATTTCCAATCCTGCTTCAGGTGTAAAATATTACACCAAACTTCCCTTAAGTAATATGACATTTTAACAATTTCTGCCTCTTGCTGTGAGGCAACAGTGCTAACCACCGCACCACCGTGCCGCCCAAGATCTACCAATAATATTAAATATGCTTGATTTTGACAGGATGTAAAGACGAGAAAAAGACTGGCCGATGACATCACTTGATAAGTCGTTTGGTGTAAGGCTGGCTTAAGTCGTTCTGTGCCCGTAGCTGCCCCATACTATTATTTGCATTACTCTGTCAATTGGAGTGTTCAGAGTTGTAGAGATAAACAGTTAAATGGAAAATGAAAAGCTTTAACTGCATCGCTGGCTCTGATGGCCCATTAAGTTTATTATAAAGATGTTGCGCTCGTCTTAATGGACTTTATATTTGAGAATACGCAGATTAGAGTCTTTTGTAGTGATGATGGAGCATTACAAACACATCATAATGACCATACGCCAACATAAATCTGCAACTAGTTAATGGTTACAGTTACAGCCCTTCAACAGCGGCTACCATTAGACTACTTACTTTTTGTACTTTGGGCGAACATTTCGGTATCTTATTATCTTTGTCAATTATCTTTTCAAAAGCATTCAGTGTTCACAAGCATGTAAAGCTCAATCTGAAAGAACTGTGCAGAAGTGAAATGCTCACAACAAAGAAGAAGCTGAGCCTTGGAGGGAAGCACAAGTGAGTGACATTAGGTTCCCGTTGCTGCTTTCACTGGCTGCACCGCAGTGGCCGTCAAGTTGCAAATCCAAGTCGCCCTGGGCCAGCTGCCCCTGAGCAAAAACCTGCTCCAGGTGAGGTCTGATCCCTCAGCGTTGCTGTGCTGGTTACCAGCACACGCTGACCACCTGCACCAGTGGAGCTTGTACTGAGCTTTTATGCATTTGATACAGCATACATTTCCTCCTCTCCACAGCGTCTCTGTGCCTCTCTTCACTGGCCTGTCAAATTGCCTGTTGGAGGAAAAGATGGTGGAGCCTGAGCTTTTTCTCTCTTTTTTTTTTTTTTTAAACCACAGACAAAAAAGAACCCACAGGTTGTCTGTCCATGTCTAAGTGACAGGTGTCCAAGACTGTGTGTGTATGTGTGTGTGTGTCTGGTCAGACCACAGATCCTGCTAATCCTGTCCGTCCCAGAGGACAGGCAGTGTGACTGGGTAATTGGCCACTGACTGAGCAAGACCACTCTGGAGGCACTGCTTATTGAACCACTGTCAGAGAGAGAGAGAGAGGGAGAGGAGGTGGAGGCATAACGAGACTGGAGAGGAATGGGAGAGAAGGTAGAAAGAAAGGGAGGACAAAATCAAGAGAGAGACGAGGGGTAACAAGAGCAAAGAGGAGTGATACAGATTGAAATAAATAAGTGTGGGGCGGGGGGTGCGGGGATGGAGAGAGTGTGGGTGGGCGGGAGAAAGAATAAAAGTGAGAGTGAGGAGTGGAGAATTTTAGAGTGACCCTGAAGCCACCGCTTCCTCTTCTCTCAGCTGAAATGTGACACTTTCATGATTACACTGGACCCCCTTTTTTTGGGGCCAGCTTAATCTTAAAAGGATGAGCAGGCGAGGGGAAGCAGGGGATGGGAGGGAGGAGGAGGGTGGCGGGGGGCGGAGGGCGGAGGTGGGGTATGGGCATGGTAATGGAAGTCTAGGTTAATACTTCCCTCCTCCAGCTGGCCACCTAACAAATTGCCTTGTAAAAGCAGAAACGATGGATAAATAAAGAATGGAATAAAAAAAAAGTATATCCCTCCAGCAAATTGGCTGTCATTGGATTATCCCCTATAAAGCAGGATTTGTGTGTGTGTGTGCTTGTGTGTGGGTAGACTTTGGGGTATATGTGTGACCATTTTCTTGCATCACATAGATGTCGGGTGTGTGTGTGTGTGTGTGTGTGTGTGTGTCAGTGTGGTGTGTGTGTTAAGAGATGGCTGGTAGTATCAGGCCCAGGCAGAAAGGAGTAGAAGGCGAGAAAGGATTGGATGAGCGATCATTGCTTCATCGGCTCCATTAAACACACCAATGGCCTGTAAATCAGGCTGTCACAGAAACACTCATCCACACACACACACACACACACACACACACACACACACACACACACACACACACACACACACACACACACACACACACACACACGCACAAGGCCCAGTGACAGGCAACATTATGATATAGGTGAGTTGGCAAAGTTATATGCTAGCTTAATTCTGAAAGTCTATCCTATAAAATCATGCAGGATGTAAAAACTAAATGAAACTACAAACTAAAAATGTTATATATACCGTAGTTAACTTGAATGACAGTACATGAATTTATAAATTTAAAGCATAAATTATAACAAAAGTATCGTAAGCAAACATGCTAGCCCACAAACCGAAACAAGCTAAAAAAGCTAAAAGAGGCTAAAAAGCTCTGTAGAGTTTTGTAAAGCTGCAGATTTTGGTGGGTTCGTTACTGTGAGCAACTCCTTACATATTAAACATAGTTATTTGATATATGGTATATGCAGGTATACAGGAGTACCCACCTCTGTTCTGGCTGGTTATAATATAATTCTGTAATACCATGATACCGTGAAATATTTTTCTGAGACCGTTGTCGTACCATGAAAAGTTCGTACCATTGCAACCCTTATACCCACCTATCAGCCAAATAGTAGTACGCCCACTTCGTTAACTACCACTATAACACTGGTTCCATTGTTGATATAAAAATGCTAATAAGTGCACTTTTATATTTCAACGTATGCAACCTACGAATAAGCAGCCATTTCTGTTTGAAGTTAAACATTTGACAGAGAGTTACGTACGTTAGCTTCAGGAAAAGAAACATTGTTGGACATTGTTACATCACAAAATGTAAAGATAAATAACGTACTTAAAGTAAACTTGCGTACTAGACATAACGTACTTAAAGTAAGGTTACATTGGTTAGGTTTTGGAAAAGAAACATGGTTGGGCATTGTCACATTACATACTTAACACAGGGGACCCCGCATATATCGGTATCGGTTGATTTCGGTATCGGAAATTAAGAGTTGGACAATATCGGTATATCGGATATCGGTAAAAAAACGAAATTGAACATCCCTACACATAACATTATTATGTTACTTAAAAATAACTCAATTGATTTTGGTTTCAGTGGTACACAAACACTGGTCTCGCACTTAAAGCAACGTGACAACATGACTTTATGAACGTATATGTAACTTCAAAGATCTCAAGCTTGACTTCTGGTTTCACACAGAACACAAACACCAGTCTTCCAGGTCAGAGTCCTGTGTTTGTTTGACCCAAACATCAACCGGTCGCCTCTCCACTGGCTCCATGTTGCTCTTTATGCCATGTACAGTGATGTAGGGGTAGATGATGAGGTGGTTTCACAACCAAGTCCGTGGGTAGGTTACCAAGGACAGGGTGGGTATACTCTCCTATATATTCCAATGGCTTTTTGGCTGAATGGTGGGTTGTATAGTAATTATAGGTACTTTTCATAGGTATAAGTACCGTGAACGGCAACAGCCTGAACCCAGGTCATCAAAGGCGATGATGTAAAAACAGTAAGAAAGTCATGTAGTCCCTCCACAAATTCATCAGGGTTCAGAGTGCCACAGAGGCTCCAGTGAAAAAAGTCAGTGTCCTTCTTGATTACTTCAGCAGTACTGCAGTGAGTCCAGCTGCCCTCCAGGTGATCCTAGATTGAACACACTGGTGGTGCAAAGGACTGATTCAGCAGCTTTTTCTGTTATCTGATATCCTCTCTAACTCCGGCAGTCACGCCTTGAGAGAGAGAGCAGAAACTGAAGAAATCAAAGAGCTGTCATGTTTGAGAAAGTTTAGAGATGAAAGAAACAGAGAAAGAAAAGGTCAGAGAAAACATTAAAAGATAAGAGAAGCATCAAGAAAAAAGATGAGTGCGGAAGGTCGTGGAGTGGTTGGAGGAGGAACAGCTTGTCCGAGCCGGAAAAAATCAATAAGTGCTTGAGAGTCAACAGCGCGTGGGTGGTCAATGGCATGATTCAAGCTCATTAGCACAGCGTTTGACTTGGATGTTTGACCTTATACCCGACCGGCCCACTCTCACAGTTTTTAGCCTATATGGTAGAATTTCTGACAGATAACGAGCCATGCAGAGGATGTTCAGTTGAGCGGACTCATCTGTTAATTAAGACAGTTTTTGACACATTCGACGGCAGCGCGGCAAATCAAACTTGACAAGACTTCAAAGACAGCAGGAAAAACAAACACTATTGTTACTACATTACAGTGAATCAAGCAAAATTGAAGCTAACTCATTACTTGGGTTTATTCAGTATCGCTTCAGGGGGGAAATCTACTTTGTTTTTTCCTGTAGCTCCTCTCCAATACCCTTCAGAGGAAAAACAATATACTGTCAAACAAAGAAATGTCCCAGTCAGTATTCCATCTTTCTTTACAGTCATTTAAAATTAAATTAAAATGACTGATGGCAACCAATCAATGGTGGTAATTTCAGCAAATGATGCAGCACTGTTTCAAACTGTAAGGTATTGATTCAGCTGCAGCCTGCAGTAAGCCATTTATCTTCCATTAAAAACAATCTCTTGTAATTACCTTAAACTGCTTTTTAGAATCATGGCAGGAGAAATAAGCCAGAGCTACTGTGTGTTACAAATTACATATCATTAAAATAAAATACATTAATGTATGCGCTCATCTTGAACTCCTGGAGGTTTTGAATAAAGCCAAGTACTGTTGACGCTCATTTTAAATTCCCCGAGGTTCCTGTTGATCACAGCGATCATAAAGATCAGCGTCGACAGTTGGACTGTGGTGTGTTTTACTGCTTTCGATATTTGCTCATGTTTACCGTGTTTACGAGAAGAGCTGCGAAACAGTCCCCATAGGGTCGGTGGGAGTAGAGGTGGATGGGTCAAACAAACACAGGACGTTCACCCAGGAGTCAACTGTCCGTTTCCCGTGTGAAAACAAAAGTCAGTGGAGTTATTTTGATAGCAAGGTAGTGTGCTAGTATGTGTAGCATGCTTCAACAACAAACGCACTTATTTTAAGCCAAACCATGATGTATTGTGTTGTCTAAACTTAAGGAAGTAAAAGTCTTGACCAATGTTGAAAAAGACTGTTTGCACGTAAAGAGCAGAAACTGCACATTTCCTGTCAAATACAGAGATTTATGATGAAAAGACAATGCATGTAGCGAGGGCCAACCGAGATGCCGTCCGTGAACGTCCAGATCTGATGCGGGGGGCTAAAAAGTGCACAAAGCACGCTGTGCTTACGTAGCTACAAACTCAGAGATCACAGACGTATAAGTGTGTGTAAACCTGACAATGGACGGGACTGGCAACTTAAAAACATTAGCATGAGAGTAGCATCGGGTCTGCTTGTTATTTTCTGCAGTGCTCACACAACTTCTGTTCTCGCTTAAGATAAAAAGTCAAATGTCTGTGTGCTCCCATGATGCTCTGCCCTGTAGCTTTTAATGTTAACAAAGTTTGCAGACCTAAATATTCACTTTCAACCCTGCAAGCACAGACCTGACAAACTTCCACAACTGTTTGCAGGTACAAACTTGGCTTACAAAACTAACAGAACCCTTTTTCAAGTTAGGGCTGACCACCAAACAGTGGTAAATAAATTCATATGCACACAAAGGTCTGTCAGTTCCTGGTTTGATGCCTTCACAAACTGTAGCCTGGCTCAGTGGCTCTCAGATAAACTCAATCACTTCAATTCAGCTCAATTTAGTTCGACATGCTGTCCTGTAACAAGGCCATTTGGTTCTCTTTGAAGACACACTGACAGTAAAAAGCTATAATCAAAGTGTATGTCAACTCCCCGCAACATAAAATGGCTGCTGATAGGACCACACATGGGGGATAATTGCATAAAAAGTCTCATCATGTCAATATAAAGTTCTTATATAAGCATCAGAAATCCCATTTCTGTACTGTAGTAATGAGTCCCTTGTTGATGAAAGCATCAAACAGCCTTTAAAATGTGGGACCTGTGCACGGCAGCCATTTTTTCAAAGATTTCAGCTCCTGTCTTGCAGCAATATCGTCACCGCTGCTGCTAGTTGCTTCATCCTAGAATCGATCCGGCTGTCTAACATCTTCCGACTAACATGTGAATTATGCTCCGGGACGGATTTCTGCTTTGATAAGGAAATCACAGCCTCTCTGATGACTGTCGAGGGCGCCCCCCGGCCAGTTAGAGGTAGCGGGCGAGATCTTTTCACAAGGTTAACAGATGATCAGTAAAGAGTGGCTCCCCCGTGGCCCTCCCGTGGCCCCCCGCTCCTTCCTTCCTTCCCCCTCAGTATCAATCAATATCTGTTAACAAAAGCTCTGCGGGGCTCCTCTCCACTCTCTGCACTCTTATTCATATTTCAGGATGTTATTAGAGCGTGCAGCGAAATGTCAAGATCTTTACAAGGTAAATATCTCTCCGAATGTCACAGGGAGAGTCGAGAGGAGGGGGGGGGGCTACTTTTCGTCTCTGTTTTTCACTGTCAGAAGTGCGAGCTGCCGACATTAGGGCAAGAATGATTTCTCTGCCAGCGGCTCTTTCACAGAGTCGTTTGTTTCTGCCGTGTTTTCAATGATCATATTGGCGTGGGTGTTTGCATTTTAATGGCTGGTTTCTAATGCTAAAGGAACCTTTGAGATAAACACAAGGACTATCAGAGTGGAGCTGGTCAGACAGCGGGGTGAAAATGTAATGTGCATGTATGCGACTGTGCTTTTGCACATGGCCAGTGGCCACTACAGTCGCCCGAGGACAACTTCCTCCTTTGTTGAGCTCAGCTGCCACAGCAGCAGAAATGAACTGACAATCAGATGAGGCAATGAGGCCGCCGTCTCTCCCATCTGCACGCTGCCATCTCGTCTCTACGGCCGGTAAATCAAGTAGATGACAAGTCGTGTCTGGAAAAATATAGATGTGATCAAAAGGAGTGTGATAAACACGGCCAGCCTGCCGGTAGGAAGCATTTGTAGCCAGTTCGGAGGACAAGTTGGAGCTCATTTGAAGCCATGTGAGGTGGGCTCAGCTGCACGAGGGGCCTGTTGATCAGAGAATGAGAGTGTGATGCCTCCATCTTTCCTCTCTGTTTTACACATCAGCAGTGACAACAACAACCGCCTCACCCAGGACATGAAATGTGTGTTTCTACCAGGGATCATGTCTATTTTTGAGTTGTTTGTTTTTTTCTCTCTCTCACTGAACATCTGTGTGACGCTCCCGAGCGACAGCTTCGCCTGCCTGATCAGCCGAGCAGAAAGACGGAGAGGAGAACGAGGGAGAGGGGGAAAGAGAGAGGGATGGTGGCGTCTCAGGTGATGACAACGCCGTAGTCTGGGATTGTGGGTAATGAGGCTCTCATGGGGAAAGCTGGGCGCCGTTGCCAGCCTGGTGATGTCACAGTGCCGAGATGAACAAGCACAATCAAAGATTCATTTGACAGGATGCAAGGAAGCAAGAGAGTGTTGCTTCTTCCGGCGAGCGGCGACAGCTCCTGACTGACCTCGCTCATCGCCGCCTCGGCGAGGAAGATGTCTTGTTTCCCGCGTCTGACAACCTCTCGTCTTCGCATCACATTTACCAGCTGCTTTTCCCGCCGCAAGCTTTTCACTTTTTGCCACACACACGCGAGCCATCTGGGTAATTATGAGGTACGGCTGACAAAGCTATACCCTCCCTTTTTATTTACCACTCGGCTTGTTGACAGCACAGACGAGTTCTGTCTGTTTCCACCACACAGCTCCCCGTGCATAATCACCGCGTTATATTTTAACTATACCTGCAGCACCTGGCGAGTCAAAGGATGCAATTGTCCGGGATAAATTGCAGGAACCTTGCGAGAAATTGCCAAAGCGAAATCTCCCAATTATTCTGTCCGTTTACCATCTTACCTCAGATCCCAAATTGATCCTTTTGGCAACTTCAAGGCCTTCATTTGCAACGCCGCTGTGGCGAGGATACACCGTGTCATTCCGTCTTTGTGCTGAAGAGCACTAAGCAGGGATAAGGAAGAGCCGAGATTCAAGAACCAGAACAGCACACCTCATTTTTACCTACCGCCCTGTACTTACTGGATTGTACTTGAGGTTTGTTCTTCTCTAAGCTGCTGCAAGCATGTGGTGTGTGGTAAACTTTTGGTCCCACAGTGCCACCTATTGACGAGAGAATGAGTGGAAGACTTCAAGTGAGATGTGCAGCCCAGCATTGTCTTTTTTAAAGCTTTTTACAGCCAGATAAGTCTGGTTGATATTTCCCCTCTGAACATGCTATATTTGCTCTAGAATCAGCCTATTTTACCCAGAAAACTACCTGATTTGTCTCCAATGAAAATGTCCAAATGTTGGCGGGGTCACCACAGGGGGACTTCAACAGAGAAACAGAAAGTCAGCTCGGAGCGACGCAGAACAAAACTATTAAATCTTTCATCATTTCCCACTCTCCTGTAACCTCGTTGAGCTGCTGGAACTGAGGTCTAGACATTGTGGAAAGGCAATAGCCATCCATCATGTCCGATTATGCCGTTTAGATGTAATTGCAAACCCTTAAGGATTGCTCCACCATCCTCCTCCCTGCACACGTAATGCACACGCACGCACACGTACCACGCGGCACGCACACAAACACACACCTGCAGGGGGAGGAAAGGGTAGAATATCAGTGCTGGTTGTACAGACAGAGCGACGGAGGGAGAGAGAGAGAGAGAGAGAGAGCAGGCAGCCACCTCCATACACATTTCACCGACAATCAAATTAGAGCTGGCGTTCGATACATCACTGACAAATTGTTTATTAAACAAAAGGCTTGAATTGCAGCATAACTGAGAAAGATTCAAGCGACGAGAGGCAAGCAGCGGCTGCGAGACTCTTATGTGTGTGTGTGTGTGACTGTGTGTGCCCATGTAAGGAAGGCAGGTTTTCACGTTGCCCTCATTCACACAAACACACCATTTATGTCCTTCTCTACAACAGCTATGATTTTAAAAATGTGTGGATATAAACAGTGGAATAAAACAATGTCAATGAGGTCAGGAGCCGAGCATGGTACTAACACTGTTAGTGTTTGATTCCCAGTGGGGCCACCCACGTTCAAACGGCACAGTGAAGCACTTTGGTTAAAAGCGTCCACCATATGGTATGTTAATGTGCTCAGATCATTTGTTTCCTGTCGTCTCTTATATGTAACAATGTAGGTTGCTCAGATGCATAATACCGTACATATATCTTATTCTGTAGCAGGCATTTTCAGTGGGAAACTCCACTCAAAAGACTTGGATATGTACTAAGATGCATGTGACTATTACGCAGCATATATCACTTCATAAATCCCCCTCTGAGAAGGCACCACAGTGGAATAGATCTCAGGCTATAATGAAGTACAATAAATTCCAAAGCTGCACCCAAAGAAGCATATTTAGTGATTTATTGGTGAAACAGTGATCAGAGGTAGCTCGGGAAGTTTCAATGGATAATTCAGGCTGTTCTCAAGGGCGAAACTTTGCATAACAAGATAGGTAAGGATGGTGGATGAGTCACACAAGCACAGGACTTCCTCCCTGGAGACAGGGTTTGTGTGGGCTGTGAATCCAAGTGCACTTTGAATTTATTTAAGGTAGGTCGTCACCATGTTTCTTTCCTGAACTTTACTTCCTCCGTTATGTAACTTTCCTAAACCTAACCTCGAACCTTAACTTTATGAACATATTTTTATGTTAAGTACGAAACATAATGATGCCCAGCCATGTTTCTTTCCCTAACCCTAACCGACTTAACTTCACTTGCCAAAACCTAACCTAAGTTACTTAACTTACAAAATCCCAACCTACGTAACTTTACATTCAGCACGTATGTTTAGTATTAGTGCGTCAAGTGATGACGCCCAACCATGTTTCTTTTCCTATACCTAACCTACATAACTGTACTTGCCAAAACGCATCCTACGTAACGTAACATTATGAACATATTTTTACGTTAAGTACGAAACCTGGTGATGCCCAGCCATGTTTCTTTTCCTAAAACTAACCTACTTAACTCAGCTTCCCAAAACCTAACCTACGTAACTTAACGCTTAGTGCGTATATTTACATTAAGTACGTAACATGACCACCATGGCCTAACCATGTTTCCTTTCCTAAACCTAACCTATGTAACTTTACGTACCTAAACCTAACCTACGTAACTTTACGTTAACAACGTATTTTTACGTATACATCACATGATGATGCCTAATCATGTCTCTTTTCCGAAATCTAACCAATTTAACTTTATTTGCCTAAAGCTAACCGACATAATTTACGTTAAATGCATATTTATACATTTATACATGATGATGCCTAACCATGTTTCTTTTCCTTAACCTAACCTGCATATCTTATCTTGACTAAACCTAACCTACACAACGTGACGTTATGAACATATTTGTATGTTAAGTACGAAACATGATGATGCCCAGCCATGTTTCTTTCCCAAACCTAAGCTATGTAACTTGCCAAAACCTAACCTACAAAATTTAACGCTAAGAACATATTTTTACGTGCAGTACTTCATATGATGATGCCCAACCATGTTTGTTTCCGAAACCTAACCCAGTATCTTTACGTTAAGAACGCATTTTTTTATGTCTCTTTTCCAAAACCTAAACAGTTTACTTTACTTGCCTAAAGCTAATCTACATAACTTTACATTAAATACATACTTTTACTTTAAATATGTGAAGTGACAATCTTCTTGCTCTAAGGTAATGATTTCCCTCTTGAAGGAAAAATAGATTCATAAGGTATGACAAAAAAAAAATCATCAAAATAACAAACTTACTTGTGTCAGAAGCTTCAGGTCACATTTGTGGCCTTCCTCTGTATATGAAGTTGCTCGGTTGTCATAAGATGTTTAGTTGTTATAATTTCAGTCATATGGAATTTATTACAATGCACTGTAGATTTATGCAGCTTCGAAGTGGAAACAGACAATTTCAAAGTGGTATTATTGTTGGCACTGCTGTCACAAAGACAACTGGGCGCTTTCCGTTTTCTTCAGAGTCTAACAACAATCACAGTTTCCACAGTAACTTTGGCTGTTCCACCGTCCACCATTTCCACTACTGGGGATAGTAAATGCAAAGAGATACTCTTTGGTGAGTGGGGATAGCTACCAGGAAAAACAAAAGCACTGTTGTCTTCCTGTTTTGGTTGCAGTCCTTTTTGTTCTGTGAGTGGAGTCGTCATTTTTCCAGGAGATTGTGCCTGGTGGAAGAATCTATGTAGTTACAATTGCGCCCAGTCTTCCAACAAGAAAGTATGAAGTTCAAAATACTGTTTGCAGATCGCACCATACAACACGTTAAAAAGTTAGCACGGCTAACAGACGGCTAAATATCATCAGATTAGCTTTTCCACCGTGCTCAGATCAGATAACAGGAAAAATGAAAAGTTGCTCCCTTGAGAGAAACTTTGGAGCTCACGATGTCGAGCAGGATGGAGGGCTAAAGGTCGGCTCCTGATTCTCCCGCCACCGCATTGTTCCTCTACACGGGGTGATGACACCTGTCAATCAACCCGCACTGAAGACCTTTATACCGCCACAAAGGCCGCACTCAGGCTATTGAGCGAGACGGCGGTCCCTTCATAAGAAATGTCATGGATGTTGTGATAAAAACGAGGCCGGCCGTGTGTGGAGTGCGAGGGAAGAGAGTGTTTTTGGCTGGAGCTCTCCACTGGAGTGTGTTTGTGTCATTGTGGCCTCGCCGTGTCACTGTGGCTTTCTCGCTAAATGATACATCAGCTGTTATTGCAGTGCTGGGAGATCATTATCCCGTCGGAGTGTGTGGGAGCGCTGTGCAGATGTGCGAGTGGCTTTGTGTGTGGTCGGTAGGTGCTGTGGTGTGATGCATGTCTTCAATAACAGCCCATTAGCTCTCTGCGTGTGCGTCTCCTTTGTATACGGGCTGGTATCTCGGCGCGCTCGTGTGTGTTTGTGCATGTTCCCACGTGTGTGTGAAAACAGGACGTGTGTCCTTGTGTGGAGACGTGTTAGAAATGGCCGCTGATGGGCCGTGAATCAGAGCCCGGCGTGCTGTTATTTCACGTTGCTCCCAACGGGACGGGCCGAGCACCAGCCAGGCTGCTGTCTGTTAGCCCTCACCCCGAGGTTCACTGACCTCAAGCGTATTTTTCTTCTTTCCCTCCTTTGTTTCCAGCCTCTCACACTGTGACTTCTTCCTCCTAGCTTTCTCCTCTCACTCACACTTGCCTCCCTCACATATTTCATCTTTGACTTCACCCTCCTGACACATCCACATATTTGCTCCCTTTTAAAAACTGCCAACATACCAAGATAGTTTAAAGCAGCGGCACCACAACTGATGCCAGCATCTAAAGACACATGCCAGGACATGTTGGATGGGAGAAAAAAAATCTCCCTCAGAAATATCTCCCTGTCCCACGCAAAATCTATTCACCGCCGCGCGAACGCTGACAAAACGCATAGAAATCCGCTGATCTCGAACGCTGCTCGCCCACCACAACAGCAGGCTATAACTAATCCATCTCCCACTACATGTTTTTAATGAGCCTCCATAACCGTTATCCGTATGGCGCAGTGCAGCGCCGGCCAAATCGAGCTGTTTCCGTGACTTTGTGCTGTCAGCAAAAACGTGACGAGGGACGTGTGTGTGTACATTTGTGTGTGTTACTGTCACTGAGCATCTGCGTCGTCGGCGTGCCATCCTGGTTGTCAATTTTCCATCTGGTGGATGTGTGTGTGTGTGTTTATTGTCTAAACAGAGGACTGGCCTATTTACCTGTTTCATCCTGTCTGAAAAACGCACCAGGATTATTGGAAACAGAAGCTGATGGGAGTGGCAGCAGTGTGTGTGTGTGTGTGTGTGTGTGGTAGAAGCTGCCAGGCCCCCTTTCAGAAACCCCCACAGGGGCCACATTAGGACCCTCCAGGGGCCAAATTAGAGGCAGCTAACCAAGTTAGAGATCGGCAGCAGAGGGGGCCTGACTGGCAGGGATGGACTGATTTCACTCTAGCCTGGTGAACTAACACACACACACACACACGCACACACACACACACACACACCTCCTCTCTTTGTTTTGCCGCTGATCAGCAAAAGATAAAAGCCAGTTCCTGACAATAGCAGCCTCTCTGTCGGGGAGTCTGCAGGGAGATCCTGACAGAGAGGAAGAGCCGTAATGTATTCCTGTAGGTCAGCCTGGATTAGTTTGTCTGTATCAAGAGGAAGTGATTTAGACTAAATTAGTCTTTAGAAAAGGAGTTTCTTTTAATGAAATCTTATTATGGTTTTTTATCCATATGTTCTTACTGGAAAAGGCACCGCAGATTAAAGGCAGAATCAGAAATACTTCATTGAGTCCCACGGGGAAATTAAATACAGCTGTGGATGATCAAAAATGGAGATACGTCTAAAATTATTTTAATCCAATTGAAACTTTTAAAGAATAAGACTCTTGATATTTTTCTTTATCTATCCATCCATCCATCCATCTAGCTAGCTAGACTGATGATACATGTCCTGTGAGATTTTAAACAACCCGACCTCGCTTTTTTCCGGCGGTTAAAGACGCAGCATATACGACCCTTGAGAATATCAACTCTATTTAGTCTTCTTTACATAAATAAATTAAATGCTGAAACATAGGCACAGTGTGGTTATTCTAAAAAACCTTTCTTATCCTGCTTAAAATAAAGACAGCCCTGTGACTCCCTGTGAAACTCGTGTATTTGTGAACACCTAAACACAAGCTATATTTTAAAAAATAAATAAAAAAAAAAAAATACATTTAAAAAACTAAAAAAAGTTCCCACAAATATCAGGGAAACTCATCTCTGATGCAACATTCGTGGGAAATAATTGGCTCAAAATTCATCGTAATCGCTCATTTTCTGTAAACTTCCCGCAGTTAGGTATCTGGGTTAACTGTAGTTTATCAGTTGTTCTGCACTGTTATTGTTATCCATTGTATAATATAAAGTATCCATAAAATATGTCTCTCAGTCAGGGGTCATCAGTTTACTTAGTTATAGAAAGGCGTACCTCAAGGAGCAGGGTCGGGAACACTGTTTTAATGGGTTTTGATGACGAGAAGGAAAATACACCAGCTTTATCCTGAAAATTACAGCGGAGATCCAAATTTTTAAAAACAGAATACAATTACATTAGACTGAATTTATATTTTCACCAAATGACATCATATACTCTGACATCAGAGCTTCGGACCAAGTCATTGTGTTGCAAGTCACAAGTCAAGTCCTCAGTTCTAAACTTTAAGTTTTCAGCACATTTCAAGTAAAAAGTCATAGATGCCCTTTAAAGTTGTTAAAAACAAGTTTGTTGCTAAGTTACTTGCCTGTTAAGCTAACATTAGCTTAGCATTAGCTTGCTAGCTATGTTGGCTCTTGCTCTTTGGGCTGCTTCAAATGTGGAACAAAGTTGGAAGTTGTTGCGTTTCCATCAGTATTTTTGACCCAAACATTTTGCATACTGAAGTTTTTCTTGTTTTTTATTACTTCTGCATCATTTTTGTACACAAAGAAATTCTCTGGTATAATTTTTCAGTAACATAACGTTAGTTGTTCTGGTTCTGTCCTGCAACTTGACTGAATGCTCTTTAATTAAGGGTGTTTTCACTAATAGCCCTCTTTAAATAAACCGAACTCAGTCCTCTTAGGGTGTTTTCACACTTGGTCCCTCTAAGTGGACTCGGACTAAGCATTATTTGCCCAAATGTGAACACAAAGAGAACTCAGACCCCTCTAAAGCGAACCGAACTCTGAACTGAGTCCCTTTTCTGTTGGTCCACTTTTTGGTGCACTTTAAGAGGACTGAATTTGGTTCATTTAAAAAGGACTAAATGTGAAAACACCCTTAAAGTGCACCAAAAAGTGGACCGACAGAAAAGGAACTCAGTTCTTCTTGCGTTCACATTGTCAGTTCATTTGAAAGAGGACTCAGTTCTCTTTCTGGTCCACTTCAGCTCTGATGGGGCCTCAATCCTCTTTCTAATATTTTGTTTTTACTTTGACGCTGTAAGCGTTGCAGACCGACGTGGTTTCGTCTGTTTCCTAAGCATCCCATTGCAACAGCATGTGTCCTGCAGAGACCTAAATCCAGTGGCAAAGGGGACTAATGTCTCTTGGAGTGTTCACATATGCACAAAAAATGCTGAGTCACCACTCTGAGTCCATTTAGAGGGCTGAAAAGGACCGAGTGTGAAAACGCCCTGAGTGGCTGGGAATGAAAAGCTTTAAAGTGAGTTGATTAAGGAAATGAAAGGAAGTGAATTGATTCATGGCACACTTTGAAAATTACAGACTTTCTCAAGTGAAAACACAAGTTATTTTTTTAATTTTATCATGTCAGTACTGAAGTCATCAAATTTGTAACTATATATATTAAAAACTCTCCCACCAGAGTTCAAACAGAGCCTAAGATTTGTTTCGTCAGGCCAAGATTCATAACAAGTATGCCAACGTGTGATTGACAGGCCTGCTGGCCCAGATTCAAGACCCGCCCCGCTGCTTCCTGTCACATGTCAGCAACACACACATGCATCTGGTGGTGGTGGTGACATTTATGAAGTCTCGCAGAGGATGATCATAAATCTCTTGTTTTATGATTGACTGCTGAGCTCTGCAGACTGCTGACCGTACAGCCTTGACATTCAAACCCGGGGTTCCAGCTCTCAGAGAGCGTTGATTGATTTGTCTCGCGGGGGCAGTGAACGCCACTCGCTGTTAGGGTCAGGCTTGTTTCTGTTTATAAAAGTCTTTGCTCATTACAGTCATGGCAAGTGGGGATTTAGGAGGAGGTGTTTGCCTTTGAAACATTTGAGGAATGTGCAATATCTTGCAGACAATTATTTAAATTAAAGTGTTTCTTTATAAAATGAGTCTCTGACATGAGGACGGGGTTGAAGCTGACTACACAAGCTGTAAATTCAATGTTTGGGACACACAGCCAAGCAGCTATCATCTAATCTGCAGTTCTGTTTAGTGAGAAGGAAAAGAGGACGAGATTGAGCCCTCCAGGCTGGAATCCAATCAAGTCATTAGGAGTAGGTGGAGCTCGAGCCAAGTTCCCACAACTGAGTTTTGGTCAGAAGACAAAGACAGCAGTGCTCTCTGAAAAAGGCACCAAAAACCCAGGTTTTTGTGTGATAAGTTGTGATGGGGTTCAGAGACTTGGCTGTGTTTGGGTTTGTGCTTCTCCTCTCAGGTGGAAATCTCTGTGCTGCAACACAAAGCTGGTCAAACCTCAGCACCAATGAGACTCTGAGCCGAATCCCTCAAGAGAAAGTGACAGAGGGCTCACAGCTGCCAGGTTCACCGCAGACAGCAGATCATCAGTCAAACCGCACGGCGCACAGCGATCAGGTCCGTTCTCCCGTCACCTACCGCCTCAAGAGCAACCAGCTCGGGAACCCAGCTGTCAGGAAGCAAAAACCACCCCGGCCTCTTGTGCACGCTTCTCACAACCTGTGGACGACGGAGGCCGGAGAGCTGACCTCAGAGCAGCTGGAGCCAGAGGTAACAGTGCAAGCTCAAGAGCTGATAAAATTGCCGACTCGAGGCCCAGATCTGAACCCACCTGTCAAACCGGAGTCAAAGGTACGACTTCTATGCTGGCTTTTTGATCTTGCGCACCATTTAAGGTTCAGTGTAATTAAATCTGAAAGATATTCCAGGTGCTGATGCTGGTGTTTGAGCAGCGGGTGCCTGTGCCAGCAGACAGTGTGGCAGCACGCTGTGGCGAAGGAGGGGTCACCGTAGAGGTCAAACAGAACTTCCTAGGTAATGGCTTGTGGTTAGTTGCTGAATTGTCTGAGCGGGGTTTTGTCCACAGAAGCACACGTCCATTTAACATGCCTCCTGCTGCGTGTCTGTAAAAGAAAGGGTTCAGGTTAGAGGCCCAAATTGGAAAATTGAATGGAACGGTGAAGATGGGACACTCAGTGCTGATTACTGCAAAATGGCACAGACTACGGACTGGGCGATCAATATTATGCTTCCTTTTATTTCTTCACTCTGAGAAGAAGCATTCTGCATGCCCGATCGGTGCTCAGACGCTGACTTTCACTGATGCATTAAGAAACCTTTTTATTTGTCCTGTGGCTGAACCTCCACTTGCTGTGAGTGTTATTGACTGGACCAGGAGGAGAAATGGCCTCAGGTAATGGTCCTAATCTGAGCTGCACCTTTTTCCTCTTTGTTCCTAGGAAACGGTCAGTTGATCCGTCCAAGTGATCTGACCTTAGGAGGCTGCGCCGCACTTGACGCCGCTCGCCACATCCTGCGGTTCCAGACGCAGTTGCAGGGCTGTGGCAGCACGATGACGGTGAGTGGCTCTCTGCCTCCTTTACTGTCCATCTCCTCTGTGTGTGTACTTGAAGTCAGTGCCTCTGTTTTTTTCCTCAGATGACTGAGGACGCCCTCATCTACACCTTCACTCTCATGTACTCTCCAACACCCATTGGCAGCACCGTCATTTTGAAGACCAACCCTGCTGAGGTGGTAATTGAATGCCACTATCAAAGGTAGTTTTTTCATCATTTGGCATCCCCACCTCTTAGTCCAGTTGTATCTGCAGGTCTCTATTGGTGTTTCTTCATACTTTGGCCAGTAAACAGGTTTTACATTGAATTCTATGTGGTATAAAATGTTCTTTAAAGGCACAGTTAATTTTTTCCTGTTGCCTGTAGTGCTGCTCATCAGTCTGAGAGTCTTTTTCTATTTATTCATTTATTTAAAAAAACAACAGAGCAGGTTAAACAAACAAATGACTGCTTATACCTCAACTGAATAGTTTACAGGAACTTACAATATGTAACCGTAATATCTCACAATAAATTACAATATGATCACCTCACAAGCTTTTACTGTGATATTAAACTGAAATATTCAGTTTTTATTGTGAAATTCAATTGTATTGCTTACAGGAAGTTACAATATGTAACTGTAATATTTCACAATAAATTACAATATTATCACCTCACAAGCTTTTACTGTGATGTCAAACTGAAATTTTGAATTTTATTGTGAAATTCAATTGTATAGTTTACAGGAAGTTACAATATGTAACTGTAATATTTCACAATAAATTACAATATTATCACCTCACAAGCTTTTACTGTGATATTTAACTGAAATATTCTGAATTTTATTCTGAAATTCAATTGTATAGTTTACAGGAAATTACAATATGTAACTGTAATATTTCACAAGAAATTACAATATTATCATCTCACAAGCTTTTACTGTGATATTTAACTGAAATATTCTGAATTTTATTCTGAAATTCAATTGTATAGTTTACAGGAAATTACAATATGTAACTGTAATATTTCACAAGAAATTACAATATTATCACCTCACAAGCTTTTACTGTGATATTTAACTGAAATATTCTGAATTTTATTCTGAAATTCAATTGTATAGTTTACAGGAAATTACAATATGTAACTGTAATATTTCACAAGAAATTACAATATTATCACCTCACAAGCTTTTACTGTGATATTTAACTGAAATATTCTGAATTTTATTGTGACATTTATGCAGGAAAATATAGTCATTTTACATGAGTACACTGCTAAATCACAGAGATATATGGAGTTTAACTGTGAGATTACAGTAACATACAGTAATTCTACAGAGCCGTGTTGCTATTGAGCATAAAACTGAAGTTACAGTTAAATACAGTAAATTTACAGGAACTTACTGTTATATATATATATATATATATATATATATATATATCACGTATATACATAATGGGCTTTACCTGTGAGGGTACAGTTAAACACAGTCATTTTACAGGAGCATACTGCTAAATCACAGCAATATGGAGGCATAACTACAGTAAAATTACAGTATACAGCTCTCACAAGAATTTACTGTAAAAATGAACAGTAGCTTACTGTGAAAGTGATGCAACAAGTAGCCAGACTTGTACTGTAAATCTGTCTCCTCCTCTCTTCCTCATCATAACATTACACACAAGAAATCAACGTAGCTAATGTTAACTATCTAATTACACTTGCACTCACACCAAAACTATCCAGACTGATAAACAGCACTACAGGTGAGAGGAAGTATGTGTATTTTTGATTTTCCCTCTCCTCCTGTCTGTCTTGTGAGTGAGGCGCACATTCTTCCTCCTCAGTGAGTGAGCCTCTCCAGACAAACGCCTGTCCTTCCTGTGATTGTCCTCACAGGAGGCATTATGTGAGCAGCAGCGCTGTGAGGCCTACCTGGAAGCTGTTTGCCTCCAACATCTTAGCAGAGCAGCAGCTGCACTTCTCCCTGCGTCTCCTGACAGGTGGGGGAACACACGACAGAGCCCGGCAAACTTAGAGCTGACGTTCTGCACGCGAAAACTTTGATTTGCGCCAGGCGGTTTGGCTAATTTCCCCAGCGACGGGTGTAATTGCAATCACTCAAGGCCTCGCAGACTGTTAAAGATGCTAAGCAGCGACTTGATGAACACGAGTGGAACTTTTGATGCATGGTGATGAGCTGAAATTACATGCCTCGAAGGCTGCGGCTGACCTGCCGGGGTCACTCGCACAATAAAGTGATCAATAAACAGCTGATTATGCTTTCTAATTAATGCCCGCACTGCAGAACGCGACTGCACCAAATTGGCTTTAAAAGTGGGGCCGAGCGTCTCCTGTGATTTACTCATTGTAGAATTTGCATGGTGTGGAGTCAGAGAAGTTTTAAACTAGTTTCTGCAGGCGCAGGCTCATCTGTGTTTCCTCCAGGTTAACGATGCGACGTCTGTAATTCATTTATTGTGTCTTTAAAGTACTTTTCTCTTATTGTTACAGTACCTGTATCCTATTGACTGCTGCTGCGCTGACCCACTCTCCCCACGGGCATCATTTGACTTTGATCTAATCAGATTGATGGCCCCTGCATTACTTTTCCACTTATATTTCTCCTTGTCTGTATTTGATTAGAGGACTGGCAGTCTCGGAGAGCCTCCAGTGTTTACTTCCTGAGTGACGTGATGCACATAGAAGCAGCAGTCCTCCAGGGTCACCATGTTCCACTGAGGGTGTACGTGGACAGCTGCGTGGCCACTGAGAGCCCAGACCCCGGATCTCAACCCAGATACCCCTTCATCAACAACTATGGGTGAGGAGCTGGGTGGATTTGGGCTCGACTGCGTGTCATGCTGTACCTATAAAGAGCATTTACGGTCGCTGTGTGTTTCTGAATATGAATCCCGTGCCTGCATGTTCCCGTATAAGGTGTTTAAGTGACGCTAAGCTGACAGGAGCCAAGTCTTACTTCATGCAGAGGAGCCGCGAGGATAAACTTCACTTCCAGCTGAAAGCCTTCAGGTTCCACCACGATCACAGGAATTCAGTAAGCACAAGATGTGTTTATACAAGTCAGAACTACTGATCTTGAATCACATGGCCGAACGTTTGACTTTTCCCTCCCGTGTATTTCGTATTCCCCACACTAACTTCACCGCTTTTGTTTTTTTCAGCTGCTCCGTTCGCCTCTGACGTGCTAAGTTGGCACGTAATGTACACATTAGTAAGTGTTGTTTGAAGGCCGTAATAGCCTCGGTGCAAATACTTTCCAACTGAGGAAATAAAAGCCTCTCAGGTAACATCAGACTGAGCCAGCATCCACTCAGACAACTGATTTCTGCATCCGTGCAATCAGAGTTTGGATGATTCTTCACTCTGAAGTGACTTTGAGCGTTTTGCCAAATAGGAAATTCTACTCCCAAATGTGTCAGACGAAAAACAACCCTCTGTGTACATATAATGGTTCCATAAATATACATCAGACCTAAAGAGCAGGGGAAGGAATGACAGACACAATTTTAGCTGCAGTTGCAAAAGTTATACTTATTTCTATGCTGGGAAAGATTAAATTAAAGGGTTGCTACGCAGTGTGGGGACGCATGGGAAGTGATTTTAGGCATTTGTAGGTCTGGATAAGTATGGAAAAAACGTTGGCTGACATTAACTCAAATGATGCATTCTCTGTCGCTAACGTAACCCACTCTCTGTATTCAGGTCTAACTGAGCTGAGATGAAGCCTCTATTTTCCAGTGAACCCTCTTTATAAAGACGGACAGGTGTAAAATAATATCGATGGAGTATCTTCTTATGTGCATCAGAGATTATCTTTGTCCAAGAATCCTCATCAATGTTCAGATTTAAATCCCTCTGCCAGATAAGTCCAAGGTTCTCGCAGTTGCCACATGTTGAGTTAGCAGGTATCTTATAAAAGCTGGAAGCTGAATGACTGCTTTTAGGTAACTTAAAATATCGCTGCACCATATTATCTTCCTCAGGCAGCTGCTTCACTACATTCCCCAAACTATGGGGTGCTGTCTGTCAGGTGGCTCACACTGAAGTTAACAGCAACATTTTACCACATGTAGCTTCAAGCATCGTTTAAATAAGTGGCACAAATTTTTTCACTTTTACCACATTTACAGCAATATTTGAAATATGTTACATGTAATGTCACAGTTAAATCTAAATATTAAATGATAAACCTAAATGTTGAATCTAAATCTAAATGTTGAATCTAAATGTTAAATCTACATCTTAGTGTTAAATCTAAATGTTGAATCTAAATCTAAATTTTAAATCTAAATCTAAATGTTGAATCTAAATATTAAATGTTAAATCTAAATCTAAATGTTAAATCTACATCTAAATGTTAAATCTGAATATTAACTCTACATCTAAATGTTAAATCTGAATATTAACTCTACATCTAAATGTTAAATCTAAATGTTGAATCTAAATCTAAACGTTAAATCTAAATGTTGAATCTAAATCTAAACGTTAAATCTAAACGTTGAATCTAAATGTTGAATCTAAATCTAAACTTTAACTCTAAATGTTAAATTTAAATCTAAATGTTAAATCTACATCTAAATGTTAAATTTACATCTAAATCTAAATGTTAAATCTAAATGTTAAATCTACATCTAAATGTTAAATTTACATCTAAATCTAAATGTTAAATTTACATCTAAATCTAAATGTTAAATTTACATCTAAATCTAAATGTTAAATCTAAATGTTAAATCTACATCTAAATGTTAAATCTAAATGTTGAATCTAAATCTAAATTTCAAATCTAAATGTTGAATCTAAATATTAAATGTTAAATATAAATCTAAATGTTAAATCTACATCTAAATGTTAAATCTGAATATTAAATCTACATCTAAATGTTGAATCTAAATCTAAACGTTGAATCTAAATGTTGAATCTAAATCTAAACTTTAACTCTAAATGTTAAATTTAAATCTAAATGTTAAATCTACATCTAAATGTTAAATTTACATCTAAATCTAAATGTTAAATCTAAATGTTAAATCTAAATGTTAAATCTACATCTAAATGTTAAATTTACATCTAAATCTAAATGTTAAATCTAAATGTTAGAACCAAAATGAAGGTGTGAAATGTTTCAGTATTCCCCGCTCATCTGGACTATCCTGGTGTGAATGCGCCCTTAGTCAGAATTTAACATCCAACAGTTAGATTTTAAAACCATTACAGACTGTAAATGTAATTAGTAAAAATGCAGTCTGTGCAATATTTTGAACAGCAGTCATCCATGTTTAACCCGGTACATGCTGTGTCCTTAAATGCCCTCCATAGATCTACATCACATGTCACCTGAGAGCAACAAGAGTCTCTGTTCCCATCGACTCCCAGCACAAAGCATGTTCATACTTGACTGAAGCCAACAGGTGACTGTTTGTGTCTTTCATTTTATTTACTTCTTGTTTCTGCATGACCGTGACTATAAGCTTTATTCAGCCTCTGTAAGTGACTTTTGTTGGCTTTGCACAGATGGGTGGCATCAGGTGGAGACAATAAGGTGTGCGACTGCTGTGAGACCAGCTGCAGCGAGCAGAGACAGAGAAGGAGCCTGGGAGCAGATGCTGGTACAGTTTACACAAGCAACACTACATTACACGCGGGGATGAATCCTGAACATTTGATGCTGACCCAGGGGAGACATTTGCTGCTACTTTTTGGTGCAAAATATATCACAAAAGGTGTTTTAATGTCCATGTGAATGCTTCCACAGAGGGTCTGTCTTATTAGGAACCCCAAAGGAGTGAAATACAATTAGCCACAGATGAGCACACGAGAGGTTGCACCCATATTTAGACGAGCTAACTTGCCTTCATTTGGCACACGTGCATTTTTCGGAGGATTGATTCCGAGCTGATCCCTTTTTAATTGTCCAACCAATCAGTCATAGCGTGAACGGCTGAATCACCTGGCGAAATGCCCTCAATAATGTTGGACTTTCCAGATCTGCAGTGGGAGGGGACGGCGGCTCTGGGCCCCATCCTGCTGGAGGAGAGCATCCTGCTGCAGGAGCTGGCTGAGCTGTCCGGGCTTTGGTTGGAGCTGGACTCTCAGCTCCGAACACGTGAAGCGACTCGAGCAGGTGAGACGATATAACTCTGGTCTCTTAATCGCCATGGCTAAACGCTGGAACTAATGGAATGGATGATGCTTGTCTTGTGCTCTCCACAGATTCTTATTCATCAATAGCCCTGCTGTGTGGAGCGGGTGCGGCGGTGGCTGTGGTGCTGCTGGTTTTCACGGGTGCTTTCATTTACGGCAGAGGACAGAAACCCACCGGACACTTTGTTTGCACCTGATACAAGAGAATAAAACATTTAAAACCAAGCCTTGTTTTTTGTCTTTGCTGAAGAGAACTAAAATCAGCCGTCTTGAAGTCAGCTTTTTCATTTTAAAGATTGTTTTCAGAGCTAAAACGACCGTTTCTCTGCACAGTATACACTCCAGGGTTAAGTGTTATGGGCTTGCCTGGGTTAAAAGGGGTTAAGCTGCAGCGTCCAGCCTTGCAGAAAATGACCAGGCCGTAAAATGTATGCTGTGTACACAAAGCAGCAGCGTATATTGCTCTATCAATCAGCAGGCTTTAATACCAGGCAGGGTTTAACACTGTTTTTGAGGCACAATGCAATAAATGAGAACTCGCTGAATGTGGTTAAAGGTTTCATAACCTGCAGGGGCGTGTCCGGGATGAGAGCGACCTCTTATATTAGTGCGAATATACTGTACAAGACAAGCAAAGCAAGTGTACACGCTATGAAGGACTAAAGTGCTATTCTTAATTCACGCTGGGATGATTTGTATGGTTAATTTTTCCGGGAGCCTGCAGCTAGTCCAGCCCTGATCTCAGGGAGCTAATTTAATACACACCATTTCGACAGAGCTGCCATGTAATTCACTTTAGCTGCGTGAGATTTTTCCATCTTTATACTAATCCACATCTAAAACAAAGAAAACCTTACAAGAAGAAATGAAAAGCGGAGCACCGTCGGCTCGGCGCTGCGCGGTAAAACATAAAACACCATCCTGGTAACAATAGTCATATTTTAGCTTCGGGCCATTTTCGGCTTTTCCCTTTAATTCACCCCCTCCAGCTTTCTGCCAGTGGCAGAGTATTCGTGAAATGGGGCTCATCATGAACTGTTGCTCACAAGCCCAGGAAGACGAATAGACATAATTAAAAAGCCCATAAAGGCGAGAGCAGGGGCTTTTATTACAGTAATATGTGAAGGCCTTGGTTTAATGGGGTGTTTGTTCCCGTGTGCAGGGCTGACGGCCGCGCTAGTTTACTGCTGGAGCGATGTTGACCCCCCCACCACCACCACCACATCCCCCTCCCCATCTCCAACACACCAGAGGCTAATAAAAAGCCATACCTAACGACGCACCAGCGAGACGCGTGACAGCGAGGAGCATGCACGGTGATAGACACACACCCACGAGCCTCTCCCTAAAAAGAGTCATTCAGGATGTGGGGACAGGCTTTTATTGTGATTTTCAGATGGAGCAGACAGAATGGAGAACAACAAAGAGACGAGAACAAGAAATGATTGGCCGTGGTCCTGCAGTGTGAGGAGGCAGGACTTTCTCTGAACACATTCGACAGTTTAAAGCTGTACTAGTTGATCATGTGGCCACTGGGGGGCAGCAGAGCAAGCTACAAAGACATTTACATTGTAGTAGAGAAAGGACGAACATCCAGAATTGCACCCTACATTTAATTTGCAAATTGGCTCAAACCATTATTACCGATGTTTATCAGCTACTTGTGTCTATTTGTCATTAGCTCTTGTTCTTGCTTGTAATAAATACAAAAAAATCCGAGGAATCCTGCTTTCAATTCAAAATTTCTGCTGCTGTTTCAACTAAGAACATTAAAACCATCTCAGTACTGACAAGCTGTGGACATTGCTGGTATGTTTGGAGGTTTTTGGCTCTATTTCGGATCGATCCTGCAGAACTCTTGGCCTACTAGGCCTTGATGACCAACCATGCCTCTGAAAGCCTCAAACAACACCACTGGCTCAAGTACATGAACTGTTTCGACCAGCAAAAGGATTTTTTTCCATTGGATTTTGTATTATTGCAGAAGATAGTATTCACAAATAAAGACCACTTTTATTATTGAGTTGTCCTCGCTGTAACCAAGTAGTGTTTGTGCCTAAACCTCACCACATGTTAACCACACTGTCAAAACATACCAGTTTTATTTATCCACCGTATCCAATAATGTGCAAATGTACCCATAGTTTGCAGACACGCACAATGCTAGCATTTTCTCTGGCGAGTGAGTTGCTAATCTGTCTCATCAGATGGCCCAAAAACCTGAGCCAAAAACATTTGCACAATTTAATTTTGGTAGACATCACACATTTATGTTTCATTCAGGAGGGTGAGCTGCTTTTCTCCATTACATTCTAATTTTGGGATGCCAGCTGTTAAGCACATTTTTGTTTTGTTTTGTACATGCCGAGCTCGCCTGCAGCTTTCAGAGGAGTCAACAGAGTGTAAAAGGTGTTAATGTCTCGTTATGGCCGCAGAGAATCGTCATCATCACCATCATCATCACCATCATCATACCGGAGATGGTCGCCTGCCCACAGATGTCTAATGGTTATGGTGGCATGGACCCAAGCTGACAGGCAAAATGGCAGAGAGTCCTGAATCAGCCATTTTACCCCGACAGGATGTGTGACCCCGAGGGCACAGGCACAGAGCACACATGCTCTTTTACTCTCATGCACACACACATAGGCCATCAAAAGTAATGGTGTGTGTCCAGTGGCAGGCAGGGAGAGTCCTCTCATGTCTGCCAGCCATAACGATATTATTGCTGTAGATGGAGCGTGCTGGGGAATATTGTTCCACACCATTGGTATGCTGCAGACGTCCACTCGTACCGCACACCGGCGGTGATGACAGAAGTCGGTGTTCACACCAGACTTGTTGGTTGATGATTTTGACAAGGAGCCACAACATGTGGGTTCCTCTTCACAACCAGCAAACTGCATATTTTCAGCTGCAGAGTAGATTTGTGTGCTTTGTTTTTCCAGCAAAGACAGACATAGGTGACCATTATCAGAGAGATGGTGCTGTACTATTACTCCGAGCCTTTGAAATTCAAGGCAGACAGCTCTATCATTTACGAGATACTATCTGACTTAAATTATTCACTCCTTGTTTGAATTTAAATAAATATCAAAGGCTGTTTAATTTAAGCCGTGAGAGCTCATTGTGTTATTATACGCCTCTGATACAGATTGCAATATTACATCAGGGTCTGGGCTGGAGAATGCACGCACACACAAACACGCACGCGACCTCTGTCCAGGCCCATAATTAACCCTCTTAATTAAGAGAGAAAAAAAGTTGCTAACGAAGGAAATGGATTTAATTAGCTTGGTCTTAGCCCAGGCACATGAAAAACACACACACACGTGCACTCGCACGCACACACAAAACAATTAAGCCTCTTTTATCCCGGCTAATGGCTTCAGTGACTCAGAGCCTTTCTCATTAAGACTATCAATAATATGCTGATTACATGCATCCACTGCTCTCCTTTATCGGGGCACAAAGGGACGAGAGTGTGTCCCTGAGGTTTCAGGGGTGGGGCAGTCTGTCTGCACGACCTTATCTGCTAAAATAGACGTTTGAATTGTTTGGCTGGAGAAGCTAAAAGAGGCTGTGTCTTTATTTTCTGCAGTTTATCTTATCAAAGAGGCCACGTGTGTCTTTCACGGGGAGGAAATGCCTATGAAGTTGTACTGCTGAGGGCTTTATGGGGGCGAGATAATAGAGTGAGGAGTGGTGGGGACTGTAGGGCCGTAGATCTGTCTGCTTGTCTGACTGTGTGCCACCAGCCCCCGCTGGCTTTCAATCAAATAAGTTCCTGCCTGTCTGCTGGTCTGTCATCTGTCCATCTGTGTTGTTTTATCATATTTAAATGAGACCTATTATGCTAATTTACAGGTTCATGCTTGTATTTTGTGTTTCTACTAGAAAATTTTTAGATGTTTAAATGTTTAAAAATACACATTCTTTATCCTACACTATCTGCCTGAATATATCTGTATCTGAAATGCTGCATTTTAGCACCCGTCTCTTTAACCCTCTCTCCTGAAAAGCCGAGTCTTCTCTGTTTGGTCGGCATTTCGGGGTCTTATGCATCCCCTCTCTCTAACGGAGTATGGCAGCACTACATTTCTTATCCAAATTCTTCACAACTGGACGTTTTCCAGCAGGAGTACGATCCAAAATCAGGGAGATATAAAGAACATTGGGTAGCAAGATTATGTTTCCCTGATGTTAGCATGTAGCTACATGTAGCAGTATACTTGCATCCAGGGAATGACTGTAACAAAGTATGGCAACACTTCCTATTGTGAAAAATTACCAATAAAATCTTCCTAACCAAAATCTTCACATCCGGAAATGTTCCAGCAGGAATATGATCCAAAACTGGGGAGAAATTAAGAGTACTAAAAAAAAAGACTATGTTTCTCTGATGTTAACACGTAGCTACAAGTAGCATTGTACTTGCAGCAAGGGAATGGCAGTAGCAAAGTATGGCAACATTTTCTACTGTGAAAAATCACCAATAGAAATCTTCTTCTTCCGGACATGTTTCAGAAGGAATATGATCCGAAATCGAGAAGACATTAAAAACATTAGCACCCAAGATTACATGTATCCCTGACATTAGCATGAAGCTACATGTATCTATTTCTATTATGAGAAATCTCCAATAAAAGCTTGTAATCCAAATCGTTGCAACTGGACATATTCCAGCCGAGGAGAGATAGGTACACTGGGTAACAAGGTTACATTTCCCTGATGTTAGCACGTAGCTACATGTAGCAGTGTACTTGCAGCCAAGGAATGACCTTAACAAAGTATATCAACACTTTCTACTGTGAAAAATCACCAATAAAAGTATCTAAACCAAAACTGGACACTTTCCAGCAGGAATATGATCGGAAGCTCGGAGAATTTACAACATTGGCAACCAAGGCGACATGTTTCCCTGATGTTAACACGTAGCTACATGTAGCAGTGTACCAGATGACTGTATAAAGAGTATTCAGTATTCGCCTGAGGATTTTGATCACAGTGATTACTTTTACATACATTTGTTATTTATATAGGAACATCCAACATTGTAACATACTATATGAGTATGACAGAAAATAACTAAAAGCATGAGGTCACCTGTTTTACACATATTTGTATATATATTGCTTGTATTGAAATATCTAAATTACCGAGCAGTCGCCTCATCTTTTTACCCTTGACATGGAGGTGTGTAAAAGTGTGTGTTGTAGACAGAGATAGTAAAGACAGATAGACAGGCATCTGTCACACAGGCAGGAAGACAATAGGTCTGTGCTTTGACCTTCAGTCTCTTCCTGTTGGAACAGACACTGGGGTCCCTCCCAGAGGAGGAGAGAGGAAAGGGGGTGGCGTGACCTGCGGTGCCACACCTTCGCCCCCCTTCTACACAGCATCCCTAAACATCCCTTATAGGGGCTGCCACGCTCCCTCTGATCTCCACTGTTTTCCAACCGATGCTATTGTGCGACTTGTTTTTCATCCACGTTCTGAGGGTCTCATGTGGCCACCTATGGAGCTGACAGACAGACCTTTGTTCAGTTCCCAGCCTCCTTTGAGTACTTCAGTTTTACTGACTGACAAAAAGTTGTAGATGACTTTAAAGGAGCTGAATAAATGCATGCTGGGAATTGTTGTGTTGCTCATCTTTTTCCTAAACTACATCAGATGAAATTTACTCCAGACAAAGACAGACCTTGAGTTAAGGTTATTCTTTACTTGTAATTTGCATTATTTAACAAGTAAATCTTGTTCATATCTGCAATACTGTGACACCCATACTGAAGAGGAAAAAAACATCATTAAAGGGACACTCCAGAGATTTGGTATTGCACTTCCATAAAATTGTGCAATTGACAAGAGACAGATTAAAAAAGGATTCATTAAAATCTGTGCAGCTAAGGCAGAAATATTCTGACTTTAAGCTTCCAGTTTGGATCCTTCTCCAGCCTACATTTCCCATAATGCAAAATCTAACCAAGTGAGGCAGCATTTGGGATGTTTTTGTGCACAAACATTAAGATTCAGTCTTTAGTAATAATAATGGTAGGCCGATAATATCGGACATCTCTAATTTAAATGGTTTAAATTTCCAAAACTTCTTCAAACCTATGACAACCTGTTGTATCTTTTATTAAGACACTCTCTCCACTCCCACAGTTTGTAACTCAAGATTACTATTATAAATATGAAGTCTCCAAGATGACATCATCAGGGTTATATCTATGGATACCATTTTCTCTATTTTTTGGGTCCACTCTGGCACCATTTGTTCAACAAAGAGTTGAAGCCAAACTGCATTGCCATCCCTTGAGCCTTTTTCATTGAGGCTCCCTTTAATATTGAGATAATATTTATCTCAGGATGCCAATGTTTCACCGCTGGACGACCTTCCACAGCTAAAGACTGCAAAGTAGAAAGAGCTCAGGAAGGATTAATTCACTGAAACCTTTTTCTCAAAGTCGCAGCTCCCTTTCTCCCAACTTATGTTGTTCCAAAACTCCTCTTCATCATATGAGCCACATGAGCCAAACGCAACAGCTCCCGAAATGAAAATAAAGTATTTCTCGGAGGCCTGTGTTCTCGTGGCTCCTCATCAGCTGTGCCAACAGCACGACACAGATCCTCTCCGGCCCAAACACCCACCGTATACAAGATAAATAAATCACCATGCTGGGAAGCATCTGCACCAGGGAAGTTAACACGGATGTGACTTACTGCAGAACAGATGTCTTTTCTGACTGGAATAACATCAGATCCATCCCATAGTGAACCCAACACCTTCCTTTCAACCACCAGGAGGATAACCACAACAAAAGGCCCCCCTTCCGTTTATTCCCGCTTCAGATGTGGGTTTTTTTGGTACACAATGGATGAAAATATTCTGGCCTTCGCGTTTAATGTGGACTTATTTTGTGGTGGTGTTTTTCATGCGCTTTAACGGGAAGGTGCTGATGTGAATGGTGTTTGATCCTGGCTCTCAGGCGCGAGAAAGAAGAACAAGGCCTCGCACAAAGGGATGAGAGAAATGAAGAAACTCACACCTCTCATTTATGGATTATAATATACACATTTTTGTCCTATAGACCACGACCTTTAATCCTGACTGGCACGCTGAAAGGGGATGAACACACGGCACACAAACACGCTCCTTTATCATTCAAAGTGCGCCAGAGCTATCAACCTGAATAAATAAATCCCCCTCTTATCTCACAACGCAAAACTGGATAAGCGCTCCCACCGGGTCTGGATGGAGGAAGCTGTCAGCACCTCTATTTTGGTTTGCTTTCGCCTCATACAGAGACAGAATCCTGTTTTTCTCTCCAATCCGTCCTCCTGGTTTTCAATCCCCGGAGAGCCGTTTCCCTCCATGTGCGTGAGACGTATGTGTCCCGCCACACCATCCATACATGATCCCCCTTTCCTGCTTATCTCCGCCGCTGCTGGGCCTATATCTTTCAGCAGTCGATAAAGCCGCCGCGCTGCAGAAATTTCCAGGTTAGACGGAATGAAAACAGGATTTTCCAAGTTGTCAGCCTTTAAACCTGTTCGTGAGATATATCTGCCATTACTCGTCTCAACACCATACCTTCCTATATCACACCCATGTGTCTGTTTTGACACCTGTAGCTGCTGTGAACAGACGACACTCGCTCTATCCGTGGCCTAGTTTGGAGTGCTTTGGATTTCCTTTGTTTCGTACATACATGACAAGAGTCTGGATGCAAAATAAGACACTTGCGCAGCCCATCATGCCAAAGTCCTAATGCCCTGTGTTAGATAATGACTGCTATTCCACTGACATGACTTCTAGTCGACACAGGCCGAGACCAATTTGTCAAGAATAATCACCGCTGGCCTTTGATGGCTCAGAAAAGTCTCTATTCCACAGGTTTTTCTATTCATCAAAAAGAACAAAAGAAACCAAAAAAGGCTCACAGAGGGGAGGCAGCACTGTGCTGAGGGTTGTCGGTCTGTCTCACAGAGCAACATTGCCACCTGCAGTCAACAGAGGTGAATAAAACATTGGCATGGCTCATCAGGCATGCTCAATCAAACACAGAGAAGGTTTCCGAAAGCACAAAGTTGATTTCATGTTGATTTGTCTTTGTGATTGTTTTGTGCCTTTTTATGTTTTTTTGCAGTTCCTTTGCATCCCTTTGGCGTCTCTTTATGTCTCTTTGTGGTCTTTAAGGCCTTTGCACACTGTGTCCGTCTTTTCCAGATGTTTTTCTTTAATTAGTCATACACAAAATTTGTGATGCACAGAGAGTCCAATGTGTTTTATTATTCTATTCCTTCTTCCCGTATTGAAAAAAAATAGTTCCCAAAGCACAATCCGTCAGTGGAAAAACAGTGATGGGGTCGCTAACAAAAAGCCACTGGAATCACAGTTGTGCTTTCACAGCAGTCAAAAACATGTCAGTGAGACTGTGTGATTTGAAAGCCATTCCCTTTGCTATACTGCCCTCCTGTGGCAGTTAAAGGTAGGACACAGGATGAAGTGCACGGGGTGTGAGGGTTTGGGAGCCTCTGGTTCCTGTGCTTTTATGTGTTCCTTTTTACGGCAGGTTTATTTCAAAGACGATGCCTTCAGGGCTCCAGACACCCAGGGGGCCCCGAAAGCCCACGTTTATTAAAACGGTAGACAGAAGCTTGAAAGCTAAGGTCAAGATTATAGGACAGCTTCTTAAAGGGGCACTATACCAATTTTAAGTTTACTCATCATGAGCAGTAAAGTAAAACAGCTGCACAAGAGAGTTTTGCAGGGATGTTGTTTTTGTTGGTCAATCCAGGAGTTAACAGAACCGTCATCATCATCTGTGGCAAACATAGATTTATAATACTTACATGTTTATTCAGAGATAATCTTTACAAATGAGCACCACAATGCTAATGCCCGAAGTGAAATCTTGTGTGCAGCAAAGGGCCACAGGCTGGAGTCGAACCTGGGCTGCTGCAGCAACAGCTTTGTATATGGGGCGTCTGCTCTATCCACTAAGCCACTGACACAGAAAAACTACCAAATTCACGAGGGGAGTATTTACTGACCTATTTTTTGTCATAGGACGAAAATTGAAATTATCTAAAGCTCATGTTGACAACAGACCTTATTTCAGGCTTCTTACCAGAAACCAGTGACTTTGAGACGAGGGAACCAGAGGTGCTATGATGCTACTTTGGCAGGGTGTACGTGTTGATGGCTCGGACCTTGTACTTTCTTTCTGTCCAGTCAACTATGTATGTCATCAGATACCCCGCTGGTATTATAAGCTGGCCAAAGGAGGAGATAGAGGCTACTGATATCAATGCATGAAGGGTTTCATCCCAAGTCCAGTGCCCTGATTGTGCACTAAGTGGAACGAGGGGGCCAAGGAACCAACCAACCAAGACCAAGGAATACATCAGGCAGCAGAACCCCGAGAATACGCAAGAGGTGGACGAACCATCATGGACAGACAAGCCCCTGCATGGCAGATTGAAGAAGTGTCCCACATCAAGAGATCCTACCAGTGGCTGGAAAAGGCACTTAGTACCAGATCAGTAGAAGCAGATGTCTACCACACCAGACTCAAACTCCCAGACCTCTGGCAGAGGACCTGAGTTTAAGGAAGGCACCATCCATGACCACTAGATGGGGCGGTCTATCCATTGTTAGAGTTCAAGGATTTCAGTGGATGACAGCTTTTGTGCTACTGTTACATTTAACGTTATAAAAACAGACAGTTTTTCAGTCTGCCTATATAATATTTGTCCGTATCTAAATTAATAAACAGTGGTGGGAAAAAACAATTTATTTTTTGCCCCAACATATTATTTGTTCTGTATGAGCCTTATATGATTGTTCTTTGTGTGTGTTTGTGTTTGTGCTGTGTGTGTGTGTGTGTGTGTGTGTGTGTGTGTGTGTGCTCGTAAAGACTTTAATTGATCCAGCCCCCGGCACACTTCTCGTGCACCACCACACTCACACACAAGCACACACTCGCCGATCCTCCGCCCACTCTCCTCCATAAATACATTTCCACTGCAAATCACACAGCAAATAAATCACCATGGTTACAGTAATATAATAATTGCCGTACTTGAAGGAGGCTCTGACTGATGATGCTTGCAAGGCCACTTAGAAATCGATAATTACAGAGAAAATATGGCGTGTGCGAATTCATTTAGCAGCAGAATGGATGTTGGGATGCTTGTTTGAACCAGTGAGCAGGATGGAGCGTGGAAAACAGAGCGAGAAGATGTGAATGTCAGGAAATAAGAGTGTGTGTGTCTCTTGCTCTTCTCAGCTCACATAATAATCACTGGGCTGTTATTTGTGGGGGATCAAAGTCACTTTTATCTGCATTATGATATTGTTTTAGGAGCTGCTTCCAAAGCAAGAAAAATGTAAACAATTACCTGGCTTTCTTGATTAATCCGTAAGCACTATGTCTTCTTTAGTTGTAGTTCTTTGTTGTTGGTAAGCATAACGAGCTGGCTGGGCTCCACCAACATGGCATCACAGAACTAGGTGATGACAGCCTTCTAAACCTACTATAGGCATATCAGACACTACTTGACCATATGTTTGGGACATTAAGTCCCATAATAACTGCTGGGGTAGAGTACAGAAGGAAGCTGATACATCTGCTGCAATTGAATCCATGCCATAATAATTAAGGCTGCTCTAATTCAAATAAAGGATCCCCAACAGTGCCAAGTAACTGTGGTCTTTAACACTCCAACAGGAAAGCATTTACTTAATTATGTTAGTATTTCAGGAATAGCAAAGTAGGACGACCAACATGAGCGTATACAGTTTTTTTACTGAATGATACCAAGTTAAAGGTATTTTAAAAGAGTAAAAGATTTGGGGCTCTTACAAACAGCCCAGAGGCCCCCCAGTCACCCACCTGCTCCGCCACTGATCACATTTACTATGCATGTTAATGGAAGCACTGTAGCCCCCCCCCAGCAGGACAATGCACCATGCCACGCCACAGAAACTGCTCAGGAATGACTCCAGAAACGGGACAAAGAGCTCAAGGCGACCTTGCCTCCAAATACCCCAGATCCCAACTTGATCGAACATTTGAGGTACCCCTGATCCAAGGTAGGTGCTCCTTGGACCGGACATGGCTCTGACCTGTCAAGGCATAGACACACGACATCTGGAGGGTGTCCTTTGGTGTCTGGCACCAGGGCGTTGACTTCAGATCTTTTGAGTCCTGTACAATGTGAGGTGGGGTACCAGCATGTCCCACAGATGTTTGATCAGATGGGTATCTGGGGAGTTCGGAGGCCAGGTCAATCAATGCCTTCAGCTCTTTGTCACATTCCTCAGACCATTCCTGAGCAGTGTTTGTGGTGTGGCATGTTGCACTGTCCTGCTGGGGGGGCCACAGCTACTGGGGAGTGCCTGGTCTGCACTGGTGTTTAAATGGGTGGAGCGTGTCAGGAGGCATCCACACGAATGTCAGAACCCAAGGTGATCAGTGTTGTTCACGTCACCTGTCAGTGGTTTTAACATTTTGGCTGATCGGTGTATGTGATTCTCGGAAAGCTTAGCCCCATCACTCATGCCAAATGTCCAATTTGTTGCAGAACACCTGAATGCACCTTTAGCCTCAAAAGAAATGGAATGAAATCTAAAATCTAACTAATACTATATTCATTAAAGTTGAATAATTATTGTATTAAAGTGGAAAATTACAGAACCAGACAGAAAAACAGTTGCAGGGTCAGACATAGACAGAGGCGGGACGTCTATGGTTTGTTACCCAGTCTGGGAGGTCAGCTCGTCTTTGCTAATGGAGGGGGTTGCCTGCTCCTCTATGAGGCATTGGAAGTGTCCTTGCAACCTGCTGCGGCAGGCAGCAGCCTTGCAGCAGAGACATCAATATTTCAAGCTGATGGGTCGCCTTGAGATAGGTTATTATTGTCTTTACAAGGAGGGAAACACATACACACATAACCAAATATACACTAGTATGTTTCCTCACTGTTACATCTTTGACACTGGGAGACAGTAACAGAATAAACACGTCATCACGGGAAAAATCCAAACACTCATTTTTCATTCATAAAAACCCCAGCATCATTATAGCTTGTCAGAGTGCAAAATACTTAATTACTACCTCCAACTTCACTCTGTGTTTATGAGCGTCAGTGTGTGTAAGAGAGAAACAGAGAGTGTGTGTGTGTGAGTGAGCATAATTAGCTGACTTCTCTCTGATCCTTAATGCATTATTGAATATTTCAAAGGAGCCTCAATCCTCTGGGCTAAGTGACTGCCAAGTCTGGATCACAGGGCGGGTTCGGCCATGATGAAGGGCGGTTCAGCCATTAAGGAGTCTGGGCCGAGCTGCCGGCCTTGTGTGAACCTGGGGCTCATGAATAATATAAATACCTCTACTGTATTTGGAAGCACTTTGGACTGTAGAGAGGGATGACATTGATTTTTGGTCGTGCAACTTCAGGGAACAATTCAATTTTAGTGGTCGAATAATGGGTTGTAGAAAATAGAGGATTTATTGCAATCATCCCTGATGGAGATCAACAGCCAGTGTCTCGTTTCGTTGCAGCTCAACTCCGTGCACTGCAACCTTGACAAGGCAATGGCTGTGTTGTCATGGTAATATGTTATTTCTCCTGACATTTCCAAGATTTTCATCTCTCACAATTACTGCCAGTCTGTTTTCTTTTCGAAATGTCACCATTCATTATTGGATTTATTCTGCAGAGGGACAAGATCTTGAAATTATGAAACACTTATGAGGCAAATTCTAATTCTGTTGGGCTGAAATAAATTAATGTTCTATCTTAAGTTACTGCCATTATTCCTGTGAGCTTACTATGGAGGTACCCATCCAAGAACGCTACGATTAATGAACATAGACACAAAAAGACCAACTAAAACCCATATTTCTGAGACACTATTTTGGTAATGACTTCACACAAATGAAGCATCCATCATCTGTATATCTTATGGATCTACGTGTCAGGGTTGAATTTTTAAATATGAGCCACTGTATGTTCAATCAATGTAGAAAACCAGTGGAAAGGTATTAGTAGGCTATTTCCACTACACTTAAAGCCATACTAATCAATATGTTTATATTGATCATGGATCAGATGACTAATGTGAAACAATGAGTTATGCTAAATCTCTGTCTTCACCGTGAGGTTGCCAGGCAACAAGCGGAGACTCCAGGAGATCACTGTGCCCCACCAAGACATAGGGAATGGGAATTATGGATGTATGAGGAGAACTGGATACAGTGCTGACGACAGGGCTCTGTTCATTCCTATTAAAGTTGCTCAGTGGTGCATGAAGCCAGGCATTGAATTACCCGGATATTCCACGTTATTGGGTCCATAGAGCAAGTGCATGAGATTTTGGCGATAAAATAATTAAGGTACCCACCGATTTCCACCCAGAAGCTGTAATACCATGGTTTCGCCATTCCCTCAAATTGCCTTAAAAAAAGAGTCTGTTCCTGGGGCTTGGTGGGAATGTGTCGCCATCACACTGAGCCCGCCATTTCTCGAGGATATGGGTATCCGATAGCTTACTGTAAGTGTCAAAAAGAACTGTTGAACTACCATAAAACAGGAGTAGTCAGTAGGCCAGAGGAGACATAAAATCCCTGCAGCGTGTACTGGGTCTACCTCGGGGCCTCTTACCAGTGGGACATGCCCAGAACACCCTTCACGGGATTCTCCCTCCGGATGTCTGTGTCTATCTCTAAGGCTGAGTCCAGCCACCCTACAGAGGAAACTCATTTTGGCTGCTTGTATCCACGATCTCAGTCTTGTGGTCACTACCCAAAACTCCTGACCATAGGAGAGAGTTGGGACGTAGATGGACCAGTATAGTAAAGCTTCGCCTTCTGGCTCAGCTCCCTCCTCAACACAATGGTCCAGCATAGCGCCTGCATCACTGCAGACACCGCCTCAAACCACCAATCTATCTCATGCTCCATTCTGCCCTCACTCTCATCCTGACCTTGGCCGCAAACTGCCCCAGCGCATGCTGGAGGTCAAGGTGTGATGAAGGCAACAGAATCACATCATCTGCAAAAGACACGCTTCTGAGGTCCTCCAGCAGCCCTGCAAGGGTAAAGAGCTGGTCTACTGTTCTGCAACCAGGACGGAATTGCTCCTCCTGAATCCAAGGTTCGACGATGGGTCGGAGCCTCCTTTCCAGCGCCCTGGAGTAAACCTTCCCAGAAAGGCAGAGTATTTTTTCTAATCGCAATATTGTCACTTTTACTTGAGTAAAGGATCTGATTACTTCTTCCATGATTGTGAAATATGCAGACTGACAAGTTAGGAAACACTTGCAGTTTCTTTGGAACTGACTCACATATGATTAACAACGGATTCTCCAGAATCTCCCTTTATGCTGACAATGATCCTGGAGGAGCAGATGAGGCAATATGAACAAATGGCTGCAGCAGATGATTTATGGTGATGCATAACTAGTGTTTTCTCAGTGGACAAATGAGTCCGCCTCAAAATGGATCCTCTCAGCGTTTTGAATAAGCTCTCCCGCTTCAGTGTGCACGCATTTGGGGATCAGTTTGTTTAATGACAGCGGGACCATCTTCAATCCATCATTACTTTGGGCCTTGTGATTAGTAAAATGCTCATCAAAGTCACGGTGGGAGTAAAATGCCCATGCGATCTCCCTGCAATCAATCAAATTGACTAAACCACAATGAAAGTGCGCACACACACACACTCTCTCTGTCTGCTGAGCTTTGTGTCGACCATAAGCTCTTTCCATTAAACCTGCGCTGCATTAAGCATTTGGGTTAAAAGCTTTCATAATCAGGTGTGTTCTCATTTAGTGTACAGAGATTTCCAAGATCAATACTGACCTTGACGCGGGAGCTTTGCCCACTGTGTGTAGGTGTGCGTGGGCGTATGCAGAAGGACCTCCGAGTCAGAGCTTTGTCCCGAGTGTGTGTGTCTATGTGTCCACGTATTTGCCTGTCTGAGTGTGTGTTTGCTGTCTTCTATCTGCGGGGGCAAACTGTTTCCTACTGTGATCTCTTCATTCTGTGTTTGAGAGGAACTAACAGTGGTGTTCTGTAGATACTGCGCTTGTTTTTCTGCCTGACGCCCCCTCATTTGATCCTGAGGTCCACTTTACAGACTGCAACTGCAACAAATGTAGAGTTAGAACCCATTAATGAGCACCACACACACACGGGCATCTGCTTTGGTTCATTTGAAATGCATGCTGCATCCATGTTAACCATCTTAACCGATGCTGACTTAAAAGTGCATTGTCTTTTAAATGTGCTTGTATGCAAATGAATCCGTGAGTGACTTTCCAGAAGGAGGATTTGTCTGTCCTTCAGAATAATACCACCTGTTCCCAGGTACAACTTTATATAGATGACACAATCCTTTAGCTTAATTGCTTTGTCTTATATAAAACAGCCGCCCACCTCAATATATCAACCTCAAACTTCATTGCATACAAGTCAAATCAAGAGAAAGTCTCGCTGAATTTGTATATTTATGCTGTATATATATATATATGTGTGTGTTTTCATGAGAGTGAGCCCAGTGTGCGCTTGTGTTTTGTTTGCAAGTGTGTGGGCGATCAGGGACTTTTAGAGAAGTATGCCGGCAGCAGCGTTTTTACAAATGCCTCCTCTGCATTGAGATCAATATGCTGGGCCTTGGGGGATGAGCTTGACCTATGTGAGCAGTTTTTCATAATCACTTACGTCTTGAAAATACTGGTTTTCTCCTCGTGTTGTGTTTTGCTCCGCTGCGTCTTGTATTCAGATGAAAACTCGATGCCATGTGGAGCGATTAAAAAGAAAAAGAGGAAAGCAAAGATAAATTGCTCTGATATTTTTGAATTAGATGTTGTGGAGGACACGAGGAGGCTGGGGCATGGGTGGGTTGTGAGACAGTGCACCCCTGGGCACTGATATGCAAAAGGCCGGTCCAACTCTCCAACACAGGAGCAAGACACACAGACTTTGTGGTAGTTTTGCCTCCTTTTGTTGTGTTTTTGCTGCTATTTGCAGTATTAAGAGCCTGTTTGTGGGTTTGTGTCTCTTAGTAGTCAGTGCGTGGATCTGTGAGATCACATTGTGTCTTTTTTTGATAATTTTGTCTTTCTTTATAGCAGTTTTCCCCCTTTGTAGGTGTTATGTGTCTCTTTGTAGTCATGCTGTGTGTCATGCCTTTTATATAATTTCATGTCCCTTTGTTGTTATTTTGTCTTTCTTTGTAGTTTTGCCAGTTTTGTAGTCATTTCGTGTCTCTTTTGAGGTCATTTTATTTCTTTTTCTGATCGTTTTGTGTCTCTTTGTTGTCATTTTGTTTCTCTTTGTGGTTGTTATGTGTGTCTCTTTGTAGTCATATTGTGTCTCGGAGGTCATTTTGTGTCTTTTTCTGATCATTTTATATCTCTTTGTGGTTGTTTTGCCCCCTTTTGTAGTTGTTTTGTGTCTTTTCATATCACGTGTGCCTTTTTTGATTGTTTTGTGTGTCATTCATTGTCATTTTGTTACTCTTTGTGGTTGTTTTGCCCCTTTTTGTCATTGTTTTGTGTCTTTGTAGTCATTTCGTGTCTCTTTTGAGATAATTTTGTGTCTTTTTCTGATCATTTTGTGTCCTGTGGTCTGTTTTGTCCCTTTGTAAATTTGTGCCTTTTTTTGATTGTTTTGTTTTGTTTCACTTTGTTGTCATATTGTTACTCTTTGTGGTTGTTTTGCCCCTTTTGTAGTTGTTTTGTGACTCTTTGCAGTTCCTTTGCATTTTCTTCCTGGTCTCCTCCTGGTTGGTATGTGATAATCTGAGTGACATGTTGCAGGTGAGGGCCAGAGGGGCCCCTGACACTTTGGGGCCTTGGGCTTATGTCCATTAGGCCTGTTCAGTAATCCATCAATGGACTGGGATAACATCAATATTAAAATAAACATTTGAGAGAAATTTCTTGCCTCTCTCTAAGACCTTCACTGTTGCTCAGCCAGAGATAATGTTTAGTAAATATTAACTTGCACTGCACCACCCGTGTGTCAAATGTCACATGATGAATTATGTTGTGACACAAGCTAGTAACACATGTCAGCAGTTACCATCACCCGTCTGACCCCAGATCCTCCGTCTTTGAGTTTCAACATGATGGATATTAAATTGAGCCCATATGTGCCTGTGTTTCAAACAACTGCTCATGAAATATTACACTTAACATCAAACCAACGCCGCCTAACAACGTCTTCATCCCTGACACCGCCATTGGCCTGTGTCCTGACAAACTGTGATGCCTTCATTCCCAGTAGCATTCCACTGGAGCAGCCCTTGGCCCTGACAGAGCAGTCTGTGATGGCTATGTTCATTGTTCATGTGCTCAATAGGCAGCGCATGGCGTGGGCAGCAGTCAGTGGGGCTAAATTTGTGCCTCTCTGCTCATTCCGGGGATATTTGTGACTTGCTCCTTGTTGACTCGTTTGCGCTTCTTGCTGACAACGGGTCTCTGTGTGTCACAGACTGCTAAATCCAGCCAGCTGCATGCAATTAGGCTGCAAAATGCTGGGGACGAGCATGCTCCGCTGCGAAGCATCAAGTGGTGACGATGTGCTGAGATGGAATCTTTGATCAGGGGAGGGGGAGAAATCGATACAGCATAGTAGTGCAATGCTTTTGTGTGGAAATATCATATTGTCACAAGGATAATATTCCAAATACAAATTCAACTTTTGGTGGCCGACTAGAAAAATATAATTGGGTGCATTTTCAGTCCACTAGATACATTTTGCTGCAGTAAAAATGATCACAGGGAGATGAACAGACTGAAAACTTTATCTTTATCTTATTTGCGGTTATGTTTAAAATTGCAATAATATTGTGTCCCACCCCTGCTAATTAAATGTATTTTGTGTCGTTGTAATAGTTAAACTCATTTTGACAGCTTTGAAATAGTAATAAGAACAAATTATACGTAAAAACATCAGCATGGCGTATATCTATATTATAGTGATTGTAAGAATTTAGACATATCCTTTGTTTGATTAGAAATATAGATGTATAATGAGGAAAAATAAGCCAAATTTAAGCCAAATCAGTGACACCAGACTAAAGTAATGATAAAAAACACAGCAATGTTCAATATTTATCCAGGAAATCATGTCTTTGAGGGTGTTACTGCACATATTAAAGTGTCAGAACGTAAGGGAATTAATGCAGTAATTAATAATACAGCTATATGTTTTTTATCTTACCTTTTGCAGCTTATTTTGACAGACAGACAGACACTGGTTCATAAATCAGTGGCCACATCTTTCCCTTCAGGGAGATTCACTGTTGTTTCCTAGGTAACAAGCACCCCCTCCCTTTACCCTTGGTTCCTCTGGACTGTACCAACTCCGCTGCGGGGTGGGAAATGTTTATCCAACTGGAGCACATTTCCGTGTTGAAACTGAACGCTATGTACGAACACGTTTCAATTCAATACAACGTTTTTTAACGTGGCAGCTTGTAAAATGTCAAAACAGTCGCGAATATAAGCGTAATTAATGTGTGGAGTGAAGTAGCGACCCCCTCGCGAAGCACATTCAACATTTCCTCGAACTGTCAAAATCGCTTGTTGCTTCCTGCCCGAGCCTTAAAAGTAGTTAGCGGGCTAGCGTGTAGCGAGTGGTAGCTCACCTCTGCCTTTCACTCACACACATTTCGAAAGCAAGAAAAAAGTTTGGGAAGATTTCAGGGAGAACCAGCGTCAAGTCTCGGTCGAAGGCTGTGTTTTGGCGTCTTGTTCCGACCCGCTGGTCCCCGTTAGAACCGGAATAGCGCTCTTGAGTAGCGGTTGGTGGAGGCTGGATGTGACAGGTTCGTCATCAGGTAAGCTGCAGGTAGTTAGCTTAGCAGCTAGCACCCGTTGCCTCTGGCTCCTCTTTACACACTTGTAACTGCGGTGTAGTGGACATAACAGCTCTCTGGAGTGTAGAGAAGGCTAAGTATGCTTCCAGTGATGCTACTACTGTATCATAAACATTATGGGCTGGTGTCTGGGTTGCTATGCTAGCTTATAATCACTGCTCTGGCTAATGACAACAAGTGAAAGCAGCGACAGAGGAAAGAGTGGTGCCTGTGTGCTATTTGTCATCAGTGGAACAGATTGATAATAACTCATTTATTATTGATTGCATGCATGATAGACAGTCACCATTATTCAGCAGTGACGCTGCCATCGTCACAGGGTGCACCCAGTGTGTGTTATTACTCCCAGATGCACAAGAAAACGATAAAGCAGCTCTAATGAGACACAAGTGGAGGCACATTTTAATCTGCTGCAGGTTGGCTGAGCACGAGCCTTTACACCTTTACACCTGGGTAAGGTTAATAAGTTGGGAGCAGGCTAGCTGCTGGGTCATGGGCAGTAATTGGGCCATGTGAAAATGCAAATCTGGGGATGTAATTGCACAAATGGAGGCAGGGTGCAGACCCAGGCATTATGAGATATCAGTAGCAGTATAACAATATGACTTTGGCTTGTTATAATGTGTTTATTAGGGTTGTTACAGTGCACTTGAGTAAGGCGTAGCAATCCACAGCGTACTATGATTATTAGGGATGTACTTTATTTAATCAGCAGTATGAAAATTGGTTTGTAATGTTTTACAAGGTCAAATTAGCATCAGATTAACATACTGTTAATAGTCAATGTTTAATCCTAAAGAATATGAGACTAGATATCTTCTTATACTTAGGATAAAGGTTGTTTTACAGTAAAGTACTGTAATTTTGCCGTTCTAAAGCACCAATATTCAACCCTACAATAAAAAACATTGTGCTATTTGATTTCCCCCATATTACCCAACCCTATCTCAATCCAGCAGGAATATTAATGTAGAGAATGCAGTACTTCCTGGTTCATCTTCACTTACACATTCACCAGGCACTTGTTCATTGTCCATCCTCGTGTGGACTCGTGTGACAGACTTACCAGAATGGGTTTCAAGAGGAAGGAAGCACAACTCTCTGCCGCTTGATATTTGATTACGGCTAATAATAGAAAAAGACAGCTGCCTTTTCATTGATCTGTCTTTGGTGCCCTATTTCTAAGCCCTGCTTTTTTTTTTTTCAACTACCCAGCAGCACCACCACAGAATACTGTATTCTGTACTGCGGAGCATTTTAAACCTATCAATCTTCATTTGCTGTAATTAGCCATTGTGTCGGAATACTCCTTTTGTTTTTTGAAAATGAAGCCGCTTTGGGCTGCAGAATCCTAAATCTGGTTGTGTGCGAGCGAGCCAAGCCGTCCGGGGTCAAACAGGACAGGAATAATAAGAGGGGAGGGGATACGGCGCGGGAAGGAAGTGGCTCGGCTTGTTTGTCTGCCAGGCTTTTGTTTGTTTTCCTGTCGGACAAATCTATTTAGAAGGTAGGCTATCTGAGGTCTGCCGCTGGAAATTAGCTACGAGCAGCCTTGTTGTGCATTTATTGACAGTTATTCAGTAATGTGGTTATTGAGGAGTCGGTTGCAGCCAAATGAGACATTGATAAGCTTCATCTATCAGCAGTGATGAAGCAGCCGGGCCTGGTCCAAGTGCTGGGTGAATGATAACAGATTGAGTTGTTTGACGTTACAGTGAAGTTTCTGCGGTATTGCTGCTGCCTAGCTCTTTCAGTGTGCTGCATCTGTGTGTATGAGAGTGTGACTTCATTCAAAGGTGTAAGGTGACACTTTTGCTCCTGACAAAGCCTGACATCCCCCCCCTTCCTCTTCGTGTAATGGCAGAGCGCTTGTCTGTGTTATTTCATTACAGGTGCTCTGATGCCTACGATGACGTCAGTATTCATTGCCATTTGCTGAGGTGGACAGTTTCTCATGCTCAAGGGATTAATCCCCCCTAAACCATTTGACAAACCTATTTCCTGTGAGATCAGATTATATATAGCTATTAAACCGTAATCAGACAGCAAATAGGTTTGTTTATCATTGAACTGTAAAGCATGTTTAGCCTCATTGATGTCAACGAAACGCCCAGGCTGCCGCGTCATTCATAGCCTTTGTATGAGACAGAGGCAGAGAGAGAGAGAGAGACACACAGAGAGACAGACGGTACAGCTGTTCTATTGAATCTGGATCGAAAAGTCATGAAGCTGGATCTCTGACTCATCAGTTCTGTGACGCTCCGGTTTCACGGCTCATATGATGCCAACCAGCATGTCATCAGCCGGGCGGAGGGGAGGAGACAGACCAAGACTTTCAATCCCAGCCACAATTCTGATGCAATAACAATCACAGAAATGTTCACCACTGTGCAATTTTCCAGTCGGGTACATTTAAAGAATTTGACTGAAACAGAGGACTGGGCTACGAGAAAAGGGGGGGACATACAGGTGAGGGATGTGAGAGGAAGGGGGGGTGGATGAGTGTCTGGATGGTGGAGTGAATGAGTTTAGAGGACGGATGCTGAGGGGAGGTAGAGGAGAGGAGGGGGAGGAGGTGTGGTGCTCTTGTTTCCTGGGGGGATGGTGTTAAATGTGATGATAGAACATAGACAAGGACAAGGCTGGTCTTTATATGCGACTGCAGCAACTCTTTGATTATTGCGTACGTGCATTGCTGTGTTGCACGAGTCTGGATTCTGTTCTTGTCATTTCAGGTGGCGCTGATTGGGGAAGGATTGAAAAAGATAAATAATGTAGGCATGAAATTGGGGAAATACCTCCCCAAGATCAGCATTCAGAGGATGTTACTGTAAGCACAGTTTTCGCCCTATCACTTAGTCTGCAATCGACAGGCTCAGAAAGCTGTGATTCAGAGGAGCTCTCCTTTTATTGGCTGGAGCTGTTAAGGGGCGGGGATTTGCCACAGGCTGGTGGGCAGGAAGGGGCTGGCTTTAGGGGTGTGTGGTGCTGGTGGTGGTGGTGGTGGTGGGGGGTTGGCTGGAAGTGTTTCAGCCAGATAGTTGGAGTAGACACTCTTCTGCTTCCTGCCTGCCTCGCTCGCTTGCTCCGTCGCTGAGAGAGAAAGAGAGAGAGAGAGACATCGAGAGAAAATCCCTGTCTAGGCATGGACCTCCGGCTGCAGCACTCGGCAGCTGGCGAGGAATGACAACAGTTCACATGGTCATTAACTCCAGTCGCTGAGGCTGAAGGGAAAACTGTGCTGTAGCTCAGTGTCACAGAAGCACCGGGTGCCTCCTATGTTCGGGACAGCAGACACACGGAGGCACGCAGCAGAGCTCCGGGACCCGAGTGGAACGAGGTGGGAAAGAACCGTCATATTGGCTTTTTTTCCTCAAAGATTTTTTTCAGGAGTTTTGCTGCAGTGTGCTGCATACCAGTCTGGGTGGGGAGGGAGGAGAGGGGAATGTTTTATCTGTGCGAGGGGAAGAGAAGGGAAGGAAATATGGTGTGTGTCGGATAAATGCACAGGAGTAGTGGGAGCTCGCAGCCACGCAGTAACTACCCTTATTGCAGTTTCCAGCACTGTAATGGACTTTCTCTTTCGCCTCCTGAGGGAGAGGCATTATCACAGCAGTTGACTTGCCCCTCTCTCAGTGCAAATGTCAGGAGCTCTTTTTCTTTTTTGCCACATGGGCTCCATATTTTTCACTCTCTAGAGAAAAGCCTGTCGCGTTGTGTGGCATCTGCCCTGTCACTGCTCGCATTGTGCGGCTCTCACAAAGTTTTGCCTCGTACCTCGTGGTGTGCAAATTCTCCAAATAACAAGGGCAAAGATTGTTTGCTCAGGACAGGGTCTCGTGTTGTATGTGGACACAAATAGCTGGAACTTCACAGTTCTAATAAGGCCCGCATCATAATTAACCTTTTGAGTTAGACGAGGCATGGTTGACGTGTCCCTCGCTTTCCGCTGCCTGTCTAGATTTAGATTTAGACGCTGGGCCTGGAGCAGCCGAGCAGTGGACATCATCGGCCGCATGGAAAAGGCCAGGGTGGTGTCATACATCTGGCCGTGGATCAAGGGGAAGTGGGTGTTTTCTAAAATGGAACATCAGTTCAGCCCTTCCTGTTGAGCAAAGAATGGGATAAGTCTCAGACAAGTCCTCACTGCAAGACCCCGTCAGCCCGAAATCCCCTTTCTCTGAATTGACTCTCATGCAAATTGCACCTCGAGATGTTATTAAAAAGGATTTAGTGGTCGGTAGCGTTTTCAGACATCTCCTGCTTGAAAGAGGGAGTCTGATTGCTCTGTGACACAGGGGTGAGTTTGCTGAATCATTCAGCTCTTATGTTTTCAAGTGCTGTAATTTGAAGGCTTAAGATTTCAGTTCATTTGATGTGTTTCGCTTAATATTTCAACGTATGAGAGCTTTAATCTAACGAGGTATTTTCCATCCTCGATTTTAGGCTGCATGAAGTCAGTGCAAGTTATGGAAAACAGCTGCTTTACAGTAGGCACAGGGAAATTTTCACCTCAGCCTTCTCGATCAAGTGAGCTCGGGTATCCTGTTAATCATCATGTTTATCTCAACGGCAGTGTTCACCTCTGGCTGCCAACTATACTGTAATTAGCTGATGACTTGCTCGAGTCCTGTGGCGAGGCAGGGAGTCGACAAGAACACTTACACAGTAAACAAGTCCATTTACAGAGTGCAGGGGTTGACATCCATCCCAGATACAGATCTGTCCTTATACACACTTGATGGAAACAGTGCATCGTCTGTTCTGTGCTACAAATCAGGCCACTGGTCTGGAGAGGAGAGTCCAGTCCCATATCATAAGCAGGGCCATTCGGGTCACTGTGGTTTAGCTAAGGCTATTATGATATGGGGCACACCTATCTGCTGACTCTGTGAAACACTTCTTGCGTTGCCTCTGAACAGTAGCTTAGTCCTGGTATAGCCTCTGCTGAGCTCACTCACCCGTCCTTATCGCTAATGGCACTTGATGATATTGAACTCAAGGAGCTGTAGCTTATGCCAAAGACAATTTCATAAGCATCGTAATGTCCATAGTATTAAATACGAATTAGGCTGCAGGGTCTGATCCACTCTGGAGGATGCAAAGGAGCATTTTGAGAGCTGGTGATGTCACACTCAAAGCCAGGTCAGGTTTGCTCGGGACATTTTGATAAAAACTGTAAGGCTTGCTCACTTTCCATTACTCACTGGAAGCAGAACATTTTCCTATTTCACTTCAACAATGAGGCCCTCTCTGCGCAGCCTTGAAAAACATTGACCACTTGTTCCTCTTGGCCATGCAAATGACCATAGAGCTGTGGTTCGCCAGCATAAAATGGTAATAAATGGAAATGCGGCCTCTCAGGTACCCAGCTCGGGTGCTTGTCTGTCACAGTCGTTTGTGTTTCAACTTTATTTCGCTGGCAACACCTGGCCGATGCCAAACGTTGTCACAAGGCTTACGACCAATGGAAACCAGGTAGCTTATCGTCTCTGCTGAACAAATACAAGCAGCTAAGATAAACCGCAGCGCACAGACAGAGCGCACAGATACCAGACTAATGGGTTACATACGTGGTATTCAGAGGTCAAGCCAATGACTTTCACTCGAGACGGCCCAGTCCCGCTGACTCTCATTCAATTAAGCAGACTGACCAAGATAATGCCCCTGCCAGCTGGCCTTAGTAAGCGTCAGTAATCCATAAAGTCTAGTACTGTGGTGCTTTTCTTCACATCTCTGCCCTGCTTTATCAGGTCACCCTGTCTGTCCACTGTTTGCACTGAGGACACAGAGGGGACAAAGGCTTCTTGCAGGAACTCAGGGACTAAAGATAAACAGGATATACGGTGCGCTGCAGGATTTGGCTCTTTAGGTTTTGCTTGAAATGTATACAGCTGAAAACAAAGGATGACGCATCAGGATTAAAGATTCTGTTGGTGAAGTGAACAGATATATTAAAGGGACAGTTTGGATTTTTTTGAAGTGGGGTTGTATGGGATACTTTTGTGTAGTCAGTGTATTACATACAGTAGATGCAAGTCAGCACATCCCCAGTTTGGAAAAAGCAGGCTGTAGTCTGACACAGATAAGCTCAGCAATCTACTGCTGTGGAAAGCCACCAGGCTCCATTGGCCAAAACAGTCATTTTAGTTTGCTGAACATGGGACCTGCCTGTCTACTGCTACTGTGATCTGTTAGTTAGTTTGTGTGATTGTGTGGCTTTGGTGAATCCGAACGAACCCTTTTGAATGCCAAAGTCACTCAAAAACACAAACAAAATAATTGCTCAACGCAGCGGTAGACCAGCAGCTCCTGTTTCTTAGCAATGTTAAATCACTGTTTTTTTCAATGGAGTCTGGCTTTGAAGACAGTGATAAAACGGCTTAATTTTCCCGTTGGAAATCACTGTTTGACATTTAGGTAAAGCAGTGAAAACACTCTCAATGACATCTACTGTATGTAACAAACTGTCTATGGATAAATACCCCATGTAACCCCATGTCAAAAAAACTGGACCGTCCCTTTAACATTCACACACCCAGGGTGTCTCTTACGGAAATGATGAACAGCATCTATGTCATTACAATACCTTGAAACACTATATATGTCTCATCAGAGCCAGGTTATAACACTAGTCCTTGACTCTTATTCTATTACTGTCAGTTTTTGTCCCTGGAAGGACTCAAACTGCAGAAACAGAACCTGGGTCAGTCATGACGGTATACGAGGTGTGCTTATCTCTAAGGTCAAAACACTGGGTGCTATATGGTCCCTTCCTTCCTGCTGACCATCTGTCTTTCCCTTTATATCAGTGGCATTGTGCTTAAAGCTCGACCGCTAAGCTCAGCGTAAACTAAGCCAGGCTGCATGTGCTGTAGGTGTCATGCACAAGCAGAGGCTAAGCTAGCCCAAGCCAAGTCAAAGGCATCCAAGGACTTAAGTTAAAACCAGACTAGATGGGATGTTGTTACACAGCAGAGGTAACAGTTCTCCCCCCTTGGATGACAGGTTGCTTTCCAACAGTTCCAAAAATGTAAGAGGGCTCAGTCGTGTCTGCTAAAGACAGGCTCGCATTAGCTAACATGCTACAGCAGCGTCGCTTCACTGTTGCACATCCATCTCTGTCAAGCTTATTTGGCGAGGCACATGCATCACACTGCAAATTATAAATGGTTAGGTGCTCAGGTTTTCAGTACATTTTTTCAATATTGATTTATCCACTGATAATTTTTATTTATCTGCTAAGCATTTAGGCTATAATTATTGATGTCACACTGAGTGCAGTTAAGTTGGCATGAATACCCGTTCATGAGGCTTATCCCGGTTATGATCTTATCTTTGATATTTACAAAAACAAACCAAGCAGGTGTCTGCGGCGCCAACCACTGTCTCCCTGTCTCGCTCTGTCTCGATTATATACACTCACATTACTTACTAGGCTAACGGTATTCCTTATAACTCTACTTTATAGCACTGTCTTTGACTTTGATGAATGTTAGGACTAAGTTTTGGTATTAAATACCTTTAAGCTACTGAAATAAGTCAGTATAAGGTAGTATTGATGAGTCTCAGGTCAAATGATACTTGAATTTGATCTTTTCAGACCATCCTGACCATTGCCAGTTGAGCAAACTTTCTGTTGCTACCGTCTCCAGAGCCGCTCTTCTCCCGGGGAACGATTACTCCAACATCTGCCTGGTTAGCACGAGTTAACACAGCACAGCAGCAGCTGATAACATCTGACTCCATACTCTGAAATGGTCCCAACGAATTCAAACTGACACTGAAACAGCTTGTTTCAGTTGTAAAACCTGGTAGTAACTGTTAAGTAACGTTAGCCGTGTGATTCTAGCAGTTAGCCCTGTCACTACCACTTCACTTCATATATATCCATTTTTTTCGGAGTACTCCAGGGAGCATATTTGGGTCTCTCCTTAATGGGATTTCTAAAAAAAAATCAAGAGATATGGAGTTTACATGCTTGAAGATATCAACAAGATGCTCTAACTGCTTGATCATAAACAGGTTTTTCATGTCCATGTAAAACACTCCTTGTCACTTTTTTTTTTTGAAATTGGCAGGTATTTATGTCATGTGATATTCTTAGAAAATGTGACATTTATGAAGCAAATGTTCTATTGTCTAACCAGTTAATCAAAGAATTGATCCAGGCCCAGTGTAAATGCAGATTTTGTGCATAACAGCACCAGTAATAATGACAAACAAACAGTAGCTTGGACAGCAGTTCCCTGGGCATATTGCACAAACATACAGCAGTCTCATGCACAGTGTGGAAGCAGACCTGCGGTCTTGTTCCTGCATGATTATTATCCTACCATCACCCACATGAGGGTCTTTTTGATCTGCGGACCGCACCATTTGTTTTGAATACCTTTCATGACAAACATTGTTTGAATGTTGCCTGTTGAGTCCCCTGTGAGCTTTTCAGATGACTCCAGCCAAACCTTATCCACACTGTCGGCCCACTGTTGTGATGTTATGAAAGCTCTCAGTGCTGTACACCTCAGTTTTCTTAACAAAAAATAAAAATGACCAACGGCCGTGTCCCTCAACCGTTTTATCACAACTTCCTCCATCATTTGAGGCCAAATGAAATGGTGCCAGTGTCCCTTCACACATTCTGACAAAGTAGGTTAGCTTGATCACACACCTCTTCGGGTTTCTAAAAATAAGATGGGATTAATTGTGAAAGGTCAGATCTGACATGATTCTTACCTGACTTTCTCTTCTGCAGCGATTGGCTCTCTCCCTGGGGAGATGGTGTGAAATTAAATCCTGCCTTGGAAAGTGGAGCCTGGGCGTCAGTGTGATCGGGCGAGGAAGCTTCTCATCTTATTTCACATGATCAGCACTAAAGTGGGACAATATGATTAGGTAGACAATGGTCTGGATTCATAGACTTGGAGCTATGTAGAGTTGGTGGGTGCTTTCAAGGGTAAGCATCCCGCAATCAAGTAGAGTCTGGATGATCTCTTATTCATAAACGAGGATATATGGTCTTGTCTTTATGGCCTTTTTGAGTTCCTCCCTTTGATATTTCAGACTTCAAACAAAACTACAATCAGAATTCAGAAGTCTCCAATTAGAGAGACCAAGTTTTAGACCAAGATGCAGGATGATTTTTACATCTAAAGGACAGCAGGACAAAAATACTGTGACAAACCCAAATCTGGCTACACCTGTGTGACAGCTCTGTAAGGGTTTGTACCTCTGAAGGGAACTGCTTCTTGGGAACTGTTTCTTCCCTCAACGGTTGCGTAGATCGTTTGAGCACAAGTCCCAACTTGCCTTCATTAAGACCAAGTGAAGCTTGTCATATTCCTTTAGAGGTTGCTTAAGATATTGTTCTCCCAGTATTTGACATAGTCTTGGTGTTTGCTCCTGCTGCTGTTCTCTGTGGACACGTTTCTATGTTAGTAAAAGAGGGGATCTTTTAAGCAGAGCTGTATGTTTTTACAACCCCTTCTCCTCCCTCAGTCTGGTGTCCTCATCCCTCTTTTCCCACCCCCAGTTAGCAGAAAAACATTTCCAGATGTGCCAAGAAAAGAGCTCCTTGCGCAGTAGCTTAGTAATGGATTTCGTGCGCTCAAGCTAAAGGTCACTTCCTCATATTGTTGCTCCACCAGTTGTCCCCCTAGACGACCCCAGACAACAGACAGACACAGAGACAAGTATCTTTACAGGATCAGGCAGCAAGCAACATACACAAATTCCCTGCTATGAATGTAAATTGACAGGCCACTGTGAATGCGCTGGTATCTAATTTGGACGGTAGGAGACCAGTGAATATTGCGGGACACTGGGCAGCGTCATAATCGTGTCTGGCACTGGCATATGCATCTGTCTCGGTCCCTCTGTGGCTGCTGGATGCTTGCCCGGAATAGTGCTGCGCTGCGCGGTTTTCTATTGGCTGCACCATCCCGCCGTGCATGGCTCTACAGGGCGGGTTGGACCCTGGGGCCTTTTTCTATCTCCGCTCTGACTCGATGCTCTTGTCCACTGTCTCATAGCACAGAGGCTTTTGCCATTCACCGCTTTGTGTGCAATATGTTGGAGAGCCAGTGGGCTTGTAGTCACCTCGCACAATGGCACACAGCAGTGATTGTCGGACTTAAACTCAAGTGGCTGCTGAATAACCTCAGAGCGAGCACACCTCTGGGGCAGCATGCACACCAATTCAGATTTACATGCATAAACAAACGCTGTTAACCCCTGTAGAATAGTTGCCAATCATATTTAGCAAACCGTTTCCTCACTCTGTTTCTTTCTCCTCTCCAGATCGCTGACAGGAAGTGCCTTGTGAGACGACATCCTTACTTGAAGATCCCCGGGCGTTTCTGAAGAGCTCCAGATTTTCCCCTCTGCAGTCGTGACAGGACAGCCGCTGCAACCCCCCCCCTGACCTTTCTCTTTGTCCTTACCTGTGCTGAGTGTGGAGAAACCCCAAGTGAAGCGGTGGAGCTACTGCACCGCTGGCCAAGGTGCCAAAGCTTCGAGAGAGAAAGCCACAAACTTTGTGTTCTAAACTGTGCCATCGCACCTCAAAATAGCACCTTCGTTGCTCCCTAACATCCAACCTTTGCACAGATATCATCACTCATACGTAGGTCATTTTTGGGAACATCGGTACAACCAGTAGAGCTTGTCTCTGAGCATGCCCCCTCTGCCCAGTCAGAGGTTCGCACCTGAGACTTACTGACTGATGAACAATTAGCAGTGTGACTGACAAACTCCACAACAGAAGCGCAGTCCCATGCTCCGGTCACAGAGACTTTGCCAGTCCATTACCTCCACTTTCCTGTCCGCAAGGACAAACCTCATCCGCTGACCTGAAGCAGATCATTTATAGCTGCATGTTCCATCACTTTTAGTTGTTTTATTTTTTTTATTTTTTTTTTTACTGGAACACTCTGAAACGCCTCCTCAGAGGATAGCCTCCTCCTCAAACCAAGTGGCTCCACTCCACCACAGCTCCACAGCCAGCGCCGCTGACATGGCTCTAAACATTGCCTCGATACGGGACACAAAATGGCTGACCCTGGAAGTGTGCCGGCAGTTTCAGAGAGGGACTTGTTCACGCAGCGATGAGGAATGCAAATTTGCCCACCCACCCAAAAGCTGCCAGGTGGAAAACGGGAGGGTGATTGCCTGTTTTGACTCGTTAAAGGTAAGAAGTTTTAAACGCAGTAGGTAACTGCTGTTGGGATTTTATGAATTTTGCTTCATCTTATTCTTCTACTCTGTAATTTACCTCGCTGTACACGACCTCATGAAACTGTCAAACGATATAGAGCAAATATGAATAATGGGATTGCATCTCTGCAGCACCAGTATAGCTTGTGACATAAAGCTTTGTGGTCCCTAATGGTCGGTGGGTGTTGGTTGTCTGCTCAAATTAGCATGTGTGCCAGGCCTCCATGCTGCGCTGCAGTTAGCAGAGCAGTCTGACCTATGAAGCTAAAGGCCAGAGAGGTCTGTTGTCATGTTCACTGTCACCACAGGTGTGTGCGTGTGTGTGTGTGTCTTTGGTTTTTTTATACAGTAAGTTCATCTAATGTTACTGCACCCTGTCCATCATCTGTAGATGTGGGCGAACATCTGATCGCCTTAAGTCATTCCAGGGCTTCTATTCCTGGGTGCATGTCAGCTGTCACACACAACCAACATAAACAGCCGGGGTGTTTTCTAATGTTTGGTTCTCACGGATCCAAGAAGAGATTTCGGTATAGCGTCGTCCAAGTTGTCAGAATCTCTATTTTAAATGGATAAAATTGTTTGAATTGACTGCATGTGGTTGCTACAGAAATCCACAAGAGGCCTGTTGTTTATTTGTTGACCCCTCTTACCACATATCATGTAGCTGTTATATTTATTATGTGCAATACACTTACTTTTGCACAATTTGCCCTATTAAATGTTGTAAATTATCTTAAATAAGTTTAACAACAGACACTTTGAAAGTCTCCCCAATTATAACAAGGTCGCCTCGCTCAAGCCCCCACATGCTGCAAACAAAATGTCTGCATCCAAGAGCAACCTATTATTTTCTGGCTGTGTGGAAAAAAAGCAGTGACAATGATAAATAGCCAAAGAAACTAGAGCAGAACACTGAAACTGTGAGGAGTTGTTTTTTTTCCGGAGTATAAACTGTAGCTGCATTTTACATATACAGCAAGTGCAGTGTGTGTAGAGCGCGTTTCACAGTTTTCAAGGTTGGACTAGGTCGCTGACAAACAGAGAGACTAGATTCACACCACTGCCGGAGCTGTTCTGAATTCTGTTGCGGTACATTTTTCTATATCTGAAAATTGCGACCCTCTCGCTCCTGAAACACATGGTGAGCTTTCCACACTTTCATTTTTTTGTACTTGAAATCCATGAAGATCTCTGCAGTGTGTAAAACTCTTCATTCCAAGTTGCTCATGGTCAATTATTTATGCAACACTATGAAAACAAGCTGCGTTCATGGCGCTATCAGCTGTATTCCTGGCGTAGACTTTGCTCATGGTAAGGCTCCTTGAGTTATTGCTCGCAGCCAGTCACTGAGTGACATTCCTTCCCAGCTGCCAGGTTTTGCGAGCTGTTTCGCCGTTATGGTTTAACGAGCAAACAGCTGACTCCAATCGGGATCGATTTGTTGTTGCACCACGCAGGGGACGGCCTGACATGGCTCCTCCGCACATGACATGATTTTGCTGCGCCTTGAAAACTCCGACCAGTCATCCCTGACTGAGGAAACTAAATGACCGGAGCACTCAACCTCATAGTGGTGCCACCTTTCATTTGGACTGTTCTAAATGACATTTCCTGTACAGATAACAGCTTTGAGGCAATCTACTGTCAATTCATGCATCATCTGAAGGAAAAGCCTGTGCATGTAGTGAGCACTCAAGATGTCTCTCAGAGGCAGCTGTAAAACTACTTACCCAGTAACCCCTGTTCTCTATAATAACATGACTGAGGCTTCTCTCTGTGAGGACTGCTCTTTCATAATTATGCACAAAAGCGTCTATATCAGCACTCCTATCATTAACAGCAATCTTGATGCTTGCGTCAAGAAATAAATTTTGCAGGCTATAGGACTGCCTCATTGTTTTTATCTAACTCATGCTCATGCTCAGTGGCACTCTCTACCTTACACAAAGGACACACATCTCCAGACAACAACTGAGAAACGTGGCCAGTCACCATAGGCCTGTCACGATGATTACATCATGACTTGTCGTACGATATGTAGACATGACCTCAATTATTTTGCTGACCTTGATTTCCACACAACATGATGCCAGAATAAACAGCAGGGTTTTCCAGGCCATTATAAGACTAGGGTGCAGTGATTTTCCCCTTTTCCCCCTCTAACCCGACCTACTTGTCCGAAGAAAGGTAAAACAGTGTAGCTTACTGGTAGCCTGCAGCGGCACTTAGTCTGGCATTTTTAGATTTAACTTCCAACGACTTCATCCTCCACTCCATAAATCCACCAGAAAACTGCCAGGCTCGAAGGCTGTCCATCCCCGGTCACTGACTGCAGCACACCGGTTGTAATTTAAAGGTAACTGCAGTGTTCCCTAAGCTCCATGAGTTTTTGTTTTTGTGGGTGAAATTTCCTTTAAAGTCTCAAATTTGAATTTTGGGCTACTCCTATATAGGTAATATGTTTTTTCCTTTACTTTCTTGTATGTCTTACTTTTTTAAAAAAATATGTCAAATGCTTTCCAGTTCCAATGTCTGAATATTGAATATTGAAAGATTGCACTTGCAATTCATTCTGGGACACTGTATCGTCCAACAAAAGTAGTTATCGTGGCAGGCCTAGCAGCATCTTACAAGGGACGCTTGACCATTGCGGGCAACGGCTCCTCTTCCTTGTCTGTCACTTCATCCTTTGAAGGATTTGAAAAGAAGCAAGGCTCCTGAGAGTCAGCTGCGGGTGTCAGCATCATCTGTTGAGCAACACAGTCCAACTACTGCTGGCTGATGACACCTCCTTCAGGTCCTTGTTGAGAAGGCTTGCCTGGTGGGCTGTGCCGTGTAGTGGCAAGCAACACACTCTTTTAAAACCTAGAAGTGCTACTTCACTCACAACCATAGTGCATAGTAGTTCCTGCATTGGCTTGTTAAGCTAGGCAACCAATTTAGCAGTCTGCTTTAATGCAAGCATCATGGGATGTTGAGGCTTTTGAGAACATGGCTCTCAAACAGCTCTTTTTTGTTCTAACATCCAGTGTATCAACATCATGGATACGAAGGAATATTTGTACATCGACTGTCTGGGCTTCATGGCTGTGACCCTTCCACTGCTCACTATATGTTGATCTAGGAATTGCATTGTCATTGTCAGCTGCTCTGGGTAAGCCCATCAGCTAAAAGCCTACAGCAAACTTGTTAAATGTATGGAGAGATGTGACTCTAATTGCAGCCACTCGTTCCCTCTCACACTCTCTCCTTCTTCTCACCATACAACCCAGTGACAAACGGAGAATACAGGATTCTCTGTACTTTTAACTCCAACTCGCCCCCTCTCCCACAAAGACTTTCCTCGTGACAGCCGAGAGAATGAATGCTTTATTATGCATTAGGAAATGTGTTTCGCTCCACGGCAGGCCGATTTCCACCCCATTACGCCCGTATCGTCTTCCTGGGTCTTCTCATCTGATAGGGTTATCATGCCAGGGTTGTGTGCTGCCAGGCGTGACTTGGCCAATGATCAGAAGGGTCCTTTTCATAAACACGTGAAAGGTACTGCTCAGGAGAGGAGTTAGAGTAGGAGGTGTAACTCTGTTGTTGCACTTGTCAGGCAGCAGTAGGCAAGCATGCCAAGTCAGTGGAGAATTGGACTCTTCTGGTTGTTGTTTTCAGGGTTGGTAAAGAAAAAGACATTCCTGGGGTGGTAATGACTTCTTCCTGTTGAACCCCGCTGTTGCCAAACCTCAAATTTGCAGCCCATTGCCAAAATAAAATCCGTTGATTCTTATCTTTGTGCCAAGGTTTATTTAGATTTTTTAGGCCTACGCTTACGTATATTAAAATAAATATATTTTCAGTGACATCGTGTAAAATTATAGGTGTCTCCTACTGTAAAACTCGTCATTGCTTGTGGCAAGAAATACAAAAGAGGTAAGTTCCTCATATTTTTGCTGGGTACATCCGTCCTTATCGATGAGACCTGAAGAACAAGCAGGCCGTTCAGATTTCTGATCAGGCAGTGAAGTCACACAGTGGTGACCCCTTAAATAAGTTCCCCGACATGCCAAGATTACAGCGACCTAAATACCTGGTTTTGCGTTTTCTGTTATTTGCATGGGACAAAGGACAGCGAGGAGTCATGTCTGCTCCTGCTTTCTCGATCACAAAGCTCGTAGCGTCCTGACTCTGCTGCGCTGCTCTCAGCACTTCTACGGTGTCATGTCTGGGGGGATTATTTCCTGTCCTCCTGCTCTACACTGTGGGCTTTAGAGGTAGTCTCTCCATGCTACATTTGTCATCTCTCAAAATAGGACGAGCCGCTTCATCTCTGTCCAACTATTCACATTTGGTCGGTTGACATGATATAGCTTACCTGGTGTCATTCATGTCTAGTCCAGTCTAGTCCAGTTGTGGTGGTGTGCTTATTTTGTGGCTGTCCCATACATTTGAGGTTTGTCTCCTCTTTATCCTTTGAATTAGGAAAATTACATGCAAAGTAAACATGCAGGCAGGTTTAGTGGCTATCAGGCACATCATGGGGTTTAAATAAAGATTGTAGTTGTTCAATTCAATTGAGAGAGATTGAAATATTTGTTTTTGGGGCTGAAGACTTTACTTCAACATCATTCACAGCTGATGCTGATAGCTAATCAATATAGGCAGAAAGCGTCTCCAGTGGTACCACAAATGATGTGTCATGGTTGAAGCCATTTCCTCTTTAAGCTCTTTGATACTTGTTGCTCTGTGACCAGGGAAACCATGACCTATTAGCGGTGGGGATGAGTGGAGGAGGGGGGGCCTTATAGGAAATGAGCGAGAATACCTACGTTAATGGGGTAAATGCAGTCACACCAGTCATGTGATGATGTCACATTGGCTGCGCCTCTGACTGTGGCTGTTTTGTTGATGCTCTGCTTTTCCAGTTGTCTCTAGGCCGTGCTGACTGGGTTATATTTCCTCCCTCTGCAGTAAAAGACTGCTCATGTCCAGGGCGTTTGTTTCAGTTTTTGTTTTTGACTGCTTGTTGTTGCATGAATATGATGTGACACACGTAGGCAGGTTTAAAGAAAGCAAAAATAAGCAACCGATTGAGAGACTGTCGTTTAGATAGCTGTTTTTCCATACTGCAGAAAAGTCGTGGCCGGCAGTAATGTGTTTTTGGGTTGTCCGTCCGTCAGTGCCATTCTTCACACAGCAGATCAGATATCTAATAACATGGTCTGTTCAGTTCTTCTCCCCCACATTTTCTTTTTGTACCACTCAGATTTTACCAGGTGACCTCCACGCCTGACTGAGCTCCAATAGTCTGAGAGGTGGGGGATCGTCCGGTGCATCCCCGCGCTATCATGTTTCGTCAAGTTGTGGCTGTCAAAAAGAAAGTGGCCGAACAGGAGAAACAATAGAAGCTACTTTGAGGCATTTGGGGTGTTTTCTTATTGGTGTCACAGACTCGCAGCAGTCCCCCCTGGGGGTTAGGTGCCCTGGTTTACCTCACTTTGTAAGAACATCTTAATCCGGACTTTGCTTCAGAAGAGAGTGTTTTTTAGGGGCGTGGGATGGCTGACACCGGTAAATTAAGAAGCGAGGGAACATGGCAAGAAGGGAAAGTCTTGATATTTGGCTAGGTAGTGACAAGTCTAGCCATGTGGGGAGCCAGAAAAACATTTTCAAACTAATTGGCAAAGATTATATCATGATTCAGCAGGAAAGTGCGGGCAAGCTTGAGTTAATCTGTTACTCCATAGTCCACATAGAAACTTAAATGCTAAAGGATACCTAAGAGATAGATTTCTCTGATTTAACTGTGACTCCCTCCCTCTGGGCTTATTGCATTTGCATTTTTTGGGATCTTTACGAAGCCTCAGTGAACATGAACTTTATGCCCACAGCCCCCCTCTCCTCTCTTGTTTTAAAAGATGGGCTCGGCTGCATTCCTCAGCGTAATCCTCTCGAACTGGGCTACACCCTGGGCAGAGCAAACATGTGGAGGGGAATGCATGCGGCGCAGCGGGAGCCGGTGTTCCCCCAGGGTCATTCACACAGACACAATGAGGCACTGACTTGAGCGTAACGTGGGGCTGCAGCGGCCGCGGCATGCTTTGATGGGCCCCTAGGAGACCCTCGCCGCTGCCGTTCCTTAAACGGGCCTCCTCGTACACAGACACCGTGCACGCACACTCGCTGTCTTCCCTGTGCAAACCATGCCAAATTTCATTTGATCCATGTGATTTCACCCCCTACACCCACAGCCCTGGTTTAGCTGATCCGAAAAGGCTCCAAAGATAGGAGGAGATAAGAGGGAGGGAGGAGGAAGTCCCATGACCTGTGTCCAGTTAGTCAGTCCTGGAAATGTTTGATACCAATAAGAGAAGAGTTGTGGTTCCAATTTTTTCTTTGTCACACTTCCACAGTCCATATTTTTTATTTCTTATCAGTTTTGTTTAGCTTTTTAGTTTTTAAAAGGGATAAATATTTACAAGGTTATTGACGTTAATGCGGACTTTGAGTGTTTCGCTGTGCTACTGTTGATCAGAGAAGTCGATATAGTAGGGTACATGTTGGCATTTTAATTGGGCCACTGCTCTGACCCACATCTGTGTGTCAGTGTGTGTGTGTGTGTGTGTGTTTGAGACGGAGAGATGGAGTCAGCTGTGATCTCGGCATTTCACTGTCTCCCTCTGGGTCAGCTGCAGAGCTGGACTGCAGACACAAGTATTCATAGAATGTTTGGACATTACAGGAAATGACCATAATGCAGTAGTGCTGTATATTCTTTTTGGGTGTATTCATTTTATGTATGATTGATTTGTATCGCGCTTTTTAAGTGGACTCAGGCATGGATCAGTGTACCATGCCCAGGTACGGTGTTTACACATTGGATGTTCACAAATTGGACTTTGGGGTCAAGTACTCGGATCTGCGCCCAGGTCCCTGATGTGACTCCACAAAATCCGTTATATATTTCTTGTTTTTGGAACCCGTGAGTTTTGTTGGTGCTGCTGGTTTACAGTGTTTACACTCAGTTTTGGTAGCAGATCTGGTCCTCTGGCAACAGGAATTTTTGGTGTACACTTTTACCTTTTAGCGTGGGCAGCGAAACTAAAAATAAGAACGGACTGTGATACATTTGAAGGTTTGTGTCTAATATCAAGCGAGGATATTTCAGACACCAGAAAAAGAGCAACATTAAGCATTTATGTGTTCGCCCGTACTACTACTACTGTACGCACGTTACAGAATATCCATCCTTTGTATTCGGGCTTCTACAGCAGTCCTATAGTAGGACTATATCTGCCTACTCTCCACACCACTCTGCTAATACGCAGCCTCTGTTATATCATATAATGGAGCTCTACTTCCGAACTTGAACTCCATTATGTCTTCTGTATAAAACAGAAAATGTATGTCAGATTGAAAAGTAGGTGTTCGTCACCCAATGAGCCGCCTGCAACATGATGGAGCGACTGAGCAGTGAAAATCTGCCCATCTGCTGCACCAGTGTCTCACCTGGTCTCAATTCACCCACTCTCTCTGAGTCATCCTCCTTTTCCATCTCTCTGCTGCCCACAGTGCTGATAAAGTACTAGAATCTCTGCAATCTTTTTTTTTTTTTTTCTCTCGCAGTAAAAACTTAAATCAGTGCTGCAGAATCAATGCCATCCTCACATTTGGTGATTTCAAAGCCAGCTGGACTCAAACTCCCTTACTGCTGCAGTAGTTGTTGCTGTTGCGAGCACCTCTGCAGTGAAGCAGGAGGCAGATCTATGGCGAGGCAGGCAGGAGGCGCGCTGCGGGCTTGACCTTTCGTATCGGTCTCATTAATTATTGATACGTAGTTTCATCATCACTCATCAGAGACAGACTCAGGTTGTCCTAATCTAATATCCACACACAGTAGCATTTATTTGTCTGCTTTGCTCTGTCTTGCATGCATAATTCCATTTCAAAATGTATATCATGCTTGTGAAATCAATAGCTCCTGCTTTGTGTTGTTTCCTGGAAAGGCCAGAGATGCCTACTGCTCGCTGCAGCATGTTCCCCGTGTTGCCAGTATACAGAAGCATATGGCGTTTTCTGTGGCCCGTATTAAACATCGAAATTAATCGTTGCTCAGGAAATGTGTTGACTGCTCCCGCTAGGCTTCTTTTGATTCTCCTCTGATTATAAAATGGACAAACTTACAAAGGCAGAGCTCAAGATGCTCCACAATTCCCCACCCAGCCACCCCTAGCTCTCACACACACACACATACACACACACATACCTAGGGAGCTACAAACAGCAAGACAGACAGCCCCAGCTGTCTCCCAGGGGCCAGCCTTTATAATGAGACAGAGATCTTCTTAATTGGCTCCGTCTAATGAGGCAACAGAAATGCAATCTTTAGGGGCCCTACACCAGAATGGGTTCTCTCCACTTTTTTTTTGTTGAAGTGACTATTAGTCTGTGTCAAACAGGCTGTTGTAAAGCAGCCTTAGCATGACATCCCAATCCCATGTAAGGATGTGTCAGTGCAGAAAATATCTAAGCCGATATGTCGCAATGTCAGTATCAAAATAACTTAATAAAGTGAGGGGTACGAACTGCAGCGACAGTGATTGACACGAGCCTGCCTTGTAAAAAAAAAAAGCGTGCTTATGTGACAATGGAGTGTGCCCTCTGCAAACTCATTCCCTCCTCCTACTGTCGAAGTGCTCTTGTTCTGACTCATATCCTATTCAGGTTGACGGGTGGCAGTAATGGACTCCGTGGTAAAAGCGGGTCCTGCTGTAATTTCTTGTGAAACGCTCCCTTATGCTGTGCTGCAGATGAGCTACAAGGAGACCACCATCTCAAAACTAGCACTTAAAAAGCTGCTGCTTTCTTCCTGCACACTTTAAATTCTAATTTGCACCCTCACCGTACACATAATGAAGAGGCAATCATTAACTCATTAGATCGAGGATAAGGACTGAATCAGAGTGATGAAATAATGTAGGTGTCTGAAAATGGGCTGATTACCCCAAAACAATGCTGCAGTTGCAGTCGGTGCCGTGAGGTTACAGTACACAATTTATTCAAGGCCAATCTTAACTTTCCTCAGAAACGTCAGGCTTAATAGGCTGGAGCGTCGCTGCTCCAAATTGGGGTAATCTGAAAGAGCTCGCCTGGATGAAAGTCTTGGAGTCGGTGTAAATGAGTCTTGTTTAGTGAATGAAAGGCTTATGGCTGTCTAGTTCGATGCAGAGCTGGGTATGGTTGTGAATGTTTCTACACCGATACACACTCTGCTAATTCAGACGATACCGGTTCTTAAATGGGGATTTATTGATGTCTTTGTTGTTTGGAGGAGCTCAGTATAAATTCCCACAACCATAAAACTTGGTGTCTATTGTTAAAACATAAATTGTAGTTGTGGACATCATTCCTGTCACTGGTATCAGAATTAGTGTCAGTATTGGCTGGATCGGATCCATACAACAATTGCAATAAATGATATTATTGTCATTTTCAGACCATTTCAGGCCACTGATATCATGGTAACAGCGTTACAGTCCACGTACTTTAAATTTTTTTGGAACATTCAGACATTGGAATCGGAAAGATTCTTCAGCATATGCTAAAAAAATAAATTACACCCAGCACTATATACAAGAAAGTACAGAGGTTGCCCAAAATCTCTCCATTTGACACTTAAGACGAAACGTGGCCTACGAGAATCAACCAAGCAATGCTGCGAGAGACATAAAGACACGCTTAGCAAAGCTCCATAAACACTACAGTTACCTCCATGATCCAGCTGGTGTGCTGCAGTCGGCTACCCGGGATGGATGTACTGAGAGGCAGGAAGTTTGCTGGTGGATTTACGGAGTGGAGGATGAAGTTATTGGAGGGTAAACCAACAAACGAATTACTCTTTGGCTCTTTGGCATCTTCCACTCCAAAGTGCAGCTGCAGGCTACCGTTAAGCTTCACTGTGTCATCTTTGAAATGATGTCTTACTTTTCGTCTGACTCACAGAGGTGGAGAGAAAAAAACATGTGTTCGTGTTTTACAATGGTCGGGAAAACCCTGCTGTTTATTCTAGCATCACATTGGCGACATGTAAACACAACAGGTCATACCGCGATCAGCAAACAATGGCAGTCATGTATTGTACGATAACAGTACAATACAAGAATAAGAACAGAAGACGTCAAAGTATCTTTTGATATCCCAAAACATGCATGGTAATGTACTATTCTAGTCGGGATGGTTTTACAGTAATACCCGGTCCAAGCTCGAGGTATTATTTGTATCACACCCTTCTCCCTTGGTCTGACCACACAGGGTGGCCATACCATAAAGGTCAACCTTAGGTCATGGCAGTATTTCTGTGCTTGTGTGTGTGTGTGATTGGGTAGATGGAGGGGGGGGGGGCATGCAAAGTTCATGGACGAAAGTGAGATGGCCAATTTCACACCCAGCAGATGCCTGCACCAGTGACCCGCGGCGACAGGTGGGGGACACTAATTGGCAGCGCGCACCGTCACAGAGTAGGGCGAACCCATGGTGGGTGAGGGAATGAAGGAGGGAGAGAGGTGGGACCAGTGGGGGGTTTAAATTGGCACAATGGCTTGTTGCAAACCATTAAAACATCCATGATAGAAAGAAAGGTTTCATAATTGCGCTCACTGTACTGGTAGCAGTATACTCCTGCTTCCTTTTGACCAAAAGAAACAGCCTCCGAAATCTACCCTGTGGTCCTGTTCTGTTGGTGTTTCACAAGCTCTGACTCTCCTTTTGACTCATTCACCCCACACAGCCAAAGCTCACCTTAGAGAAAACAGCAAAAAGAGCAGGGTGATGACATGGGTGAATAGTGAGATCGATATGTTTACCTGCATCCGGTGATTTTTAGATAAAACACACCCCGCCTGCAGCTCAAACACTGTTTGAGTCACTGTACCCTGGTTTATTGATCTCAAGTCTTGGACCAAAGGGCACTTATTACTTTAACCAAGTCTAAACACTCATTCAGCCCTCTCTGCCTGAGTGTTCTCAACCTTATGAGGACTGTTTTCATCATTTCCATGTGGATTTAGCGTCTCCGCAGCCCAGGGGAGAGAGCATCCTCAAAGGCCTCATCATCACAGCCAACAAACAACATGCCGATCCAGGCGACGCTGCACCTTACCCCCTTTTGGATTCATATAGCAACCATTAAATCGCACAAGACGTGTGCATTTGTGGTTTCCCATTTATTATTTTGCTAAATCTGCTTTAAAAAATTGAGTGATGTTTTAGTACTTTAGTGACAAAGGCAGCACAGGACTATGAATAACCGTGAGGCGCTATATCCCAAATATGATCAAAGACGAGATGAGATACTAGTGTGCTTCTAAATCCACTTGAGTAACCGGGCTCTCCAGTTTCTCTGTACTTTGAATTATGAACCTACACCTCTCAACTTTTTTTGTCAGCAACCAAAGCTTTAATCTCCAAACTGGAGAGTAAGCAGCCATACAACATTTCTGCCTCTATCTGCTGAGTGTGTTAGAAAGAGGCTTTGATGAATAGATCTGCTCTCTCCCTTCCATCTCATTATCCTCCTTTATCTGTTTTATGGATTTACACAACTCCTCAACACGCTCTGACACGCGGTCGATAGTGTCAGTGAGGAAAGAAGATGTAGGCTCGCCTTTTTTTTTTTTTTTTTTAAATTCTCACATTGTTTAATTTCCCTCATTAGCATTTGTAGTGGGTTTGTGTTATTCTTGGAGCGCCGCAGAGAAGTGGCAGCTTTGATCGCTGGGGACTGATTGAAATCGAGGTATCTGTTAACAAATGTAAAATTAGGAAATTAAAATAAGGCCTACTGCTGTTTCCTCTCGGGGCTGTGGCACAGTTCCTCTCGAAGTAGGGCATCAACATCATGTAACCTATTTCTATGAAATCTTCCACGAGCATGGCTAGTTGGAGCTCCAGACGGCTTTAGGACTGCTGTCATATCGGCGCAGAGCTGACGAGTTCTGTCTTCTCAGCATAGGGAAATGACAGCTTGTCAAAAGCAGGCTAATGCCTCAGTCTTTTAGCTGTGACTCACCTATCATAACAGACTGAGAGGTGGCATTGTCATAGCTGAGCCTTTCTTGTGGGTGTGTGTTTGTAGAAGTGTGTATCTGTGGGAGAGTGTAGCTTCACTTCAGATGTGCCGAATGTGTGAGTGAGCACATACTGGTATGATTTATGTGAGTACCTGTCACCTACATAGCTGTGTGCCTGTGTATGTTTATATGGATGCATGTCTGTGTGCGTGTGTGTGTGTGTGTGCAGATTAGAGGAGCTCTGTAGGGTGGGTTTCATGTCTCAGCAGGTCACAGATGATCAGATTAACTGAAGCAGGGCTCCAGCCTCCAGCTGGATTAGCAGCAGGGACCTGGACTTTGCAGGTGCTTCGCAGTGGCACAACTGCAGCCACGCTTTGACCAGTAAAAACACTGGCACACGCACATCCAGCGTGTGTTGCACTGTAATTGCAGCCACCTCTTGAATGCAGATAATCTACTTTTAAATTGCCCGTGGCTGTTTTATACTCGTCGACGACATGAAAGCTTCCATTATAGAAACCCATCAACCAGTGTGACAGATAAAGAAAAACCTACCTAAAGCGTTCTGTAAATCACAGTTTAGAGAATTATAGTCTATACTCTGCAGTAAAGTTAGGCACACTTGTGCAGAACATCACCTTGGAGCTTAATAAAGAAGTGCCCTTTCAATTGATTGCAATGGACTTTTCAATGTCTTTTGATTGAGGCTGCTGCAAAGAAGAATACATCTCCTTCTAACGTCTTTCTTTCACATGTAATCAGCCACGTATTCAGCACCAGTGCTAACATCACAGCCTCAGTGTGAAATGCACATTTCTAATTATCACTTTGGGGACAGAAAAACAGCTTTCACATGTTGTAGAGCCGACCGAGCTGCAGCTAACTACTCACCAGCTGCAGTGTCGACACTAGCATGTGCTAGCTGATGCACAAAACACTCTGCAGCTATTCCGAGACGTCACCACAATGACTCCCAAGGAAACAATGTGAGCCAAGGGAAAGACTGACGAAATGTTAAAGCAGTGTCAGTTAAACCCAGATTCAGTTGCTTAAGATGTGGACATAGACAGCATTTAGTGAGGTGGAGCTGGGAGTCACCTTTATCCCCCTCTCCAACTGTATGTGTGTGTCTCCTCATAGCGCTCCTCCTCCCTCTCTCCTTGGGTAATCTCAGGCGCGTCAGCAGCAGTACTACCCCTCCATCTGTGGGATTACAGCTGGTGAAACAAAGGCACTTAATTACTGCTGAGGCAACACAGTCTTACATGTGTATGTGTGTGGCTATTGTCTCTAAATTACCTGGTCCCTGTCCTTTGCACTGTAGGGATTTTCTTTTATTCCCTCACATTATTATCAGTAATTACACTATAGTTGACGAGCCAGGTCAAATATACCTGATCACTACATAATCAGAGCCGAAAGGCATTTTGGAGCAGGGTTACCTCTACAGTTTTACATTTAAATGACTTGTTCTTACGAGGGTTGTGCAAGTGTAATAATGTTCAGACTGGTTTGATGTTAAGCCAAACACCTGAGTGGACCGGTATATTGAATTCTAAGGTTTCTAACTTGACTCTGCAGCCACTCCCCTACATAATGACACCGTATCCCAACAGGAAGTAAATGTCCGACTATTGTATTGCATTGCTAAACATTGGAGTTCTCTGCCCACACTGAATCCATCAAATATGCACTTCTTATATGTCATGCCACGTGCTTTCAAATCGAAGCTACAGGTATAAATAGAAACATTGTGTTTGTTAGGATATCTCTTTTATTGACTTTGATCCAAACTATTGCCATATTAGTTTTCTTGAGAGACTTGTGTCCTCTCGTCTCGTCTCGTCACCCCCAAAAACACATCAACTTTCTCGTAAACAAACACGACATTCCCCGCTCTGCCTCCCTCGCAGCTCTTCTGAAATGTGATCTCCTTCATATTGCTTTTAAACTTAAAGAATATGGTTGATATTAATTGTAGTAATTATTGATATAGACTGATATGAACATTTTTTTCTGGCCGTATTTCTCAGCCCTACATTCAATCAGTCTAAGCTTGTACACTGGACCAGAACGGCAAAACAGGAAATCAACGCAGGTTAGGTTTAGAAAAGAAACATGGTGACGTTGTACCCTAAAATGACTCAAAGTTCACACAGTCCAAAATACTGGTCTCTGTGGGAGTGTCCTGGAGTAAAGTCCTGTGTTTTGTGACCCATTCACAGCCCCAACATGCCTCCTTACAGACCGTGACAACACTAATCTGGAGGGTGTTCATCTGCAAAAACTAATGAAAAACTAAACAATGCCATTTGGTATTTGGTACTCGGTATTCGGCCAAGCGTTTTTAATTTTGGTGCATACCTACCGCTTACTCCCATCAGCGCTAGGGTTGCAGCGACATACCAGTTCGAAGGTATACCATGATATATAAGTAGACAGTTGTCATACTATTCACATTTGCTTATCTACGATATTGGAAAAAATGCAACTGGACGTTGAATCTCATTTATTTTAGTTATTTTCTAAGGGGAGTTTTTAAACATACTTCCATCAACAAGTGGTTTCAAGTTTTTATTCCGATACCGTGATACCCTAAAACGGCAATACTTTCTTTGATGGTTATCATACCGTGAAAATCTTACACTGTTGCAACCCTAGTTAGCAGAGTGGTCAGGTGATCACAGCCGAGTTTTGGTGCTTGTAGAAAATGTACGAACAGTTCATGAGAACAGCCGGCCTTACCCACTGTTCACCACTGATTCATGTTCTCCATTACCAGCCCAGATGTAAGCAAAAAGCCTTTGGCTATCATTTCATAATGGATTTTCAGTGTTTCCTGGTGTCCTGGAGCCTCACTGCTTCAAACAGATCCATTAGTCCAAACGGATCCATTAGAGCCCAAAAACAAAACAGGATCCTTAAGAGGGAGCATTCTCTGTGTTTGAGGATGAAGGGAAGCCCTGTCCATGTGCATCCAGCGCCTCGCTACTTTACCGGGTGCTAGGATCACTGGGTCTGAGCCCTGTAGTGCCTGTCCTGTTGGTGTCTTATAGCTGGGGGCTTTCACAAACGTGGTCTCCTTGTGACCTGCTATAGCTGACCCATAACCAGCGGTTAGTGCCCCGGGTAAAGAGACTCTTGCGAAACAAACTGGAGAGAAAGCAAGACATTATAAACAAGGGGAACAATTCCTTTTTTTCATCGATGCCCTAGAAGGAGACCAATAGAGAGAAAGCAAAGAGAGGGGACACGGTCGAAAATGGAAAAGCCAACTTACATGTTTCATCTTCTAAATGTGGCAGCGAGGCATAACTTCCTGGAACCGATCATTCCAGGATCAGTTCCAGCAGTTGTTGCAAGCCAAGAAATGCTCTTATTTGGATATTTATAGCCACGAATATGCATATCTGTAAACAAAACTCAAAGCCAAAAGGATGAGCGTTAGCCATGCATATTTCTCAACAATGCAAATGACATAGCATTAAAGGCGGGATGTAAATGCTGCGCTGTGCGGATGAGGCGTTGAGGGAGAAAGAAAAGAAAGAGATACGAGGAAACATTGAGAGACAAGGAGAGTGAGTGAGCGCCTGTCCACCCCCCTGCCTTCTCTGGTCAGCGGGGATACAACAGGTTCTTCGGCTATGCTCTAAGGGGATTACACATATCACAGGCTTCATGTCAGAAAAATTAGTGTCAGTTTCTCACAGCGGCCCTCCTCCTCTCACTGAGAAGGACAATCGGATAAACGGAGAGAAGACTTTGCTATAGTTTCTCTGCAGGGTACAACCATCCAAAAATATACCAATCAAATTACTGTAAACAAGCTCCCCATGTGGGTATTTTACTGTAAATCCGTCTCCTTGGGAGATGTGTGTCTTTTCAGTGTCCTGCTTCATTTTTCTGACCTCTGGGGTGCCACTGCCTCCACAGCCTTGACGATGCATTCAGCCACTGCTTGTCTTGTGCTGACCGTACAATTTCTAACCTGTTTTCCCCATGATCCTCCCTGAATGGTCTTTCTGGATTGCTGTCTTGCCAATACTCCCAGTCATACTGCCATTGATTATGTCACCAAGTCCTGAGCTAGCATCACAAAGGCTCGGATATGTAAAGCCTACCCAGCTCCTCTGAAACAAGGAGGCTATACGGAGAAACGCATGCACACGCACATCCAAAATTCCCAAGACTACGTCATTCATCAATATTGTTTCTAGGTTTGAAGTGTTTATGCAGCTCATTTCGAGTGTATCCGTCCTGGGACACTCGCTTTCCTATTAAGGGCGGCTGGAACCACAGGGATGTAACCTAGCGTCGCCTTTACGAGGACATTTACAGCTCCTCTGTCGGCCGCAGCCTATAGGCAGCCACTCTGTGTCTCCAGCAGGCCCCGAGGATAGAGCGCCCATTGAGGGCAAAATGCAAATGTTACAGTGGTGAACGGAGGGGCCCACAACTGAAGCGCTATTCTGCAGAGGGGGTGGAAGACTGGCCCTCTGTGTCTGTGCCACCCACAGACACACAACAGTCATCACTCTGACCATTCAGCCGGGCTGATGAAGGAGGTGGGGGGTCGGGGAAAGGGTTGCTGCCACTGACGAAGATGGCAGCGTTAAGCCCAGTCAGGGGATGCTAATGCCAGTTATAAATGGACCATTTGGGCCAGTGTTTCCTGTAAACGTGTTATATTCTGGGGCGCTAATTATGTTTCTCTGACTCACGACCAGTTCCATGAGGGACTGTATGTAGTTTAATAATGGCTGTTGTTTGAATGTGTTGTGTGATTGCTGTGGTATTTATCATAGGAGTAAAAATGCTTTTGATTTTCCCCTCTGTCAGATTTTTCTTCCTTTAAGGGAAATATCACAGCTGTGTCAGCCCTGAATCAGACTCTCAAAAGGTACAGCTGACTCATGGGAGACACTCCTTGTTCGTCTGTGTCTGGTTAACATTATGAACGTATTAATTCTTATGTCGTCTGCTGGCAGAAAAGCATCCAGACATTGAAAACATTATTAGAGGCGAGCAAAAGGAAGTGGGTCACAGGCAGTTCAAAATCTATATGGTCCGAAGATGAATGTTTGCCCGAGTGTTTTTCTGTCTGCTCAGTTGCCATAGTCGGAGCACTGCAGCACGATAGTTATGTTGTTTTTGGGCAGGAGAAATGTTGTACCCTCCTCAGCACTCTGTCACTGTGTTTGGATGGATTGGGGTTTTTTTGTGTGTGTTTTGTGTTCTCATGCCAGTGTGTTTACTGTGGCAAAAGTTTGTCTTGATTTCTGTCTGGCTCGCTCTCTTTGCTAAAGGTCTGTCAACTGAACATTGTGTGCCCATGTCTGATTTGGAGCGTGATCAGCGGGATACTGAGGAAAATTAATTTTCCTTGTTTTTGTTGCCACGCATGACAACGAGGATAAACAGTTTAGGGAAACAAGTGGCAAACATTTTCGGTAAAGAGTAATCTGCCGGTTGCTTTCTTTGATTTATCCATCCATTGTTTGGTGTGCAAAGGTCAGAAAACAGACAAGTCTTCAAATTGCTTGTTTTATCTGACCAGCAGCCAAAATGCAAAGGTTTTCAATTAACAGTGATACAAAACAGAGAAAAGCAGCAATCTGGACACAGAAATCATCCTTTTTTTACTTGATACTAAAACTTTAAATTAATCCATGATGAAAATTGTTGGATCAAGTAAATTTAGCATATGGTCTTATCTATTATTGGGAAAATTACTTCATCGAATGATTGATTACTGTCCTATGTGACTGATTGTGGTTACATTAACTTACCTGTAGTCATTTCCTCATATTTGACACTGAGTGTTTTGATGACAAGCTTCACTCTGTACAGTAATGTTAGAGCCCAGTTCATATTTCAGAAGGAAAATGTTGTTGCATTTCCAGCAGTGAAAGGCGTTCTTGTCCGACGACACGACCACCTGCCTTGGTGTGGTCGGCTGGTCAGTGCTCATTGATTTGATTAGCAGATGAGAGGTGGTGCAACTTCAAGAAAATCAAAAACAATGCTCAAAATTTGAGTGCACACTGCCAAATGAATGGAGCCCCACTCAAATTTGTCCCAGTGCCTTTGCTGACCTACGTTAAAAGCATCAAAGCAACAGAATGAGTGTTATATTCTACATTGGAGGAAAAATAATCGATTCTTTGAAGAATCGTGATGCAGACATGGATGATTCGGCATTGAATCACAAATGTCAAATCAGTTTTCTAAATGTTTAACAATAATATGATGTTGATTGAGATATAAGAAGCAGAACTCAACCCCGAGAGCAGCGAAGCACCCGTACCTACAGCACGGACACACTAGAGTTAACTTTAAATGTCAGCGGTTGCAAGCTTGTTTTAATTCAATGCCTAAATAATTACATTGTGGAGATCAGTGTGAAGTGAAGTGAATACTTTTTATGCCGTCATCCAAAGATGAACGTTAACATAGCAGAGCAGCGATCAGCAGTAATATAGAGAAACAAGAGCAGCTAAACACGCTGCCTCCCCCTTATTTTACTATTCCCATACAGACAGGAGACTGTCAGGTGATTTCAAATGTTTAATAATAATTGCAGTTAACTTTTTGAAACAACAAGGCTGCGAACCATTTATTATTTGATATATTACACTGTGCAATCATTGGACACAGCGCTGGCATTAATATCCCACAAAAGAGTAGAGTGTACAACTGCAGATGGACACAATCACTGGTTTGAAATCTCGGGTATGGAAACATTTTGGCTATAAGTTTAAAGGGAAAAGGGACCTGTCCAAGAGCCAGATTTCAATTTAATGATGGATCATTTCAAATACAATGTGCTGTATATTAAAAGTACCAAATAGTCTTAGAGTGACAATAAATACTTTGCAACATTGACGCCTGTTTTTAAGATAGAAATATGTTTACTGCCAGAATAGATTTCCAGAAATAATTAAGGGGTCCTAATTACAAGAACTAAAGACAATTGAAAGAGCCTCAATGGGTGAAGTGAGTGTAATCCTAATCTGTTTATGAAATGAGCTGCCTTTATCCCCTTCCCCCCTGGATTATTCCTATTAAGAAACCCATTTTAATTGATATTACAACTATATGGAAACCTGGCAAACAATAAGCAGTGTCTCTTTGGCAAGCGCTGGGGATTGAAGAACGTGCCAGCAGTAATGTCTCTTGGACAGAGAATCTATCGCAAGTGAAAACAACCAATAATTTATCTTTGATCCGTCCATCATTGTTTGTCTGTTTTTCGCTGCAATGGAAGCAGGTAATTATCCAATCTGCATCAAAGCAGCTATTACTGTATCCCAAAGCATGGATCATAGCATTTCATACACACGGGGGCAACGGTGCAGCCTACAGTGAGAGTTGCCATGTGAGCGACCCTGCTGAAAGGTATAATTTCACTGTGTAGCTATGGCTACACACCGGCGGCTGGTGCGTGAATCACAGAGGTGCCTTGGTGCTTTCAAAGATCCTTTTCATAGACGGCTGCTCGGAGGCAATGCCCGTGATGAATGGATTTCTGCTCTGAGTGGGTGGCTTCGACAGAAGGCACAGTGTGTGTCTTTCTGTGTGGGTGTTTGTGTGTTTGCGTGTGTCTGCCACCCTCTCCGAAAGATAAAGGTCTGAAACCAGATGATGCCACAGCATTGTCATCATCAGACACTCGCGCTGTTTTTTAGCACTGTCATCATTGCATCTGTGGACCACCTCTCTGCTTACACCGTGGGCACTCTTCTTTTTTTATATGTGATGCAGCGCTGCCTTTTCGAAAAAGCTTACCTCATCTCATGTGCTTTGAATCCTCAAGCATGGCAGGAAACATTATCTCAAACTGCAGCCTGGGCTCCTCACTGATGATCATTAGTATTAATCGCACACACAAATGTACTGTAATTGCCATGTAAAGCCATCACTACGCAGTTTCTGCTGTTGGCCTTACCATGTTTTATTAAAGCAAGAATTACTTCTGCCATAAAGCAGATGTTAGATTTTCACCCTTACTTGGAGCTAATCAGAGAGACGTGACGTGGGTGAAAGCTTTTTAACTGCTGTGCACAGTACCAATAAATTAACACCTCCCTGGGTTTAATGAATACACCATAATATGTGTGCGGGGGTGTGCGTTTTTATCAGCATTGTTACATGATGACAGCTGTGAATGTTAGGATGTCTTTTCAGGGATGGGATTAGCCAGGAGTATCGAATTGGACTACCTGACCTCATATCTCCAGTCTGAACGCCGCTGAAATTCTTCTACATTAACTGATCCCCTCCTTTTCTGTAATGTTTAACACCCCCAAGGGATATCAGCCATTTTTATGTCCTTTAAACCATATTTATAGCAAATCCATGTCCTCTTCACTATGAGGTACTGAGACTGCTAGGAGCCTGAGCTAGTAAAATACACTGCATGTTAAAGGTAAGGTAGTGTTCACATTGACATAGTGCTGAGTCTAAAAAGCAGCCAGCCAGGCAAAAGGCCAAACTCAAGACTGGAGACAAGATTATTGTTGCAGCAACAACTATTATGCTTTTCCATATTTTGTGTCATATAATGTTGCAGTGAAGAATCTTTGTTTTTGTGGCCAAAGTTTCAAATAATGAGGTAAACCTATACTCAGGTAATCCCTGTGAGCAAAAATCCTGAGGTGTCCTAATGTTCTAAACGCTCCGTTTCCGACAGTTTTTTCTACTCTGGTTGCGGTATGACGTCATAGTTTGCTGGATTTCTTCATATGGTCATCTGCTCCAGATGTGCTACCGCAGCTTACACTGCAAAATAAAGCTACATGCTAACGTCAGGAAGTTCCCGTTGTTACAAATTCCTCCCTGATGTTGGATCCTATATCTGCCGAAACATATCTGGTGGAGTTAGAAGCTTTTATTGGTGATTTTTCACAGTAGGAAGTGCCGCAATGCTCCATAACAATCATTCCCTGGCTGCAAGTACACTGCTACATGTAGCTACGTGCTATCATCAGGGAAGCATGTTGTCTTTTGATTGTTGATGCAAATTTCGGACTGATTTTTGGAACATATTCCTGCTGAGCAATTGTGTCCAAATGCGTTTAGAAGCTTTTATTGGTGATATTTCATGGTACAAAGTGCTGCTGATTCGGAAAACCTGGAAACGCTGTCCACTGGCAGACTGGACTTTTTCAGGAGGGGAACTTAAATAGACAGGCACTAAAATAAAGCCTTCTCACACAGAGGGTGAATACAGATGTTTCAGCACAGACAGTATGAGGAAAATAAAGTGTTTTTTGAACATTAAAGCAGAAACTTCAAATGCAAGTATAAATCTGAAACCCCAATCAATGCAGGCCCCTGTGTTGCTGTAACGCAGTGTTATTTCCAGCCTGAACGTCCACTAACCTTTGACTCATTAACTTAATTCCACAGTAACTTACCTCCTCCAGGCCACAGTGTTATGGATAGATAAGTACGTCCGAATGAATCAATACTAACTTTAATGTCTGGCAGTTAGATATGACACTACAGCAAACAAAACACTAAGCAGCCTGTCTTCATTCCTGCTTGAAACAGAGTTGTGGATATGGGTGGAGATGGATGTAGTTCCTCATCAGTGCACACATACTGTGTATGAACTTTTCAGATAATTCAATTGACTGCAAATAATGAGTGTTGAAATAATTGAATTCCGCGCTGAATTTCTCACCGTTTTTTGAAGTGTTGGAAATCCATTACCATGACAGCCCCAGTGAAGGTGCTTAATTTATTTGCCTCTTTAACCTCCAAACTAGACAAAAAGGAATACCGAAGACAAATCAAACCTAATTTATGCAAAGACCTGGCACAATGCTGTGGTAGATCATGAATACATCAGCGAGAAAAGGCTCTCAAACAAAGTTTGACAGAATGAAAGGGGGAGGTTTTACGAGTCCAAGGCTTGCACTTAGTGCGACAGTGCCTGTGCGTTATGAAACACTCTCCCAAGTAGCTTCACTGCTATTTACCTCATCACTTTAAACGGTGAATAATGATGAGCAATTGCCAAAAGCATGTGTCACTCACAGGGTATAGATGAACTGAATATCGAGCAAAAGGGGAGTTAATGGCTTCACTCTGCGTCCACATAAGTGACAAAGTGCGTGGTGAGGGTCTGTGGCGGTGTGTGTTTGAGTGTGTCGTGTGCATGCATCTATTTGTGTCCGTCTATGTCTGTGATCTCTGTAGGGCGCGGTGGCGATGCTGTGCTTCCCTGCAGACTCGGTTTGGGATGCCGTCCAGAGCTCAGCTTCAGCACCAGCTCCCTCACACACACACAGTCACACCCGCCCACGCAGTTTCTCCTGCAAACACACATGCACTCTTGCACCTGCCTACGCATTCTCTCTCGTGGATGCAGATACACAAGACACACATACACTTTTGCAAGCGTCTGTGGCAGTGCATAAGGCTCCAATTAGTTTTGACACGTCTGGGGTTTTTGGTTGCGGGGTTCAGTGCTAACATTATTCCTCTGGTCTGGGCAGGGCGTAACAGAAGTGTGCGTGTGTCTGTGTGTAGCAGTGTGTTTATCGATGCATATTTTGCCAGTGTGTGTAGGCGATGCTTGTTGTGATTGTGTGATTTTAGTATGCATACGTGTGGGCAGGTGTGATTTTGTGCATGTGAACCCTTGGGTGCCTGGGGGGGGTTCAGTGGCTCGCTGCAGCTCTAACGTCAGGGTGTGGAGGCCAGCTCCATCTCACACGTGACTCTCATGGATACAGAGCTGCTCCAGGGTGTCTCTGTGAATGTCAAACCTGCTATCTGACACTTGTGCTGCCGGCGTATGTGTATCACAAGCACAACACCTTAATTCATATCTTTGTGTTTATTAATGTGAAAATAAAAATTACACAGACGCCTATAGTGTCCGCAGACTTCATATCCTTTGTGGCAGCTTCAAATCAGTTGAAAGAAAATAATTGTAACAGTGCCAATAGTGTGTTTGATGCTCTGTAGGGTGTCTTTAATATCTGTCAGGAAGAAAAGAATAGCCAGGTTTTATTAGTTTTTGCTTTGATGAGACTTGAAGATTATTGGTTATTTACACTGGGAGCCAGGCTTGATTAAAAGTTCTCTCTGTTTGTCTGCCCACCTAACGCAGAAAAACAAAGCTCTCACTGTGGCTATATAGACTTAAACAGGTTCAGGAGCTACTTCAAATCCCTGTAGCATTGTGAGTGACACTCAGGGCTTTCAAGCCTTTGTATTAACAGAAATAATGCATATCATGCCTTTATTCATTTGCATCCCAGCCCACGGGATGTGTTCCAGATACGTGCTTTACTAAGAATAGTGTAAGAAAAAGAATTATGTATTATTTTATAGATTTCAGAGCTCAGGCTTTGCTGCCTATACTGACTTTTTGTGCTTTTGAATCATATTCACATATAATAAAAGCAAATATGAAGAAATAGAAGTAGCATGACTGTGGTGACCAAGGACCAGGTTTTGCTGGACTGCAACATTTGGCAAAAATCCCACAATAACCTAGATGAATATCGGTACATTGTCGGCATCGGCTGATATCGGCTTTAAAATGAGCTATCAGAATTGTCCAACGGGCTTTTTCTTAATTTGCACAATGAATGAATATCACATAAACTGAAAAGTATTGTATTTCATGTCTCCATCTGCTGGTGGGCCGTCATGATAAGAACATAATATGATGTTAATGCCACTACAGAAAAGATGGTTGTCAGTCAAATGAGTTGTTACATATCGGGATATCGGCAAAAAAATCCAATATCATGCATCCCTAGTGTGGACCTTGAACTAATGACTACAGAGAAATCTGCACTTGTTGGGAACACAGTAATTACCTGGATGATTGGCACTGCTTCTGCAACATTGGGCCCATAGAGCAAGCGCTCTGGACTTGTCCGCCGCCCGAGCCGCTTACTTCCGATTTCGCACTCCACTAACTTAAATGGGAATACAGTGATTCAATCTTGTGGCTCTACTAGTCTTTTCAAATGTTATCAGATTGAACGGATTCAATTCTGATATTGAATAAGTCATTTCATGAGGGTTATGACGCTAAAAAAAATGCATCCTCTCTTTCCCAATTAAAGTCAATCACGTGACGAACCCTGGATGAAATTGGCTTCAAAGCCCGGTGTACTTCCTCGGGGCCTGGAATTTCCCAAAATGTCAAAGTGTTCCTTGTTAGTTGTTACATATCGACATATAGGATATCGGCAAAAAATCCAGTAAAAAAAACCTAGCCAGTGATGAGTCTTTGGCCAATCGCAGCTCATTTCAGACAGCAGGTGTTCCCATTGGCTGTTCCACAAATGCCGATGTGAAAGCCTGATTCAATGTTGAAGAATCCCACAGACTATTGCTCTTCCAGCATTGGCAACAACTGCCTACACTGCAAAGCAACCCAAAAAAGGAAGATGGACGAATCAAAGAGAGTCTAAAAGAAAGTCGGCAATAATCAAAATAAAACATTTGTCAATATCGGCCATAGACTGTAAATATAATGGACGTAGACACTGTTGTTTTGTGGACGGCCGTTTTGAGGCCTCAAGACATGCAAATGTATGCAAATTTTTGGACTGTACTGGTGAAAGTGTTCCAGAGATGGAGAGAAAATGTTGCTAATAGTTTAGCCTCTGCTAACTGGAGCCTAAGACTATCGGCTTCGGCTCAAAGTTCACATTTGTCTAGCTAACGTTAGCTAGTGTGTCATCAGCCTTGTTCCCTTATTCCACAATTAAAGAGGAAAATAAAACACGACCGTTTTCACAGTTCAGACTATTTTCACATCAGATATATTGATATGTTGTAGGAAAGAGAAAACAGGTATAATCAGTATCATTAGCGGTGGCTCTGTTTTTTAAAGTTGCCCAATAAATCATGCAGCTCAAACAGCATGAGCAACACCAGGACCCTGAAGTGCCACGTCTAAATTTAATGCAGTCGATATTATTGTTTTTTATTCCACCTGTGCTTTTCCTGTTATGACAGCAGAAGAGTCAAAGCACATTGCACATCATCGCTCAGAGGCATCACGTTAGTTAAATGCAGCTTCACCGTCTTTGGTTCTGATTCAGTAATCTACGAATGAGTTTGATAAGTGAGTCATGTCAGGATATTGTGTAGTGACTTGATGTCGTTTTGTACGTTTGACTCAGAACCTAAATTGCTGTTTGAGTACAGCACTTGAGTAATTAGACAGAGCTCATCACTGTGTGGACAGAGCTGTCTGGGATGGCGTTGCTAATCAGGCCACTGTGGCTCTGTCATTTCAGGAAGTAAAGGGGTTTTTCGGACGTCCTCTTGCTTCTAATTTAGCTTCACCTCCCTCTGCTCTCCAAATCCACCATGTCGTGTCCTCTCCTTTTGTCTTCTTGGCCCTTCACTGTTATCTTGCCTTTCCCCTCTGTACCAATTTATATCACTTCACTCGGCCCACGTCTTTTTCACCGCTCCTCTCCTCACCTTTAGTTTCCATCTTCCCCACAGTCTCTTTTCCAACTACCGTCGTCTCTCCTTCACTGTGTCGCTCCCTCCTGACCTCTCTCCTCTCTTCCTCCCACTCTCCTCGCAATAAGCACTGCAACGAGGATCCATATTGGATTATTGTGTTTGCCATTAGCCTCTGGGTTGACAGTGTAATTGCCTTCATCCACCAGGGTCTCTGTAAGCCCGACCCCGCCAGACCTGCATTTGCATTTCCACAGAGGATACTGGATGACCTGTCCATCAGAGAGCCACAGAGATTTGGTCATGATGGCGAGAATCAGAACATGAGCCCTCGCCTTTGTCCACCTTTCCGTGTCTCCATGTCTGCACCGAACACTGCCGAGTCAATGTGTCCAAGGTGCAGGCAGGACCGAGACCTGTGAGAGTTAACAAGTCAGAAACTGTTAATCATCTTCCAGGACAATTTTTCTCCACAGCGCGAAGAGCTACCTGCTACCCCTGCCGGATAACCACAAACATTCCTCACTGCGTGGCTCTTATGATTTTATATGTTTCACACTTTCCAAGTATGAATATTTATGCTGCCTTCAAGCACTCAATGTTTTCGAGTCTGTGTCTAAATCAATGCCCGCAAATCTGCCACGTCCTCAGGCGCACACACAACCTGTTCTTCATCAGGTTTATAATCAAAAGATGGCTGCCTTTCACTCAGTTGATCAGAGACTTGAAGTTTTCAGACTGTTAATGACCTTGTTTCTCTCTCTCTCTCTCTCTCCCTCCTCGTCTTTCTTGTATCCTCTTTGTTTTTCCCGCTCAGGGCCGCTGCACGCGAGAGAACTGCAAATACCTCCACCCGCCCGCTCACCTGAAGACCCAGCTGGAGATCAACGGGCGAAATAACCTGATCCAGCAGAAGACAGCGGCCGCCATGTTGGCTCAACAGATGCAGTTCATGATCCCCGGCACCACCATGCAACCTGTGGTTAGTGCTGGCCTCGGCTGCTGTGGGAAATGAATCAGTGCCGTGTGACTCACTGTGAAAATAGCAACTCTGTTGTTGTGCTACGCTGTAAAAAAAGACTGGATTTGTTTCATGTTAAAAAGTGTTATGGGCTCGGCATTAGGGCAGGGTATCATTTAAAGTGATACAGGTACCTCATCCAATGGCCATAATGTAAATGGAGTGGAGTGTTGACATACTTTTGTTGGCAGCTCGGCCACCCAGCCACACGCACCCAGTGACAGGGCTAACTGTTAGCATCACACGGCTAACGTTACCTACCTAATGACGAGTCGAGCTGTGTTCGCTCGTGCTAAGTGGGCGAGCATTGGACTGATGGTTTAGCGGGAGGAAAGCGTTGATAAATGAGGTGAAAGAAAGTAAAACATCTGCCCTGTTAGCATGAGCAAAGTAACACAAGTACCAACACCCAGATTTTCAGATTATATTTCAGGCTAAAAGATCATGTATTTGTCCTCACAGTAGTTATTGAGACGGCCTTGAGCAAAGCACAAACCTCTCCCAGCTCCTTTCTGCTCTGCAGTCAGGGGTAGACGGTGGTTGCGCTGGGCAGCTGCCAGGTGTGAGCGTGTTTTAACTGCATCAACGTAAGGCTGGGTGTTGCTGAAAAAGAACACGCTTGATCAGCAAAAATCTTCCCGGAATACATAGAGGTTAAAAAAAAAACCTTCTTCTCTTGTTTCTACCCTCGCTACCATCTCTCTGAAACCTATTCCTCTCTGTTCCCATGGCTCCCTCTCTCTACCTGTCTGTCTCACCCACCACTCTGCACAGCTGTGCCCTCTGTTCGTTTGTCTCTAGTGTAGTGTTACCCTCCACTTAACGCCATCCCTCCCTACATCCATCATTTTACATCTCGTCCCCGACTAATTAAGAACACAAAAATAGCCGGAACAAGACAATAAAAACAGGCAGGAGATCTTAACGAGCAGTCATGACAACACTGACGACTTTCTCTCCATCTGCAGCAGACGTTTCCGGTCAGCCAGGGCCTGGGTTCCAGCGCAGGTCTGAGCTACACCCCCTACCTGACTCCCATGTCCCACAGCATGGGCCTGGTGCCCACAGACATCCTGCCCAGCTCGCCAGTCATCGTCCCCGGCAGCCCGCCTGTCTCCGTCACCGCCGGATCCTCCTCCAACCAGAAACTGCTGCGTACCGACAAGCTGGAGGTGACCCTCCCGATCACACACAACAAAAGCATACACATGTGACGTAATGACTTTCTACATACAAAAAAACACTATAAAATACTATCTGTCTCCCTGGTTACCACAATAGTTGGCATAGCAACAACTGAAGCACACACATATGCACATCTTTAACCTTTAAATGAACTTTCTGAATGCAGCTACTCGTATAAATTGCCCTAGATTCAAAAGGATCAGCACATTTTCAGCAATCTGTTTCATAAGCAACTAATTAATGATCTGAATAAATAGATTTTGAAGTCGCCTTTTGAATAAACTCCAAATAAGCAATTCAGGCTTGTAAAAAGTAAAAGAAGTTTTTTGTAGCTGCAGTATTTATTTCTAAGATTCGAGCTCAAGGGCTGAAAGGCACATGAGATGTATCTTTTCATCTGAACAACACTATCAGATGGTTCTTTACCCCTGCGTTATCCTTGAGCACGAGTTAAGGAACATCTGATTGTGTTATCCCTTAAAGAAATAATTTAAGAAACAAGATGTGGAGGGGAAAAAAAAGGTGTAAGATTACAGAAATTTAAATTGGAAATCGCTCACTGGTACCTGCCAGACAGACACAGTTAGACCAGGACAATTACGACAACTTCATAATCTCCATCTGCCCCCTGGCAAACAGCGCTGAATGAGAATAGATTGGTGATTGAGGAGAGGTTTTTTTTTCTCCACTCCATTTTTAAAGATAAACAATCTCCCCAAGACCTGAAGGTGATGCGTAGGTGTGTGGCTGTATGTGTTTTTCTGCGGGAGTGCTATCACTTAGCAACTGAATGAAGTTGGCTCTAATGAAACAGTATCCCTGCGAGACATGTATACACTCCCACACACGAGCAGCCTGTGTGTGCACACGTGTTAGTGTATGTTGGTCAAAAGCAGATCCACATGCGATTATGCTCAGACCTCTGAACAGACGCCTCGTTCGGTGTAACTTACACCCATTTCTGTCTTTTCCAGGGGGGGCAGGGGATCTTTAGAGTGGTATACATCATCTGAAAGATTCATTTTAGCTGCTTCTCAGCACTGTGTCAAGTTTTTCTAGTCATAAATATGTAATGAACATCGTGCTTTGATTAGGTGCCAATTCAAAGTTTAGAAGTTTAGAGTGTATAGAGGCTTAGAATATCGTGATGGAAGAATATGATGGCCATTCCCATGTGCAATAGGGCTGCAACTAACGATTATTTTCATTGTCGACTAATCTGTCGATTATTTCTTATTATCGAAAAATGTGTTAAAATGTCGGTCTGTCTCTCCCAAACCCCAAAATTATGTCGTCTAATGTCTTGTTTCGTACTCACGCCAAAGGGTTTTAGTTCACCGTCATGGGAGAGTGTGTAAAGCTGCCAATATTTGAACGTAACAAGCTGCAATAAGAGTATTTTGGGTACTTTTATAGTACTTTTCTATGAAAAATGACTTAAACCGATTAGTCGACTACTAAAATAGTCACCGATTATTTTAATAGTTGATTAGTCATCGATTAGTCGACTAATCGTTGCAGCCCTCATGCTCAGATATGTCTCATAAGTTGTTTTTGACCACCTGAGAACTGATAAAAATGGTCAGAAATCCCCCACAAAATACCACATTAAGACACCAAGACCTTGAGCAACACCACGAAAAAATACATGTTGTGATTTGGCATCAAAAACTTTTGATATTTGGAGATTTCTTGAATAATTGGACTTTAACATGGTTGAATGGCGAGTTATGGAAACTGCTGACAGACCCCCCTGTTGTCAAGATACCTATGAAGCCATCCATCATCTGAATGCTCGAGGTCTTTAGTAGCGCTGTAGTCAACTAAAGAAAATGTTCGGCAGCTGAATTTCTACCACCTTTTCAACCAAACAATTGACTTACTGTTTTTAGTCCATTAGCTAATGTTAAAGTTTCTTTATGCTTCTGCGTACTCGATGCGACGTGCACGCAGTTGCTCCGCAGTTGCTGTGTGCCTATCATAGTTCTGTGTCCTGTTGGTCTATGTTGCTATGCAATTCCCTGCCAAAGCGCCTGGGGGCGCGGTGTTCTCCTTTATATACATACCTAGACTCTGTGACGTCTATGGTCGTTGCTCGTTCATTGGTCATTTCCGCACCAAACAGTTTTCAACTTAATCCAACCGATCACAATGGAGAAAATGGCAGTGTTGTGGTACTGCTGCAGGAAGTGACACCTTGCGAAATGTCGGACATGTAGTTTGAAGGACCAGTTGTAGTTGGTGGCTGTAAGCTTACTGAGTCTACAAGAGTCACAGCTTTCCAGTCATACCCAAATTTATGCAACTCCAAGCCTGTCTAGGGACCCAGTATGCAGAAATATTCAAATACAGTAGGTGATGTTAACACATTTGTACTGCATGAGAGAAATGGCATATTTGTTGCCCCAACAGCTTGGGACCAGCATAAAGTGAGCATGCCTGTAAAGCAGAGACATGTCGGTTCCCATGGAAACTACTGTCACTATTTAGCCGAACTTGGGTGCGTTTAGGCCGCTTCCGTCAAAGTTAGCATGATAAAACTCAGCTTGAATTTTTTTATTTTGTACACAGATATGTATCAGGATTATCATTTTCAAAAAGAGTCACACACCAAAATGTCAGATACTTTAAAAAAAAAAATCTAATACCATCAGGATGTTGATGGCTGCTTGAGCTACTGTTCTGGGTGGTTGATCATGCGCTGCAGTCAGAGGATGACAGGAAATACAAATAGAGTTGAACGCAGCCGATGATTATTAAGATGTTTCTGTTGTGTTGTTGTTTCCTGACGTTTTCTGGACGCTCAGATATTCACAGTGTGTCTGTGTGTATTTCTGTGCTCTCTCTTTTTGCATACATCGCTCTGTCTGTCCACATCTGTGTGTGTGTGTGTGTGTGTGTGTGTGTCTGTCCCGCCTGCCTCTCCTGCTCTCAGGTGTGCCGCGAGTTCCAGCGGGGCAACTGCGCCCGCGGCGAGACCGACTGCCGCTTCGCCCACCCGAGCGACAGCCCCATGATCGACACCAGCGACAACACGGTCACCGTCTGCATGGACTACATCAAGAGCCGCTGCTCCCGCGAGAAGTGCAAGTACTTCCACCCCCCGGCTCACCTGCAGGCCAAGATTAAGGCCGCCCAACACCAGGCCAACCAGACGGCTGTGGCTGCGCAAGCCGCCGCCACAGCTGCAGCCATGGTGAGAGCGCGGCACCACAGCCTGCCTATTGTACCCTGTGCCTACGGACACACACACACAGTTGTCCTTGTAGTAGCAAAACAAATCTCACAATTTCGAGCACATATAGAGCTTGTAAGGTCTGCACGGGACAATAAAGGTATTTTATGGCGCCTATACACAGTTTACCCTGAACTTTCTAACAAGAGCTTTCATTGTAACACCCAGGGAGGCTTTATAGGGCACAAACACGTTATTATTGGAGCTTTTGTAGTTGTGGAAGAGCAGGTAAATACAGTATTATTCACACGTAAAATAGCAAGTCATCTCAGCTGCCTGTTTTAACACAAAGCACAGATTGTGTAAAGTGGAGATCCAGGAATACACACTGTAACCATCAGCTGATTGAACCCAGCCCGACAACAAGTGCTTTGTTACTTTCTGTCCATCCCTCTTGAGCAACTTAAAAGCACACGTACTGTAGGCCCACTGATCACAATCACGTCATCACGGCTTCTATGTAAACACGTGCTTCCAATGATGATGATGATGATGATGACACCCACGGTAACATAAAATGTGGAGCGCTGCTTTATTGCTGTATAAAAACACACCCACCTCTGCTGGCTGATTCTAGTGGACTCCGGTGTACAATAGTCGTCCCAAAGTGAGGCCGTTGTATACAATAAACAGGGTTTAGCGAGACCTAAATGCACCGGTATAATGCCGCAAGAACAATCTGTTATTATCTCACCGCAGTCCGCTTTTATTTTCCAATGCCCTTGGTTCATACAGAGACAATGTGCTGGCTCACCCCCCCCTTCCATCCCACCTCCCCCCCACCTGCTCTCAATGATAAGTGCGGCTCTCTGCAGATCAGTGTAAATTGAATCGGGGATGGATGAGGATGTAGCCTCGCAGGTGGGGGGGTTAACCCTCCTCTGCCTTTAGTCGGAAAAATCCCCCAACAGGCTGACGACAGACAGACAGATGGAAATGCAGACACACAGACAGTGGGAAGGGTTTGGCAGTGTGTCTTTGGCTGTGCCCCACCCTCCCCCAGGCTCCTGAGCTGAGTGGCTTCTTTTTGAATGGTCTTTTTGGCTGCTGCACTCCTGCACACCTTGTCCTGCGCCAGTGTGCTGACTGACTCTCTCCTCCTCCATGGCATGGGCATGCTTTTACGCGTCGCACACACCTCTCTCTCATTGGCTGGCTCCATCGCTGCTTGCTCTCTTTGTCCTTCCTGCACACGTCCACAGCGTGAAGTCGACTGCGGGCGCAGGTTAGTTTTGTGCATTTCGTAGCAGGTGCATGGAATCAGGGGAACCGGCAAGGGATTGACGCATGCATGAATAAAAAAAGAGCCTGAGACCTGATGTTGACCCTGAGACACACAGAGTACTTCAGCTTCCCCTTCAGGTACACAAAGCTTCATCAGACAAGAACCTGTGTTCTTCAAATCAACTTTATGGCCCAATCCCCAATTTACAGCAGTTGAAGCTGCGCTAGAGGTGAGCAGGGTTAACTTTAGGACAATGACTTGTTTAGTCAGCACCTTTAATCCAATTTTCTCGTAGCCCTTAGCCTAAGCTGAAGCACTTTTATTGAAGCAGAGACCCATAAAACCTGTTTTGCTGCACTGCTGCAAATAGCTAATATCATTACTCATAACTCACTTTTTTTTTTTTTTTTTTTAAATCTAGCAAACACTCTATTGTAGATAAGGTTACACACGAACTGATACAGTTACAGTAAGACGATCCTATTACTGAGATTATGTTGTTTTACTGTGCCACATTATGTGCTGCTTGCCACGCTGTAATCTCCTCCCTCATTGCCAGGCGAATGCAGTCATCTTTGCTTTTCATGTCACTTTAATAGACCATCTTCCATTTTGAACTAACCACGGTGACGCTACGGCGCATCAGCTTGTCACTCTCTAATAGGGAGACATATTGTCACACGCCAGTAGAAAATCCACATACATGAAGCAAGAGGCTTGTGCATGGACCCCCTTTAAGTGCTGTGCTCATCACATCCATGTCATTTTTTTTTCTCCCCCTCTCAGCGTGACATTTGTAATAAATTAACAAAAGATCTGTAAACACATATTTTGTATGTAGGAGGAATGTAGGAATAAACAGAGCTCCACATTCTGTGATTTAACTTTAACTCACACGCCACCTCCCCATTGATCGCACTAACAAGCCACGCGATGTAGATTGAGGGTTTGTCACTTAGTCGAGCGCTAGACGTGAGATGACACCCGAACAAAGACAGGATGTTATCGCTAAACGACTTCTAGGATTGTGAGGACTACTTATTGTCGCTGCCACGCGGTTGACAGCGTTTCAACAGCCTCTCGCAAGTCGTAGTGTTTTTCCCAGCTCTTGCGGGCAGCTGTGAGGGCAGAGTTCAGTAATTCGAGGGGCTTTGACCACTCACATCCCAATCTGCTGTGGGTGTTTTAGGCCCAAAACAACTTCCAGGAGCACTGTAATTACTGTGTGTAGCACTTCTCTGAAATCTGTAGAGAACCTGTGTTCAGATCTCACACCAAGTGCCAGTATTTCTAGCCTCAGTTGTGTTTACTGCATTTTCTTCTTGCGTAGATATTAAACAAAAAAGTTGATTTACTTGTTGACAAGTAGCTGACGTTACTAAATGCTTTCCCAGTAGTTTTGAAATACATCATAGACTCTTGCTTTTTTTAACCAAAGGTTAATGTAGATGCTTTTTTTTGCTTTTTGTACTAATTCAAAAAGTAGCAATGTTTCCTTTAAAGTAAACAAAACAGTTTTTTGTTTATGTGCATGCCTATTGTTTTGTATGTGGTATACTTGCATTCAGATTATTTTTGTTTTTGTTTTTTTCCTTCTCACCTATCCACAATGCAATGCTGTCCCCCATGACGCACCTCTGCTTGCTGTTACCTGTATGTTAATACGCTTGAATCCCATTGGCCCACTGCCATCATGTGCTCGCTGCCTGCTAATTAAAGACTCAGTCGACTGCCAAAGCAATGAAGCGACCCCTCGAGGCAACTGTAGACCTGGTACTTTGACCTTTCACCTTTTGCTTTGCATGTAGCTTCTTTAATTGTACTGTAGCCACTCACAAAATTTAAGTTGGCTCTTTTGTTTTTTGTGAAACCCTGTAAGACACTTTAAAGTATAAATATTTATCATTTATGATCGCCAGTGGCAACTCTAGACTGTACTGTACATTTATGAAACTACACTGTAATGTTAAAGTAATTCACACTGTTTGATTTAATGTGTTGTTGATGCCTTGCTATGGTGTAGTTTCTCATTGTCCTTGTGATAGTTACAGCAAGTTTCCATGTTTGCCTTGTTGTGCTGTGCATAGACAAATAACAGATTCACAAATATCAGTGTTGACTTGTGTAAGTACACAGATCAAATCTACTGTGCTTCTGTTGTGCGTGTGTGTGCGCGTGTGTTTTTGGTGGTGCAGGCGTTCCCCCACGGCGTCCTCCAGCCCCTACCAAAGAGACAAGCACTTGAGAAGAGCAACGGAGCGAGCTCCCTGTTCAACCCCAGTGTTTTGCACTACCAGCAGGCGCTGGCCAACGCACAGCTCCAGCAGCCAGCTTTCTTTCCCACAGGTAAGAGCTCCCGATCGATACACACAGCACACACGCACTCATAGGTATGCAGAGCATGCAGGCATACACACACAGACTCAGATACACTCACTGAATGTGCTCGGCTAACCTTCTGCCAGAGACAAAGAAATCTTCATTATAAGAAATAGGTGTTTTAAATTCAATTGGCCCTTCATTACACTACATTTAAATAAGCACAAAGTCAGCCATGTATTTATTACCCAGCTGGCCACCAACATCTTTAGGTGTTGATATGTGGTTGAATTTAGGTTGTGACCAAAATTAAGGCCTTGTTTACACGGATACCCATCCTGTATAAAGAAATTCCGGGTTTACACGATCAGCTATGAAAACAATATCACTGTTTCAACGAAAACGCAGAAACTTCAACTTTTTGCTGCAGTTGGCATGCCAGGCCAGTAGGTGGCGATACGCCATATGTCAAACACCATAGAAGAACATTCTGCGCATGCACAGTGATTTGTTATCCTCTTTGCAATAGTGATAAAAACAATGATAAACTACATTTTAACCTTATGTAGCATAGTTAGCTGCTATGCACTTAATAATATTGGGCACAGCAGAAGTCTTTGTGCGCCTATGTTGCAGTGATGTTGATGCAGCAGTGATAAGTTCATTTGTAAGCTTGGAAACAAAAAATTTCTCTTTCGAACAGATTAACAAAAAAATCTAAATTTCAACGTTCACATTTAAACAAATCATTCTCACCCAGCACTCATTTTCCTGAGGAGAGCTTGAATGCATCATAATGTCACTCAACTCAGCCTCCAGTAGCTGTTCGTTCCGACCACTAGCTGCTAACTGCTACAAGCTAATGTTAACTAGCTCTCCTGCACATTTCAACATGGATTTATTGTTAACAATGAAGCATTGATAGTGAGTTTAGTGCGTCCTTTTGTCCTCCTGTCATCCTGGGGAAGATCTCTGCTTGTCCCAAACGCATTTTCTACTAACCCAAGAAGATGGGATGCCATTTATCTGCCGAATATCGTCTGATAAATCGGTGCATTCCTTTTCTTTTGAAAAGTATTAATTGCACTGACGCACGTAAGGAGCCCTGCTGTGATGTGTGTGCTAATATCTCAACTGCTTCCCTCAACTTTGATCTGATGCCTGCCAATATAAACACATAATGGCAGCCAGGTTGAAGGGCAGCGCGTGCTTTGATCACAGCAATAAAAGACCAGTTGTTTCGAACACAAAGGCTCTGTAACTATGTTGAGGCACCAAAACTTTAAGCCTTTAAAAGGACATACTGATTTATAATTTTGAGCAAACGCAGCCTTTTTAGTGTGTATTTAACGTTGATATTATGATATAATTTCCCCACATTAATTCAAGTCTGCTCCTTTATTCCTCTTCACTTCTTCCCCCCCACATAAAAAGCACTCTCTGTCAACTCCTCACAGAAGCTAACAGTAGCTTAAGCCCCCTCGGGTCACCCGCTAAATGAGTTAACCGCAGCTAAAGTATTAGCCTGTAGCCACGGTGAGTCATAAGGATGAGACTCTCATCCCTCACTCATCTCTTTACCTGCTCCCTTTGTTTCCCCGGTGGTGTGAGATGCCTGACAGCCCCTCAGTCCTCCCTCCCTCCCTCCCTTCTTCCGTCTGTATCCGTGTGTGGGAAGTAGCCCTGGGTGAAAGTCGTGTTCGCAAATTATGTTGTTGCAGATCTGCTAAGTTTCAGATGGGTGGGGGTTTTCCACCCATCTGAAACTTAGCAGATCTGAGTGGAGGCCTGTGCACATTGTTGTACTGATGCTGCTCGGAGTTTTGTGGCCTAGAAGATTACAGGACAGTAGAGCGATGAGCTGCTTGTCGACCAGTAGAAAAATATTTAACGCTAGCTGTTAGCTCGACAGTCCTAACATAAAACCCACCAAAACCATCTTAATCAGTCTTGTCAGTTGTCTACTCCTTTAACAATCACCAACTCCAGCTCCATATCCCACAATGCACCTATAATCACTAGCGTTTCCTCACTAATGCTGTCACTGCGTACGGGAGCTCCTCTGCTTGCTACTGTTACCTGCATTCACACCTGGCTGACAGCACCACTGTAGCAGTAGCATCTGAGTTTTGTTTTGTCTTGTCTAACCTTGTTGTTCTCCTCCCTCTTAATTAACCCATTTATTTCCACTCTCTCTCTCTCTCTCTCCCTCCCCCTCTCTCCCTCTCCCTCTCTGTCTCTCTCTCTCTGCATGACCACAACAGGGTCAGTCTTGTGCATGACTCCTGCTAGCAGTCTTGGTAGGTCCTGACCTTCCCTTTGCTCTCTCACACACACTGTTTGATGTATACGAGTGGGGAGGGCGGGTGGGAGGGGGGGCGGTATCTGTAGCCCTTGCAGGTGAGACAAAAGGTCATCGCCGCGGTGGCGATGAAGCTTTAAAATGTGCTCTAGGTATTTGTCATGAAACTGATATGAAATATGATACGATTTGTGTCACCTGAAAGAGTTGTGACTTCGTTGTCTCCCTGCTGACTTACTCGCTAATGACTGTGTTCATGATGAAAGTTGTAGATCAAATACTGCAGACTGATCTGTTCTTGAGCCGTAGGATAGCGACTGTCTGTTTGCTGTGCTTTGTTGATCAGGAAATTTAAATCAGGTTCCCAGAGAAGTTATTTCAGACACACAGCTGGAGCGTTTGTCTCCACTAAAAGGGGGATGGGAATCACAAAAAAGTCCCAGTCGGCTAATCAGCAGCTCCCACATTAATAAACAGGAACATGATGGTTTTAAACTTCGATCTATCAGAGATGCATGTTTCTGGCATGAAGTAGCCGCCTGGGTTTTTGCCATCTTCTTGCTGTTGTCAGTGCAGATGAATAAGAAGAATCAGATTCCCATCCCCGCTGCCAAAAATGTCATCGATTCATTGCAATTGGTGTCTTGTGCCCCGCGACTTCTCTGGGAAAAAACAGCAAACTGATTTTCCGTATAAATTTCCTTACTTGTGATTGTAATCAGCTTCTCTCCTCTTGTTTTTTTTTTTGTTTTGTTTTGTTTTTTCTCCCATGCTCTTTTTTCTTTCTTTCTTTCTTTCTTTCTTTCTTTCTTTCTTTCTTTCTTTCTTTCTTTCTTTCTGTCCTCCTTGCTTTGCATTGTGAATGGTTGCATGCCATCTGCCGGTGTAACCCTAACGATGGCTTGCTGGCTCTCTGTAACATCCGCCACCACCTCCATCAACAACAACTCCAACAACAACAAACGATACTGTCCACACACACACACACACACATACACACACACACACACACACACACACACACACACACACACTTCACAACTGTTGCCATGGTTACCATAATGCTCCACCTACCTGTCCATTGCTACCACCTCCTTCCCTCTCCCCCCCATTCCTCCTCCTCCTCCCTTTCCCACCCTCAAAACAAAGTCCCAATGATGTACAGTGCTACGCCTGCTACTGTCTCTGCAGCAACAACTCCTGCCACAAGTGTCCCCTACGCAGCAACAGCACCAGCCAATCAGGTTTGCTCCTTTTAAAGCTTTCTTTCATCAGTCCCCGGAGCTCTGAATAAGTACTGCCTTCTAATAGTGAGCTGCAATAACCTGCAGCTGAGCCTGAGCCCACGCCCAGCCCCTCCCCATCCATCCACCCGCCTGCACTGGGCGAGCTGAGTGGGTATTTTCCAGAGAATTCATAAACAGAGGGGCTACCTGAGCGAGCCAGTGCTCATGCAAAACACCAGCCCCACGAGGCGCTCCCAAACAAGCACTTCTTCAGAGCTCCCACATTTGCAAAGTAGTAGTTGTGTTGTGTTGCACTACTTCCTGGTTTTGTTTTGCATGTTCTGTTTTTTAAGTTTTATTTTCCACTTTTCTCGTTGTTGTCAAAAAAGCCTCTCCATCTGCAATAGGGGGCATCATCTGTACTGCTTGTGTGCTACGCAAACACAGACATCCGAGCAAATACACACAGGCTATTTCTGCAGCACTGGTTCGTAACAGCTGCCGTGTTGTTGTTTTTTTTTCTGTTTCCACCCTTCCCAGTTTCACCTTTTTACCTTCTCCTGATCGCGGGGATAAAAGGGGGGAATTAATCATGAGAGGAAACAGTTACGGGGCGAGCTTGTCAGGGTGAGACAGACACGGGAGAAATGATCACAGAAGCTGTCTAAAAATGGCCTCTGATCGGCGGCTCTCCTGTTGCTGCGTGTCAGCAGGAGCCAGGGAAGCGGGGCCAGGTTTTTGAATGCCAGAGTGACGCATGTGTGCCCCATTTTAAACCTGGAAATTTCAGCACAATGCTGGCACTCTGGCTCCACGCAGCCGGTAATCATTTACTGGTAGTTCTGGATAGAGGTGCCTTGAGGACAAACAGATGAACAGATTAGACGTGTTCTGCAGGTAGGAATGTGCCGTTACTGGAAAAATAATCACGTCATTTACTGGATGCAATATTGTCCACATTACTACTGTTAGTCCTGACTAGTACCAGTTGCAGGGACTAGTATCCTAACCTCTTTGTGTACCACTTCTTCTCACTATTCGTTCTGTCTTTCTTTGGTCTTCCTATCTGGAATTAAAAGAGAGGCAGTGTAAAAAAAACAATCACAAGTTCATTTCCAAATTAAAAGACATCTCTGAGATGTCCCCTCGATCATCAGCCGAGGATCCGGCCCCACCACCTTGTGCTTTATTGCCCCTCATAGGCCAGCAGTGCGTGCACTTCCTGTGAGTCACCGTCTCTTCCTGTAATTGGCATGCAGCAGCAGTAGCGGCAGGAAGCAGAGCTGCTCTTTAAAGATGCATGTGGGACAAGGAGCCGGAGAAACACTGACGTCAGCCCTTGCTGTCTGTCTCCGTCTGCCCCCCACCCTCTCCTCTCTTTCTCTCTTCCCCACCTCCCCTCCCTGCATAAAGATCCCTCCGGCTAGGACACGGTTAATACCTCTGATCACCAGCTGTACTGCAAACAGTACATGCCTCGGTCACTACAGTCGTCCCCATTGTGATGTTTTTCAGAGTAAACATCCAGATTATGATATTTTTTTTTATAAGTTTGTGCAAATGCTAGCTGGTTAGCGTCAGTTATTAGCATATCCTTTATTGTTACATGGCCTCTTTGAGACAATTTGGACAGAACTTAGTGAGAAGAATGAAATGATCATAGTGGTAATAACAAAAATGTGCCTTTGTTGTGTAATAACACCCCAATAAAATGAGACAAACACATGCAGAGAGAGGGAGAGGATGCTGTAGACGTGTCGAAAGGTTCAGAGTCTGGTCAATTCATGACCGTCTGAAGTGTCACTGTGACACGACAAGCAGGAGCCAATCACGTCATTCCATGTTCCAGCTCATAGAAACCATGTGCGAACAGTGCTGGGGTCTCTGGCAACTGCGAGATGCTGGAGATTGTGAAGTCACAGCGCCCTCGGCTGTCTGAATACAGCATTACGTCACAGCTTTTCTATGTGAGCTGCCTGCTGAACTGATAGGAAGATAAGTTGTTGGAATTAAATGTAATAGCTCTTCAGCTAGAGGAGCAGGGTTCAGTCTCTCACCTCCCTGTGAAGAGAACCTGTCGTTATTCTTATCACATTTATTAAAATGAACAGCCCAGGTCAATAAGATCCGAAACATTTAGAAGAATAATCTGATATTAATCTGTACAAAAAAGCCACAACAGTTCAAACGTCCATCATAAGTCTGTAACGCACACTTGATCATATTTATTTATCATCTGCCAGTGTGAAACTTGCTTACTGCAAAATAGGCCCTTGTTTTTACCCACCTGCGGTACCAGACGGGTGGGTTGTACCCTCCTATACGTGGCTGATCCCACCCATCTGGTAGCCAGTAATATCTCTGCACAGCACTGTGGAGCGGGCTCTCCTCTTTGCCCGTGCACATCACACGCTCTCCACCTGTGGTGACCTTCTGTGATGTGTGATGTGACCAGTGGCTTCTGTCCTTCTCTGGCTGTCTATTGTATATTAACAAGCACCATGCTGCTTTGTACTGTGTTGGCTTGCTGCCACTGGCAACACATGATGGCGGCCAGCAGCTCTTCTACCTGTCTCCTCCCCTACAGACAATCTCTCTCTCTCTTCCTCTCCCTCTCTTTCTCTTCGTTGTGTGTTGGATTAGTCTTTATCTCCTATTGAGAGAATACACGCGGAGGTGTCCAGACCTGGGTCAAATGCTATTTGCAAATAATTAGAGGCTTTGCTCTCGTCCACATGAAACACCAGGCTACCCACCTGATGCCGATATGCCTCAGAATGCTTCAACAAAGTCCAAACAGCGCGTTGTCTGACCATGTCAAAAGGCAAAAGTGTTTTTATTTGGCCATGCTCATAGGTGGTCTCCTCCTGACTGCATCCTACAGCCTTCCTGACGTCTCTCCAAGACTCTTTAGGACTTGGACATACTTTCTGTGGACGGCTGTGGACTTGTACCAATCACTCAGACACACACACATGGTCCAAGTCGTACTACAACTGAGTGTCCACGCCAGTCCGGCATTCGGCGCATGCGCATATCCCCATCCAGGCTCCATTCCAGCTGGTGGTGGTAATGAACCATAGCATCGTTGCCCAACTGCCATTAAAATGGAGGGGAAGAAGCACATTAGGAGAGAAAATGGCCACAAATCAAAGCACAAGATGTAATGATAGATACATAGATAGGTTGGTAGGTAGGTAGGTAGATGGATAGATAAGTAGATAGATAAGTTGGTAGGTAGGTAGGTAGGTAGATAGGTAGGTAGAAAGGTAAATAGATAGGTAGGTAAGTAGAAAGGTAGATAGGTAGGTAGGTAAGTAGAAATGTAGATAGGTAGAAAGGTAAATAGATAGGTAGGTAAGTAGAAAGTTAGATAGGTCGATAGAACGCTCATACATGGCTTTCAGCAATGCATTTTTGACCGCTTTAATTTTTCTCTGTGTGAAAAGGAATGGACTCAACGGGAACATCGGCAAGTTTGCGAACTCATATGCTAATTAAAACTAAAGCAAACAAACTGTAGGTTTGAAAATGCCTTGAGAGACGCTTGTATTCTGTTTTCTTTCACGTCTCCAAACACCTGGCCAATCGGAGCCAGGATCTTAAAGTTATTAAAGGTTGTTCGATAATCTGACAAGCACTTTGAAGCACATCGAGGCCTCGAGTAGGCAGAAAAGGCAAATAGTGTTTGACCCAGATCACACCAAACACAATAAAGGCATCGATTCTATGTACTTAAGTTGTTACGTATATTCTTATATGACATTTTACATGTGAATAAACAGCTTCTCTCTTACAGGTCCACTAAATGTCTCTCTCCTTGTGCTCCCTCCTTCCTCCTCTTGTTTCTATCTCCCTGTCTCCGTCCTGCAGATCATCCTGAAGTAAGTGTCAGGAAGGGAACGGAGTGTCACGAAGCTGCACTAGGAAACCCAAAACAGCCCCTGTGTAAATACTACCTTGCCTCTCCCGTAGAGGTCCAGCAACCTGCATGCTAAGAGTGTAACACTTCAATTTAACCGTAAGAACTGCAGTGCCGGTGTAACACACACATAAAAAAAAAAAAAAAAAAAAAAAAAAAGATATATACTGTATGTATTGCTAGAAAAAAAACTATTAACATGAAAAAGTCAAAAATATTCTTATGTATAGTACTACATACATAGCAGACACACTATAGAGGTCATTTTAACAACTGTTCACCCAAAGTACCGTGGATCCCCTCTCTTTCATATTTATTCTAAAAGAACGCTGCACAATGTTCATCCCTTTGGTTAGTCAAAAACAAGACGCTTGATTTGCACTATACGAGACATATAGTGCATAATGTTCGAGTGGGAAACAGGAAGAGTCACAGAAAACCCCCGTGCACAACCACACCAACACCAACGCACTCGGCGCTTTCAAGAGTGTTCTCGTCGTTTGCTTTCCTCTCTACAAAGTTGAATGTCCTTGGGGCAGACAGGCTCATGTTTTCTTAATGTGACTGTCCCTGCGAGGGTACCTTCGTGACCCTCGTCTGCCCCAGATGCTGTTAAGATGCCATGACGAAGCTTATCCTCCCCTCCCCCCCTGCCAACTCATCATCTCCCGAAACATCTTGCCAAAGTTGAAGAGGTCGGTGGAATCAACCTGCCAGAAAACAGAGCATTTTAACACCCTGATAAAATTATTTTTTGTTTTTCTTGCCATTGCGAAAGCTGCTCACAACGCACCCTTTATTTGTTTCGGTGCTGGGTTCAGTTCTTTGTTCAGGAGGAGTGGTGGGATAGATTGTGCACGGATCTCTGCATGCAGGCAGTCGGGACTGGGGGACGACAGTGCCCGGTGTTGACGGAAGATAGTCGTGGCCATTACCGAAAAGCCTAAAGGCTCGGGTCTGTGCCAAGGGCTTAACAAAGCTTGAGGGATCGTTCCAGACATACCAAGCCTTGTGTGTGTGTGTGCATGTGTGTTTGTATCTGGATGGTCTGCCGGCAGACTGGGACTTGAAGTGAGGTCTAGCAGGTGATGGCAACACCAGGCCCGGTAGGAGAGGTTTTCGGGGGGTGGGTGAGGGGACTTAAGTGCTAAGACTAAACAAAAAAAAAAATCGGTGCATTTGACGACGCTCGTCAAGCAAAAGATGACTTGAACTTCGACTGGAGGGCTATCTGTGACCGTCGGTTGTCCTGTCCAACCCTACTATCACCGATAATCCTGTTCCATTTTAGAAAACTGTAGAAGTGCCTAAAAAATGCTCATCAACAACACGTTCATCCAGAGTGTATCACTAAAAGTCACAGACACAACACACCGGCTGTCGGAGGCGGCTTGGACTTTTTTGGGAAAGACATCACATCCAATCGTTGCCGGACACAGTTGCCCGGTAACCGTTCATTAACATCACAAGTGACTTTATTGAAACAAAAGAAGTTAAAGAAACGACAAATCAAAAATAGCTTTGTAGAATGTTTGGTGACTTTCACGGTGTACCATCGTTTCTTACCATGGTTTGAGTAGTTTACATGAGGAACATGAGTGCGAAAAAAAATGTATTGTAAACTGTGTAATGTATGTAAAGTGTCTCTTATTTTGAGAGTTTATATTCATGGTTCTAGAAATGTATTCAAAGTTATTTAAAAATTTGTGTTGTGTCTGCTATCAAGGTATTTTTGAACCCCAAAACCCTCCACCATCTCCACCTCCACCTCCACCCGGAACAATCATTTGTCTTTTAGCCATTGTTTTATTCTTTTAGACCAACCCTCCCGTTATTTTTAACTCATACTAAATCTTATTTCAAAAATTCTGATGTAATCTCATGGTGCTTGATTAACATCGACAATCCACAATCATACCTTTGGACGGAGTGCTCCGCTCTGGTTTCATCCACTCTGATTGTCTCCACACGCATTATGATTTGTATGTAATATTTGTGGAAGGTGGTGAAAGTTTTATTTTGTTGTAATTTATCTTACGTTACTCTTGGTCAAAATTTTAGTCAAAAACAATGTTGTTAACTATTCTATTTTGAAATGAATGTAATTTATTGAGCTGTGCTACGTTCTGCACGGTTGGTCATTTCAAGGTCTAACCTGTCAGGTCAGCGAATGAGAAGTCGCGCACATGTCTGAGGGGTGGGGCTTTAAAAGCCGGCCCACGAATAGGAAAAAGCTACTGGATCTTTCTTGCCTTCTCATCGATTATAAAGATCACGGTGTTGCAGTAATGAGCATAGTTATAGAGTTGCTTGTGTTGTTGGAAAAAAAAAATGTTTATTGTATAGATGACATTTTACCAAAAAAAGAGACGAAAATTTCAAAAAAGATGTACTTTTCACTCTAGTATAATAGTATTTCATAACAATATTAAGTTGTTGCTGTGGCAACCAAATGTTGCAATTACTAAAGTTCGGTATTTTTGTAAATGACATTGTTAAGTTGATTTTTTGTTTGTTTTTGCTAGAACACTGTACACAAGGTAGATTGTAAAGAAGATATGAACATTTCTTATTCTTCACTGAGATTATGACAATGACCTAATATTTTCATTAGCAAATAACAGCCTGTATAGTGCTGTGACTGTAACACTTCAATAGATTTAAAGTCATCAATGTTACATAGAATATATATAAATATATATATATAAGAACTAAATAATCTATAAATTAATAAGTTCAGATGTACAACTCTTCCCCTGACAAAGGACCTTTAGGTTCCACACTGAGACATTTTATTCGAGGCGTATGTATCACTAGAGTTAAGGATTGCACTTTTCATATTGTTTAAAGATGTGATCTGTTTTTTAATTTCCTTCGAGGGTTTAGCTGCGCCCTGCTCGTACAGTCAATCTGTTCATCAATCAAAAAGCAGACACCACCGGTAAATAACTTCAATTCAACATGTTGCATGACAAAACGAGATTTTCTTTTCTTACTAAACGATAACGTACTGAATGTTTCTAGTGAAAAAAAAAAGTCCCACGACGCCCTTGTGTATGGAATCCTCTTGAGATGTAATGTTTTTTTGAAATGTGTTGGCAATGATTGACTGATGGGAAAAAAAAATATGTAAGCACTTTCTGAGCAGTTGGTCAACTGAGCAGACTCAGCTTATCCAAACACTTTGCCTTATCTTGAGTCCATCGTGCTTAAGGTTTTATGTTTTTAAGAGCTCTTATGAAATTTATTAAAGAGACCTAAAGGAGTCTTGTTTTTCAAACCCCTTCTCAGTTTCATTTCAAATATCTTTATATCAAAAATCATGTTTTTTAGGGTATTAATGCACACATCACAAGGCCAAAAGGGGGCGACTGCAACAGGAAGAACAGTCATGAATCCTTTCCTCTGGTCTCCAAAATCCGTAGTGAGATTTTCTTTTGTCCCATTGCCTTACAATGGAACTGCTCAGAGCGTGTAATTCGCAGCTTTAGCCACCAGAGGGCGCTACACTGGAGACCACAGGATATGAATTGTGACTGCTTGTGCCATCATTGTTGCAGTGTGCCCCACCAACAAAGTAAAGATGTAAAGATGAATTGACAAGATGACCCTCATTGGATTTATAGTTTCAATGTAATCATTTTTAAATGTATTCTTTTTGCATATATTTTGTGCTATTTTATGTTTCTATAGTCAAATGTTTCTTTGGTTCCAGCAAGATAGTGTAAAATCTATTGAAAGAAAGAAATAAAGAAAATCAAAAGAACATGGTGTCTGGATCTTATTTGTGTCACGTAAAGGTCCTGGTTGTAGAGTATAAAACTGAGGAATCAGGACCTTAACTGTGAGATTTTGATGGTCCCTATTATCCCCTCTCAAAGACCCTCTTGGTCCCTGAAGTCCACTTTGGGAACCTCTGCCATATAAGTAAATAAACAGCAGATGAGAGCCTAATTTGAACAACATTTCTGGTTGTGGCAGCTAATTGGCTCTGAGACTTAAGGGTCTAAACGATGCTTTCATTAAAGCGAGTCTGAGCCTCTGCAATTAAGTTTTTACCACAGATGTTGAAGATAATGATAAGACCTTGGACCAGGACAAGCAGACTCTTTCATTTGTTGTTCTCTGTGTCATTTCCTGTGAACTGCAGTGGAGCATTTTTTGAATAAAGTAAGAAAAAAAAATTGTCGCTATGAGGGGTCAATGATGCCACTATGGTGGTGGCTATTGTGTAATTAGTGTACAGGTAGAGCGGCTGGGAGACTGATGGACTTCTGTGACCTTCAAGGTGAGTGTCACACGACTGACAGAGACAGATGTGTAGAGTTGCAGCCATTTGGACACACCCCAACAAACCATGCCCCCTATCAGTACATGACAAACCCACCAACACAACTGGAGGCTAGATGTGTTAGCCTTGCTGGCTTGTCCACGTGAAGGGTTACTTTGATTATAAGAAACAAATTGAGGACTTGCAGTGAGTCTACCATCCCTCCAAAGTACGACGTAAAATATGACGTGATAACAGTCAGCGTGGCCCAAGACAAGAGCAGAAGTCTGGGACATGGGACATGCCTTTAGCAGTGCTAAATTCTCAAATGTCTATCGTACCATGAAAATCTCATATTGTTACAACCCTACTACAAAAAAAATCAACCACATATTTTCCTTGTTTTTGCTCCTAAATTTAAGAAACCTTCCCAGTTTGGATGCCAGTATGACGTCAGACAGACTTTGGTCTCTTAAGCCCGACAGATGTTAAATTTCGTTCGGCATTAAACTCAGGTTGACGACATGTTAAACGTCTAACTATGTTAGAATCTCACGTGTGGATGTTAACAACAACACAATTATTATTAATGATTATAAGAGGCATAGACGTCCTGACATTGAATTTTAGTCACATGATATTACAACTTAAATTTATTTTTATTTTCTAATTGAGATTTATAACAAATGTGGAGGGCACTGTGCAATATAGGTGCCAAATTATATTTTTGTTATAATAGGTGTTCAAGCTGTGATTTGTCTTGCAGGGTAATTTTACTGGTGTTATTTTTACAGATTTGTTTTTGTCTCCTCTGATGATGTACTTTTCAAAAACAATAGCAGCTAATTTCACAGCTTATCAAAAATAAAAATGATTAACACTTTAATCTCCTGTTTATTTCCATCATGATAAGCCTGCTTCTCTGACATGTCTTTCCTCTCCTTATCCTTCCCCTGTCTCCATGTGGCACTAATCGCCCTCCATATCTTCCAGGAAATAGTAACATCCAGTGGATGCACCGACTCCAGACTCCAGAGGCGTGGATTCCCAGCACTGTAGCCTCCTTAAGGATAAATAGGCTCTTTGCCTTTAACTGTACTGTACCCCACTGTGCCGACAAATGTAGTGCTAGCCTTCTGTTTTGTCGGCACAGAAAAAGATGTGCCGTCTCGTTGCTTCTAATAATAGCCAATCTTATTTTTACCACACCGACGCCTTATTGCATTATGGATGCCTCTGGAATGGTGTCCCTGCAAGATAGCGTGGGAATATCTCAGTAGAGGCTGTGGCTCTTCATCTCAGGGCTAAATGCTCCAGCATCCCGCCTATAGCTGCATCTCGTTTACCGCAGGCTCTTACTGTGTCATGGCTGTAGTGTAGGGAACACTACTGTTCATGGGGATGCGTGTCAGTGATCCGCTGCTGTAAGACTTTATTCTCTGCATGCCGGATTCAAGTGTTGAGGGGCGCTATGCGGGAGTATAAGGTGGTGGTGCTCGGCAGCGGCGGGGTGGGGAAGTCCGCCCTCACCGTCCAGTTTGTCACCGGGACATTTATAGAGAAGTACGACCCGACCATTGAAGATTTCTACAGGAAGGAGATCGAGGTGGACTCCTCGCCGTCGGTGCTGGAGATCCTCGACACAGCCGGCACCGAGCAGTTCGCCTCCATGAGGGACCTTTACATCAGGAACGGCCAAGGCTTCATCCTGGTCTACAGTCTGGTCAACCAGCAAAGTTTTCAGGACATCAAGCCCATGAGAGACCAGATCATCAGGGTGAAACGGTGAGACACTTTTTCATATGAAGCACCTTTGTCTTGTTCACATATTCTGATGCAGCAGGAGGTTATTCATCCTGTTTTAGGCCCTTCAATAGTCACATCCTTGAGACAACAAAAGAGGAGTCATTGATTTATAGTGAAATTAAATCAAATCCTGCTGGAGTGCCCCCGGGAACCTCCCAAGGGCCTCTAAAATTCCCCACATTCCACATATAGAACCACGAAAAATGCATGCTTTCTTTTCACAGTTAGGCCCAGGACTCATCCCAAACTTGCATCCTCTCATCCCCCTCCTCTTCCGCCCTGTCTGGATCCCCTCCGGCGCTGCGTGAGAAGCTGCGACCAGCTCATATGTTCTTCATAAAAGGCCCAGCTGTGGCTCACCTGTCATATATCAACCCGCTGAACTCTGGCTGGGTTTGATATTCTCTGTCTCTCACACATGACTAACTCTGGATGGCTTTGATCAGCGCAGGCCATTACTCAACAAACCCACTGAGCTCATCTCACGGCTGCGAGAGAGAGAGAGAGAGGGAGAGGAGAGAGAGTGGAAGGAAAACTGTGATGTTTCCTTGTGGTGGTGACATATTGGTGTTTTTGGCTTCGAGCGGCCCTTAATTTGTTTAATGACACTGACAGACTGCAGCTACGACTACAGTCTGTAAGTTAAGGATCTGGTTTTTAGTTAGAAAAAGCTTAACGTTATAAGGGCTTGAATAGATTACGTCTAATAGTTTGGATGCCATGTCAATAATTCATTTAACTTAATGCTGTTAAAGGAAAAAATAGTCAGTTTGGGACACTGGTGGCCTATGTAATCTGCTGGAGTGCAGTTGGGGCCCCATCGGTGCAAAAGACAATCTTGATCCGCGACTTTAAGCAAATGTAGGCCAGGGGCGTATAAGTGGGGTGGCCAATGGCACCTTCTTGGACCGCGCCCATCTTCAAACTCAGCCTTCATTTTGATCTACACACCTGTAAAGTTTGGTGAACCGGCAGCATGGCCCTACTTCCTACATCCATACTTCCAGCCCTCTTGCTCGGACCACACCCATCTTCACACTTGACCTTCATTTTGATCTCAGTTACACCGTCTAGGGTTGCAACGGTATGAGATTTTAACGGTACTATAAGCGTCAGAAATATCGCAGTTTCACGGTATCACATAATTTATATTATTATCAATCCGAATGAGCCTTAAAGGAATGAAAATGGAAGGGTTATTTTTGGTTTAGCAAAACCCTAACCCTTTGAAAATGACTAACATAAAGGGGAGATTCCCTGTTCAGTTGCTTTTTTAAAATATCGTAGATAAGCAAATGTACAAGGTATGGTAACCGTCACTGTATACCTTAAAACCGGTATATTGCTGCAACCCTAGTTACACCTAAAGTCTACTGACTACATCTTGCACGGGTGTGATGCTATCGCAGTGACAAAATCTATCTAGACGTACGAACACCTGGCGAAGTTCTCCGAACTGCCTCTGTGGTAGTTCCTGTGCAGTCGGTATCACCAGGCCTGCTTCTTGCCATGTTGACACACAAACGCATGATGTAAAAACAGTGTGAGTGTCTAAGTTTTGCACAACGAGATGCTCAAACACGACTGCTTCTCTCTCTTTTTGATCATCAGTTTTAGCACACCGGGTCTTATTTGCGTAGGTATTTGCTCGATAAACTTAAAATAACATGAGACCTGTCTGTTTATTCTGCAGGTGCAGCCAGGTGATGGTTAGCTTAGCATAAAGACTGGAGGGGGAAACAGCTAGCCTGGCTCTGTCATTTCAAGGGGGGATGGCGGTCCTACCCTAGGAAATTTTGAGTTCTAAATTTCCCCCGAAAACTAAGCCCATGTGTGTGAAAATCTAAGTGTACAATCTGGGGGTGGTAATCACCAGAAGATCCATGATACGATAATATCACAATACAACTTTATTGCGATTTTAAATATGTTGCGATATATTGCGACTTATTATCAATGATATTTTGTAGGTTTGTCAACATCTGTTTTATCGAAAAAGATAACGTTTTCAGTCTGTTCATCTCATTTCAGTTGTTTTGTTGCAGCAGCCAAATGTATCTAGTGGACTGAAAAGCACTTGATTATATTATTCTGGCAGGCTACCTAAAGTTTAATATGTTTTTGTAATATTAATCATTTATGTAAAACAAAAAATCAATACTTGGCACTGTGTGGCGATAAGATATTGCCACACAAGAATATTGCCCCTTATACAAAATAGAAGTTGTGTTTTAATTGGGGTGCAGTGACCTCCCATGTCGTCACAGCGAGGTTGCCAGGCAACCAGCTGAGACGCAAAGAGGTCCCCCATAGTACAAAACTACAAAAAAATGCACCAAGTTGTCCTTTCACCTGCAGGTTGGCTGTCAGTGTAACAGGGTGTGTCTGTGTCTTTTTCTTGTCTCCATGCTGTGCTCCTCCTGTTAGTTCTATCTCTTGTGCAATTCACAGCCTTTCATCTGTAAAATATGCTGCGACACATTTATTTATCTAACTGCATATTGTGTAATAATAATTCATAATTCAACCTGCACTGTTTGCTGCAGTGCTTTTCACCTCCGTCCCCCTGGAGTGAGTCGAATGCTCAGACGTCACAGGCCGGGTGAAGGCATGAGAGCGTCACAGCTGACGAGGCGCAGCGGGGACGAGTGCATGAGGGAACTCCTTTGAAATGAAAAATATAACGATGGATAAAACTGTGCTGTGCTGCCTCCAGCCAGCCGCCACCCCGATGCGGCTGCCTACGCTGCACCAGCCACCGCTGTCCTCAAGTGTATATCTATAAATATTTCATACTTTTTACTTCACACTGCTCTGCGTTTGAAGTCGGGATTGTTGCTGCATGTTTTATTGCATTAGGCGATATTTTGTGTCTCATTTCGGTGCATGCAGTGGGACATTTTGAGCACAGGAAATACTTTGTAGGGACATCACATTTTGTGTAGCAATATTTGTCTCGGTGCAGACACATGCAATATCATTATCAGTTCATTTCAGGATAAGCTGAGTTGGTCATTTAAACAAATGCAGACACCCACCCATCGTCCGTCCCTATTAAAACACACAACACAATCAGCTCCTGGTCTCCATTAGCTGTCTCCAGGAGATCAGCCTCCCTCCTCCCAAACTTCTCGCTGAGCCAGCAGCAACAACAAGCACCACGCAGAGATATAGTATGTGCCCACTCACCAGAACTTAATGGGATTGTGTTGGGTTGGAAGCCAAGAAGACATCAGACCTCCATTAGGGAGTCATATAAACCAGAATGCTTATGCAGGGGGTGGGAGCTGTGGGGGGAGCATGGGAAAGAAGTGGGATCTTATATGTTACTGCTCTGTGAGGTGCAGGTGTCATGAGGCCGTGGTCTGCAGTCCACATAATCACCTTTGTGCTGACTTGTATGCACGAGGATGTGCAGGGAGAAGCAGGAAATGCAATTAGAGTAATAGTTCGACATTTTGGGAAATACACTTATTGCTTTCTTGCCAAGAGTTAGATGAGAAGACTGAAACCACTCTCGTGACTGTGCTTTAAATATTTAATCGGAGCTCGTGGCCAGTTAGCTTAGCATAAAGACTTTAAATAGCTAGCCTCATTCTGTGCAAAGGTAACTGCTTATACCCAGCTGGCCTTCAATTTTTGGTTTAATTTAGGTTGTGATGTCAGTTGACCAAAGTCCAATGTCAGGACGATGTCTATTGACAATGTCAATTTGACGTAGAGTACTGACAACGGTTGACGTTAATGTTTCATTGGTTTAAGTTGTGCTTTAAAGTAACCAAAATCCAGTGTCTTCCAAATGTCTCATGCCAACGTCATATTAACGTCCACATGTCAAACTCTAACACCGCTAGACATTCAAAATATCGTCAACTCAATTTTCATTTTCGCCAAAATTTAACATACGTCCATTGTGACAGTCCGACGTCTGCCGGTTGGATAGCACCTGTAAAGCTCGCTAATTTAACACTTTATATCTCATTTGTTCAATCTGTACAAAAACTGAAGTGTAGACACAATCGACTGGTGTTTCCATTTTGTGTGCTAAGCTAAGCTAACCAGATTCTAGCTCCAGCTACGTACAGTATTTGTCTTTGCAAGAAAGTAAAGACAAAAGAGATACAGCACTGTTCATTTCTATGAAAGTTGCTCAGTGGCGCATGGAGCCAAAAAAGCTTGAGGAAGATTTTAGTCAAAGAAAACTTTCCATTTGCAGTATTACATTTGGCGGCATGGCTCTGTCCTGGGGCCCCTCTGCTTTTCCTCGGGCCTAAGCAGAAAGCCTCTTCCATGCCCCTTATGTGGAAAGCATAAGGCGGAGTGAGTACACTTGTCTGCCCTTCCACGTGCAAATGAGGAAAGCCTGAGGCAGAGAGGCAACCTCCCTGCCCTTCCATGCACCTACATGGAAAGCCTAAGGTACGGAGAGCAGCAGCAAAGACCCCCTGGAAAAGAACAGAGCCAGCATCAGTGACAACTTCCTGTTTAGCCCTCTGCTGACGTGAATTGGGATAAAATTATGTAATCATGCAGCTCTTCTAGAGTTTAAAAGTTATCTGAGCAAATGGATCAAATCTCAGTAGTGAAGTGAGTAATTATGCGTGGGTGATGCTCAAAAAATGTAAACACTGATTTACAGATGTCTCTGTCACAATGTAAGTCTATGGGAAAGAGTCTTAATGGGTCCCATGGCATTATCTGATGGACCCAGAAGTTGTAATTCCACATTTGGCAACTATGTAAAATTAGCTTCAAAGTCTGGCGCTGCTCCTGGGGGATTGGTATTTCCCAAAATGTCAGCCTATTCCTTTAACATTGTTTGCAGTTCCCTCACTTTTCTCCTCCTAATGGTTTAATGCAATCTGTCACAGTCATTAAAATACCACTAATATGTTAAAATGATAGCTATGATAAGTTAGCATGCTAACACTGCAGCTACCCACATGGTTAATTCTTTCTTCCAGTTGAAAGCCTGTTTAAGGGAATCTATACGAAACACTCTGCCATGATTAAATAATGTGCTTTTCATCACATATGTGTATAATTGATGCATATTTTAGCGAGAATGCACCGTCTCTGACACACTTCACCCTCTGCAGCCCTCAGCAGCTCACGGACTAACCAAATAAACCCAGTGTCAGTTGCTATCTGTGAAAACAACATCTGGGTGTAGCCCTCCTCACAATCTAATAATCTCCTGGCTCTCATGTGAGGCTTTATTGTAGTGTCGCCCAGGAGGAGGAGGCCCGTTCAAAGCGCTCGAGCTGTGTTGTCACACTGCGCTGATGCTGTGTCTAATAGCAGGAGGTAAACATCACGCGCCACTGAGTGGGAATAGGGTGGGGAGACCAAAACTACGTATCCCAGGGGGCACTCTGTGTGGGTACAGAGCAACTTCCTGACCTCAGGCTTTTAGTGTTTACCATCAGGATGGAAAGAGTTCTTAAAGCAGCCTGCTTGGTTTAAAATGAGTTAAGCAGAGCCACAAGTAAAGTGCTCATTGATGGTGTAAAGTGTTTTCACCATTCTCTGCCATTTGTCACACTCAGAGCTGATGTGAAGTCTGCTATATTTTGAGATGAATTGAACCATAAATTCATCATAAAGTTGGGTCAAATGTAAGTGGGGTTGGTTAGCACGAATACACAACATGGCTTTAATCACGGATCACCTTCGAAAACATCTGTGTATATTAAAGGGATAGTTTGTTTTTTTTGAAGTGGGATCTAATGATGTACTTTTCCATGTTTTATATAGAGTAGAATCCATTTGGCACGCCTCCAGTTTTGTGAAGCAGCCTGGAGTCTGACATGGAAGCTAAGCAATGTACTGCTGTGGATGGGGGCCAGCAGCAAAACGGATTTTAGCCACGTAGAAAAAGTTCCCCTTACAAAAATAAATAACAGTTGACATGTACACTATACTGGGATTATTTTCTCCACTTTACCCTTTAATCAGGCAGGCTATTCAGATGAGAAAGCTTCCCATTTGTGCTCCCGTCAAAGCCACCAGACCCCATTGAGAAAAACAGTAATTTAAGCTCACTGAAAACGGAAGCTGCTGGTCTACCGCTGCCTCGATCGGTCAGTTAGTTTTGTTATTATGTGACTTTGGTGACCCTTTTAAATGCCGAAGTCACACAATAACGCAAACAAAATAACTAATCAAAGCAGCTGTAACGCAGCAGCTCCTGTTTTTTTTAGCAATGTTAAATCACTGCTTTTCTCAATGGAGTCTGGCTGTGAAGAGAGCGATATGGTGTCTTCATTTTCCTGTTGGAAATCACTGTCTGACATGAAGGTAAATATATCACAATAAACATTTGTGCAGCAGAACGTTTCCGAGCTTGCTAATCATCTTGTGACCCCTTCGGAAAAAATGTATAGCTTTGATTTATAGCAGGGATCCCCCTCATTTAGATTATCATCACTTGTGTGTGTGATTCCAGATCCTAAATGAGTGAGTGAGTTTCCTCACACTTCCATTTGGGCTTTTTTCCCACACTTTATTCTGTTTCACTTTGAGTCATCATCTTTGCTTTACTGTACAGAACAGCGGGGACTTGTCTACTCCCATACTGCCCATACTGCCTTTGCATCTGCAGTAAGGAAAATAAGATCATCTAGCGGAGCTGGGCTGCACCATTAAAGATGGAAATGAAGCTTGGGGTTTCATCATAAAAAAAAAGACTCTAAAGACCTCCTCCATCTGTTGTGCAGGCCCTCTCTTTGTCTGTTTATCACAGGAATGTTTGCGGTTGTGTTATTTTGTTTCCTCGCTTTCGTCCTCATGTAGCCGGGTTACAACATGAGCTGGAAGCTTTGTTCTCCAGCTGTAACACCCTCTGGGAGTTAACACAGTGTAGGCGCTATAGGTCCGGTCCTACGAGCTGATACGGCACATGCGTCGGGCTGGCTGTCACAGTGAAGCCGCTCCAACTGCTAATTAACTGCAGATGCAGAGAGCAAAGAGGCGGCTGCAGGGTTGGAGGGCTTCACGTTGGAGATGCCTGACTGTTTTGTTGTAATTTGTATGTGCGTTTGCCTGTGCTGTGGGGCTTGTGAAAATGGCTAAGTGAAGTCACTGTAGCTATTTAGCACAGCAGGTAGCCTTAATAAGGCTGTTGTACCCCGAGGCTCAGTGGAAAATGTAGAGTCCATCTTTTTGTTGTGAGTTATAAACACTGTTTCTCAGTGTGTGGGTGGGTTTGTGTGTTTGCCTCTTTCCCAATAGTTGGAATAACACCCTGCAGAGGCAAATGGCTGTAACTAGTTTCTGTGTGCTGTAAAGGTCAAATGTATATCAGCAAAAGTTACTACTAATGAGGATGCAGCGGGGGCATTTCACAAATGGTTGTTCAGATGATGGTTTTAAAAGAAGTGGAGCTCAGCACTTTCCTGTGTGAAAGCCCCGAGGCTGAGAACACGGGCTCTCTCGGATAGCATCATTCTGAAAGAGTGTTTTTTTGCAGCAATATTGTAGAAATCAATACAGATTTTAACATCCGTATCTCCGTATAATTTCATTAGCCGTCAGCCACCTGCTGGTGCCTGTTCCACAAATCCGACGTGACTCCTCTCCCACTGCATATTGAAAACAAAAAGCTGCATATTCATAGAGCTGGTAGTTTCAGCCAAGCAATCCAAACACATTCCAACTGTGCTGATAATTCCCATAGTGCACGGCTGCCAACTCTTGTGTTGGATCAGGAACAAGTTAGCAATGTTTGTAATTTTCCCCTGCTTTGTATTCATACAGTATGTAGAGTAAAAGCACTTCAGGCAACACATAAACGTTGGCAACAGTACCTCAAAAGCCACCATAGGCATGAGCACAGTCTTTATTCTTATCATGGCTATAATGAGGAAACATCTGTCACACTACAGGGGTAAAAATATGTAATGTTATATTACAAAAAACAAACAACAAATTTTTATTTATATTATTAGCACAAGCTGCAGTTTTTGATATTGTAGCCTAAGCTTGCCTATTTACACATCCAGCAAATGCGATACAACATCAACATTCATTCTGAGTCATGTTTCTGTCTACCCGACGAGTCCACGTCCAATATTTACTCGTCTTTTAGCTCTCTTTTGGTCTCCACCAACTCCTGAGGGAAATATACGGATCATTAGCTAGTCCGCTTTCTTCAAAACCTGATTGTTAACTTCTATCTGCAGTTTTGTGCTGGGCAGGTAGCATACATTGAGTTTATTATTTATCAAGGTTGATGAGAGCCGTGAGACTCAACCAAAAAGTTGCAGGCCATAAAATCAAAACAATGAGCTGAAAGGGGCTTTTTAGAACTGCTTAATGCTGTTGGTTCGTCACTACGAGTGATCCTTTTCATATTACACATAGGCATTTGTTTGGTTGTTTATATAAAATTTTGATTCATGCTGCTTTAAAATTTCAAAATAAAAGCGCTAATCATAAAGAATGGCCTCTGTAGGTGTTATATTATTAGCTTACTCACACATGAACATATAAATACTATTTTATGTTGTTACAGGTTGACGTTGAGTTAATTTTATGAAAACTTGAAACAGCTAGTTTGGTTTGTCCAAAGATATATTCTGCTTTCTAGCACCTGTAAAGCTCACTAATTTAACACGTTATTCACACGCTGTATTTAACGATGATTTGTTTAATCTGTCCATGTTAATGTTGCGCTAAGATATGCTAACTTAAATGGAAATAAAATTCTTTTTCAAATGTTATCAGACCGAATGGCTTATTCTGACATTGAAATGAGTCATTGCATGGGGGTGATGACGCTCACAGTAATGCATCCACTCTTTCCCAATGAAAGTCAATGGGAAAAAGTCGTTTTGGGCCCAATGGCATCACGTGACGAACCCTGGAAATTGCAGTGCCACTGTATGCAAAATCAGAATCAGTGTCAGAATTAGTGTAACTTTTTTTGTTGAGAGCAGCTAATACAAGCTAAATAAGAGTAGCAGTTAATCGTTGCTAGGTAAAATGAGTTAGCACATTAGCACTGCAACTACCCAAATGATTTCTTTTGTCCAGCATGAAAGCTGTAAATAAACAGTATTTTATGTTGTAGTTTCTCGAGGTGGAGCTAATTTTATTGATTTTATGTACAGTCGAGATATATATCAGAATCAATGTAATACTTTTAATTGTTCAGAGCGGCTAATACAAGCTAAATAAAAGTAGCAGTGATGTTTATGGTTACTAGCTAAAATAAGTTAGCACATTAGCACTGCGACTACCCAAATGATTCATTCTTTATTAAAACAGTATTTTATGCCGTAGCTTGTCGTTAATTTTATTGATTTTATGTGCAGTCAATATATATCAGAATCAATGTCAGAATCAATTTAACACTTTTTATCTTTTAGAGCAGCTAATACAAGTTAAATGGCTAGAAATAAGTTAGCACATTAGCATTGCAACTACCCAAATTCTTTCCTCCAGCACGAAGGCTGTAAATAAACAGTATTTTATGTTGTAGCTCGTCAAGGTGGAGCTAATTTTATTTATTTTATGTACAATCGATATATATCAGAATCAATGTCAGATTCAATAGCTATGTTTCCATCCAAAAGTGATTCGAATCATTGGGAAATGCGCATTAAAAGAAATACGAATCCTGTGTGTTTCCATTAAATGTACGGACTTTGGTGAAAACTACGAACTTTTCCGCAGAACCGGAAACAAAACAAGTCTCGCATTCTGCATTTATGTACAGTCGAGTAGTTTAATCTTTATAAATACATCACATTTTACAAGCTAATTATGGCTATAGGTTTTTAAAACCTCAAACGCATGTAGTTAAGAATTATATCATCGCTAAAGATAGTTGTGAGATATTGAGAAGGCCAGCTGGCAGAACTCCGATGTTTAACCCCAAATACTGAGAGACTTTCTCTTCAATAATACATGATATCAGCCTATATATATCCCCATGGGGCAACTTTTGTTCATGCTGTGTTGAGCAGTTTCAGTTTCTCCTCATCTGGTGAGGAGGGAGCGGTAGTTTGATGCTGCAACAAACAATCTCGACACAAACTCCCCACCCAACCCACCCCACCCCAGAGAAGATGGCTCTCCCTGTGTCTTTGTAGTTATATATAGAGTTTCTCCTGCAAGGCTGTCAGATTGCATTTGTCTGCATGGTGCTCTCCTTGTTCACACTTCACACCCTCTAGACTCCGGCTCTCCAAACACACGGGCCGTGCGAGATGCTTGTCCTGCTGAGGTCAGCTGCTGTTTGCGTGTGTGTGTGCGTTGCACAGTGCGGTGGCTGCGAGGGAAAATGTCAAGCTGCAGGGAAGTCTTTGACATTTGAATTTCTTTCCCCCTGCTGGACAGTCTTAAAGCCTGTTTGTCAACCAATTAGAAGAAATTGCTGACATTATTTGCAATCATTCCCCATTTGCAGTTTTTGAGAGGCCTTGCGTCTCTTGTGAATTCCTCTGCGAGGTCAGAGGTCAAGCTCAGCCGCAGATCGGCCTGGCTGTGTTGCTCAAGGACACTTCAGCAGGTCCAGCAGGTGCTCAAGTGTCCTCTGTAGCTCTCTCCACCCTGCTGCCTGCACTCATTTCCCTCCAGCTCTCTGGCTCTTCTCAGCGAGACGTTTGCCAGCTCTTTTCCACGCCTCAGCTCTTCTCCCAGCTGAGCGGCGTGGCAGCAGGCCACCAATTTGTAGATAAGAGCTCATTTCTCAATAGCACCAGCAGATCAATACGCCGGGCTCGGAATGCACTTAGGGATGACTGATGGTAGAGGCTATTAGGTGGTCTGTGCCATTACCTGTTGTGAGAATATATACCCTCTGTAATTGACATTCAGTAGTTATTTCATCAGAGAAAACATGAAGGGCGTCTAACTGAGATGAAATATCTCGTACCTGAACAAAGTAACTGTCTTTGTACTGTAACATTAGTGTGCTAACAAAAATGTCAGACAACTCTTGCCACAAATTATATGTGCATGCGTTTCTTTACCTTTATCTGCACTGGCTTGGTATAGAATTAAAAAAATCATTACGAAGTCTTTTTAGATTTTAATCTACACCATCAAGTTGTGTGAAATGACCCTTTAAAGGATAAGTTCTTCCACAACATGATAATTTGTACATCCGTTTTTCACCGTTACATTGAATTCGTGAAGAAAATGTTGCTTTCCTCATGTGCCTCTGCAGTGAACGAAGAATCCAAAAACAAGACGAAAATTCTCGATGAATTGGAGTTAAAGGGGGCCGCGTTAAACAACAGCAAACTATACCAAAACATGTGTTTATTAACTCTCACGAGACACGTGCAGTATAATCCCATCGTCATTTATCCAGTCGTATGCTCAGTACTTCCCCAAAAGGTGCATTTTGGCTAAAACGTAACTATTTAAGACGCTTCCACATACAAGTCGTGCGTGAAGGCAGTTGCGTGCATTTGAATCAAGCACCCGAGCAAAGCACCTTCAGTTCAGATTTTCTTTAACGTCCAAGTTAAAGGGAAATTTTGGTTTATTTCAACCTGTCTCCTATCGTCCTAAATTTGTTTCAAGTGACTAGTGACATAAAAATAATAGTTAGCATGTTAGCCGTTAGCTTCGATACAGCTGGGGCGCACAGTAGCATCAGACCTGTTAAAACGTAAGTGAACCTTAAAGTGCAAAGTTAGTCCACTAAACAAGCTTTTTTCCACAAAGGCCGCCTCATATCGTTAGGATAAATGTCAGAGAACATATAGAAAACGACATGTAAACGTGTTGTCTTACCTTACCGGTGTGGTGCCATGTTTGTTTACCATTTAGCTCTGTTTTCCAAAGCGCGGCCGAAATATCACGAGAACAAGCAGCGATCTCTTATCGGCTTTGTGCGCCACTGGGCGACTTTCATAAGGCTGTGTCCAGTTCTTTTTACACATGCATGGTTTGAAGTCTGCTCGTGTATTAGCAAAAGTGTTTGGGAAGTACTGAGCACACGACTGGATAAACGAGACTTGGATTATACTGCACGAGTTGTGTGAGAGTTCGTAAAGGGATGTTTTGATATGGTTTTGCTGTCGTTAAACATGGACCCCATTTACTCCAATTCATCAAGAATATTCTCCACATTTGAATCCTTTGTTTACGATGGAGGCATGTGAGAAAAATAAAGTTCTCTTTCAGAGTTCAACATAACTCGGGGTGAGTACTTCATATACAAGTGATCATTCAGTGGGTGAAGCGCTCCTTTAAACTGAATGTATTGCAGGTAGAGTCTGTGTGGGATATTTTGCTGCAGATGCAGATACAACGATATGCTGCAGAGTTATTAAGTAGAAAATAGTCATTTCTAAGGTACAGGGCCAATGTTCATGTCCCCCCATGTGAGAGCAGCACATTAGCTTTATTCAATTATTCAATAACCTAAACCATTACTCTCCCCAGCCTGGTTTCCTTGTATTGATGGATGGAAGCGGACTGGGATCGTCAGCCGCACGCTGGGGGAAGAAAGCTTTTGATCCGCTAAGACATGCTCAGTGTGTGATGGAAATGATGCAAAGAGCTGAAGTGAAGAGCTAACGATCTTAAACAAGAATCGAATGCCATTAAATGTACAGCTTGCACGCCACGCTAACGCATAATGTATCCAGGAATAAATAGAGCATCACAGCGTTCTAAAGAGGCAGTTATGTTTCTCCGTGATGACAGTTTTGTAATGGGACCCGCCTCAGACACCCAGGGAGTGACGGAGGCCTCCTGGGAAGCTGGAACTGAATGTTGCTCCATTGTGCATTGTTCAAAACCCTTATTGTTTCAGCATCTAACAAATACAGTATGTAGGCCAACAATGCACACACACACACACACACACACACACACACAAGCCGTCACTTGAGTTTAGCCCCTCTTTCCCTCCCTTAGGTATCAGGAAGTTCCTGTCTGTAGCAAAACACACCCAGCAAATTGCAGATGTACTCTCCTCTGATTTTACGTTCTGTCTCATTTCCAGGTATCAGCAGGTGCCGGTGGTGCTGGTGGGTAATAAGGTGGACCTGGAGGAGGAGAGGGAAGTGTCCCCCAGTGAGGGCCAAGCGCTGGCCGAGGACTGGGGCTGCCCCTTCATGGAGACGTCAGCCAAGAGCAAGACCATGGTGGACGAGCTGTTCGCCGAGATCGTGAGGCAGATGGATTTCTGCCCTCTGCCGGACCGGAGAGAGGCGTGCTGCCCCGCCTGCAGCGTACAGTAGCAGCCTGCCGGAGGGGTGATGGATGGGAGGCTGTCAGAAACTGGGATGCGAATGAATTCATGTTAGATAGATTGAGGATGGAGGGGGGTGAAGGAAAAATCCACTCTTTCTAGGCCTCTGATCAAGAGGCGTTCTGGGAAATGTAGGAAATCCCGAACTGAAGCAAAAGAAGAAAATTTAATTTCAGCATACATCACTCCTCGGACACAGGGTGGATTTTTCCCTTGAAAGAACACAACACTCAACCTCCCACGTTCATCACCGTCCTCCTGATCAACAGGAGCAAACAATGTTCTGGGTTTCCCAAAGGCAGCACGGTGCCAAAATCATCTTAAAAGCCATCGACAAAGAGGATCATTGTGCGAAGCGCTGTTTGGGAAACCAGCCATAGGTCAAAGCAGGGATGGCAGTGTGTCCTCTTTTCTTCTGCTTGTGTTTTAATTTTTTTGCACTTTTGGGACTCTGACAGCGCGAGACCAGTCACCAAGTATCTGAACGGATGTCAAGTAACACCACTGTGAAGGAGTCATACTGGGATTTCACAGCAGGCCCGCCTAACTACGAATGAATGAATAGATGGACGAATGTTCAAAAAATAAAAAACAAAAAAGGAAACCGCACCTTTGGGGAAATTCGTGACGAAGATCCCAAATGCTGACATGCTGTGGATGACGTGTGCATGAAGTCGTACTGTCAAACTGACATTGAGTACAATCAATCTCACCCAAAGAGACAGTATCAATCAATCAGTCATCGAAACATACGGACACTTATCTTTACACCTTACAGACGATACAAATGCCTTGTTACATTGTATGACGTGAACATCAGTGTCAGTGTATAGTTCATTTATCTTAAGTCACATCAGATATGTTAGTGGTTCAATGTGAGAAACACTTATTTTCAACAAAAAATAAACCTTTATGCACAAATGTGTCAAGCGTGTTTATTGTCTGTGTGGATGTGGTGATAAAGCAGCTCCAACAAACTTCGACGCTCTCTCTTCTTTCACTCTCACCTCCAGAGGTCGTTAGATTCGCACCCATTGTGAAAATAGCCTCTCGGCTTCGCTATTTAGCGGTTATCTGGCTCCATCTCGGCCTGCGTCGAGATGATTTATGATGTTTTGGTCCTGCGGCTGCGTTCCCTGGCCGGGCGTCCTGCTCCTGCTGCCGCCGCCATTAGTGCCAACACTTAGTGCTGATTCTGGTCCTGAGAAATCCAGCGAGCATTTGTCAAATTCTGAGCGCCATTAGAGTCCATTAGAGGATGAAATTGGGGACATGTGAGACTGTGGAGCCAAGATCATAACTTTGGATTGCATCCAATCAGCATGAGAGCAACAGTCTTTCAGCACTTGGGGAGCAGACACTGAGGTAACTCGGAAATTAATTGTAGAGGGACGCCATCAATATAATATATAATATAAGAGATGTCAGAGAAGTATTACACAGAGATATATTATATTGTGAGGGGCTGTTGATAGAGAACACTTTCCTCTCCATAGTGTATCCACAGTGTCTTCTGCAGTGTTTCCTCCACAGCAGCTCACTGAATTAACCTCCAACAGCGACACCTGCTGCCACCAAGCGGAACAGCACTTCCTCCTCCAGCTCACACGGAACCCTTTCAGCCGCTGACTTCAGTTCCTACCCGGACGTCAATAATCGTCGCACACCATACAGGCATGGCGTCCTTCACTCAGAGGCACAAGTGACACATTTGTCGTTTACGTCTCCGTGTTTTTGTTATGATTTTATTTTTATGTAGCTGACGGAATAATCTACAAAATGGCGACCAGGACCGTGTGTCAAGTTCTGCAGCGCCGTGAGTATCTGTTAGCTAACGTACGCCAGCTAGCATTAGCATGTGAGCTAGCGAGGTTGAAATGACAGTTTGTAGCTTCATGGTGCTCAAGTCTGAATAAACGTCGACATTTTCGCCTGCAGGGAAATAAGTAACATTAATACATGTGTTAATAACACATCAACGATAGCTCTGTTTCAGTAGGTGTCACAGTTAGCTTTTCCAGTTAGCCAGCACACAATTAAAAGCGGCGTAGCCGTTATTAATTTAAGCTAATAGTGTACACTTGTGCTTTTCTGCTAAAATAACAAAAGGTTATTTTCAGCTTTGACACAACACCGGTAGTGTAGAAGTTTATTACAAGTGATGACATGTTTTATGGTAAATCAACTTGCTTTTTTATTCCCAAAATAACACATAAAATTTCAGTTAGCAAGTTGCTAAAGCAGTGTAAACATTGTTTCATACTGCAATAAAATAATTTAAAAGCTTTAACTTTAACTTGGCTGCATGTATGACAACGAGCATGACCTTACACATGACAGTAAGGGAGTGTTCGTTACTAATGAGGGGTGCTAACAGGGTATGCATGTTGTGTCATTTAAAAATGACTTGTGAGGGACTTTATTTTGTCTCAGGGGAAGGACTTACAACTTTAAATAGCTGTATTTTGTTTTTTTTTTAATAAATGCTCTCTGAAAAGACCCGTTTTCTTTCAAAATCGTCTAAATTACAGCCTGAAACTGTAAAAACTTGAGTATAAGATAGTGATATGTCATCAAACTCACTTCATTTTACGTGCCTCATTTATAATGTAACCAGAACTAAACTATTTGCCAGATCCTGTAAATACATTAAAAAATGCGCTCCTGCACGTTTCACATATAGGGTTATTGACAAATAAGGTAATTTATAGCATAGGGAGAGTCATGCATTTTTGTCCCAGTCACTCAGGGAGGCTCAAGAAAGAATATTAAAAATAAAGTTAAAATAAGATTTAATAAAAACTTGAAAAAAAGTCACATTCCACCTTCCTCCTCCTTTGATAAATACAGAACAGTCCCTAAATATCTTTAAAATGGCTTGTTAGGATGGTTGACATGAATTATTACGTTAAATTAAACACGCATCCCGACTTTTATCCAATACGGGTCAAGCTCCAGGAGTGTTAGAGCAGCAGATATGCAGCTATTTGTCGTCCTTCATTCTTTCACTTTTGGTGCGTTCATGAGCTTTATGTGGTCACGTGGAAACAACATGGACGCTCCAAAAAGATGAGTTGTATTTTATTGCTCAGAGCATTTTATCCTACACTTGTTGCTGCACCACTACATCCCCGAAAACTACTAAAATATTGCTTTACCTGACTTAAATGCTAATGAATAACATGTGTAACCAATCTAGGTCGCTCTACGTGGACAGCAACAAAAGTTACAACCAGATATCTAAAAAACTGACACGCAAATTATCTTTGGCCCACCAAAGTGGCGCCAACTTTCCAACCCATTAGAGAGCTCATTTTTCATATTATTCTGACACCACATAAATGTAAGCCAGGTGCTCACTTCTCTTAAACTTCACACCCCCATTTTGACAAGCAGACTTTCTGTCTGTAGCCCAGACAACCCTGCAGACATCACAACGACACCAATGACATAAATAGTACGCTGCTGTATGTAGGAATCTCCAAGTGATGAAAGAATCCTCTGCTACTCTCTTGATTCCTTCATCCGTCCTCTCCCCCTCCGCAGGCTTTGCATCTGCTGCAGCAGCTGCGCGGCCGCCGGCTGCTGAGGTCCGCAGCCAGCGCAGTGCCCTCTTCTCCAGAGAGCAGGCGAGGCAGAGATCTCTGTACCCCCGCATCGAGAAGATAGAGGTGTCCGTGCAGGGCCCGGGGCTGGACGGTACCCTGCTCATCATGAACAAAGGAATGTCCACTCCACTGAGCTGTGCTAGACGTAAGTACAAAGAAGCGTGTGATTCCCATGACTGTATGCAGCACAGTCCACAATCTGTAAGACACTAGACCTCTTAGCTTCATTTGCATGTATTAATAATGTATTGCGACATGTTTTGTGATGAGCAAATGCTAGTTTTGGACTCAGACGAACTCCCTGTGTTTCCCTCAGATCTGACGGAGCATCACATGACCAACTCGGCTCTGGCCCTGGTGGACGGGGAGCCCTGGTCCCTCCACCAGCCCCTCACCCACTCCTGCTCACTCACCCTGCTCACATTTAAAGACAGCGATCCAACACTGGTCAACCAGGTACTTTTACAAGAAAGACAATCTTTTATTTAACAGGGTTTCAGATTGTTTTGGATGTTGAGAATCTCCTGTATTTTCTTATTTAGAGAAGTGAGAAAACAAGGAAGGTTCGAGACTTTCATAAATGTTCAAGAAGACAAGACAATGAGTGCAGTTTCTCTCTATGTTTAATTCATATAGTCGTGTTGACAGGATTTCCTGGCTGGCCGATAAAAAGTCAGTACGTTTACATGCACGCAGTAGTCAAGCTGAGCTCATAGCTCGGCTCATCAGTCAAGTCGGACTTCTCTTGTTGTCTGAGTGTACATCGACTGATAGAGTGATATGAAAAGGGACATTAACCTCTTGTTTCCCCTCAGGCCTACTGGCGCTCCTGTGCTGCCTTGCTCGGCCAGGTGCTGGAGACCGCGTTCAAAGACGACTTTACTGTGGAGCTGCTGAGCACACCAGAAGTGCCAGGTAAAGCCGTTTCTCTTCACTCATCACTGACCTGTAGAATTAGGAATCTCTGCGAGAGTTAGATGCAGTGTCCGTTGTTTCCTCTTCAGATGCATCTGTTGTGTTTGAGTGATATTACTGAGGCTGATTAGACATAATTCCTGGCAGCTCATTTTCTTAGTGTTTGAAACAGACATGTCAGACTCTGATGAGAGGTTGTGTGATGCTGATTTGTTTCCATGTAGTCATTTCAGGAGCGTTCTGCTGTGATGTGGTGCTTGACCCTCAGCTGGACTCATGGACTCCCTCTGAGGTAAATCATAAGCCCTTTTTAAATAGGAATTTACTTTTATTCATCAGCGTTTGAGTCCCCCTGATGTGGGTTTCCCAGATACGTACCTGTGTGTGTTGTGTCTGTAAATGTGTGAGCTGTGTGTTTAGCATTTTATTCCTTTTGTGCAGCACTTTGGTCGACGTGGGTCGTTTTTAGATGCGCTTTATAAATGAATTTGAGTTGAGGTGACAGTTGAAGTTTACAGAACCATCAGTCAGAGAAAGCACACACATGAAATGTATTGATAGTATATTTGTTGCTCATAGGTGGCAGCATTCTCTGTGTGCATTTGCATGTTTACAGCCATTTGTAACCATCTACATGACTGCAGCAGGATTAGAGCTCCAGCCATTAGAGGTCAGCAGAAACTGACAATTTTCAGCTGATGTGAAGTCTCATTGAAGATATTCCATCTTTTGTTGACTCCTGAGACAGCTGTGTTAAAGCTGGACTGTTGTTGACAGACACAAATCACTCCTTCAGTCATGATGTCATCATTTGGCTGTAATGCAGTTGTTATTTTAGTGTTGTTTTAACACCTTTCTTTAAACTCACCCTAATGCTGTATTTAGCCTTTTGGCAGGAATGAGAGTGTCAGAGAATCTTGTTGGGTGTTGGAAGTATCTCATGTAAATGAGTCTTTATTTAAATGTTTTGTGTGAGAAAGAGAGGCGAGAATGTGACTTTTTATTGTCACCTTTAAATGGAGTTTCTATTTGTGACCAGCAGTTGCAGGGGAGGAATGATTCACAGCTTTGGTTTGTTGGATTACTGAGCTCTTATCTGTTACCATATCGGATCATTTGTGGGTGTTTGTAATCTGATCTGGCTGTGTTGCTCTCCAGGAGACGTTGCGGTCTCTGACCCGAGGGGCCCAGCAGCTGATCCACCAGGACCTGGCCTGGGAGCCTCTGGAGGTGGCGCCCTCTGTGGCGCTGGAGGTCTTCTCACACAGCAGGTAGACTGATTTCTCATAGCTGGTTTTCAGCTGTTTTGTCCCTCTGTTCCTAGTGTCTTTGTTTCCTTTCCATGCATTTCAGTATATTCAGAAACACATGAGCTTTTCCTCTGTGTCTCCCAGGTTCAGACAGGAGGAAGTGGAACAAAAGGCGGCGCAGAATCCCAAAGGCAAAGTGATGCTCCACAGGTGACTCTTCACGCACACCTTCGTGTCCTGCTGGCATGTTTCCAGTGTAGTGTCTGTTACATGGATCTAAAAAAAGGTGTATATCGTAGCTCCCATCATCATTCTTTGTTTGTAGATGTGGTGACCATGTGCTACTGAGTGCCGGCCCCCTGGTGGCCAGGACAGGCCTGTGCTCCCAGTACGAGGTCACAGCCCTCCACAGCCTGGGAGAGGCACGCTGGGGCCTCCACCGTCGAGCGCAGGGCCTCTCCCTTCCTCTGCAGCTGCAGGTGCGGACGTGTGTGGAGTTTGAGTCACGTGGAAACATGTCATATTTATATTTCTCTAAAATGTCAGATTCAAAGGTGGAAATCAGTTTAAAATGGCATCTACTGGCTCTGAGCTTCAGGCAGTCACAGGTTTTAATTATAGTGGCAGAAAAAAGTCAATTTAAAAGTGATTGTTTAGCGGTCTGTGGTGGTTTCCCTTTGAGATTCTTAATAAAACCGCCGGTGCCATGGAGCAGATTATACGTGGCATTTGATTGTTCTTCTTATATCAAAGCTTGTCCTTTGTGTGGCACAGTGAAAGCACTTTATCTGCATGTGCCTGTTCATCACGTTGTCTCCCTCTGTGCAGGCTCACCACACAGTCTGGAGGAAACTGAGGCAGCGGGCAGAGAAACTGGTAAGAACAGCAGTTTATTTTTATTTTTTTTTACCTCACACAGGCGTCCAAAAGCAGCGACTTCAAAGCTGAAGCACGGGGGCCAACTCGGGGAAGGAGGGCTGCTGGTGTTTTGGGGCAGTGGTCTGGTGTAGATGACGGATACTCGTCCAAACGACTGCTTGCTCCACATCGAGCCAGCTCGCTCCCTGGCTGCAGCCTTCATTTCCGATCTGACAAAGTAGGCAGAGGTTAGGATTTAACACGGCTATTTTTACTGCTTCACATTCGTATTTTGGCAAAAACAGAGGAGACGAAACATGGGCTGCAGTCTGGAGGAAAAAGCAGGTCTCATCCTCCCAATGAAGGACAAACTGCTGCTTTCTGAACTCCACATCAAAGACACAGACACTAACTCGAGATCCAAGGAGGAAGTATTTTTAAATCTCTCCAGGTTCAAGGCTCTCATTCTAGACGTTGAACATCGTGACACTCAGATTGATGCACAGTTGAATCAGCTCTGTGTGAGCATAACCAAGTTCGACTCTAAAGGAGAAGCATAAATTCTTCAAATTAAAACTAGGCTACGAGTTAATTTTGGATGGAGCCATCTAGGCGAAATATATTTTGCTCCAGCCTTTCTGGCATCCTCTGTGCATCACTGATTGCGTAATGAGGAAAAAAAAAGACGTACTCATTAATAGACACACTTGATTTGGCAACTGATGACATGCGGTGCTCTGTGGCCTACATTTTATTTTCACAGAGATTTGGTCATTCAGGGATTTGACATAGCACTTTATTAAAAACAAAAGTGTGGACGTCAGAGTTGGCTCCACATTAGAGGCGGAGGATATTGGGATCATGTCTTCCTGGAGTTTTTACAAGCGCAGGATTAGCATGCAGACGTGCTGCAGCTACAGGACATCACTTTATGGTCTTAGAGGACGTTGCTCCATCGCATCACCTGACACACTGGTGTTTGCCGTGTTGTGTGTGCACATGATGTGTAAAGAGAGCATGCTGTCCTGTCCTCTGTGTCCCGTGTGTTAACACGAATCACTACCACTAATCAGTGCAGCAGCTATAAACTATAACAGGCCTCTGAAGGACATTTATACCGCAGTATCTTCAGTATATGAAGACAAACCAAGGCTAATGTGCATGATATCCTTCTCGTAACAGCTCACGCTGACAGGCAAAGATCATGGAGGACCACAGGGATGTTTTCATTCTTCCTATAAAACCAGATGACAGCCTGTCTTGTCATGCAGGAAAAAAAATATTAGCTATAGATGTCAAGCTGCGGACTGGAGGTGCTTCTGTACTGCGACGTATTGCCCAGTGAAACAGAATATTTGAGTGGTGTTTAAACCTTTGCATATTACTGGACTACTAAAAAGTGGGCGGGGTTAGAGTTAAGTGCGATACAGAGCTGCAGCAAACTGCAGGCTCCACACACCTCCCTCACCCGACCTTTAATGCACCACCAGTTGTGTTTCCAAAATGATTTGCTATGTTTTGTCGAGGCTGAACATAAGTTCAAACATAGCGAACGTTACCGTCGTCAGGTTGCTTATTAGCTAGCTAGCTTGCACTATCTGGCGTCTGTCATCTGTCCTGTTCTGCAAAATTCACATTACGATAACACACCAGCTAGTATAACTATGCTGCCTCGTAATGTTAGCTGTTTAGCTAGCTAGCAGAAGTCCCCTGTCATCTGTCGTTCATCAAACAAAGCATGATGAATAATGCAAACGCCATCGGTAGGATGAAGTCAACTGGAGACTCCATTGTAGATGCCGGTTGGAAATGTAGATGGCTCGCAGCTTCCTGTTTAAAATAGTTACGTATGCGTGAACGTAGTGAGTGGTGTCCCAATTCCTCGGGAAAGATTTCAACCCCTACCGCTTGTTGCTTCATTTTGAGCGCTAGTGGTAGTGGGCAAGCGGGGGTATCGGGATTGGGCCTAAATTCAACCTCTGCCTCATTGTTTGGGAAAAGGAAAAAATTCCAAACACACATCTCGACCTCTTTTTCTCCACATTTCTCTGTCAGTTATTACAACCCACAAATAGTGATGTGCCCCTCTCCTACTGAACAAAATGTCCACTAACACCTGCTAACCTGCTGTCTGTCTTTTGTCATCAGTGAGAAAGTTGACAGAGATATATGAACACTTAAACCTGGGACAATGCGTCTGTCAGTTCACTGGTCCTTAAATTATAATTTCGTTACTACAACTTGGGGCTTACTTTTGTAGTTTGACCATCATTTTCTGAAAAAAATGACACGAGCACACTGGCTGATTTTGTTCTTACCACGTGTATGTTAGTCGATCAGAATCATTCCAAATTGACAGGCGTGTGCCCGCTATACAGGGAAATCTTGCAAACATGTTGGTCTCTGATGCGCTCTCTCATGAAGGCACAGGCTGTGAAAGCTTCCAGAAGGTTAGATGTGCCATCTTGCTTGGAGGTAGATCTGACATTAGACATACCCTGCATGTCAATGAACAGGTTACAGATTAACCACTTGGCTTCAAATGAACATATGTGCAGTTTCTGTAAAGTAAAAACTGGGACAGTCCAATTTCATAGTTGCCAAGCTTGTGTTTCACCAGGGATTGTATTTGCAGGTGAAACAGAAAGTGAGCCTTGCTGAAATGTCACTTGTGAGTCCTCACTGCGTAGGGAAGCTAAGTGTGTGCAAATTGGCAAGCATCGCAGGTCAAAGTTGAACCTTTTTAAAGCTGTAATAATTTAACTGTTTGTCCTTGTTTGCTCTTTAGAAGAAGTTAGAATGCCAGACTATTTTGAAATGGTTGAAAACAGTTCAGCTGGTTTCTATTAATATGTTGGCAAGAAATGTACACACACTTTTCCCAAATTCGAATCTTCATTGGCGTACGAGAAAATCTTTGAGTGCTTGAATTGGATTAGATGTGCTCTGGAAAATAACAGGAACACTTTACCGTCCAGTGCAGTGCTGTACAGTCGCTCTGCAACATGTCAACTTTGTGTGGGACAGAGATATTGATTCAGCTCTATACATCAAGGCTGTTGTGTTATTGTATGTTATTTTGTTGATGTTATATTGTTGTTGTATTAAGTCATGTTTTTTGTCCTCTGTATGTGCCACCATACAGAAACAGGATTTTAAAAGCAGCGATGCGTGGGCGGCGTGTCTTCTGAGCCGGCTGCAGGCGGTAGGGAAGCATGTCCCCCGTCTGCCTCCAGCTGGCGCTCAAAACACGACCGCCCACGCCACAAACAGATGCCTCCACACCTCTCCAACATCTCTGTAGAAATGTTCTTTTAAAGGTTTCTACTTCTGCTTGATCAAACCCTTACCAAAGACGAAAAAGAGGTCAGAGAGAGGATGTTAGCACTAATAAAATAATTGTTGAAGTAATCATGAACATGTGACTTTGTTGCACAGGTTGAGGTCCCGCGACCTGAAGAAGCGACTGCACCTGCTCCTCCTGTATCAACTCCACCGTCCGACCACCCAGTAACGACCTCTGCGTAACCTTCCACACACACATACGCACCTTCACATGTATCTGATGTAATATTTGTTCAATAAATGTGTAAAAATATGAGACAAATCACTTCTACTTTTCTCATTGTTACGCTGCAAAATGAAGGGGCTCATTTCCTCGTGACCCTGTTATACTGTACAAAACCCAAGTGTTGCGTTCTGTTTATTAAAAGAAGGATTTAAACACTCCCGCGGGAAAGGTGCTTCATTTTATAGGTGCTGAGAGAGAAGAGTGAAAATGGGATTGCGTGGATGTGCGCCTATGTGTCAGCAGTTTGCCTAACAACAAACGCGAAGTGTGTGTGTGTGCGCGTCTATTAGCTGAAGGTCAGGCAGCAGTGCAGCTGTTGTGTCTATCACTCGTCAAACAGGTGGCTCTCAATCCTCAGAGTGTGTGCGGAGTCAAGTGTGAGCAAGCCCTGACGATTGGAGCCATGAGGCACTTTGTTTTTCCCTTTTTTCCCCCCATGATTCCAGGCGTTTTGACACATTAGACACAACACTCCAGGTTCATGCCAGAGATAGCCGCCTTCTCATGAAACCACATCCCTGCCACTGCACATGATCGATGTTCTGTAGCCTTGAATCACTATCTAAAACAGTTTGGTACCACCCTCCAATCAGACACCTATTACAGAGCTTTAACTTGTATTTAATAATTAGTTACTGATGCGTTACTAATCATATCAAAGCCCTTAATTAGTGCAACTTATCTGGTCACCAGAAGTCTTGACATTGCAGATGTCATGCTTTATTGTGACTGTTAATACTTATTATTCAATGGGAAAGAGTTGTCTATTGATAAAATGTGAACATGCGACTATTTTGCCTCAAATTGTAAAGAATTGCTTCGTGGTGTCTGTTTTCTGACATTTTTTAGACCATATATGTTGATCTAGAAATCTGCTAACTCATTGCCAAACTAAATGATAATGAAAATAATGGTGAGTGTGAAACGGAAATATCTCTGTCGCCCTCTAAACTCTGGACCAGCCTTCCCATTAAAATGGAAAAGATTAGCCTGCCTGTTCACCCACAGTGCAAGTTTCTAATCAATACATAGACTGTTGCGAAGGTGATTGATCCTGCTATTAACTGTCTTCTTCCTAAAGTCGTCCCTGCTGCCTTCTCACTAACACCCATAGTAGCTTGGACATGAAATACTAGAGACAACACTTTAGTTAACGACAGCTCCCTTCTAAAATGCAACAGTTGTTGTGGTTGCTAATTATTTAAGCCGTAAGTATATTTTTGCTGCTAGGGAAATGTCAATTATTGAGTCTAGACCGACCAATAATAGCCTTCGTCTCTGACGTCCCTGACTTTTACATCACAGAGGAGAGGCTGATTATTTAAGAGACGCTTAAATCCGTTATAACAAGCACAGAAAACTGCTCTTTTACTCATAAAATCCTTGGATTTCGAGCCACTTTGACACGTGTTAGCAGATGGGATATGGGCCGAACTAAAACATCAAAGTATACATCAAATACATGTTTCCCATGATGTTTTTTTGTCATTTTAGGTAGTTCTTATCACACTACTGTTTGTTCACGTGTGTCTTTCTGAAAAGTTTGGTTTTAATTAGTTATTTAAAGCGATAAAAAGGGGTTTGACTTTAAGATTGACGTCCGATCACTCCTTGTCCATCTTTATACACAGTTTATGGTTGAGAGACAAATGTCTGCTCAACATTGTTGATTTTGTTACAAAGCACAATCTTGAATAAGCAGGAACGTCTCTGAAAAAGACGTCTGGATGGCAGCATATGTTGCTCCAAAACCTGTAGGTACATTTCAGCATTCATGGTGTCTTCACAGTTGTGATGTGTGTGATGTTTCTGGATGTTGCTCATAAATAGCGTTCGCTTTGCATGGTAGCATCCGAACAGTGGTACTGACAGAGGTTTTCGTGTTCCCGAGCCCATGTAGTATCCTTTATACAGCCGTGTTGGTTTTTAATGCAGTGCAGTCAGATTTCTCCAGATTCTCTGAGTCTTTTGATGATATTATGGATTGTAGACAGTAAAATCCTGAAATTTGAAGCAACTGTGCTTTAAGAAAAGTTGTTCTTAAACTGTAGGACTAGCTGCTGATGCATTTTTTCAGCGGTGTACCTCGTCCCATCCTGTATTGTTATTAACTGAGCCTTTGGAGGATGCCCCTTTCATAACCAGTGGTGTAGTGGAGGGTATACCCACTTTTATTTCTATCCAGTTACAGTATACCCTTTGTAATGTACAGGAGAGTATGCCCACTTCCTTATCTACCTAGTAGCACACCCACCTCATCAATTACCACTCCACCACTGTTCACAACCAGTGATACTAGTGATGTAACCAATGAACTGTTTGAATGTTTTAAGTGGTTTTTGGGATACTCCACAAATTTCCTCTTCTTTTGTTGCCCCTACTCTAACTTTTTGGAACATTTTGCAGGTGTCAAATTCAGATTGAGTGTTATGAGTTTCAATATAGGCTGGAAAGGATTTGCAGACTGTGCTGTCACCAGCGTCCTTGACTTCCTGGTGTCTTGAGACGATCCATAAACATAATCATGGATTCTAACTCATCTATAAAGAATTCGTCAATTTTTTATTTAAGGAATAATTTAACATTTTGGGAAATACACTGAGACCCTGACCTGTTTTTATAAAGCTTTACCACCAATAACATGAAGAAAAAAGTGCTGCTCCACCAGACTTTCCCCCTCCCCCAACTATACGTTACAGATCCCTGTCTGACATTCAAGCTCTTGCGTGTCTTCGTACAAAAAAGAGACGTGATCTGCAGGTAGCATTAAAAGCCCCTCTACGTTCAGATCATCCACATCTCACATTCTACTTCTCAATGACAGAGAACCTTTTAATCACAGTCCGACTGTATCATCAAGAGACGGCTGAAGATTTAGCAAAGCCTCAGGTCGGAAAACTTAGCTGCTGTGCAGCTGTTGCTCCCACTCAAGCATCCTAGCACCGCCACCACTACCCCCACCCCAACACACACTGACAATGTGTGAGACACACCCAAGGACATATGCCTCGGACTTAGAGAGCACAGTCACACCACCAGCACCAATTGAGATGTTTGAATCGGTGCCCCGAATTCCTCGCTGCCGTGGTGCTTGAGAGATGTTTAGCAATGACTGCTGTGCCGGCGACGCCGCTGCTCAAACATGATTAAATTTGAATAGCGACTAAAACACTCTGGAATAATGCATTCCTAAAGATGAATTTATGATGAGTTTCTGTTTTTCATTTCTTGCTAAAGAGCTTGCAAAGTACGCGGTCAACAGTGAAGTCACCCCTGAGATTCCCTCAGTTCATTTCATATCAGAAGGACTGATTGGAGTCAGTGAAAGTGGTTGTCAAGGCAGGCTTAGTGTTGGCTTATCTAGTGTTCAGCCTTAACACGTGTTTAGTCGATAGTAATTCACTGGGGAGTCATTGATCTGCAGGACTTGGTCTGTTTTCTCTCTTTCTCTTATCTCGGCACTGAACAACTGCAACAATTACCCGTCACTAATCAGTGCCGAGCTCCTCACTAAAGACAGAAACTGATCATACTGCATTTCTCTTCTCAGACGGTGCTGGTAACCTCATTTATCTCTCACTTTTTATTAATGGATAGGTCGTATTTCGTCCTCCATTTGATACAAGACTTGAACTCTTTCAGGTCTAAGGTAAAAACTTCTGCTATATAAAAACAAAATCTCAAATTTGAAGGGCAGGGTGTTCAAGCTGAAATTTAAATTCTGGTTTAAGTGCTTACTATTGTTTAGCTTCATACACTTCAGTACACAAAATATTAATGCAGCTCTTTGTCTATCAATATTACAGTAACACATTCTAACAGGGAGTCCTTTATAAAGTTGTAATCAGTGGCTATTAAGTGTCATTAATTATTTATAGAGCAGTATAATCAGCTTATGCACAAGTGCTTTGGGTGCAACGGATGTCAAACACTGTTACTGTCTTTATTTCTGCGGCTTTTTAAATTTTCAGCAGTGATCCAACATGAAGATCTGTGGAATCGTTGAATCAGAAAATTTATTCAATCATTAATACCTCAAGAAAAAATTGAAGCATTTGTTGGAAAAGTCAATCAACAAAATGTGGGACATGTGGCCTAAAATGGAAGGTTCAATACGGAGCAGAGAGAGGGACAAAATTGTCAACTTGTTAACAGTTGATCTTATTCTTGGCGTCTGCTCACGACACCATTAACTTTGATTTGGTGCGGCTTCTGCAGCGATGCAGGCGTTGCGCCGGTCCATCGCCGTCCCAACCCTCACCGATGGTCATGAGCTCTGGGTAGTGACCGAAAGAATGAGATTGTTTCAGAATGGTCAGTTTAGCTGTTAAATTAGACTCAGGTAAATTCCCCCCCAGGCCCCCCTGGAGGGTTGGGTCCCCCCCAGTGTTAAATTGGTGGTTACGGCCCTGCTGTGGCAGCACTGATTTATCTGTGTTTCAAATACAACCTGGATACCTGAAAGCTGTTTTTAATTAATGCCTTATTATCTGTTCACTATTAATAAAGACATTTGTTGTAAGTATAAACCCCTCAGATTGTAGAGGATGAAAGATCAACTCTAATATTTCCCTAACTTGTAGATCAGTCCCTAAATGATTAGAAACAGGAGCTCAGTCTGTTTCAATGTGCCATCCCGTAGGCTGATGTTTTAAAAAGCCATTATGTAAAGGTATGATGCGTGCCACACCTTGTTGCCAAACCCAGTTGCCTCCCGTTATGTGGCCACTTGGTAGTGCAGTGCGCGTCTTGGACACGGCGCTGCGCTCTCGGCGCTCCGCCGCTCTGCTCGTCTGAAAGCACACCCCGCCCTCCCTCCACCTCCATCTCCACCTCAACCAGCGCCGAAACCACACCACAGGAGGAGAGAAGACATTCATCCGCGCCTTTCATAGTAACCGAGCCGCGCCGTCCCCAGCCAGACCTCTCACCCAGGGCTCCAGCTTCTCTGACCGATCCGTCCCGGAGGTGCGCCCCGCTCATCCGCCCGCCTGCCAGCAGCTCCGCTCCGCTTCGCTCCTTTACGCTCCGCGCCGGGCCGGTCCGATCGCTTCCCCCTGGAGAACAGTTTATTCCCTGGAAGCTGGATGAATTATTGGAGAGTTGTGAACAAGTGCGAGAAGACAGCTGAGGCTCGGGATCTGCCTCATCGCGCCGTCCGGGGAAGACGAGACTCAGCCAGAGTTGTGGACGATCATGGAGGGGACGTCCCTGTATCTTCCTATTGTGATTTTACTGATGCAATGTAAGTGACAACTGTTTACTCATTACAACTATCTGTGTGTGTTTTCCTACTTGTCCCCATGAGATAGTAAAGTGCTGGATAGCAGCTCCAGTGTAATTTAACTGCTCTGATCACTGTTTATTTATAATGATTTTTAATCCTAACTGTCCATGGATGAGCAGGATCAATACTCTGCAAAAAAGTCATTTAATTTGGGCTCGAGTCCAGTGGCTCTTAACGTTTTTCAGTCAGGGACCCCTAAATTGATCACATTAGGATACATGGAGGTCCTTGAAGCCTCCATCCTTGGACCTCCATCTGAAAAGATTTGGTAACCTATGATCAGTACTCACACTGGGAATTAAATATTGGAATTAAACTATTCCCCATTTTTCTGGTGGCCCCCGTAACTCCATAAATGACCCCTGGTTGAGAACCACTGCTCCAGACTGAAAAAAGTTCGTATTGTTTTATGTATTTTTCCTCCTAAAAAGATCCATTTGGAATTTTTAGTGGCAGAATTTAAACGTTTAAAGTTAGAATATAAACGACTATTCTTTGTTTCGTGTTCTTCTGCAGTCCCCCTGTTTAGTTAAAGCCCCTCTGTGGCGACTATTCGCAGCCAGGCTGGCTTCCTACAAGTTGGCCCTTAAAGTTGTACTTGGCCGGGTGCCACTGATGGGTGTGGGCGGCATGGTGGTGGCGGGTGGGCACCCGTTCTTTGGCAGAAGAGGTGGCAGATCCGCGCATGAGGTCAGCGGTTGGATTACCACCAGGAACTTCAACCTGTTTTTGCTGGTGATGAGGTGTTTTCATGGCGGGGATGTCACCGGGAGAAAAGCTGTTTCTTTAAATTACAAAAAGGCACCTAACTTTCCCTGATGGGGAAAAAAGGAAGCAGTGTATGTGTCTTTGGGCTCCAGGGGAGCAGTAGCACTGTGAGATAGATGTGATGAGACAGTGAGAGTGAGTGACGCAGATTTTTACTCTGTGTTGTCCACATTTTGCCACCTGTCAGGCCAGCAGGTCACGAGTTCACAGAGGTGTGCGTGTGTTTGTGTGTCCACTCCCGCTGTGGACAACCTGACAGCAATCACTCATCGTGTGGCGCAGAGATGGACGTCAACAGTTTAACAAGAGCAGCTTCAAATCTGCCTCGGCTCCACTGGACGCCTGTGGAGTGTATTGTTTGAAAAATCCAGGAGGAAATGTTTTGGGTGGGTCTCTGTGGCAGGCGACCCAACCTCCTCAACCTCCTCAACCTCACACACACACTCACACACACACTCACACAACGTGTCTGCCTGAGACAGCTGTTGCTCACAGGGTTACAGTCATACAGAGAGGCTTTGTTCAAATGGAGAACACACACGCTCAGTTCTCCCTGTTTCTCTCCGTACCCCCACAGCCTTGAAACGTGTGTGCCAGTCATGTTATCTATATCACACAGCAGCCGGGCAGGATATATACCACGGCTCCATCTCCCTTCCTCTTTCATTTGTCCTGTTAATTTGAATAAGTGCCTTAATTATTACTGCGCCATGCTTTTGACCTCGGCACAGCCCTGGCAACACCCACCCCAGTCTCTGTAACACTCTGTACGGACCACGTAATGAGAGTAAAACTGCGTGCCAAGGAGCGAGCGTGCCATCTTTCTATTTTTGCTCAGGCGAGAGGGTGGCTGTCCCTCTGCGAGTTTAAGCTGTCGCAGTGTTTGGTTGATGTTGATGCCATGCACGAGGTGTGTGTGCGCGCGTGCGTGTTTTTGTCTGTAGCTCGTCTGTGTTGACGCCTTTGTCTAGATGTTATTTGTGCTTCAGAGCCCCAATGGGCCTATCACAGACGCATTTTAATTACCTTAGTGGCCATATCTGATGCCATGTTGGAGGACCATCAGAGACCTCCCGCTGTGAGGCACATGAAAGACTTCATTCTAAAAAAGTCTATATGAGCATATTCCAGCACCCATTTTCAGTTTGTGATTCATACTCGTTAAAAATCTACTTAAAAACAGACCGTGCAGGATTTTCCCCAAAAAACAATGTCATACAGATGTAATGTCTCTCAATCATCACTTATAACCAACTAGGAGTGTGAGGTGGTGTGTTTATCTGCAGAGACTCTTTCTTATTTTCCTTTTATTTTCTGTGCTAACAAAGAAGTTTCTTTTAAGATAATTTTTTAGAGCTTTTGCCTTAATAGAAGAGCAGCTGGAGAGTGATAGGAAAGGGGAAGAATTTATAGGAATTGAAACTTGGCCTCTGCAAAGAACTTGGTCTACCTGAGGCACGCACTTCCTGTTGAGCAAGAGGTTGAAAAACCTCCTTTACTTGTGCGACTACGGCGATCTGAACTCCCTAAATGGAGACCTTTGGAAACACTGCTGACCTTGCTTAAGTTTCGTTAGTCAGGATGGATGACGCAGAAACCCTTGTTCACTTTCTGAACAGTCACATACGTGACGGTTACGAAGCTGCCCCCCAACAGTAGTTTCAATCCATGCATTTACTGGACAATACAGCCAAAAAACACTGGGCTACACGCGGCTAAAAACAGAGACATGACATCGAAGGGACATCCAGAGTTCAGTGGGTCAGCTGTGTGTTTAAAAACCTCCTTTACTTGTGCGACTGAGGGTTCAAATTAGTGACATTTTAGGCTCCATCCACAATACTACACTTAAGTTTTAAGACACGTAACTGTTGATACATATAGCATCCACACTACGGTGATTTGAACCCCCTAAATGGAGACCTTCGGAAACACTGCTGACCTTGTTTACGGTGACAGTAACGATGCATGCATTTACTGGATAATACAGCCAAAAAACTCTGAGCGACATGTGGCTAAACACAGAGACATGAGACTGAAGGGACATCCAGAGCTCAGTGGGTCAACTTCTAGACGTTAGCACACATTTGTCTCTAAACATGAATAACATTTCCTGTTGACTTTCAGACAGCAGGCCTTTTTTTATTTAGAAAGCTGCACCGTATGAACATTACCCACCATGCAGTTGTGAAATGATCCGAACAGGCCATGTGTTCATTGTCTGCCTCGACGCCTTTGTAGTTAATTGAGGCCATTGAAGCTGACAGTGTTCATAGTAGTAGAGCACAGCGAGGCACGACACAGGGGCAGCAGGACCTCACATGCAGAGTCTCTTTGCTCATTTTTTGATGTGTGTGCTTTCGTGTGCGTCGGTCAGCGCGGCGGTAAAGTGCGGGCATGTTGTCAGCCCTGCTACATCTCTTTTTTCTCAAAGAGACACCCTTCAATGTGGCGGCAGGCCTGGTCTCACACTATGTGACAAGAGCTTCTCCCATTCACAGTCCCACTGTCTGAGAGGATCTCCCTCGCCTTCAATCCCACTCTCTCTTTTATTCATGCTTCTGCGGGTCTCTGCCCCCCCCTTCCGCCAACCTCCACCCGCCTCACTTTCCTCCACTCCACTTCATTTGTATTCTATTCTTAGGGCTGCTCATCTCTCCTTTGTCGTCCCTCCTCGTCCCTTTTTAATCTCATTGTATCTCCCTCCTTCGTCATGTTCATCCTTTAGCGAGACAATGCTCCTCAGAGGGTGTCGAGGTGCGCAAGCCAAGGCTACGATGATAATCCTGTTACACTGCCGCAAGTCAACACACGGCAAAGCAAGAGGAAGAGGGAGCGTCTGGAGGGAGAGTGTGCAGTTTTAATTCACTTAGCTCAAAGTTTGAGCAAGTGGAGCTGGTGTAAATTGAGCCAACTTCAGGAAAAGCTTTTAAAAAACTTGCGTTATGATGCATTTGGCAGACGCCATTATTATTGTATAGCCTGTTGTTTATTTAAAGGCTAATTTAAAAATAGCTGTAAATAAGAGCAAGAGAGACCTTTGGGTGTGCTCATGGGATCCAGTTTGTATGGTCATCCAATATGGCTGCCTTCCTGTTCTTCAACACACTTCCTGCCCTTTGTCTCAACTTGCCCTCTATTCTTCCACGTCACCCTGCCTCCACAGGAGAAAACTCCTGTAACTCAGTCCACTGACAATGGGCCCACACAGGAAGTTACTGACAAACAGGAAACTGGTCACGGTAATTCCAGTATATGTTTTTAAGATGGGAGATCTGTATGCATCATGCCATTTGCACAGACAATGGCAGGAAAAGTAAATGTGTGTGTGAGAGAGAATGTGTTTTGTGGGGAATTATTAAAGGTCCAGTGTGTAAGATTTAGTGATGTGGACTGCAGATTGCAACCAGCTGAAACTCCTCCTCGTTAGAATTCCTTCAGTGTTCTTTGTTCAGGAGGTTTTAACCAGGTGCCGAATTATTCACAGAAATCTTGTCTTCTTAGAAACAAGCAGACGTGGTGAATTAAATCATTAAAAATGCTGAATAAAGCAGTTTCACACACAAAGGAATGTTTCCCAGATAGTGTTTGGCATGTCAGAGACAGGATTCCAGCCAAGCACCTGCTCATGTGTGCTCACATTTTTCTCTCCGATAACTTAAGATCCAGATGTGCAGATGGTTTTTACAGGGAGCCGAATTATCTGCAGAAGTCTTGTCCTCTCAGAAACAAACAGACCCGGTGATTTAAACCGGTAAAAAAGCTGAATAAGCCGTTTCATGCACAAATCAATGTTTCTCAAATGGGGTTTGGCATGTCAGAGACAGAATGCTAGCCAAGCACCTGGTCATTTGTGCTCAACTTTTCTCTCTGATAACTAAAGATCCAGATGTTCAGACGGTTTTGACAGGGAGCCGAATTATCCGCAGAAGTCTCTTCCTCTCCAAAACAAACAGACCAGGTGATTTAAACCGGTAAAAATGCTGAATAAAGCAGTCTCATGCAAAAATCAATGTTTCTCCGATGGTGTTTAGCATGTCAGAGACAGGATGCTAGCCAAGCACTTGGTATTAACGATAACTTAAGTCTTGTCCTCTTTGAAACAAACAGACCCAGTAATTTAAACCAGTAAAACATTTAATAAAGTAGTTTAATGTAACTTGCATATAAAAAGCTCTTTGTAATGTATATTATACACTTAAATAAAACATACTACATTCCATTTCCTGCCAATGTATCCCCCTAAATCCTACCTCCACAGGACCTTTAAGCTTTTTGCTTTCAAGAGTATGTGAAGGTGACGTCTTCACTACCCAAATTAAAAGTTTGTTAAAGGTTTTTCATAGCCCTTAATGTTCTGAGTCCATACTCCTGGGGCCCATTCAACATTCATTATGTAATTTCAAAAATGCATGGCCTTAAGTCGAAAAATCTTTTCCCATTTCCTGAAGTTGCAGACCTTTGGGAGATGTTACTGTTGCAGCACCAGAGAGTGTTTCTAACCTGCTTTTCCCCTCAGGTAACCTTCACCCACGCTGAACCTGTATTTAACAACAGGACGACCAGACAATAATCTGTCCGGTAAACCAATCAGCACACAGGAAGGGTAGCTCCTGCTTCCTCTTCCTGTTTGGATGGGTTGTATCAGTGACACACAGACGGCAGGGGAAACAAACACGGGCAGCGTGCTGTCCGCCTCTTCGCTAATGCCCCTCATACATCAGGTTAATCTGGACAAGCTTCTGGTGAAATGCTTGGTGACCTTGTCCTAACCTGCGCTTAAGTAAACATACGCTGCTTAAGCCTGCTGGATTAAAGCGGAAGAGGGAGTAATCCTGCCCTTACCTCGGATCTCCTGAAGACTGTGACTCCAGTTGTGTCTGTCTCAGACAGTAGACCAAAGACAGCCATTAAGCATTCTCCTCTTGCAGTTGGCGGGCAATGTGGAGCACTTTACCCAATTCACCTTGCCCCCTAATGGATGACAAGCGATATTGCCTTCTGAAAATGCTCTCACCCCTCTTTTCTTTATCTCCCACTCTCCCTCCCCTCTTCCCCTCCACCACCACCAGGTTCCCCCTCCGCTCCTGTCACCGTGTCGACCGACAAACACAAGGTGGAGGTGCAGGAGTTCTCAGGTGAGCCAGAAAAAGCAGCTCATCTCCGGGCTGCCTCGTCTCACTGTCGAGTCATTTCTCCCCTGAGGAGTTGCTGCTTTATCAGATTCTCTCTGACAGAATAAACCATGTGGCTATTAATAGACCAAGCAGTTAAAAATGCCTCTGATTGAAGGCTTCACTTTTCTGCCATAAATATCTCATTGCCTCCCTTTTTACAGACGCGGTGCTGTCCTGCACGTTCCGCACAGAGAGAGACCCTAACCCACGCATCGAGTGGAAGAAGAAGGGGAAAGATGTTTCCTTTGTGTACTTTGATGGACACTTCAAAGGTGAGAAAGCCGCCTGTTGCTGTTTATCCCCAGAGTGACAAACAGGGCATTTGTTTTAATCAGCTTGCAGCACCAGCTGGAAGCGGTTTGCCTCGTAGGATGGGTAAGAAATACCACCTGGGCACTGTGAGATAGGAGTAACGGATCGACTGTAAGAGATATGTTTGCGCCGTCTGTGCCAAAGGTGTCAAGGCGTGAAATCTGAACCTGTCTCGTGTCCTTGATTCCCCTCCTTTGTGGTTTAGGATGTGGATTTAATGGGTGAAATAAATAATAAATCATACAGTCGTTTTCACCCGGTCAGTCTCTTTTATAGGCAGCACAGTTAGCCTTCTCAAATATGTCAAGTCTCCTTTACTTCACAGCTGAATTTGCTTTAAAAGGTGGCATGAATGAAGAGTTTCTGCTCTCTCAGTGTCAACAAGTATCTTGTAAATTCATGAAAAGCCCTAGTCTTCCACCCACTGGCTGGATTATCCGATTAGGGGCCCCCAGGGCACCAAATTTGCTGTTTCATGCTTGCTGATACATGTAAATGTGTCCTGTGGCCTTCAAGTTCTTGTTTTACGACAGTGTGAACTGGGGCTTTAAGGATTCCTGGAGGTCTGAAGACGCTTTGCTCAACTGGTAATCCTCTCTTACCTGAGCCTTTTGTTAGAAGGATTTACAGATGCATGATAGTCTGTCTGTTAGCAAGGCCATTTCCTGGAAAGCTGACTTGTTAGTATATGTCCATGTTGCTTGGTTAAAACCCAGCTACTGCAGGGCTCCATATTACATTGATGTCAAGGTGTTTGGTCACAAATATTATGATGTTCGATTTTCTCCATGTCACCCAGCCTTGACTACAAGGGATGAACAATTACACCATTATCTGTTTCTGTTCAGCCAACTAAATTATCTGTACTCGGGATGGCAGTTTTACGATCGAGTATTAGTGCCATATTGAAGAGAAAAAAAATGGAGATTTCGAGATCGTAATATTTCGAGAAAAAATTGATAATATTACGGGAATAAAGTTGTAACTGAGAAAAAGTTGTAATATTACGAGAATAAAGTTGTAACTGAGAAAAAGTCGCACATATTGTAAAAGTGCACCAAAATCATCAAATCTGAATAAAAAAAATATGCTATTTATTACAATAAAAAACACAAACATGTTCAAATATAAACATATAAAGGTAAAATTGAAATATAGTAAAACTATATATAAATATTTCCCTTAAAAAAAAACATGTATATTTATAGGCGTTTGTTGTTTTTTTTACCTTGTCACCTGCAACTCTTCAATACAAACTATGCCAAATTACACTCTTTCTTCTTCCAACTAAAACATTCTCGCCGCTAACTCCCGCGGTTGACTTCAGGTGTGGCGATTTTGGCCCCGTCCCCTATCCACGTCAGACCTCTCTGATATATCCATCACGTAGATTTCCATTTTGTAAAATGACAAAAAAATGACCTGCCCATCCCAATTTTACGCATGGATAAATATTTTTGTACTATCAAATTAAAACTGTCATATCTCCAGTTCTACATAGTTGATCAACGTCAAACAAAAACTTGGGGAGAGTTTCAAATCAGCACTTTCGAGTGAAGTTGACAGCAGCCCTACGAGTGACCTAGTTTGTTTGTTTCGGCGCTTTGAAAGCGTCTTGTGATCTGATCCGATTAGAAAACTGTTAACGGGACAGTCTCAGGATTGATCTTCAGAGTACGGATATTGGCACGTTTTACTCGGATGATACCTATAAAAAGGACATTATCTGAACTAATTACTATTTTCGACCCTACGAACTACTGCAGCACCAAGCACCTACTGTATAACTGCACTTAGAAGACGTAGAAGAAGAAGAATTCTGCAACACTGTGATCTGAATGTGGCGCAGTAATCTAATGTATGGACTAAACCCATATGGACGTTGTGGCCACAGCCTGCAGCCAGACAAGACATTTCCTCTTTGGTCTTCCTGACCTTCTGTCCTTTCTTTCAGGTCCCTTTGAGGGCCGAGCGACCATTGACGGGGCCACTGTGACGCTGAAAAGGGTGACCCAGGAGGACGCTGGGGAGTACCGCTGTGAGATCAGTGCTCCTCATGACTCCGTCAACCTGGGCGAGACCAATGTAACGCTCAAAGTCCTGGGTACGACTGAAAGAGAATCCCTGATTACAGCTTAAAGGTTTAAGAGACTGGCTTGTTTTTCCAGGTTTCGCTGATGTGTCTTTAACTCCTAACTTGTCCTGTCGTCCAGTGCCCCCTCAAACCCCGTCCTGTGACATCCCCAGCGGGGCGGTGACGGGCTCAGTGGTGCAGCTGCGTTGTAGGGACCGGCATAGCATCCCGCCTGCGACATACTCCTGGTACAAGGACAACCAGCAGATCACCCCGCCACGCAATGCCAACGCCACCTATCTCATCAACTCACGCACAGGAGTACTGGTGAGCACGTGTGTCCACAGATTGGGAAATAGTTCACACTGTCTCCTTGCAGAATCATGTGCTATGAAAATAAGAAAATGATGCTGTCAGTTTTTGTTGAGAGCGCTCTCTGGTTGGATTGTACGTAGCGTTTTTTTGCTCAAGGACACTTCAGTAGAACAATTGCTCCAACTGAAAGCTGAAGCCATCACCATAAAGGTTTCCTTCCTCCCTCTCTGTCTCTCGCGCAGGAGTTTAAACCAGTAGCCAAAGAGGACACCGGTCGATACAGCTGCCAGGCTTCGAACGGAGTGGGACCGGCCAAGATGTGCGAGGGCAAGCACATGACGATAGGTGTGTGTGTTTTATGTGTGTGTTTCCACACTTCTTCCTGCCTCTTCAACACACCTTTCAGCACTGGAGAAAATCAGGGATGCAGTGGAGAGGAAAAGCCTCCTAAACTTAATCCTACTACTGTGTCCATTTTGGGACAAATTACAGGGAGTAAAATCATGCTGCTTTGCTTGGAAATCTCATCAGCGTGTTAATAAATTATATAATGTACTCTAGGTTAATGCAAGCAGCCATTTTATGCTCTTAATAAATTATGGGAAATGTTATTGGTGTACAGGAAAAGGCATTAGATGGGAGTTAAATTAAAATACAGTCTTCCTGTTTGTGCTTGGAGACTTAATGGTTACCACTGTTAGGAGTCTTTTTGATATATATGCTTCAATAAATTGAGATTGGGAATAGCAAAATCTATTCACCACGTATGAAGTCAAAATAGGGACAAAAGTACTGTAGCTGTGTTTGACCATATTTGAAAGTGCACAACATTCACACATTTGAATGCACTCATACAAAATGTTTTCACACATTCAGATATGGTCATACACAGCTACAGTACTTCAGTACTTTGACTGACAGACCATAACTCAGTCTTTATTCCCCTCTCTCCTCCAGAGGACGTCAACGTCTCGGCCGTGGTGGCAGCTGTGGTGGTGGTCTGCCTGGTCATTGTGATCTGCGGATGCGGGGGACTCGTCTTACACCGCAACGGTTTCTTCAGCCGTGAGTTTGTCTCTTTAGTCAGATGTTTGCTGTTTTTTTTTTTCCTCCAATCAAATAACCACTTTGTCTACTTGCACAATCAGTACATCAATTAATAGCTTCTCTTTTTTGAGAAAACATAAACTCTGACATTCACTGTATTTTCTCTCCCCCTGACTCATCCATCAGCAGGACACAGAGGAAGGTAAGAGCTCTGTGATTGCATTACCATCGATGTGACCAAACACAGGCTAATACCCTACACACTTAAGACTGAGGGAGGCGGGGGAGGTTGCGTGGGTTGTTGTTGCACCGAGACTGCGTGTCTGTGTGCTGAGTCAGGACTGTATACAGTGACAGCTGGCCACGGCAGCGCCTGTGTTGCTGCTGGTCCCGTGATTGGCACCAGCAGATGTGAAAACCATGGGAAAAGGTTGTTTTTTACAGACGTATATCTGTTGAGATCATGTCAAACTGTGTAGCAAGACGTCTAATAATGCAGACATTCAAAGGGGGAGAAATAATCAGTGCAACATAATTATGGAATAATTAGCGGCTGTTAATCAGCGAGGAGGAAAATATTGGCAGTAGAAAGAATTGCAAGCAATTAAACTGATTGGTTGGGTAATTTGAAATGGATTACTTAGATATTGAAGAGATTGAAGAATGAGACTGTGGCATGACAGAGGGATGTGAGTGCGTTTACACACACGACTGGGCGAAAGGACGTTTGGATGCTCGGCCAGAAACCACAGAGACCTAAATGCATGTCCTCGTGTGACTGGCCTAATTCGCTTGACTTTATGTTATTTGATTACTGGCTTGTTACCCCGCATCGTTTGATGGAGAGTCATTGCGGAGCTCTCCTTGTAGCTGATGCGAAAGCTCTTTGTCTAGGTTAAAGTCTGATGCTTATCCCACTGAGCTAACTGGAGCTGTCAGTGTCAACTTCCTATTTATAGAACAGGCTTCTTCACAAAGACTCAAAGACAATGTGACACCATATCTGATGCACCAATAGTAAGCACAAGTTAACAAAGCAGGAATGCAGATCTCGGCTTCAGCTCTGCCTTTTAGAGGAAAAACAGTCAAGGGGTCCTGGTTACACGGACGAACGTTACATCATCCAAGACGCTGACCACAGTCCAATTTTAGCTCGTCCTTACAGTCGATGGTTGCTGCGAAAAGGAGGCGAATTCGGGCTGTTTGTCACTGAGATTTAAGATCCTCCAAACAAGACCTGACTCTAAATAAATGTTTATCAGCTAAAATACACACAACTGTCTGTGTACTCTGATGGTTACATTACATATTCATAGCTCCCCAAGCTAGTGTTTGAAATGGATATGTGAAGGAACATTCTCGTTCACTTCTTATATTTATTTTTGTCACTCACAACAACATCTTGTAAATAGATGAGAAAATTGTCCCAGATGAAACAGATATACACATATATAGCTTTATATAATAAATACCCAGCAAAACAACCAATCAGAGCCGAGGCGTCTCTAATGCAGCTGTCAGTCACTGCTTGTGAAACTAGACAGCGCTGATTAAAAAGAAGAATCAAGATTCTTTTACTCCATTATCCTCTTCTTGCCTTTAATGTTTAAGAAACATATTTTAGTGTACTGTTTAGCTGTTTCCAGGTCACAAATAGGAGTGTAAATCATCGGTTTAATCCCGATTCGATATTTGCCAAAATTACAGTCTGCTGTGTACGATGCGATTCAGTGGCCTGCGATTGATGTGAGATTATATTAAATGCCCATTCAACATAATCTGTTCCAGAAGAAGCTGCCACCCTTTTCTTTTTTGCTTTTGCCCGTAAAAGATAATTTAATTCAATTTAATTTCAGCCAGAAATTGTTACATATGCGTATTAGCTTGCTGTAATGCAAACTTGAAAGAGAGTCGTAGGATTTAGACGGTGTATATCAGGGTACTGAATTGCTGCATGTGATTGGCTCACCACTTGACCTGCTCACCCCAGCATTTTGTTGAGCTCTGCTACATCACGATTGGCTGCATGTCTGGACAGGTTCTTCGCGGTAACAATAGTTGTGCAAACGTGTGCTTATGACTTGTGCATATGATTCCTGTCAGGTATACACTCACCAGCCACTTTATTAGGTACACCTTCCTAGTTCTAGGTTGGACCCCTTTTGCCTTCAGAACTACCTTAATTCTTCTTCACATCAGTGATACTAATGAATCCTCTGCCCAATCACCGATCAAAGCATGGTGTGCAGTGTGACTCCAAAATGACCCCCCCCCCCCCATTGTTAACCCTTTTTAAAGCCACCACGCTGACCCCCCACAGGTCATTTTGGATCTCCCAGTGTCATGGTGCAGCCCACATCAGCAGCCAAACCCTGCACAGAACTGAGGACACGTGAGTGTGACCCCTAGGCTGACAGACAGACATGGAAGCAATCATTGGCCATAATAATTTCAGTCGTACACACAAATGAAGGAATACTTTGACAGTGTGGTGAATGTGCTTGGGTGACTGTCCTGAAAGTCTGAGTGAGAGGGTTAATGTGCAAAACTATTTCTCAGTCAGGTGCAGAGCCTTCTTAGACTCTTTGCTGGGTGCCTGGCGGGACAGTAGCCAAAGCGTTTTTATCAAAATGTCAATTTGTTCCTTTAAATATTCAGCAGATAATAAAATTATTTTGGCCCCCTTTTGCTTCCATAGACAGATCAGACATTGATTGACATTGATCATCTTGTTCCAGTGCAGTGTTTTGTTGGGAAATCTTTGTTCCTGGCATTCATGTTGATGCCACTTGACAAACTCTGTTGCACACCACGTACACCCCCTGATAGCAGGGCCCCCACCCTGCCAGCAGGACAATGCACCATGCCACACAACAAACCCTGCTCAGGAATGGCCCGAGGAGCGTTGACACAGAGCTCAAGGCATCAACCTGGCCTCCTATTCCCAAGATCCCAATCCGATCGGGTCTGTGGGGTCGTGCCGATACCCCAGAGGTCCTGTGTCCATGCCTCAAAAGGTTAGTGCCAAGTCCGATCCACAGTGAGGCCTCTTACCTGTCGAGGCATGGACACAGGACCTCTGGGGGTGTCGCTTTGAAGTCTGGTGGGAGATCCTTTGAATTCTGTGGGTTTGTGAGGTGGGGATACTGGCACGTCCCTTGGATGCTTGATCAAACTGGGATCTGGGGAGTTCGGAGGCCAAGTCAACGCCTTGAGCTCTTTGTCACGTTCCTCTGGACCTGCTGGGGAGGCCGATGCCATAAGGGGGGGACTTGGTCTGCATGGGTGGTGCGTGTTAAGTAGTATCCACATGAATGCCAGAAGCAAAGGTTTCCCAGCAGAACAATGCACTGGAACAAGACAATCACTCTTGTGGTTTTAATGTAGTGGCTGATCAGTGTATACCAACTGTTTATCACAAATCCTGAACCACGCTTTCCTGTCGCCAGCTTAATATAATCCTGCTCAGCTGGTGAGAGTTCAGAGTCAGACTTTCCTTTTTACCCGGTGGGAGGTTTGCCATGTATGATGTGCATTATTTATGCAGGGCAAGATATGACTCAGGATACAGCTGTCTGCCTCGAGTTTCTTCTCTTCTTTGTGACTGTGTCAAACTGTCCAATGTGCTTACCCGTGTCTTTATCTTTCAGGTCCAATGTCAACTACATCCCTCCGCCCCAAGAAGTAAGTGTTTCTCTTTTCCCTTTGTCCTCTTCCTCCCCACATCTGTCCCCACGTTCCTCTCCCTCTCATGTTAAGCTCCGAGTGGTGACACGAGCAAAGCGCTGACTTAAGCATGAGCAGCTCGTACTTACCTAATGAATGTTGCTGTGTTTTTGATTGAAATCACGCCACCGTCACCTTGAGAGCCATAATTCTGAAACTGGAAAAGAATTCAATACTTAAAGCATTTTTTTTTTCCGTCTCCCCCCTGCAGCCCCAGGATTTCAAACACACCCAGTCATTCATGCTCTGAGAAGCTGGCCTTCCTTTGAGAACACATCGCCCTCATAATAAGGTGCCAAACACTGGATTTATTATCTCTCTGGACTCTGAATGAGCTCTCCATCTTCCAGTACATGCTAATTTCAATCTTGTTCCTCTACCACTCCTTTTTGGATGGCAAGGCTTCTTCTTCCTCTCATTCTTTGCATTGTGTGAGTCGCCTCAGTCATTGACGTTTTCTGCTCTTATGGGATTAAGTACAGTTTTGTGGCGTTCTGCTCCCCCCTGGTGGTCAGATGAAGAAATTCCAATTGATCTTTTCTGAATGATCCAGGGACCAGTGGAGCTTTCTACACACTTTGTTTCCTCCCTCTGCAGGCCAATTGTTTAAACTACCTTTGCTTTTTGTTTTCTACCAAAGACTGACTGTTTAATTTAAGGGATTCATTTGTTTTAAAAGAGGGAATTCTGCTTAAAGCCATAGAGAAAGCATTGTTTTCAATCTACTCAAACGAAAATGCAGTTTACCTCAGCATCTGCCAATGTTTTGTCTTCTGTAACACTGGGGCCCTGAGCTTCCCAGGGGCCCCGCAAGATCCCCATGATCTTAGTAACAACACGACACCAGACAAAGCCAGTCCAGGACAACAGGAAGCCACTTCAGCTGATTATATTGAGACCAACCCCGTTCCATCCTAATGTGCCTGCATGGTCTTTTTATATATAAACATACACATATACATATATATATATATATATATATATACCTTGTGCCTTTTTAATTTGTCTGTCATATTTATCGAAGGATCTCACTTTTTTGTAAAGAACTTGCCTTACTTTTTTCTGTCTTTATATTTTTGTGCCACTGTTTGTCAACGTTTTATCAAAATGGAGTGTCTGTTTTTAGACAGTGTGTGAATGGGTTGTTCAGAGTTTTATTTGAATGGTGTATCAGTAATAAAAGGGTTTTCTATTCAAAGCCGGACTTGCCGTTATTATTACTTGAGGTAAATATACTGGAGTATTTCCATTTTCTGCTCCTACTTCGCTGATTTTGATTATTAATACAAAATATAACCAACATGATGTATTATTATTATAATCAGGGTTCCCACGGTCATGGAAAACCTGGACAAGCCTTAGAGTTTCACAGTCACAATTTCCAGGCCTGGAAAAGTCACAGAATTCGTAGAAATCATTGAAAGTTTCGAAAAAGTCATCGAATTTTGTTGTGTGTAATGAACTTGTTACAGTAATCTTCTTTTGATAACCTTCCATGTGATGCAACATAGCAGTTATTTTATTTTCTGTAGCTTTCGATGCATCAATGTGTGACATTTCATTTATCATCATGTACGTTTCTTCATTTTCTCCGAGTGTTCCATCTCGCTGACGTTGAGTTTATGGGTCCTTAAAAGTCTTGAAGTTTCGAAATTTTGTATATTATTATAGCTTAAAGGGACAGTTAAACCCCAAATGAGCTAGCAGTAGATGCACGCTTCCTGTGGTGAATGTAAATTGGTAGAAAGAAAATAGTTCCTTCATGAAACTGCTCACAACACAGGCAAGAGGAAAAAAAGTTTAGTTTTGATGTTGGGGTGAACTGTCCCTTTGAGATAAGACTTTTTTGTGACATACTGCATTGATATCGCCTTACTCCTGAAACTAACAGCATCTTTCTCCTCTGCAAGTCATCACATACATGCTGAAAGCCTCCTCTGTGCGCCCACAGAGGGAAACTCTGAGGCGCACTGGCTCGGCTTGCAGGACTATACATTAATCTTTCAAGTGCATTTGCTGCTGACAGGCGTGTAGAATCAGAGACAGGTTGACAGACGGCTTGAGCACGGTGCACGGGAGCAGGAGTTCAGTCCCTGAATTACAGTTTAATATTTAAGAGTGAACACAAGAAGTAAAATGCTTTGACTTCCTCGGGTCTGCACGCTTAATTTTTTTTTAAATTCTGCTAGTGTGGACTAAGTGGGATTTGACCAGACCTGCGGTGGAAAGTACATTTACTCAATAACTGTGCTTAGGTTTAAAATGGACGTGCTTGTACTTTATTGATGCCTCTTTCCACTTATTATCCCCAACATCTCAAAGGGAAATCTTTGTTTCAACATTGATGGGAACACATGAAATAAGGGTTTGGGGGTCTTGTCTCTGCCAGAAAATTTTGAGCATCAAAACATTTTATTTCCCACAACTTTCATGTTTTTAATTCGTGACTTCTTTTCTCCTAAATTAGAATTTTAATCTCATAATACTCTGTAGATTTTACGATTTATACTCGTAGATTAATGATTTTATTCTCAGATTTATAACGTTATTCTCATAGATCTATGACTTTATTCTTGTAGATTAACGATTTTATTCTTGTAGATTAATGATTTTATTCTCAGATTTATAACGTTATTCTCATAGATCTATGACTTTATTCTCGTACATCTATGACTTTATTCTTGCAGATTAACGATTTTATTCTTGCAGATTTATGACTTTATTCTCGTAGATTAACGATTTTATCCTTATAGATTTATAACTTTATTCTCATACATCTATGACTTTATTCTTGTAGATTTATAACTTTATTCTCGTGGAGTAACGATTTTATTCTTGCAGATTTATGACTTTATTCTCATAGATTAACAATTTTATTCTCGTAGATTAACGATTTTATCCTTATAGATTTATAACTTTATTCTCATACATCTAGACTTTATTCTTGTAGATTATAACTTTATTCTCGTAGATTAACGATTTTATTCTCATAGATCGATGACTTTATTCCGTAGATCTATGACTTTATTCTCGTGGAGTAACGATTTTATTCTTGCAGATTTATGACTTTATTCTCATAGATTAACAATTTTATTCTCATAGATTAACAATTTTATTCTCATAGATTAACAATTTTATTCTCATAGATTAACAATTATATTCTCGTGGATTAACGATTTTATTCTCATAGATTTATGACTTTATTCTCAGATTAACTGTTTTATTCTCAAAGGTTTACGACATTATTCTCATTGCTTAACGATTTTATTCTCATAGATTTATAATTTTGTTCTCGTAGATTAGCGACTTTATTCCCATAGATTAACAACTTTATTCCCATAGATTAATGGCTTTATTTTCGTTGGTTTATGACTTAATTCTCTTAGATTTATGACTTTTTTCTTGTAGATTTATGGCTTAATAGGTATGTATAGGCAGATAATAAATTTTCTATGGATAAGTACCCCATATAACCCCACATCAAAAAACCTGAACCACCCCTTTAAGTGAAAATTGCTAATACTTTGAACGCATGACTTACACCTGTCACTGTGGTACTGCCACTTGTAATTAACAGACCTGAGTTAAGTCTTTTCCACTTAAACAACATCAACAGAAATGGTAAGATAAAGGTTTTTTTAACAGAACATCCAGCGCCTCCCTGCAGACTCCACATGCAGCCACGTGCTGTTTACTTGCTCCATCCTTTGAGCGCCACGATTAAGCTTCACTGCACAATCTCTAAAACTTTAGGCATCAGGTCAGATGGAAACGTAGCCTTTCTGACGCTATTTTTAGGTTTCAAATATTAATCCTGGAGAGGCTTACATGCATTTATGACCTTTTCATAATACTGAATGCTCAAGACTGATTCAGAGTGACAGCGATGTTCACATCTAGGTCAACCAATATTTGCCCGACTGGGATTTATCATCAATGAATTTCAGATGCCTGCGTATAAATTCACTGTAGTTCACCTTATGTTCCCTGAATGCCACAATCCAAGCAGACTGAATGCACACTGAGCCTTAAATGTTAACACCTGCAGCTATTCACAGTGCATGGCAGCAGCAGTGCAGTCATGGCAATTAACCGCATATTTTTCCATAAAAATCACGTGTGTATAGTGTTGAGTTTAATTAATGTCTCTCTGTTGAACTCTGTTTCTGACAGAAAGGTCACTCGTTACTTAGTTTCCTTGCAGCACGCCATGGACAGCACTAGTTTCACCTTGTGGCTGCACAGTGGGGCCGACTGTCTTAATTAACACTAATTGGAGCTGAGCTGTTTGGCATCACCTGAGCTGGGCGAACAAATTATATGAGCAGTGTTGAGTATAAACCCTTGGATCAGTCACAGTAGATTTGTCTTTCAGAACGCTGGATTGTATCTGAAAATATTCTGACTGATCATTAACGGAGAATCGTGGCTACAAACACAGCGATGTCTTGGTGAAAAATAACTGCTCTTTGTGGCACGGTTTGGTGCCTAAAAGCTGCAAAAAACGCAGCACTAACTCACTAAGATTCCAGTTTGGTTGTGTGTTGGTCCTGATTTTAGCAATAAAAATTGACACCTGTCATGGTTCAACCCACTATCTTTTTATTAAATACAACATATTTGTGACATGTAGGAGATTTACAACATGGAAAGCATTCACTTGGCGCCTTCATCAAGCTTGGGCTCTGGAAAATAAAGAAAGAAAAGAACAATTAGTGATAGTAGCTGGTGAGCTGAGACAAACTGCAGCTGTACAACACATTTCAACGACTTGAGATTTGAAATCCAGCAACTAGCAAGAGATCAAAAATGAGAGCTCCCAGAACCATTTTCAAACAGAGAAAATTGTCTTGCTTTGATAAAATGTCACTGTCAGTGTGCTATATATAGACACAGACAAAACCCTGAATCACAGCTCGTCTCTCTTGTGGCAGAGGGAATAAATATTTATGAGGAGGAACTGTTAAATGGTGCGAAAGCAAAGAAATCTTTGAAAGTAACGTCATTAAAAAGAGTCACGCTGTTCTAAGCACATCTAATTGTCATTCCAGTGCTGTAGCTGATATGAAGTCGGGGCTTTTCTGTGGCAGAGGACAGATCTGAATGCAAACGGTTTTGTTTGGATCAGTCTGGACTACAACAATTACGATAGGCTGTCTGGGTCAGTTTGTCCTTTGAAAGCTCCTCTGCACATCAGGTCACTGGCCTGGGGAGAAATGACGTAACTAACAATGTGTTTTCTGAGCAAATGGTCTCAGTATAGATGCATTTTAGCTGATTATACTAATGATAGGACACAATTAGGGCAGGAGACAAACACACAATGCAGACACAAGACCAAACTGACCTGAGAATTTAACATCAGGGAACTTGGTGAGGTCTCCTCCACCGTATAGCCTCTGCAGCTTGGATACTTCTTCAGACAGGTTCTTCTGATACGCAGGTCCTGCATCCACAATGCCACCTGAGGTCCTGGGAGAGATGATGTGTAGGAGGTGCCATTTAATACAAAGTAAGCATGGGGGGACTATTGTGATAAGTGTTGTGCATTATCTACTGACTTGCTCTTGGTGTCGTAGTCCCGGATCTTGTCCAGGAACAGCTTCTGGACCGGGTCGAGCTCCTTGGCCCGGTTGAAGAGCACAGCAGAGACGCCGATGTTCCTGCGCAGGGTCAGGCTCACGGCGGAGCCCAGCATGGAGGACAGCTGGAATAACCGGTGAAGTGCCATCTGACGGGACAACATGCAACATGGTTGTGTTATCAGGACATAACGCTGTGATCCTGTCTCTGTATCATCCTGTCAAAGACGCGCTTTGAACGTGACACAGTCCGTTTCCGCTGCACAGAAAAACTGGAGCTACTGAAGTTAGCATAAGTTAGCTTAACGTTCCCTGAATGACATTGAGTTAGCTACATGCTAAAAACGTCTGACTGGATCGGCAACGTCGGGAAGACTAACTTAAATGTCACCTTCTGTTAGTAAAGTCACAAGGACGCCATATAATGTCGCTTTCTATCTGTCTTGCTGCGAAATGTTAACTTCATTCACCTAGCATAACGGCTGCTAATGCTAACATGCTAACGTAGCTTGTTGCTAACGCGACGCATCTTTGAAACACTGCTCTTCTGTCGGCTACAGTGCCGCGCTGCTCGTGCTAACAAGGCACACACTCACTGCAGTAACGTGTGTTTATGAGTATGTGCAGTTATGACCGATATAATATATTTAAATGTTTGGCAGCGTGTCTTTAAAATCTCAGGACTCACCTTGGGATTGACACTTTAGAGTACAAGATCCAAATGCGGAGGACCGCGGTGGATTGTGGGAATGTTGTGATGAAATGAGGTGTTCGCGGACGTCAAAATGGCGCCCACTATGCGCAGCGCTGCGCATATTTAAGTTGACCTCACATGACCACTGTGGCATCAGTGAATAAATGTTTAACTGCGGTATTGTGACAAATACGTTTTATTTGTTATTTATTTTTCCATTTTATTTCTGGAACCCCTGGAACACTGATTATATTTATAATAATTATTATTATCATAATTATTAATTGTAATAAATTAATAATAATGATAATAAATAAACACATACACACGTAGCTTTACAAATAAAGCTAATTTTATTTTTTATGGCATGCTATTCAATAATTTACTACATTTTTACAACATTTTTATGACATAATATGATGAACTTGAAAAAGTATGTATAAGTAGTAGCCTATAGTATGTGTGAAGGCATAAACTTAAAGACTTATTTTCTTCACATTCTTTTGTAATGATATAATTATGTAATATTACGCTATTTAAGTAGCACGCAAAAAAAGGCTGTGGTGGGATGATTAGGTGAGGAGACCTAAACTTCCGGTGTTGTAGTTGAAATTAGTGTCACCGTGCAAGTAAGAATGATTTACATCTAGCGTGTGAGCCGCGGCGTGTAGTTTCTTTCTTTCATTCATTCATTCATTCATTCATTCATTCATTCATCTAGTTTAAGACGCCATTGCATGTAGATATAGGAATTTCATTTCATTCACACAATTTATTGATGTAGTGTTGATTTCAAAGTTGATTTTGACATGATTGTTTATTTACTGATTTATTGACTTGACTTCAGAAATTATATTCCAAAGGCTCTGTGTGTGTGAATGAAAAGAAAGTCATCATTTATGATTGTTCATGGAAGTATTTCATTTATTGAGTGAGTTATTCGTTAATGGGCCTTATGATTGTCACTTGCAAGTACTTGTTGATCTTGTTTGGAATTAAAAGAGTAAACATTATTCAATGATTATTGCAAATATCATTTAAAAGGAATATAAATATTATCTAAAAGCACTGATATTTAAAAACACATTGAGTAAGTATGTGGTATAGCATGGAATTGATTATGTTAACAATAGTATTTGACATGTAAAATATATTTTGATTTAATCATTAATAATTTGATTAAAATTCAGTGGTGGTTGATGTTATTAAGACATGAATGTATTGATTAAACTGACTGACATGATTTATTTTCTGTCTTTGAGGTTATCAACCTAATGATGATCATTTCAATCTAGAAAAAACTGAGTGGAGTTGTCCTGGTTGTTTTCTATGCCTAGTCGAGTTCAGGCAGGCATTGAGGCTGAAACCAAACATTAACTCGACAGTATATAATAAAAATGTGATAAAAAGTCATAGTATAGTATGTCATAAAATGTGATAAAAGTCATAGTATAGTATGTCATAAAATGTGATAAAAGTCATAGTATAGTATGTCGTAAAAATGTGATAAAAGTCATAGTATAGTATGTCATAAAATGTGATAAAAAGTCATAGTCTAGTATGTCATAAAAATGTGATAAAAGTCATAGTATAGTATGTTGTAAAAATGTGATAAAAAGTCATAGTATAGTATGTTGTAAAAATGTGATCAAAAAGTCATAGTATAGTATGTCGTAAAAATGTGATAAAAGTCATAGTATAGTATGTCATAAAATGTGTGATAAAAGTCATAGTATAGTATGTCATAAAATGTGATAAAAAGTCATAGTATAGTATGTCGTAAAAATGTGATAAAAGTCATAGTATAGTATGTCGTAAAAGTGTGATAAAAGTCATAGTCTAGTATGTCGTAAAAATGTGATAAAAAGTCATAGTATAGTATGTTGTAAAAATGTGATAAAAGTCATAGTATAGTATGTCATAAAATGTGATAAAAAGTCATAGTATAGTATGTCTTAAAATGTGATAAAAAGTCATAGTATAGTATGTTGTAAAAATGTGATAAAAGTCATAGTATAGTATGTCATAAAATGTGATAAAAGTCATAGTATAGTATGTCTTAAAATGTGATAAAAAGTCATAATATAGTATGTTGTAAAAATGTGATAAAAGTCATAGTATAGTATGTCATAAAAATGTGATAAAAGTCATAGTATAGTATGTCATAAAATGTGATAAAAGTCATAGTATAGTATGTCATAAAAATGTGATAAAAAGTCATAGTATAGTATGTCATAAAATGTGATAAAAGTCATAGTATAGTATGTCTTAAAATGTGATAAAAAAGTCATAGTATAGTATGTCATAAAATGTGATAAAAGTCATAGTATAGTATGTCTTAAAATGTGATAAAAAGTCATAATATAGTATGTTGTAAAAATGTGATAAAAGTCATAGTATAGTATGTCATAAAAATGTGATAAAAGTCATAGTATAGTATGTCATAAAATGTGATAAAAGTCATAGTATAGTATGTCATAAAAATGTGATAAAAAGTCATAGTATAGTATGTCATAAAATGTGATAAAAGTCATAGTATAGTATGTCTTAAAATGTGATAAAAAGTCATAATATAGTATGTTGTAAAAATGTGATAAAAGTCATAGTATAGTATGTCATAAAATGTGATAAAAGTCATAATATAGTATGTCATAAAAATGTGATAAAAGTCATAGTATAGTATGTCATAAAATGTGATAAAAGTCATAGTATAGTATGTCATAAAAATGTGATAAAAAGTCATAGTATAGTATGTCATAAAATGTGATAAAAGTCATAGTATAGTATGTCTTAAAATGTGATAAAAAAGTCATAGTATAGTATGTCATAAAATGTGATAAAAGTCATAGTATAGTATGTCTTAAAATGTGATAAAAAGTCATAATATAGTATGTTGTAAAAATGTGATAAAAGTCATAGTATAGTATGTCATAAAAATGTGATAAAAGTCATAGTATAGTATGTCATAAAATGTGATAAGTCATAGTATAGTATGTCATAAAAATGTGATAAAAAGTCATAGTATAGTATGTCATAAAATGTGATAAAAGTCATAGTATAGTATGTCTTAAAATGTGATAAAAAGTCATAATATAGTATGTTGTAAAAATGTGATAAAAGTCATAGTATAGTATGTCATAAAATGTGATAAAAGTCATAGTATAGTATGTCATAAAATGTGATAAAAGTCATAGTATAGTATGTCATAAAAATGTGATAAAAAGTCATAGTATAGTATGTCATAAAATGTGATAAAAGTCATAGTACAGTATGTCATAAAATGTGATAAAAGTCATAGTATAGTATGTCATAAAAATGTGATAAAAGTCATAGTATAGTATGTCATAAAATGTGATAAAAGTCATAGTATAGTATGTCATAAAATGTGATCAAAAAGTCATAGTATAGTATGTCATAAAATGTGATAAAAGTCATAGTATAGTATGTCATAAAAATGTGATAAAAAGTCATAGTATAGTATGTCATAAAATGTGATAAAAGTCATAGTATAGTATGTCATAAAATGTGATAAAAGTCATAGTATAGTATGACAAAAATGTGATAAAAGTCATAGTATAGTATGTCATAAAATGTGATAAAAGTCATAGTATAGTATGTCATAAAAATGTGATAAAAAGTCATAGTATAGTATGACATAAAAATGTGATAAAAGTCATAGTATAGTATGTCATAAAAATGTGATAAAAGTCATAGTATAGTATGTCATAAAAATGTGATAAAAAGTCATAGTATAGTATGTCATAAAATGTGATAAAAGTCATAGTATAGTATGTCATAAAATGTGATAAAAGTCATAGTATAGTATGTCATAAAAATGTGATAAAAGTCATAGTATAGTATGTCATAAAATGTGATAAAAGTCATAGTATAGTATGTCATAAAAATGTGATAAAAAGTCATAGTATAGTATGTCATAAAATGTGATAAAAGTCATAGTATAGTATGTCATAAAATGTGATCAAAAAGTCATAGTATAGTATGTCATAAAATGTGATAAAAGTCATAGTATAGTATGTCATAAAATGTGATAAAAAGTCATAGTATAGTATGTCATAAAATGTGATCAAAAAGTCATAGTATAGTATGTCATAAAATGTGATAAAAGTCATAGTATAGTATGTCATAAAATGTGATTAAAAAGTCATAGTATAGTGTTATGGTGTAAGACTAAAAATTCCTCATTGGAGGGGATAAATGTATATCGCTGGAGTTTCTTAAAGCATCTGAGGTGGAACAGTATGCAACACCCAGGTCAGGCCGCCAGTGACGTGGACACCATGGTACTTGAAACTATCCACCCTCTACACTGAGGACCTGCTGACATTAAGGTCCCTGCTTCTTCCCAAAGTCAACTATCTCAGTCCACCAGATAACTGGTAAAGGTAAACTTTTTTTCTGGATTAGATTGATCACAGTCAACACAGAGAAAAGACAGAAAAGCTGTCTAATTCTATGGTTCACAGTGTTCGAGGACTGATTAGAGATTCTGATGTTGTGGGTTCAATACTAGTTGATGCTTGGTGAATTTTGAATGTCTTTGTCCAAATTAAGTGTGTGCTTTTTGTCTGTATATTTCCATGTACTGTGTGGACTGCCATGAAATGTATTGTATTGGTATTCATGTCCCCCTCAGGACAGGTCAGGTCAATATTGAAAACATCCTTATAATGATGATGTTGACAGGTTCATAGAGTTTAAGCTTATGTCTTGAAAGCAGAGAGCCAGCCTTCTGAACAGCTGTCTCCAATTAATCCCCCCTGCTAGGACACCTTAACAGCTGACTTTTGAATGCCTTTGTCCAAGAGAGAGACTGAAAATCTTCAATGAAGAAAGTTCATGTGTTTCCAGTTCATTAGCTCAGCGGGCCAGAAGACTGGTTTGAAGGTCAGAGGATCAGGGTTCAATTCTCAGTTGAACAGGTGCTCCCTTTTGCAAACTGAAGTCTGAAGGAGAAAGTTAAAATGTCTAAGAAACACAGACAAAGTGTCTCTGGCCTGGTAGCTCAGGCTGTTAGAGGACTACTTGTCAGTCCTTAGGTTCAATGTTTGATCCTGGTCCATGGCAGCTGAATTTTAAAGTCCACTGTCCAGAGGAGAGAATGAAAGGCTCCGTGAAACACAGTGGAAGTGTGAGGTGGAATAGCTCAGACTGTTAAAACGCTGCTTGTGTATTCTGAAATAAGCGGTTCGATCCTTATCCAGGGCAGGTCAATTTATAAAGTCCAACACCCAAATAAAAAGGATAAATTCGCCTGGAGAAAAGGACATCTGTGTAAGAAGGATAACTCAGTGGTTAAGGCAACTGGCCTTAGTGCAGGAGACCGGGGTTCAAATCTGATCAGCTTGATCGCGATCCAGGCCAGGTCAATTTATAAAGTCCAACACCCAAATAAAAATGTTAAATGCGCCCGGAGAAAAGGTGATATGTGTAGCAGCAGGATAGCTCAGTGGGTAAGACTACTGGCCTTAGTGTGGGAGACTGGAGTTCACATCGGATCAGGTTGATTCTTTGATCCTTATCCAGGGCAGGTGAATTTATTAAGTCTAACGCCCAAATAAAAATGTTAAATGCGCCCGGAGAAAAGTTGACATGTGTAGCAGCAGGATAACTCAGTGGGTAAGACTACTGACCTGAGTGCAGGAGACTGGAGTTCAAAGCTGCTCAGGTTGATGGTTTGATCCTTATCCAGGGCAGGTCAATTTATAAAGTCCAACGCCCAAATAAAAAGGATAAATGCGCCCAGAGAAAAGGTGATATGTGTAGCAGCAGGATAGCTCAGTGGTAAGACTACTGGCCTTAGTGTGAGAGACTGGGGTTCAAATCTGATGCTACCATATGCACGTCATGGCACAGCATGGGGGAGCCAGGACGCCAGGGAAAGTGGGGATGTCATCATCATCCCCACATTGAGAACACAATTAATGCACAGTTCACTATAAAAAGTTTAATAGTAACACTATTAAGGGGGCATGTTTGCTAGGCATGAATGGGGCGTGAAGGTGGCTAGGACTGATGGAGTAGGGAAGGATAGATAGATAGGAAGGTAGCCAGACCAAGGACAGGAAGGTGTAATTGGAAAGGTAGGGTGTAAATATTTATTTATATTTTATAATTGAAAACTTAATTGAATATTGTTTTGTTAAACTTATCAATAGTTACTTAAAGTTAAAGAATGTTAAGTTCAACATAGAACATTAACAATTTTAGACATTTCAAAGTGGATGTTAAACACACACATGTTTCTTAAACAATTTTACTTTGAGAAATGTTTAGACATTTTACTTCATTACATAAAAGATGCCTACTCTTCCTATTACCCAGGCCTAGTTGCCTTTATATTAGTGGGGTCCTCACCACCTTCCTAGCTACCATTCCTATTACCCAGGCCTAGCTACCTTTCCAATTCGTCGGGTCTGAACCACCTTCCTATTACTATTTTACTGCAAACCATAAAGTTGCTATTACTCAATGTTGGGATAACAATGACATCCCCACTTTACCCTGGCGTCCTGGCTCCCCCATGCCGTGACATGACGTGCATATGGTAGCATCAGATGTGAACCCCAGTCTCCCACACTAAGGTCAGTAGTTTTACCCACTGAGCTATCCTGCTGCTACACATATGTCCTTTTCTCCGGGCGCATTTAACATTTTTATTTGAGCACTGGACTTTATAAATTGACCTGCCCTGGATAAGGATCAAACCCTTAACCTAAGCAGCTTTGAACCCGAGTCTCCCACACTAGGGTCAGTAGCCTTAACCACTGAGTTATCCTTCTTATGCATATCTTCTTTTCTCCGGGCGCATTTATCCTTTTTATTTGGGCGTTGGACTTTATAAATTGACCTGTCCTGGATAAGGATCAAACCCTCAACCTAAGCAGATTTGAACCCCAGTCTCCTGCACTAAGGTCAGTTGCTTTAACCACTGAGTTATCCTTCCCACACGTATGTCCTTTTCTCCGGGCGCATTTAGCCTTTTTATTTGGGCATTGGACTTTAAAATTCATCTGCCCTGGGTAGATAGATAGATAGATAGATAGATAGATAGATAGATAGATAGATAGACAGACAGATAGACATTGCCCTCCTAACATAATGCAGAAACAGAATAAAAAAGAGGCATCAATGCACAGAAGCAAACTCTGATTTAAAGACAAACCATACTATGACTTTTTTTCAACATACTGTACTAAGACATTTTTGAGGTCTTTTTATTTATTTTTATAGGTTAACAGTCAAACCTCACACTTCCACTGTCTGTTTTACAGAACCTTCAACTATCTTCTCTGGACAGCAGCCTTTAAAAAATTCACCTGCACCGGATAAGGACTAAACGTTAATCCTCTGGATTCCAAAGCAGTTCTGTAACAGCCTGAGCTATTCCAGCTCACACTCCTGTTGTGTTTCACAGAGCCTTTCATTCTCTCCTCTGGACAGTGGCCTTCAAAATTCAGCTGCCATGGACAAGAATCGAACATTAAACCTAAGGACTGCCAACCAGCCCTCTAACTGCCTGAGCCACCAGGCCAAAGACACTTTGTCTGTGTTCCTTACAACTTTTGACTTTCTACTTCAGACATCAGATTGAGAATTGAACCCTGACCCTCTAACATTCAAACCAGTCCTTTATCTCGCTGAGCGAATTAACTGGAGACACTGGAATGTGCCCCCTTGAAGATTCTCGCTTGCTTCCTTCAACAAAGAATTACAAAAATAAACAAAGATAGTCCACCTATAACTAATTTTAAAAAAAATCATAGCATATGTGGAAAAAGGTTGTTGAGGGCCATGTGTATCTATCTATCTATCCATCTATCCATATTATGTCACGAAATGATGACTTTTTGGCTTGTTTCCTGTCTGACACTGACCTCTGACTCCCTTAAATGAAGGTAAGGAAAATAAAATGCATAATCATAAAGACCTTTGATCATTAGAATAAATAAAAAAAACAGATGCAGGAAGAAACCAGGTGTGCATCAAACATGATAAAAATAAAAACACAGACACGGCATCTGTATGTACATTCAAAACTTTATTATGGAATACAGTGTAGAAAGCGTTTTCCCAGTCAATGCAAATGGCCTGCACAATATTACACAGTGGAAAACAAAACCAATATATAAGCCACAGAAAAAAAAGATAGAAAGAAAATCCTGCTTCCTCTTCTACTCTACTGCCCTCTGTTGGGCTTCTAATGAGCACACTCTGAAAACCAAGGACCCACCCCACTGCAGCCTCCATATCGACACCACTTCCTCACAGATCTTCCTCGCCATTAACAGAGTGAGAGGTCACACTGTATTTCTTTCAGTGTTTTGAGATGGTGACAAACCTTTAACGTGAGCTGACTGTATGAAGATGAACGGGAGATTCTTGCCTTTCGACGCCGAGACTAATATTTCATCCCTGCCTGTCAGCTCTCTCAATGGTGAACGCCTATCATCTATACACAGGCGACGGTGCTCTGCCTCTGAGGAGTCAAGTGTGCGTTGATGGCAGAGAGGTGAGCAGCATGCCTGAAGGGAAGGGAAGGCGAGGGAGGGAGGGGAAGGGAGGTGCTGGGGAGTGAAAATCCATTATATATACAGGCTGCCTGCCTGGCTGGCTGTCCATCCGGAACTGCAAGTCATTTCCTCTCTACCTCGCCCTCCTTCCTCCTCCTCCTCCTCCTCTCAGCACTTCACTTGTTCTATCTGCAAAATGATTACCAAAAAAAAATAGACGGCGTCGGCTCACGACTGGACGAAACACCAGACTGAAAATGACAAAACACATACACGCAGAGATAATCCTAACCCATCCCCCGTGCCGGGTTCCCGCTCCCTCTAACCCTCACACCCACAACATGCCCTATTCAGAACATCACATGAACTGAACAAAAAGTAAAATCAAAAAGGGGGATGATTTGTGAGAGCCCCTACATATAAGGATTTTAACACAATATATTTCAATGACTGAGAATAATATACAAACAGAGATGAAGCCAGCCCCCCTCCTGTAAGCTTCAGGAACGCAGCGTGGTTTAAAAATAACAAAAAGAAACAAGGAACACACTTAAATTCCAAAATCACAGATCTCTTCTTAAATGTGTATTTTACATGATATCAAAGCAGAGCCCGTTCATCTAGATTTATATATATTTTATCATCGTTTGAAGTCACGTGATCACGAGAAGATACTAAATGTACAATCTTGCTAGAATGACAATCTATACGTGAGAAAGGTTCTCGAGAGAGAGCAGCGTTAAGATCTTGGGTTCTTCTTTTTTTTTTTTTCTTGTTTTTCCAAATCCCATTGTCATTGTTGTCATGCACTACATAGGAACAGCTAAGACTTCAGCATTACTTCAGTAACATTACACGCAATTTAAAAAAAGGACTTTACATCGGTTGACTTGTTTTTGTTGTTTTTTTTTCTCTGTTTTCACTCTTTTTTGAAAAACAAAACTGGAAACGAAAAGAGAAAGAAAAAGAAAACATCGGAAATAAAAACAGCTCGTTCAGAATACATAATTACTACCATCGTCATCGACATGTTCGTTATCACCAGCATCTCCAGATATCCCTAAGAGCCTTGTGTGACGTAGCACAGCCCAGCTGTCGTAAGAATGCGCAAAGAAAAGAGGATGGAGGGAGGGATGGAGGAGGAAGAGGAGGAGGAGAAGGGGGGGGGGGGGGGGGGTACTCCAGTGTAGACTGTAGAGTGCAGTAGTGGTGCAGTTTGTGGGGAAACACTGGGCTTCATTTAGAGAAATCAGGATTCAAGCCTGTATTTCATGACAAAAACAAACGTCCGCACGTTGAAGAATGATTTGAGATGATGAATCTGCGACCGATTTTTGTAAATGACGCCCAGGGTCAGCGTGCGCCTACAACCCCACTGATCAGTGGTCAGATATGCCTCACACAACTAAAACTGTCCCACGCCAAAAAACTATACACTGGCCCTGAATCAGCGTGGAGAGAAGGCGCTTCCCAAACAGTGGGTTCGTTTCGCTGCACTGGGCGGGGCCTCTCCCCCCCCCATACATCAGCAGGCCCAGACGGAGCAACGTATAAAAACGCCTTTCTTTAATTAAAAGGCGTCTCGCTCCGGTAAAGTGAACAAACGTGGTGCAAACTCGGCCGTGGTGTCCGCCCAGGCAGGAATGAAAGCTGGCTACAGTCGCTCCGTATGCTTGTGACGGACTATTTCAGTCAGAGATCTAAGCCACACTGCCTCCTGGAGACGTGGGACTAGACGAAGGGAACGGGAGGGGAGGAGAGGAGGGGAGGGGGGTGCTTGATGTGTGGGAAGAGATGTGTATGTGTGTGTGTGTGTGTGTGTGTGTCTTTTTTATGTGTGTGTGTTTACATGTGACATTTCAGTTCTGCATCTGCTCAAAGAACTTGTAGGTTGGGTTCTCGTAACCGTTCTGCTGCATCTTGGACAGGTGGCGCTCCTCGGGGGTGACGGCGGCGTCGACCTGGAGGGGAGCCAGGGAGAGGGTTACACACACGCTCATATGGTGAGGACAATCTACATTTTAAGGCCTTTTTAATGCTTCCTGGATGTGATTTTATTAAGAGTGATTCACAAAAAGGAAGTCACGGCTACGTGTTTTTTAATTTAGCTGCTAATGAAAGTTGTGAAGTGATAAATGAGGATAATTGGAAAAAGGAAACTCTACATTCACGTCTTTTTCAAACACACATACCTCACACAATCCAATATCTGCACGTGCACACCATCCCCCACACACACACCACACTGACCGCCTTATAGAACAGCTTGCACACACACACACACACACAGGTCAGCTGTTTCCCACCTCGATGACTCCGTGGTGGATGGAGGTGTACTGCTTCTTCCTCAGCATCACCAGGGTGATGACGATCACGGTTGCTATGACAACGCCGCCGACCATCAGCCCGATGATGGCGCCCTTGTTGGAGCCCACATCCTCGGCGAAGAAGACCTGCGGGAGTTGAAGGGCAGATCGCAGTCAGACGACCTGTCAGTGACACGACCAATCACACCTGGCGTGATGGTTTTAATATAGCCGGGGCAGAGAGCGCGCCGTGGAAACGATGTGTTGTTGCTGACGCTGCTGAGTAATGAGTGTAGTTCCGGCACAGCGGGGCTCAGAGTTAATTGTGCTTGGAGATGGTTTGCATGTTACCTCGCCCAGAGATCCTCTGAGCTCTACTTTTTATCTCCAAAGTGTCTGAATATCAGTGATTTGTGTCCACTTTCATCTCCCCAAATCATTGTGCAGTGCCTGCTGTGTGTAATTACACCTGCTCCTCACATGTACCTCCTTATGTCTTTGTAAAAACTGCATCATTACAGAGTCACATTTGGCCTGTACGTAACTGCTGGGGGACAAAGAATATGGAAGCCCATCAGAGCCAGTGTGATGAAGTCATTTTAATGAAAAACTTTCTCAAAATAATGAGTTAGTGTCTTAAGATGATGAAAAATGTTCTTGACATAATAACTTGCTCATCTCATAATAAAATAAAAATAATGACTTTGTATTATTATCCAATTATTTTGAGATGCAAAGTCATGAGAAAGCTATTCAGTATTTTGAGATACATATTTAAGTCATTATTTTAATAAAGTTTTAGCTTATTTTTCATTATTTTGAGATGCCAATTATTTTTATTTATTGTTTATTTATTTTGAGCTAATTATTGCCTGCCTGCTAATTATTTAGATAATTTCTGTTTTTATTTTGAGATACTATGTAATTATTCTAATAAAGTTTTTTATTATTTTGGGAAAGTAAATCATTATTTTGATATATTCTGTATTTTTTTCATTTTGAGATACATCATCTTGAGAAAGTTTTTTTAAATTATTATTGAGATACTATGTCCCTATTTTGAGATATTAAGTAATTATTTTAATGAAGTAAATCATTATTTTGAGAGACCAGCTCATTATTTTATCTTTATTTTTCTATTTTAATGTTGATATACAACGTCATTATTCTGAGTTACTAAGTATTTATTTTGAGGAAGCTTTTCATTATTTTAAGATACAACGTCATTATCTTGAGAGTTTTTATTTATTATTATTATTGTTGATATACTATGCCTCTATTTCAAGACAGTTATTTGAGATACGTCTCTTTTTTAAAGACAAGTCATTTGTTTTTCATTATTTCGGGAAAAGTAAATGATTTTTTTGAGATACCTGCTAATTATTATTATTATTTCTTTTTTTGGAGAAACTAAGACATCATTTTGAGATTCTAAGCAATAATTTTAATAAAGTTTTTAATTATTTGGGGAAAAGAAATAATTCTTTTGAGATACCAGCTAATTTTTAATATTAATTTTTTTTATTATTAATTTGAGAAACAACATCATTATTCTGAGTTACTAAGTATTTATTTTGAGAAAGCTTTTCATTATTTTCAGATACAACGTCATTATTTTGAGTTTTTATTTATTATTATTGAGATACTATGTCACTATTTTAAGAAAGTTATTCGAGATACATCTTTTTTTTTAAAGATAAGTCATTTGTTTTTCATTATTTTGGGAAATGTAAATTATTATTTTGAGATACCTGCTAATTATTTTGATTTTTTTTTTTTCATTTTGAGATACCAAGTCATTATTTAAAAAAAGTTATTTAGTATTTTGAGATATGACATTTTTAAAAAAAATAAAATAAAATTTCTCATTATTTTGGGAAAAGTAAATGATTTTTTTGAGGTTCCTACTAATTATTATTTTTATTATTTTTTATTTTATTTTGAAAAACTAAGACATCATTTTGAGATTCTAAGCAATTATATTTATAAAGTTTTTTTTTTACCATTATTATTGAGATACTAAATCATTATTTTTGAGAACGTTTTCATCATTTTCAGATACAATTTTGAGAAAGTTTGTTTTTATTTTTAAATACTAACTTATCATTTTTAAGATCATATTTAATTATTTTGAGAAAATTCTCAAAAAAATGATTGACAGGATCTTTTTTTCTTAACACTGGCGAAAATTGTCTTCCATACAATGCAAAGACGCTGTACATTAAGGACACATAGATATTACGGACTGGACTGTGGAATGGGCAATTTTATTCTCATTTAATTTGAATTTTTAATTTCTATTATGAAATTATTTTAACTTATTACCACTGTGTTGTTGTCGACAGCTGAATTTCTATTCTATCACTCTGACTGTAAGGTGCTTTTTAAGTCTAATTTCCTGGTGGAGACATTAATCCAGGCCGTCAGGTGATTTACAGAAAGCGCAGCACGACATGAAGCAACACTGATGCAGTATGACTCAGCTCCAACACAATACTAAGACACGTGATTAAAAAACACAAATGCCTCAGCCTCTCTGTCACAGATCAGGCTGCTTTGTGGAGCTCAGTTTTCACGCAGGACCCAAAATAAATAGACGCAAACGGTGTCTTCTGAGGGGAGAAAAACAAGTCCTGATTATCTACCTGCGCTGACACCAGCGGGGATAATGGGACAGAAGCCTCGGCGCTAACTTCGCACCACCACTGAAGTGCAGATAATCTAACAGAAACACATCTTGACATCTCATCGCCGCTACCCATGCTTGTGTCAAACGTTGCGGCGAGTGGGGACTTAATTTCGGGCTGCCGAGCCTCCGTCTGAGTAATCCTGCAGAGCGCTGATTGGGGTTACGGCGAATATCGAATTAAGGCGTTGACTCAAGGAGGCAGCCTGACACACTGACTGCTCATTGTGAATGCAAGAAATGTGATATGTAATAAAATGTAGGGATTAAGAGATTAAAGTCTTTAGGTGAGAGGAATAAGGTGCACGGATTTGGGTTTGACTGAGGATGGATTGAGGTTTTTGTGCAGGTATTACAATACTGGATGAGATTAATGAATGAATGCACAATCGGGCTGACGAATAATATGACCAGGAGTGTTCTTACACATATAGACGCAACTCTGATCAGAGGACAGTGCCTTTTACACAGTGTGACGCATGCATTATCGCGGTTGTCTCCATGGACACCTGTCTCCATGGTGACAACCTTGGGAGTTTACCATGAGGACAAAGCGGAGACACGGATCTGACAGTGTGTGTGTACTTATGGAAAAGAGAGGGCAGCGTGCCAGGTTGAGTGTGTCGATAAATACATTTCATGTGTGTTGTATCTGCCGCTCTGGTTATTAATGAGTCTGCGTGTATAAATGGATCTGTGAACATCAAATGAGTCTGTGTGTGTGTTTGTTTACCAGTTTCTGGTGGTGAACTTCATATTCAGTGCTCTGTCTGTCCTCCGTCTCCATCCGCAGCTCGGGAATAGCCTCCATCTTCATTCCAGTCACTGGCAAGGGAAGGAAAAGTACTATCTATTATGGATGGTGACACTCAGCCGCTTTCTCCTGCTCTCACACACATACACACACACTTGCTGAGATCAAACTCACTCGCTAAAGCGGGAAGGACAGCCGAGTGTTGGGTGTAACGGCAGTATGAATTGAATGCAGCACGTATATAGGGCTGCGTATACAGTATGGTACGCATAGTCCCTGCAGCTGCATCGCAAATCTCCTGACAGCCACAGCTGGTGCTTTAATGGAGGTCAAGTGGAGCTTGCTGTGCGCAAATAATGGCTGAGTGAAAGAGAGACGGTGGAAAAATACTGTCCTGACTTTACTCTGAGCCTAGACTTCAGAACTGTCCTGTGACGTACTTCAAGAGGTGACGTTGCCTCACCTCAACACATAGGTTGTGTTAGCCTGGAGGCTGCGAAAGGCAATGTGCCACTTTAGCTACGTAGATACATTGTCTACAGTGTGTGTTCCCATGGCAACGATTGCGAGCAAACCAGATGACATCATATACTGATAATATGTTAGGATCACTATTAAATGCGGCACCCTTTCTGTAGAGCATTAAATTAAAAGGGCTCTGTGAAATTCTGAGCTAGCAGCTAGCAGCTAACAGTGCTAACTCCATAAACAGCACCGGACCAAATTGCACCGGTGTGAATGCGTCCTAATAGTGCGTGGACAGAGTCGATCTACGGAGTAGTGAACTGGTGACCTCTGGTTCCCAACCCAAGTCCCTTGGACTGAGCTACTGCTGCTCCCACAAACGCACACACGCATGACCACACACACAGCGGCAGTGTGACTTCATCTCTGCTCAGGATGCCATTACTGCACCATATCTTTACATAGCACGCAGTGATTTGCTGCTGTACTAATGCTCTGAATGTTGCACACAGAACCTTTACTGTCATTATTAATGATTAATAAATAACTGACTAATGCTTTATGGAGCAGTTATCAGCCGCTTTTAAGAGCAATGTGGGTTTCCAGATTGTGAAAAACACCATTTGCTAAGGCTCTAGTCACTAATTAACATCAATTTAGCAGTTAAACGTGTTAATAAAGTCATTTATCACTTCATTACGAGCCATCAACTAAAGTTAGTAAGTCATCAGCAATTATGAACTGATGTTTTTCACAGCCTGGCAACTCAAGAGTTCTTGTATATGGTTTATAAGTGCTCTATAAAGCATCAGTGAGAGATTTATTCACAACTAATTCATCTTGATTGCTAAAATCACATCACAACAGTACCAACCTGGCCGTGTGGGAATGCCTCTGTCGAGACTCGGGCGAGAGTCCACTGGCTCAACTAGAGAGAGGAAAAAATTTATATTGTTTTGTAATACAATATTTTTTTAATTCTTAACAATGCTACAAAGCCCAGTGATCCACTAAGTACCTTGGTTCTCAGTGTTGGGCTGGTTGAAGCTCTCAGGGTGGATGAATCCGACTCCCCCCATGCCCAGTGTGTCCTCCTGAGGCAACAGGTCGGTCTGGCCGTCTCCCAGCTCCTGGTCGGGCATCAGGGCGTCGTTGCCGTAGCTCACCCTCACGTCCGTCTGCAGGTTGGCCAGCTGCTGGGCCATCTCCGCCTGCTCCCTCTGCAGAAGCTCTGCATGGAGGAAGGAGAGGTTTGTATTTAAGTTTATATATCTGCTTAAAGAAAATGTTTTCCCATGCCATGACCCCACAAATGTGTCTCGGCCTCCAAGAAATATTGTTGTAGACCTGGTGCTTTTTCCTCCGTCTATGTTTGCTCCTCTGTGTCTGTGTCTGTGTGTGTGTGTGTGTGTGTGTTTTGCCGAGCAGTACAGACTGTGACAGTCTCCGAGACAGAGACACAGATGGCTGCGTGACGCACGCAACTCCAATAAACCCAAAAACCCACAGAAACCTAGCGAACGCAGGGGCGGGGAGGGAGGGAGGGAGGGAGGGGAAAGGGGATTTATCTTCCCGGCAAACAGTTTCATTTGACTCTGAACAGAAGAATTAGGCCAAATCGCTGCTATGCCCTTATCAACACAACAAAATACAACTGCATTTTTTGGGGAGGGGTAGAATTTGGAGCATTCAATCTCTCTGTTACGTGTCGTACAATCAGGACAGGGCATTTTCTACTGTATCTTTCTCACGCCATGTTCAGCTCAGTTTGAGTTACCAATAGTGCCAGATAAACATAATTTTTCAGTGTATTAAAGGGGTAGTTTGGATTTTTTTGAAGTGGGGTTGTATGAGGTACTTACCCTTAGCCAGTGTATTACCTACAGTAGATGTCAGTCAGCACGCCTCCAGTTTGGAGAAGCAGGCTGGAGTCAAGACACAGAAGCTAAGCTTCTACAGCAAAGACTGCTGTGGATGGGGGCCAGCAACAAAACCAAATTCCATCTTTAAAAACCCACATCAGTTTAAGTGTACACCTCATTTAGAGTATTTCCACTGCTTTACCTTGATGTCAGACCCTGATTTCTGAAAGGAAAATGAAGCCATTACATTGTTCTCTTCACAGCCAGACTCCACTGAGAAAACCAGTATTTTAACATCACTGAACACAGGAGCTGCTGGTGTACTGCTGCCTCCAGTAGTTAGTTTGTGTTATTGGGTGACTTTCGGTTAGTTCGGATTCACTAAAGTCACACAGTAACACAAAATAACTAACTGATCGAAGCAGTAGTCAACCAGCAGCTCCTGTGTTCAGGGAGCTAAAATGACTCTTTTTGTCAATGGAGTCTGGTGGCTTGACGAGATGCAAAGATGGAAAAGGTAAAGCAGTGAAAATATTCTTAATATAGCGCACACTTAAATTAATATAGCTTATAAAGGTTGGACTTTGTTTTTTGGTTGGCTAAAATAGATAGAATGCTTAACTTCCATGTTGGCACTCCTGCTGCTTCGCCAAACTGGGGGCATGCCAACAATCTACAGTACAACTTCAAAAAATCCAAAATCTTCCGTTAAGTTTCAAGATGTCAGACTCACCAACTTGGTCCTGGATGTCATCAGCCACACCCGGCACCTTGTAGAGAAGTCCCAGAGACTGGTTCATACGCTCCTCGATGACACGCAGGTGGGTCAGCACCTATTACAGATGCGCAAGTACATATAAAACTGCGTGAGCTTCTTGAGAAAAAAAAGCACAATATATTTAGTTAAGTGACACTATGGCTTCATTTACGAGTAAAATGATGGTGCTACCTGAGGTCTGATCTGCGCAGCCTTCTTGGGATCCACCATGCGGACGTGTTCAAAGTGTTTGAGGGTGTGCTGCCTGTCCTTCTGCTCGGCACGCACGTATTTCTTCAACAGGCTGAAGACGTGGCGAGGCTGCAAAGACGATGACAGATGGTGAAGAGCAAAGGAAGGACAGACTGTTCAAAGACAAACCTTCGTTCTTGCAACCAAAACCAAAACTAAAGCTCAAAGGGTGTAAAACATAATGTTGTTTTCTTTCAATTGTGTTCTACAAATCAGAATATCACAAAGGTAATCAGTACGAGATATGCCTTTAAATCATTTAAACTTTTAGGGAGTTGAGGAAAAACTGATTTTATAGACTGTATCCAGTGCATTTATCTGATTTCACAAAGCATACACTGCATAAAGGGCTTCATTTTAAGTGTAGTGATAAAACAGACGCAAAGGACAAACAAAACAAAACACTAACAGCAGAATTATTCCTGTTTTACAGAAGGTCAGATTCAAGGAAAATATCTCACTTCAAATAAAAAAGGAGCAAGAAATATCTTGATGAATAGCTGAGAATCTTAAAAGCAACAACAAGGAGGATGGAACAGGAAAAGTAAGCTCTGCGAGAATCTTAAAAAGTACTGTAAATCACAGGGGAAGTGACTTTGATACTGATATCACTGTCAATCATCTGCACCGGTGACAGGAAAGGAGATCGGCGCTATACATCGTACCCTGGGCGGCTCCTGCTGCAGTGCAGTCAGGTAGCTCTCCAGAGCCAGGCGGCGGCGGTCATTGAGCAGAGCCTCCACCCGGGCCATGTGGGTCTCCACCAGCTGCTGCCTCTCGCTGGCTGCCTCCTGCTCCAGGGCCTCCACCTTCTCCTGGAAACGCTGCCAACATTGCAACACATAGATAAAAAAGGACGCCAAAAACATCGGGTGGTTATGTTATATCTCTGGTTTGTACATGTCTTACCTGGATGACGGCCTTCTTGTCAGCACGTGGGAGATTCTTAGCTTCCCTCTCTGCCTCCTCCCACTCTCTCATCACCTGAGTAGAAAAACAAACACCAGAATTACCACCTTGCAGTTGTATGCCTCCGCAAACCAGTTTAGTTGGACTTACAATTCATCTCCATGTCTGTGAAAATATGGAAGCTCCACACATCTTCACCCCGGCAGCACAGAAGATCAGTGTCACCTAAGATGAGTGTCACCAATTCAGCATCTGAAGTGTCTCTCCTTCTGTCCTTGAGTTATGACGTTGAGTGAAGCCAGAGAAGTGTTTCAAGTACTTAAACATTTTGTCACATTTCATATTTGTGTGAAATTTTGTCAGAATTAGCACATAAGTTCTTGATCTTGACCTTCACCCAACAAATTCTAATCATCTATCTATCTATTTTCACCAGCTTATCCGAAGCAGGGTTGTTGGGGCAGCAGGCTGAGCAAAGTATTCTAGACATGCCTCTCCCCAGCAACGCTTTCCAGCTCCTCCTTGGGGATCCCAAAGCGTTCTAGAGCCAGATGAAATATATAATCCTTCCAGCGTGTTCTGAGTCTACCTCAGGGCCTCCTACCAGTTGGACGTGCCCTGAACACCTCTAGCAGGAGGCGCCCAGGAAGCATCCTGATCAGATGTCCGAACCACCTCAACTGACCCCTTTCAACGCAAAGGAGCTCCCTCTGGATGTCCCAACTCCTTACCCTATCTCTAAGGCTGAGCCAAGCCATCCTTCTAAGGAAACTGATTTCGGCTGCTTGTATCCATGATCTCATTCTTTTGGTCACTACCCAGAGCTTGTGACCATACGTGAGGGTTGGGACATAGATGGACCAGTTAATTGAAAGCCAAACGGCCGATCCATCTCATACGCCATTCTGCCCTCACTCATGATCAACACCCTGAGACACTTGAACTCCCTCGCTTGGGGCCGTAACTCTCTCACAATTCTAATCAGTTCATTCTTAAGTCCAGGTGGACGTCTGTGCCAGATTTGACTGAATTCCCTCAAAGCGTTCTTGAGACACAGAGTTCACAAGAATGGGACATACAGACAGACAACCTGAAACCATAATGCCTCTGGCCACAGCTATCGCCAGCATGGAGGCATAAAAACAAAACTACAAAATGTGTTTTGTGAGGTCACAGACACCAAATTCTAATTACTTCATCTTTGAGCCCAAGGGGACGTTTGTGCCAAATTTAGAGCAATTCCCTCCAGGTGTTCCCAAGATATCGCAGTCACAAGAATGGATGTACAGGTGGAGAGATGGGTGGTAGGACAACCTAAAAACATAACACCCGCAGCCATGTCTGTTGCCAGCATGAGAGCATAAAAAGGTTAATGTAACTTGTCAATCCACTTTATCTTCCCATGTTCTGTCACAGTTTGATTTTACACCTGAGTGAAACATCTTGTTGCTCTTTGTTGCGTGGATCTGCTCTTTTCACGGCTGTCTAAATAGAAGAAAACCCGACATTTTACACGGCTATGAAAAGATAACATCTGGGCTGCAGAGGGTAAATACCAGATCCTTCCGGTCTATATTAATAATCCCTTCAGATTGAGAATGTTGAAATGAGGGAGTTTCTGCTTTTTTTATCACAGGGGGATTTATGTGCGAGGTCAAAGTGCAGAAGTGAAGACACTGAAAGTCCCACAGTTTCTGTTCCCTTTTCGTTCGTCCTCTCTGACTCACAGGAGACATTAATTCATGGCAGGCATTTACCAAAGAAATGACCTCACAGTATCTATAAGGATGAAGTCAACTGTGTGAAATCGGGTGACGCTGTGCCTGCAGCAACCCACACAAAACAAACTATATAAAAAAAGGAAGTAAAACAATGCTTTTAGAGGCACAAGGTTGTCTTTAGTGTTCTTGTTCTTGGAGTGTGAGCTGGTTGATTAAAGAATGCAATTAAAGTTGAATTGGCTCGGTCAGCCTACCCAGAGGGGATTAATAAAACGCACCTATTCGTTTTTATTTGCCACACCTTTTCTCCTTCCATTTCCTATTCATAGAAAAATCTTTGCCTCTCCCTACTGCAAAGAAAATCCTGCTGCGCTCTGCCTGCTTGGCTACCGATACTCATTCACATGTACGCAGGGACTGCTGATCAGCTTTCAGTCTACTGAGTAAAGTAAAAAGGTATTTATTCCCTTTGCTTCCTCCCTCTCCGTCAATACCTGGGACATCCTCTCACGGTGTTTGGCCTCCAGGCTCTCTTTGGCCTTCTGGAAGTGGGCATGTTCGTTCTCATCGGCAGGCGTCTCCAGGTAGTGGTCCACTGCGTCGGGAGAGCTGGGCGTGGCTGTGGGCACTGCATAAAATGAAAGTAGAGGGAGAGAAAAACAAGGACGCGGGAGGGTGAAAAGACTTTCGGTGAAGCATCTTTTTAATTGCACACTTTTATTTGGTTGATCTGGGGACTGGCGGTGTTCCCTCAGCACACACAAACACAAAACACAGAGCCTGAAATGGGTTAATAGGGTTAGTGTGAGATTGGGAGAGAAAGGAAACAAGATAGTAGCTGGAAGCCAGCACCCTACGAAAGCAAACAAGCGAGCGCCTCAGATGACCCGTACTCTTTTGTAGGAGAGAAACAAAACCCCTCTCTCATTTATATAACTTCTTTCAGAGCGTGATGCGGCTCTCTTGCCAAAACACTGATGCCGGAATATCACCTGGGGGCTCGAAAGCACTGACTGCAGTTGGGTCGACTTCGAGCAAGAAATATAAATGGACCACATATTGCGTGAAAGCTGGATTTAATCAGTAGAGAGTTGATTATCTTTCACAAGTGTGCTCTTAAAAGTGGTTGGTGGTATGTGTGTGAATATGTGTGTGTGCGAGCGTGAAGGTCGCACGTCATGTGAAATTGGTTATGTCTGAGGAGAGCGCATGACTGCACCAGACACGGAAAAACAACAGAGATATTCACTTTGACCTGAGCCAAGTGTTTTGTTGGCCATTTATAGGATCAGTCTGCCCAAATTACGACTTCTCACCTACCTATACTCGCATCATGTTTGGTTTATTTCCCCAGTTTAGAGATGTCTGTCCCCTCCCCAACATAATGAGGTGACTAGACTTTAGCTTGTGGTGCTAGCAGCGACATCTACTTTCAGATTTAGCTCAATTAACTACATCTTGTGCCCTTGTTACTCTGGATAATCCACGTAACATGTTCATTGGGAATATCTATTTGGTAGAAAGTACCTCTAATGGAAACTGAGGGATTTTTTTTTCTCTTTTCAAACAAATGAAGCGAACCTTTGACTACACTACTACTTCCTATTCTTTGCGCTTTAGGGAAAGTATCGAGTGTTTTCAAGTCAAAGCGCTCAAGCCCGAATGAATGGAGTCGCTGGTGTTAACGTCAGAGTTAAGTTGCAAGTCTTTCTTGGTTTTGCCAAGTCTAAACTCATCAAATTTATCTTGAGTCTGACTCGAGTCCAAGTCATGTGATCCAAGTTTTTGATAGATGTCCAAATAACAGTTATGAGCAGTGAAGTATCTCGATCCTTTACTTAAGCAAAACATAAAATACCTTGATCTCAATATACTCATTTTAGGTAGTTTGTCACTACTTTTTATACTCGTGGTATAGTACTGCATCATATCATAACTTTTTTTTTATGTAAAAGGACATAGTGTCAAATGCCCCCTAGAATTCAACCACCAACTTCTAATCAGTTCAGTGTTCAGTCGAGGTGGATGTTTGTGCCAAATTTGAGGAAATTCCCTTACTTTTTTTTTTTTTTTGAGATATCGCGTTCATGAAAACAAGATGGATGCAAGGTCACAGTGACCTTGACCTTTTACCTATGACCACTAAAATGTAATTGGTTTATCGTTGAGTCCGATTGGACGTTTGTGCCAAATTTTAGGAAGTTCCTGAAAGGCGTTCTTGAGCTATCACATTTAAAAGAATGGAATGGACGTAGGTAAGGCCACAGCTATCGCCTGTACATTACTGGTGCTTGAGTAAATGTACTTAGCTACGTTCCACCACTACTTGTGAGACGCTGCACTAGTTCGTGATCATAATTATCCAAAATATCAGTTCATTAGTGAGTGTTAATTGTTTTGGGAACAGCGAACGACTAAACAATAAAATGATTTTGGGCACAGCTTTGGGGTTTTTTTGGAGGCAAACAGCTCTTGTTGTTGACCAAAATAGAGAGTGCTCGTAAGTGCTGCGTGACTTTCCAAATCACAGCCTTTAGAAATGGCGAAAGCTTTCATTAACTGAACAAACACTCAGAAAATAAAGACAAAAGTGTCATTTGTTGTGTGATAATTACTCGGATTATTACTGCAAATATCACGCGCTTTATATTGACAAAAAGCTGCTATGTGACTAAATACTGGTTGCACTGACACTGACTGTTAATGGACCACCCATGCAAGTGGTGTGTGTGTGTGTGTCTGTGGGTTTGTGTGCTGCCGTGGGGGAAATAAGACACTGCAGCACTTTCTCACCTCCACTATGCTCAGCAGAGCAGAAATCCCACACCATAACACACTTGCACACACACACTGGTTGCCCAAACAACACACACACACACACACACACACACAAAGTAGATAAAATTAGATCAAAATATAGGGAGATGGAGATAGCATGACTCCATTTTGCTGCAGGGCAGATCATGCACTGTGCGACTGAGACACACACATACACACACACACGTATCAAGCAAGGTCACTGAACCTTACACAACACTGGAATCAGCATCAGAGCCAAACACTTAAACTGCCTTCCGCTTCCCATCTATAACACACAACCCCTCTCTGCAGACACACACACACACACACACACACACACACACACACATACACACACAGAGTCTCCTGGCAATGAAAAAAAAAAGCCAGATGAAAAATAGGTTTGCAATCCAAGACTGAGCAACTATTTGAAATCCAATCAGTTCACTTTGTGACTGAATGATCACGTCTGGCTCAACAGGAAGTGGCGAGAAATACTCTGTCTTTTAAAGCCGTTGTTATTAAGAATCTCTGATAGCCAAACATCGTAACAAGGTGCGAAAACCATCAAGCAATCGTCCTCATTTCCAGCATTGCCCCCGATGATCAATCACCACAATGTGATATGGAAGGCAGGTATGCTCTGGGAGTGTGTAACGATGTATTGATGAGTTTTTCCCTTACTGCTACCCAGGAAACCTTTCACATTTTCAAAAACAGCAGCGGGGTAATTTGACATCCGATTTAAGTGAACGTAATGAATTAACCAGAGCCTATTTCCTCAGTGGCAAGGATGGAATAATGTCAGCAATCCTGCAACGTGTCAGGGATGTAAGGGGTAATGTGCGGCGAGGGGAGGATTACTGCTGAACAATTCCTGCCTGGATGATTTTACAGCTCGTGCTCGTGTTAAAGTAATATATAAGATGATGCCAGCGAAACGACTGTAATCATAGGAATTACAGTAGTTATCATTGATGCTGTGTCGGGCAACAGCACTGTAACTATTGCAATTTAAAGAAAAATCTACAGAATGTCGTCCCACCTCCAAAGCAAATTGTCCATGAAAATGAATCCTATGTATGTAAGCGTTGTTTGGCAGAAGGTTTCACTTCTTAAAGGGTAACTTCAGTCATTTTTAACCTGGACCATTTCCCCCACACTGTTGTGTGTAAGTGAGTAACGGAGGTTTTTTGAAATTGCTGCAGAATTGAGCAACAGCGCTGCAGCCGAAGCAGCGAAACACGTTGCAGTGTCACCAACTGGGGCGTTTGTGCATCGTCAATTTACGTCCACTAAGTTTTTATGTCACAGACAGGCTGAGATTGTTGTTTTAAGTGTCTGATAATATTATGAAAAGGACCAGACAGAGGTTGACCTTGTAATTAAAGAGTAAGATCCTTTTTGTTTAACCAGAAAAGCGCACCAGTCATTTAAGCATGTATAGCGCATATATGCACATCTAACTGGGTGAATTAAGGGTTTATTTCAACCAAACCAGAGTTGGTGATTGTTGGAAGATGATCCCAGACACATTTTATGAGTTCTGCTTTGTTTCTGTTGACTTTAAATAAAGTGTGTTTTACAATGAGTGTGTTTACATGGACAGTTTAATTCCCTTTTCATTCGGAATGAAAGTTCATTCCTATTAAAAGTGATCTTGTAAACACCTAATTCCGAATGAAAAACACGGTCTTCTATCTCCCTTCTTTGACCTCCTGCCTCTCTTCTCCTCCTCAACAGACGAAGCATTAGCAGAACAAGGTTGTTGTTGTACAGCTGCTTCAGGAATAGAAGCAAAATAAGTCGAAAAAAGGAACTAAGAACGGCGTTGTCAAGCATCTTGTTATCCGGAATGAGGACTACAGTGTTTTCTTCTGGTAAATGTTGAAGCATAACATCTACCCCGCCCTCTATTCAATCAGAAACCTTCCCTGCCCCAAACCTTGCACGGACCCGAATGAAGGCGATTAAACTGATCTCCCGTGTAAACCCTCCTTCGGAATGAATATTTCCCATGTAAACAACCTGGAAACACTTTAATTCCGAATGATTTCATTCTGAATGAGAAGCCATCGTGAAACCGCAACCAATGATAAAACTATTGTTTATTTAAATTGAGTCTGGTGGGTTTGACGGTGCTTTTCCTGGTTAAATAAAAAGGATCTAAGGACGCATTTACACGAGGATTGTCCGGGGTACTTGGTTCGATTGGGCGGGGAATGCTGAAAACCAAACTGCCTGGACAACTTCACGCAGTTACCAGGGTTCACTTGCACTTGAACCGAGACCCGCCAGTTTTCAAGCAGACTAGGATTCGCTCATTTGGTCTGCACCAGAGTTCGAATGAGCGTTCACACCACTCCAAACAAACCGAACTATCCGTGGAAGCGGACCAGGGTTCGTTTAAAGCGGACCAAATAGCGCCAGTGTTTTAAATAAAGGTCTACCTCTGTAGGGATCCCTTCCATAATGTTGTCAGACACCTAAAATAACAATCTGAGCCTGTCAGGGTCAAAAACAAGCTCTTTTATTGGACGTGTATTGAGGATGCACAATTGCCCCTTTGACATTACACTGCAGCCGGTTTTGCGGCTGCTGGCTGCAGTAGATTTGCTTAATACTGGACCAATTTCAAAAATAGCTATCTCCATTAGTCACTTAGAAACACACAAAAATGAAAATAGAGTCCAGTTTGAAAAATATGGAGAGCCCCTTTAACTTGATTTAGTATTCTGAAATACTAAACATCTTCACAGAGGATTCGGAGAAGCCATACAGGATTTCTTTTTATCGCCATAGCTTGAATTTAACTCCTGAAACACCTCTCCAGCTTTTGTGGCTTAAAGTAAATGCTTCCCAAAACATCTTACACACTGAAAGAAGTGTTACAGTAAAGAGAAGAGTGAGCGACACACGGTCAGGTTGGTGGCTTCAAGAAACCACAGGGGATTACAGGAAAAGGTAAAGTCTGTTTTTAGTGCAAACACATTGATATTTTACATTTATTTATACACACAGACGGTGAGGAAAAGGTTAGCCAGGAATGGAGCCGACAGGTAGGCTACATCTAGAATAGAAGCACACCAAGCGAGGAACTCTTGGGATAGACAGCGTGTAAAAATCAAGGGGTTAGAGACAAACAACTGGCGCTCAGACCAGCGAGCTGCTGGTCGAGGGTTAGCTGCTGTCGGGGCAGGACTTACTGACGCTGCTGCAGACAGACAGGCAGTACTCCTCAGAGTCAAAGTTATTCCTGTTGCCTCCGCAGCCGCCGTAGATAAACTGAGCACAGCGGCCCTCCTGGCGGTCAAAGTACCAGCGGGGCAGCATGGCCCGGCACGGACCTGTCTCTGCATTGGCCCAGCACACATCTTGGAGGACACATATACACACTTATCATTTGTATGTTCTCTACCTCGACTTAAACTCAAGGATATATTGAAATAAAAGACCCGATGTCAGTAGCATGTGAAGAAAGCGAGGTGTAAACGTTATTAATGCGACTCGGAATTGACTTGAGGACCAATTTAATACTAAAATGAAGAAACAAAGCTGGAACAAGCAGTTCTGATTCTAATGGAACGTGGCTAATGAAAGCTCTAATGTGACAAATGAGCACAATAAGAAAAAATGACAGCAGGAAATTAATTGTTGAGGAACATGAAGTTCAATTGTGTCTAGCAAAGCATAAAAAATGGAGGGATAAACACGTTTTGTATGTTGTGCTGCTAAGCTTGTTCCACATTAATCTAAATGAGAAGAAACCTGTCGCCTGGTTACTGTATTTAAGATGTAAGCATTTCTAAAGCAGCCTTGAATGTAAGGTATTTCCAAGGCTTTTCAAGGACCTTCCTGATAATGACAAAAAAAATGACGACTATTTATAACAGGAGATGAAAAACGCCCACGTAAGAAATGCTCCTCACCCCTGACAACCTCCTCCACAGACTCGGTGGTGGTGGTCGTGGTGGTTGTCGTCATGGCAACGTTGGTGGTGGGCTCGTCGGTGTCATCGCTGTCGTCGAGAGTGTCCACGATGTCATCGTCTCCCTCCTCGTCCTCCTCCTCTTCTTCTTCCTCCGCCGCCTCTTCGTCCTCCTCTCCGTCTCCGTCCTGGTCGTTGTCCAGCACGTCCTCTTCCTCCTCCTCTTCCTCGTCATTTTCCTCCGCTACCTCCTCCTCTTCCTCGTCCTCCTCGACCACAGATGGCCTGGTTTCCTCTTGCTGCTCTGCTGGCTCTGGCTCCCGCACCATACTGGGAGGGAAGGAGGGATGAAGGGAGGGAGGAGAATGAGAAAAATGAAGGTAGGGAGGAACAGAGTAAGGGGACATATGGAGAGACAATTTGGGGAAGGAGGTGATGAGGAAATGAAGACAGGGAGGATGAATGTGAAGGATAGAAGGACAAATACTCTAAATTATAACCGACTGGCAGTTTGCGTCCAAGGAGAGAAATTTATCCTCGCTGCAATGTTAAAAGTGAAAGTGGAGGCATCTCTGATCATCTAGAGCGCTGATGTATTACTCCACTGCCGCCTTGCCCTCATTTATCTGCGTGTGTGTGTGTGTGTACCTGGTGTCAGAGTAATCAGTCTCCGCTCCACCCCACCAGACATCGGAATCATCAGCGTCCTGCTCGGCGCTGTCAGCGTCACGCTCCGCCTCCGCGGGGCAGCACACAAACTCCACTCCTCTGAAGCGGTCGATGCCGCACGGCAACAGCATCCCGTAGTCGTGGAGATTCATGGTGCGGTCTCCACAAGACTACAGGCGTTAAGTATGACGACACACACAGATAAACAACAGATCAGTAACTGCTCCTGGTAGTTGTTACAGTAGTGTGTGTTCATATGTGTGTGTGTGCTCACCTCCTTGGCGACAGTGTGCCAGTGCAAGTGGCTCTCGCACTGGTCCATGCGCTCCTGGTGCAGGAACTTGCACTTGTCAGGAACGAGCAGGGCGTCGCTCACAAACTCTCCCACTGCAGCAAAAACAATATGCATATTCATTATTCATACACAATGGGCAGCTGAAGACACAATTTCAACACTGATGACTCCCATAAAACACAGCTGACTCCAACCCCTCAGTTGCTATGGCAACTTTTGTCTTGTAGTAACCAGAGCAAGATAGTGATCTTTTCTTTGTTTCTGGAAATGCCTTCACACACTGAAAGCACTGGGAACTGTGAATTGGCAAAAACAGATATGGGACTCACCCAGGCAGCGGTAGGGCACCACGATGTGCATATGACTGCGACACTGCTTGCGGCCCTTCTTGCACCAGTTCTGGATGCTGACTGGCTGGTTGGCCTCCACCACGTTGGTAATCTGGAGCTCTGGGTACACCTACACACACAGGGGCGGAGTAAAAAAATATCTTGCATCAAATCTCAAAAACACTATCAATTTCTGATGAATAGTTTACATGCAAAGATTTATGTTAGTGGTTCATTTCATGTTGCGACCACTAGATGGCAGTGTTGCAATCTCTCTTCAGCCATTGACTTTTCCGCTCTGATGTAACTTGTTGCTAGCGTAAACACAAAAAATACAGGCCTATGAAACAGGCAGGGCTGTAAAGAGTGCACCGCTATAAGTAACAGTTTCTTAAAGCCAGGTTTTAAAAAATAGTAATATATGGGCTTGCTTACATTTTCGCAATACATGGCAATATATTTATTGTATGTATCGTATCGGCAGATTCTTGACAAGCCAGTTGAGCATGCTGAATCTGCTTTGGTGACGGCAGAGCCTGTCGATGAATGACATCATTCTGATCCGAGTTCAGCTCAGCACACGATTAGAGAAATTAAAGTGAGGAAAGTAAACAAACAGCTAAAGTCAAGACGGAGTGAGACTAAAACAATCTTGTTTCATAAGGTAAGAGTATGTCTCTTCAGCCGTTGAGCTCTCGAGTCGAAACATTTCCTGATGGTTTGCACTATTGTTCACTGGACTGTGTTGTTCAAGTGCTAATTGGCTAACTAGCATGCAAGATGATCATCCAGTTTCCTTTTTAAAAAAAAGCCGATTACAGACGTCTGCTGGTGTGGAGAGTTATTTCCTCCCACATATGCCTAGAATGTGCGTGCTGGATGGCCATCGGCAGTCGTCTTTGTGGGGTGTTCATGTGCAACATTTTGGCCGAGACACAGGCGACCTCAAGCAATACAACAGTTGACTTTCATTGCCGCTAGTTCTCTGAATTTGGTTTGATGTGACAGGACCTTTGCACACAGCGGTACACATTATAGAGACATCATCACGAAAGATGGGCATTTTAGGTAACTTTCATATTCTAGCACTCGCATTAAATTACTATAGAGCACTCGAGTACTTGCAATAAAAAAAATTCTAACCTCATAGGAATGTAAATAGGCAAACAAGTGCAAATTTAAATTAATTTATTGACCAATAAGGCTTCAGTTGTCATAATTATCATCAGGTAGCACGAGAAAAATCAGTAAACCTTCTGTTGCTGCAGTTACATAGGTGAGACTCAGTGCTGAAGGACTGTCTCCAGAGTCCGGAGCCGCTCTCCTCCTGGTCAGTTCAATATCTGTCCAATTAGCACAAGCTAACTGCAGCATCGGCTAACATCTGACAACAAGCCTTTTAACAATCCCAACAAACTCATACTGACACTGAAATAGCTTGGTAAACCTGTTTATAACGCACTATAATAGATGGAAGTCCTGCCCTACTGTGCTGTGATTGTCTGGTACTCTTCAGGTCCAAGTCTCGCAATTAGAGGTGGTTGGAGTTACGGAAAGAGGTCATGGTTAGGGCTGGTAGTCGTCCATGCCATCACAGTAGGGTGGGAGCAGTGGGATCCATTATAATGCATTAAGAACCCTTGGGTAACATCAATTAAATTGGGTACTCGAGTACTCACGCCCATCCCCATCAGGACAAAGCTGAAAGATAGAAGAATAGGTGCTATTCTAAATAATAATTTTCCATCTTTGTTAGCTGCGTCTGCTCCCTTACTTTGGGAAATCTTTTTTCCAAGATATTTCAATCTGTGCATTACTGCAGTGTTCCCCGACACCACCTCTGCTTGGCAGACTCTGCCGTGTTTACCTCTGTGTTCCTCTCAGCCATGCATGACATCTGCCTCTGCACAATATTCTTAGTCGACGTGTCATCCCTCTCCAAATACATCTCCCCTCGTTCTTTATCACGACACCCCCCCCCTCTCACGCCTCTCCAGATGCAAAGGAAAATAATAATAATTCTGTCACCTTTTTGGGTTCCTCTCACATTTGCAAGTCAGGGTAGGAAGAAAATTTCTATACTCTGGATATCTGTATTTTTCCTTTTGATATTTGAGGTTCAGAATGTTTAAACCTGTGCCTGAGGCTGATTTGTTTGTTATCACAGGATTTGTTATCAGTGGTAACAAAGGGAAACTTATCTTCTTTCAGTCTGTCCTACAAGCTTTTTGGATAAATCTCATTATGCATCACCTCTGCTTATCAGACAACTTCCTTTTATTATTTCCTCTTCCACAGTGCCTTTATGCAGCGATAGCCTGCTGGAATATTCCCCAAACTACAAGACTACAGTTTTCTTTGGTCAACAACACAGAGGTACACTGTGTTGTTGTATTTCTGCATTTGGTCTATGCTGCCTAATTAAAAGCCACCCAGAGCTTTTAAAGTAAAGTCACATGGACTTAAGCAGCTTGTTTACTGAGCTGAGTTTCGGCATTATGTCATGCTGCCAAGTTGGGATTTTGGTGAATAAAAACAAATCTGCTTGTCGTCTCTGTAACCCACTCGTGACGGACTTCTGCGCCCTTATGTCCTCTCAGACCAGCAAGTGCAAAACACCCTCATCTACCCTCTAATATCCAAAGTACTTTGAGTTAGTTTTGTTCAGTTGGTTCAGATTATGAAGAGAACAGAAACTCATATGTTCATTTTATTGGTACCATCTACATTCATCTTTGTTGCCCAAAAAATACTTAAATAAAATGTAAATCCACTAGAAAACTAAAAATGAGACAACTCAATCTTGCTTGTTGTGAAGTCCCCAAAAGTATTCTGCACTGCTTCCTGCTCCATCAGTCTAATTTGCTCTAAGAGAGTCGTCTTAACGGCTAAAAAGTAAATTATTCGAGGCAAAAACCCGACTAAAATGTCACGACTATAAAAATTTATCATCTGGGCTTATTGCTCACTCCAAACAAAATAAACACTGGGTAATTATAGTTTAAGTATTCCATATATCATAGCGTACGTGGCCAAATGAGAGCCATTTTCAAGGCATGACAGGTACTGAAAATGATGATTACAAATGGCCTGGGAGGAAACGACCTCTTTAACCCTGCTGCTACCAAAAAGAAATTTTACCGTCACACTGCTATTATTTTTTCATGCTTCCCTGACATTCTGGATCTATATCTGTCACCTTTTCCATACCCCTTTAGGGCTTTTACTACAGTGCATACAATACAGATTCATATCAGCTTTAATGGGTGGATTAATATGATCATGTAATATCAGACTTAATTGATTCCACAGGGGAAATACACAGTTGTACATTTTAACTACAATCACAGCCTTGCAGGTTTAATACTCCGCAAACCAGTCGAGTTGCAGTTACAGTTTAAAACCATGTCTGTGAAAACATGGATGCTTCACACACATGTTCCCCCGGCAGCACAGATGAAAAAATGTCAGCACTTCATCATTTTATCCTGTTAAACATTTGTGAAATTTGTCATAATAAGCGTATGAATTCTTGAGTAATGGCTCAAGACATGTTTTGTAAGGTCACAGTGACCTTGAGCTTCAACCACTAAATTCTGATCAGTTCATTCTTGCGTCCGAGTGAACGCTTGTGCCAAATATGAGCTAATTTCCAGAAGGTGTACTTGAGACATCACGCTCACGAGAATGAGACAGGTGCAGGGTCACAGTGACCTTCACCTTTGACCACCAATATCTAAATCAGTTCACCCTTAACTCAAGGTGGACGTTTGTGCCGAATTTGAAGTAATCTCCAAAAGATGAGATACCATCTTCAAAAGAATGCGACAACTGAGGTCACAATAACGTTGACCTTTCACTTTTGACCACCAAATTGTAATCAGTTCATCCTTAACTCAAGGTGGACGTTTGTGCCATTTCTTGAAGGTGTACTTGAGACGTCAGACTCACAAGAATGAGACAGGTGGAAGGGCACTGTGACCTTGACCTTTGACAACCAAAATCTAATCAGTTTATCCTCGTCTCAAAGTGGACGTTTGTGCCAAATTTGAGGAAATTCCTTCGAGGTGTTCTTGAGATGACCTGTTCACGAGAATGGATGGACTCAGACTAGAACCCACACCCTCCCCACACTTTACCTCCTGGCAGTACTGCAGGATGCCCTCCTTGGTGCCGATGCAGCTCTTGGTACCCGAGGGGTCCGGCTCCCACTTGCCGCTCTGCACGTTGATGTGCATGTTGAGTTTACTGCAAAACATGGCCACCTGGGGTTCTGCCAAGAGACCCATGGAAACATCTGTGGGCACCTAGGGGTGGGGTGGGGGGGAGACAGGCGAGAGAGAAGGAGAGAGATTTAATGAGATATACCACTCATGTTAAACTCCTTGAGCACTTGTGCTGAAAAATGCAAGACGAGAGCAATTAAATTTCATTACTCAGATAGAAGGGGGGAGGCGGGAGAGGAGAGGAGATTAGCGTGTGAGATAAAAAGTAAGATGAGGTGAGCTGGTTTAAGATGAGAGGAGCGGGGAGAGAGAGGAGGGAAAGAAGCTGAGGAGAGCCAAAGATGAGGCGTTAGGAGCAAATTTTCCTCTCCCAGTCCCATTTTGGGTTTCATTTCTGCGTTCCTATAATCAAACTCTTAACCGTGGCAGTGCGAGCATCGTGCTCGGTGCCTCTGTGTTTATTTGCTGCTGGCTGTTTTCAAGTGTTCAAAAGAGATATTGCTGAAAAATGCTGGAAAAACAGAGCAAAAAAGTGATGGACATCAAAAATCAATAGCTTTTGAGGAATAAATTGCCTCAAACAACAGGCCTGGAGCAATCCAATACACCCTCTGTTTATGGTGTTCATGCACAGGCACACACACACCCACTCAGCTGCCCTTTGCAACACCATTTATGGGAAGAGTGTACATCTCTGTGTCCATGCTGGCTCTTTTTTGTGGACAGTATAGTGTTTATATAACCCTCTGTTGATTCATTTTGGTGCAGCACACAGTGAGCAGGTTGGCTGGAGGCAAGGGGAGTGTGTGTGAGCAAACATGTGTGACAGAGAAAGTCCGCCTTTGGCATGAATGTATTAATTTTTGTGTTAATTTCTGTGTTTGCGTGTGTGTGTGCCACTGCTGTCTGCCTGCATAAGGAGGTTTTGTGCTGAGGTTCCCTTAGGAGAGGAGGTGCAGACAAACCACTGAATGTCTGCATTGTACTGGCAAATGAGCTAGAACAAAATGGGAGGGAATACTGGGGGGGGGGGAGAAGGAGACAGAGGGAGGGAGGAGAGGGACTGTTGCCATTGTGTGCTCCCTAATCTTGTTAATGGTTTTGAAGGCTCTGGCAGGCAAACAAATGTTGTTTTGTGAGATGGATAGCATATTTTTTCCTCCAGACTTGATTCTCTGCGAGCAGCCGGGGGCATAAAGTGCTCTTCCAATATGAGAATAGCTGATGGGGGCCATCGACTCAGATGAATTTGAAGCTGAAAACTCAAATCTTACAATCGATTTAGCAGGCATGCATCTGGTACATCGATGGGAAGATGAAGTTTATTATCGTTTATCAAATTTCATTTATACAATTGGACTGTATGTCTACACTTGGCAGAAGACGGAGACTGTGTTCTCTGGTTATTAGACATTTCACAGTGCATTTATTATTTTGTACAGCCTCCATAGGGGAAAGTGTAGGGGCTGGTGGAGGATGTGACGGGTGCCAAATTGGTAATATTCAGAAACTAAATTTACTGCGGGGATTTTAGAGTGTTATCAACTGTACATTTGTGATAATCATCCGAACATAAAGATTCATATCGAAGCCATTAACCAGACAAGTAGATATCAAACTGCATTATAAGTAATACCTAACAGGTAACAGGTAATACCTAACAGTACACGAGGTCAGAGTCCCCTTGTGTGACGAGCAAAGGTCTTATACTGCTTCACTGGAGCCATATCAGAGTTTCATGAGTTCAGAGTCATCATGTATTCTTAATAACTGATATGAAGCCCTGGATCGCTCAATAATATGCGCTTCAAATGTGCACTTAAGTGTATGATTATGTCTAATATCTATATAATAAATCCATTTAGTCTTCGTATGAATAAAGACGAAAGAGTGTAGTGATGGGTTCTTGGAGGTCGTGTTAATTTCATCAGCTGCTTTATTCTATTTAGTCGTAATTCTGCATCAAATGTCCTTGTAAGTCTTCATCATATCAGTCACATTTTAATTGACTAAAAGTCTGGACATTTTAGTCTTATCATAGTAAAAAAGTATTTTAGTACAGTTTTAGTCAATGAAAACTGTCTCAGGGCTCTGACACACCAAGCCGACAGTCGGCCATTGGTCAATGTAGGGCCGTGGGTAAGCATCTGTTGCTCTAGTTTTTGCAGTGAATCTTGCATCGTTGGCAGCTGTCATCCCTTGTTGGCTGATTTTCGGCCGATTCAGCATGCTGCAATTGGTGGCGGAGCTGGCAGAGCCCATACATGTAGGTGAAAGCAAATACATACTTGTTTGCGTTATTGTTTGCGAGTGCACAGTAAATATTATTCGTTCTTTCAGCATCAGGTCGTGTTGTTAATGTGCTAACTGGCTAACTAGCGTCTTATATTCGTCCTGTTTGAATGACAAATACAGACTACCGCCGCCTGCGGGTGTGGAGAGTTATTTCCTCTCATGCAGGCGCAGAACGTACATGCTGGTTGGACAATGGCTGTAGTCTTTACGGTGTGTTCAAGTGCAACGTTCTGGCAAAAACACGGGCGACGTGAGACGATTTGACATTTGCCAAAAGTTCTTGAGAAGTCTGGTGTCTATGTGGTTATTCATTGTATATACATTACTGCTGATTTATTTTCAAAGATCTCATTGTGTTGATATTCTATCTAAACACCAATAGTCAACCGTACAATATGGTCGGCACACTCTGGCTAAAACATAGGCAACGTCACATTCGCTGAAAGTTCTTGTGAAGTTTGGGGTGTCTGTGCGGTTATTACTGATGCTTACTTTTCAAAACGTTCTCATTGTGCAAATTCTGTGAAAGTACCGACAGTTAACCCTACAATATTGTCGGCGATGTTTTGGCCGAGACGTGGGCGACATGAGGCGACGCAACAGTTGAGCTTCGCCACCACTAGTTCTACGATGTCGGTTTGGTTCGCCCAGGCCTTCAGTCTTTTTCCAGTCATTAGGTTATACTGAACATTTAGGTCAATCGAGTCACGCCAAAACCAATACTTGTGAGATTTTCATCTAATGTGATAAAAAAACACTAGTTCAATGACTCAGACTGTAGGATTGTAGAAAGTGCCTGCTCTAATTTAGGGAATATCCAATATTGGCCTAAATATTACCTGTTTTTCCCCAAGTTACTTTAGGTCTTCCTAACTGTGCTCATTGAGTGCCACCAGTATTAGCCTTATATGGTGCGTGCAGCTCAGGAGTCTATGATATTTCGTCTTATTGTCATAGAATTAAATAAATAAATAAATAAAGTTTTGTCTTTCAAACTACATTTGGTTGTCTTTGTTCGTCTACTATATTGCATGTTCATACAGTCACAGTTAGTGTTAGATGATGTCTGTCATCTTGTCATCGTCTCGTCATCGTCTATATTTAATCATTGGAAAAACGGTTGCTGAAGTACATATTTAGTCATAGTTTTAACGGAATTACCACTGCTTGGAGGCTCAGCCATTTACTGCAGTCAAATGAGGGTAAAAAGATAACACACACACAGATCAGCTTACGCTTCATCCATGTCAAACATACACCTCCAAAGTTCACATCCTTCCCAGGCCAACATGATGAGCCACAAGCTGTGGCGGCAAGGAAATCAGTAAATCCCTCACACACACACTCACAGTGCAATGTGTACAATCCCTACTTGCCCCCAGCTCTCCTCAGCTCCAACACATGGCAACTTAACACCGGGGGCCATCAGTCTTGACACCGGGCCATCTGCACCACACAGGGTTATTTAGAGGTTTGCCGCTCGATTCCCACACTGCCATCTGTGAGTGAGCAGCGCTAACGGGCCAACAGATCAAATCCCATCCTGCTCATTAATAGTTAAACCCAAGGCAAAGTGGGAGCAGAAAGTTTTCAAACAATCTTTAAAAAGTCGTGTGCATGAGTGCTATCTTTTAATTAACTCACTTTCTGGGTGCCCAGTTTCATTTTGACCTTATCTGCCCACCCTCTGGCCTCTCCCTGTCGCTTATTCAAAGAGATAAACCAACTTCCTCTTTGCTTGAGGCATAGGTAGGAAAGTCTGTGCCAACTGCTCGCTGACATTCAAATTCTTTGTGTCATCCTCTTTTGGCTGGCAAATGATATCCTCGCCAATCACTCCCTCTTCTCCTTCCTGCCTCTCAGCCTCTCCACTGCTATCTATCCACCGCTCTGTCTTCTGCTGGAGGAGGAGGGGGGGGGGGGGATCAGCCAAGCCCTCGCTGCAAGCTTATAAATCAGAGTCCCAGGATGATGGTGAAGGCAGGAGCGAGGAGGAGAAAGTGAGAGAAAGAACAATAACCACAATGGCGAGAGACGGGGAGAGATTGGAGAGCAGATGAATTGGACAATAAGGCTTCGGGCTTCGAGCAGAAGGTCAGCGCTCTGCGAGACAGAAAGGATGTGGGGATGGAGGGCCGGAGACAGAGACGGAGACTGACGGAAATCAGGGAAGGCTTTTAAAGGAGAAGATGGGCAATTCTGCTGTCAGACAGAGGTAGTTTAGAGAAAAGGAATGAGAGCATCTTCTGTCATTTCGGCTCCGTGCTGGTTTGGTCAAACTTTTAAAAGATCCTCCAGGCAAACAGCTACACCACTTACGATACTGTGTACAGAAATAATCACTTCCCTTCTACATCTTGAAACAATTCCAGGAATCGTTTTGCAATTTACAAAAAGATAAAAATGGTAAGAGTAAAGGATTTTCTGACAATGCTTTGGAAGCCAGAATCAATCCTGAGCGAGCAACAGATGGACTGAAAGAGAGGCAGACTGACAAATGGCGAGACACATCGGCAGCAATGTGTTAGACAAATGTATATTGTAGAAGGAGACACTAGGCTTCCCTCCTTTCCTTCCCCTCTCTGTCTTTATCCTCAGCTCTAGTTCACATTTCTGTCCGTCTGCCAGCCGGTCATCCTGCAGGGAGGGGATGGAGCGGTAATCTGGGCACTGAGGATTAGGACGGCAGCCTGGTCAGGAGAAATATCCCCCTTTGGTCTCAATCTGGCATGATAGCCATCACCGGAACGGCGGGGAATAAGCCAGGGGAAAGGAGGCTGGCGCTCTATCAGATTGACCCCGAGACGATAGTTCAATTAAAGTCAGCACAAACACCAGTCACATATTGCTTGGCGTGCTCCTTCGGCCCCAACACAAATTACAAGCGATGCAACTCAAGCACTGATCCATCCAAATAGTCTCCCAGCCTCTTGCCACTCTTGTTAATGATACTAGTCGATGAAAGACCTCTATAGTTTGACAAAAGCAAAGTTATAACAAATTCCACAATGAAGAGAATTGCAGCTGCTGCATTTTTGTGTGCTATTTGCAGAAAACAGGCCAACATCAAGTCAGTCTCGGAGAGAAAATACAGACGTAACTACTGGGCCTGCTGACCCATATGGGACCTCACAATTAAGTTGCATGTAGCAGCCCATGTCCAAGTTGTTAAAGCTTGACATGTGACGTTGGCTTATAAACTTTATAAAGCATGCAACATCCTTATAATAATTTGAGGATGAAATGGAATTTGTTTGTCCCCGAGGGAATCACACAAAGGGAAGACAAACACTATAAAACACAGACAAACCAACAATCTAATAATGTAATGCAATAATGTACAAGTTTGGAGGAGTAAAGCGATTAAAGTCAGATTATTTGCTGCTGCAATTTGATAGAGTGGTTTGCTGTCCCAAGGAGGTTTATGATGACGATGACGAGCTCGCTGCAGCAGCTCACATGAACCGGCCACATGTGTGTGTGATTTTGTTCCTCCTGAATCACAGTTCCCATCTCAAACAGGTGACCCATTTCCACAGCTGGAAACCATGACCCAAATCACAACCAGGCAAACGCAACGCAATCTTCGCGTCATCATCATGAGTCTGACTGTCACATGTTCTGCCTTACAGGGTTCTGGTTTATTACAAGGTCTGTGCACTCACTTATGGCTTAATAATGTGGTTTGGACTGGAGCCAAAACAGAAAGTCTGTTAAATGATTAGTGGATTTTCTGACATTTTTAAGAAAAGAGTATTTATTGATTCCTAAATTAATGAATCATGAAAATGTTCTGCATAGTAAAAACAGCTGTTAGTTGGAGCCCAGGTTAAGACATCTGGATAATAAGGGATAAAGGTTAGTACAGAGCATAATGTGCCGAAAGGTATTACCTTGTGTGCAAGTTAATCATCTTTTGGGAACAGGTTGTTGTCTTTTGAAAACAAGTTATTATCTTGTGTGCACAAGTTAATTGTCTTTTGGGAACAGGTTGTGATCTTTTGGAAACAAGTTATAATAATTTGTGTGCACAAATTATCTTTTGGGAATGAGTTATTATATTTTGGGAACAGGTTATTATCTTCTGGGAACAAGTTATTGTCCTGTGGGAACAAGTTATTATCTTTTGAGAACAATTTATTGTCTTTTGGTAACATGTCATTGTCTTTTGGGAGCAAGTTACTTTCATTTGAGTACAAGTTATCCTCTTGTGGGGAAAAAACCTACTTTTACAGGATGGCTGTTATACCGTTAGTCTGATTTTTATCTGGTTTCTGTCTTAATACTTTTATTAATTATTATTATTATTATTATTATTATTATTACACACTGTTACGATGTTCTATGTTTTTTGAATTAATGTTTTAGTTGTTTTTATCTTGTCATATACTATTTCATCTTGTTTTGTAAAGCACTTTGTAACAGTGTTTGGAAAAGTACTGTACAAATAAAGTCTATAATTATAAGTATTTATTATAATGGCCATTTGGTTTGTTTACAACCTGTCTGACTGCTCATGTTTCTTGCTTTATAATACTGCATTGTAGCGACCTCTGAATTCCACGATGGAAAAATTTGAATTCAGAAATTACTTCAGAGAGAACAATGTTATCATAACTGAAGGAAATAATGAATCCTTTACCAGCATGTCTCCCCATTGACTGTTCTGACTTCTGTTGAAAACACAAATTAGCCGCTGATTCAAAGTATTCAGCCAGAAAAACCTTTTACAGTCTCAATTTCTGCCCCTCACCTCTCAAAGGCAAAAACATTCACATCGATCAATGCGACCGCACAGAACTCCTCGTGTGTAGGACTCTGTGAGACATAATAACTCTTCTTCCCCCTTTATGGAAATTGCCTAACCATTCCCATCTCAAAGTCATTGTGTAAAGGGACTGTAAAATGTACTGCTATGTGTGAATGAGCCCGCTTATGGCTGGCGGATTCACAGATGTGATCAGCGGCACTAAAAAGCAGGAAAAAAAAAGGGCTGCAAAATGTTTATTACCCATTAAATGTAAATGGGGGGTTGTCAGAAAAAGAAATATTGCTTTGCATGCTTACAAACTGCAAATAAATCCATTCTTACACACCATGTATCTTCTCACTCACACAGAGGCTGAGACGCAGTTTAATGTAAGCACACACACACACACACACGCACGCATAACAATCTTTGAAGTGTCCCCATGGGCGCTGGTCCTGCGGTGCTATTAATTGTACAGTCTTATCTGAGTGGCCCAGGCCTGCCATGGGGAGCTGGGTGGAGGCGGCGGGGGGTGGGGAGGGGGGAGGGTGTCTTAGATCATCTCTCGTCCCGGGGGGAGACTCCCTGGAGAGCAAGATGTGTCGCAGGAGCCTTGCGCACACACTCTCTCTCGCTCTGGCACACATCTTTTACAGGCATCTGTGGCGACGTCCGAGCTAACGAGACAAGGCTGGATTGTCCGGGCTGGGACGCACTCAGCCACATGCAACATAATGTCAGCTGGTGGAGATGGCTAACAATGGCTCCGACACACACTCAGCATATAGGCGACAGGGAAGTGTCAGTAACACAATGCAAATAGAGTCTTTATTGTGCCTTTAAACATTTACATTATGTGATGCCACAAACTTATACTGCCTTGTGTGATTAATCAATCACTTGTGGTGGAATCCAGCACGAGCCCGTCTGTCTGTAGGTTGTTTACAAGACGCTTCGCCGTGTGGAATCTGTTTGCTTAGCCTGGGAGGATATGTGACGACGGAATTAGATAAGACTGGCGAGGTGACAGAATTGCTCGTGCACGTCGGGATACACACACGGTCTGTAATCACCTTGGCAAGCGGGTCCTGCTGTTACTTAAAACCCTGAGCTCGTCTTTGCCTGGACTTGGGAGCGTGGGTGCTACGCTGCCCCGCTCTGATGTGTGTAAAGCTATCCGCGCCTCATGTTTGGGGAGCAGATTTAGTGGGTTGTGTGTTTCGCTGATTACAGGGCGGACCCTCCCTTCCCCTCGCACTCCCTGCAGGACAAGAGTTCAACTACAGAGCAGATGTAAAACCAGACACGTCGCCGGGATCAGAACAGAAGCTCCGTCCTGAATGTGTGCGGGAAAAATAAGACACTGGGTGTGGGATTGATCCTCTGAGCAGCATTTGCAGGTGTAAATTGAGGTGAATCAGGTTATGATGAAACTCGAGCACCTCCAGAAACAGACTGCATCTCATCATTCAGAGGATAAATATCGATCTCCTCGATTATTAGGCTTAAAAGGTCAAACTGGCACCGTGAAACGTCTCTGAAAGATCAACCACGCCCATCTGGTGCAGACTCATCACGTCATGCCACGTCCTCCTTTTCTCTTACTCAGCAGTCCTCGTCTTCAAAACTTTTAAAGCCTGTGAGGAAGTTTGTTTGAGTCATTCATATTCAATGCGATTAAGCCGTGTCTCGGGGGTTTCGGCTGGAATTAGCATCTCAGACAAATCTCTTTAAAATCTGATTAGAGGTGTGTAAGAATAATAGTTCTGACTTCTGCCCACTTAATTTGTCTAGAGGTGATGGAGGGACTTTTGGTTTCCTTAGTAATAATCACCATGGAGACGGAGCCTGCTCTCAAACCCCGGGGAGCTGCCTGTTATAACCTCCCTCTGTCAGCGCTGTGGCAACCTGAGGCAACACCATTATCCAGTTCACCTGGGAGTGGGAATTTCATCATCAGGGTGGTTTGCTTTCGTAAGGAAGCATGTGTGTGTGTGGATGTGTGTGAAGCTCGGTGTGCATGCAGGTGTTGTCGTGTGATTTAGAAATCAACATTAGACCATCATGATGGCCGGCTCGTTCAGTAATGGCCTGCTAAACTGCTTCTGACCTCACTGGTATCCAGCTGGGAGTCGCCAATATACACAGATGGAGCTGTGACCGCCTGCGCAAACAAATAAACACACACACACACATTCGGTGATATCAAGCTATGAATTTTGGCGACTCAGATCACACATTATGCAAATCTGTTTACAATCTCAGCCCAAAAATATGTTAATGAAAGGTTGTTTTTGCTCTAAAGATGCGCCAATGTGTTGCACCATGAAAAAGCTGTGATCTGTGAACACGTGAAAACCTCAGTATAGCTGTTACGTCATCTTTTTTTCAAATTCTTAAAGCTGTGCGTACGCGAGATTCGGTTTTCTAAATCTCGGTCATTGTGGCGCTGGGCCTGCGGACATGAGCCTCATTCCCACACCCACATTTTTTTTGCGTTGCTCCTCACCTCAGGGTTCTGCGTTCTTAGTGCCTGGGACTTTTGCCACTCAAGGTGAAATTGTTTGGCAAAAATGCCGGAAAAAAAATTCATTCGGAGAAGAAAAGTGCTCTACATCATCTCCAATTTTGCCTCATTGTCCGGTCAAATGATTTGAGAGGCGGGCCTTCTGTGGTGGTCACGACAGTGGAGGAGAAACTGGTGGTGGCAGCTGCTGTACCCAGAGCTATACAACTTTACAAACCGCAGTTACCATGATCTCAGTAGAAAACAGCAGGCCTGGAAGCATATACAACCATCACCGAGGAGAAGCTCCTGGACCAACTGGTGGTACTCCCCATGACCCACATTCTTTTTTAAGGTCTCATGTACCCACACAGATCTGTGTCCCTGTGCCCAACAAACTATTTGCATGACAAGCACTTTTTATTTACTAGAGGCATGCTTAGCTTAGCTTACGTGACTTTTGTTCGACAATGTTTCTTTCATATTTACAAGAGCTTCGACAATTAATCAATTGGTTTTCAACTATTAAATTAATCACCAACTTATTTGATGAAAAAAAGAGCAAAATTTTTTTGACTTTCTCACTTAAATGTGAATATTTTCTAGTTTCTTTACTCTATGAAAATAAACTGAAAATCTTTGGGTTGTGGACAAAACATTTGAAGATGTCTTGGCTTAGGACATAGTGATCAATATTTTTCACCATTTTCTGATATTTCATAGACCAAACGAACAATTTGAGTAACCAAGAAAATAATCAACAATGAAAATAATTGTTAGTTGCAGCCCTACTTACGTTGCATTGTATTTTCTCACTTTTAAAATAAACCTTTCTCAAGGCATTCTCATTTGTTCGTTAACACTTTTACTTTTAACAAATTATGCAATCAATTCAGCTATTTCCAACAGTTGCAAATGTCCCCAGTGTCCCCTACTGAAGCATCAACAGCACCCTCGTGGCCCAAATCCAACCGTGTTGCCTTGCCCTACAGGAAGCAATCAAAACCCCTTTTTCATAATTTGCCATCTGCATCAGGATAATACACACGCTGAAAACACACTACACAAACAACTTAACTTAGCATATTTGTCCTAATGTGTTCACTTGCATCAATAGAGCTGAAGGCAACAATTTTCCGGCCTCAGACAACACTGCAGAATTTCATTTAAAGGAGGCTGGGAAAAAAAACAACACAGAAGCCTGTAATATTAAGCATGTTTACAGCTGCATGAAAATCATTTCAGGGCTGACTGTGAGTTGAGGTAATTTCTCATCAGTGTTGCTGCTAGGAGTCATTGTGAATCAGTGCCCTGGGGTGCTGATGGGTGTGTATATCTGGAATCGTCATTAGTGGTTATAGCACCACCTCTACGCAGGTAAACTGGGAACACAGTATTTCGAAACGGAAACCAATCACTGATGGAAAAGCACTGCCAAGTCATACTTTCCTGTACTTCCTACGACCTTAACTGAATTCTAAATCATGACTAAATGCTAAAATTACGACTTTACAATTATGATTAACACCAGCTTAACAAGAAGACAAAATTGTATTTCACAAATCCTAAAGGACATTCTACAAACTGTCAATTAAAACATAAGGGATTTTCTAAACAAAGGCTTCCTAACACACACACACACACACACACACACACACACACACATACCTAGCGCGCCACACAAACGCAGGAAGTCCGCCTCTATCACAGAGACCAAACAGGAACCAGATCCAGAAATAGCAGGGCACAGTCAATAATACCCGTCCATTTTCTGACGCAAATCTCCACCTCGCCCCTCTCATCTCATTTGCGCCCACACACACACCCACGTACGCGCACACATAGAACTTGGCATTTCACAAGTGTTCCAATTTCACACTTGGACTCCGAGAGGACTTGTCATCTACAATTGATGGTGTGTCGCCCGACTCAAAGAGGTACTAGTTTCATAAAGCCTCTGAACTGTGACTCTTGAGCTGAGGCCATGCAGCACATCAGCAACATACTGTATGGATGACACAGCGCTTCAGACAGAAAGTGAGAGCGAGAAACTGTTCTGGTGGAAAATGGTAAAAAAGGGGGGGAGGAATGGGTGTGAAGAACGACGGGAATAACACACAGCAGCCTAATTATAGTCCAAGTACAAGGCACCTGGGGAAGACTCAGTGCTATGGCAACCCTGAACACCCAGGACGGTGAGAGAAGTGAGAGGACGAGGGGATGAGATCATTCCTGTGAGTGGAGGAGTGTAACCCTTGAAAAACAAGGACCCTCATGGGTATTTCTGGGTGTTGATAGAGGTGGTAAAAGGGAAAGAACTTCATCATTAAACTGGGAAACTTTCTCGAAAAGATTCTTTAAAAATAAAGAGTCAGCAACCTGTGCAGGAATCAAAGATGTACTGGGGCAGAGCGGTTTCTTGGTCTGAATCCATTTCATGAAGAAAATAAGAGTGCTGGAGAGACGAAAATGTGGTTGGATGGATGGAAACCAGTGGAGGAAAAAGAGCTGCCAGACAGGCCAGCATTACGGTCGATCCAGGAATTATTTATATGGTGGAAGAATTGGCGATAGTGTTGGTGAACAGCTTATGTTTGGATTTTCTTTTAATTTTAAAATTCAGTTCATAGACCAAAAAACAAAAGGAGGGGGGGAAAGGGACAGACGTCTAATATTTGTTTTCATTTCTGCACTTGCCGACCTTTTGGGTGGGTACATCGACAGCATCTGGCACACATCTGGAGTTGGCAGTAGCCAGGGAAGACATGCGATAGAAGTACGTGCTCTTTCCGTTTTTCTTCTGATCTGTAACTCTAGTGTTACAACAGCGTTCCAGCATTTTTACCAGTGAATTTTTAAAGCTTTTGAAGATGTTTTACACAATTCAATGACTTTATGTAAGTACTTTACAATGGGTGATATTTTTACTGACTTCTTAGTAGGGTTTGCAACGGTATGAGATTTCAACTGTGCAATAACTGTCTCCGAAAATATCGCTGTTTCACAGTATTAGAGTTATTTCTATAAGCCAAAATGACCCTTAAATGAATGAAAGCAGGTGGTTTGTTTTTTAAATTTTGTGCTTAAGAGGATAGGACATAAGCCCCTTTTATCATTTACCCGGGATTTTGAAAACTCGAAACAACAGAGTCTTTGGAAGAATAGCCAACAAGCTGGAAAATGGAGTGAAAGAAGAGAAGGACTTCGTTTCGGCGACTTGAAACGACTCGAGTCTATGGGAGAATAGCCGACAAGCTGGCAGAGCTAAGTATAGGGCATGCGTCAAAGCAAATTCGTGAAAAGTTGAAGAAACTTTAGCAGGATTATATATAAGAAGCTCAAGGACCACAACTGTCAGCAGTTTAATTTGTAGATCCTGTCCAGATCCATTCAAGTTTTTGGCTGGTTTGTTAGCCTCTTTATCGAGTGTCGATAGGCAGGTAAGAAACATGAGGGAAGAAGGGGGCGGACATTTAAAACTGAACCTAGGATGTTGCATACTTGTTTTAGGAGAGCAGTACCAAATGTGCCGTATGCCTTTCTGGTTTCACAGAGTTATCTCCACACTGACTGAATCCAAGGAGCCACTTCATATCACCGTTAATGCACTTGACTCGAAATAAATGTCAAATTCCCAGGCACAGAAGTGGGGGCGGGACCTCTGCTGGGCTCCTCTCTTATAACTGAAGGCTTAAAGGTGAGCTGGCACTTCTTTGGTTCATTACACCTCCAGTCTGGGATCCAGCAGAGAGGACACAAGCGGCCTGTTGGATCGGCTGCACCGTTAGGTCAAACACCTCTAAGTGCCTTGGGGGTTCCAGTCACGATGTGTGACGACGCATACACGTGTTATATCATCGTATTCTGATTCCAGCGCCATCCACTAGTCACATGGGCGTAAATCTACACATTCACACTGAAATTTATGGACTAACTCATCCATCACACACTGATAATGTTGCATCTGTGTGACAAAATCCAAGATTAAAACCTGACCGTACTGGCCTTGGTCAGATTATTACAGCCTGGGTCAGAGCTCGGAGGAAGGTCAGTCACAAACATCGACAGCACATCACAACCTTGACTGTGACGGAGGTGCCGACCATAAAAACACTGATGCCTTAACAAGAAATGGCAGCAACATGGTTTCCAGATGGAGGCTATGTGTGTATGAGCTCCCTCACTGATGAGGTGAAAGCTGGATGTACTCGATGCTGCTGCTGAGTAATTGCGCAGGTCGGGCCGACTCGTTTCTCGGCTTATTATTCAGATTCTGTACCAACAGCTGCTTACTCAGCAGCAACGAAATGAAAAGTGTGTCTTCGTGGCGCACTGCTGATATTTACAGATGGAAATAGCGGTCCAATGGTGATGAATGGTGCTGCCTGGTGGGAGACTCGCTCTAATACGAGAGGTGGGTGGGAGAATGGCATGTTCCCTGATGACTGCCGGGCAATAAAGCTAGGATTGTAACATGTTTGACCTATTAGAGCTAATTATGAGCCAGTAATAAAAAGGGAGAGGTGAGCAAGATGAAGTAGAGTGTGACGCTTAAGCAGCATCCCCATCCAAGACCTTCGATTTAAATCAGAACGTTCTCCTGAAACAGCAAGAGAGGACCGCCAGCTTCTTATGCTATCAGATTCTTCCTGGATCTAATCAAACCTTCTGGCATTCGTCCACAGTATCTCGTCGAGAGGCCAGGTTGCACTGCACAAAGCGAGCCTTTTAGCTGTGCACTGGCCTGTTACCTCTGATATCAGCACTACCAGATTCCTACCATGCTTTGAAAAGGGGGGGGGTGCTACCTTTCGGTAACATTATGAGCGCACAGAAGACTCAGGGGTGTGAGAACGACAAAACGAGACTATAAAGAACAGTCAAACACAGAGAGGAAGGCAAAGATTAACAGGTAAAGCCATCTTCATTGTTCCCCCGACAGCTGATTTACACCGCGACCGGCTCCAAAAGACAAGCACATCAGCGTCAGCCCCGTTTCCAGAGACCATGACAACAGAAACAACAGTATCAAAAGGTCAGGAATTCTTTTCTCCAGGACAGACAGAGGGGGATGCTGCGGGGGGACATTAATTGGGAACGCTGCGGTGTCATTGTTGTTGTTGACACAACCAAGATGGACAATGTGTGCTGTTTGAACAAGGAATTCTAACGGCCAACTATTAGCAATACGGGTTGGATGTGAGGGATTAAAAACAGAGAACGAGAGAGAGACTAAAAAACAGGGAGTGCTGGAGACAAAGTCTTTTCAGGTCTCATTATGAAGAGGACATTCAGTCCTGCCACATGACAATATCCACTGTTTACTGAGATGAGGAAAGACAGGCACAGGGCGAGTATGACAACTAATATCACCACAGTGGCCGGTATGACTGCTGCCTATTCTTCTTATTTCTATGGCTGCAGGTATCGATTACTTTCATGATTTAATTTGGTTTCGTTTAAACGATTTACCATGTCATTAAAATGTGAAAACAAGTCAACAGGAGAAATATACTTCATAATTTCTCATTTGGTCGACCAATACTCTTAAACCCAAAGATCAACGCTGTCTCCTGGAAATCATGTTTGTACGTTGCTAAACTACTTTCTTAACCTCCTGAGACCCAGACATTTGTTTGGTTGGCAATTTTAATATCTCCTAGCTATTTGGGATCAGTAGGACCTGATAAGTCCAAAAAAATCTAAACTTTCTCAACGATAATAGAGTCCCTAAAATGTGACAACAATAAAGTCTCAATATCCTCAAACAAGACAATAATAAAGTCCCAATGTCTTTCAACAAGAGGATGATAAATTTCTTATGTCTTGAAGTGAGTACTTTCTAATTAAGCGACTTAGCTTGTTATTGTTGCTAAAATTGATGAAATGTGTTGCCATATCAAACTACAAATGCTATTTATCATAAATATACAAGTTTCAAGTTGGTCTATTGTGGTCTTACTGCCAGTGGCTGGCACAAAAAAGTGTCTACGAACGAGGACAATAGGTCTAAGTTAAGCAGAATGAAGTATAGGTCCAGTAATGTTCTTGTATATGGACACAGAGTCTCAGGAGGTTAATAACGTTGTTGTGGGGACGTAATCAATGCCTGGATTATGTTTAGAGACGTTTTACTCAGGTAATGAAACACCACATTCATGAACTGCATAAAGTGCATACAAAGTGCCAGACCTTGACACCAGAACCTCGGGTTCCCGTCCAGACTCTTGTCTTAAGTTTAAGCAACAAAAGCACTTTGGTTAAGGTAAGGGAAAGATTGTGATTTCAGTTAAAGGTTAATAAAAAAAAAGGTAGCAAAATGTTGTTCGGAGGATACATGACACGATATTACCACGATACAATATTACAGCGATTTTAAATGAGTACTGCGATAAAATATATTACGATTCATTACTTTATTATGTCCCTGAAGGATAAATTTGTCATCACCTGTCTTATTTATTACGATAAGGTTTTCAGTCTGGTTACGTCACTTCAACCATTTTGTTGCGTCAGAAAATTGTATCTAGTGGACTGAAAAAGCAATCAATGAAGTTTAATTTGTAATATTAATAATTTATATAATTTCAGAAAATCAATACTTGGTATTTATATTTGAAATGAATTTCTCTGCTGCAGCAAAGTTTTACAAACATAAAACCTCCATGGCTCCAGAAATTGAGAACAGAATGAGTCATAATTGACCTTGTTTGCTGTTTGCCGCGGGGGATTATTTTGCTGCAATACCGTGAGTGTCCACTGGGAAACTTTGCCTGCAAGGCTACGTGGCTTCAGCCTGGCATTGCCAGACCCAGTTTACAAAACGAAATAGAACACGAGCTCGCAAGATCAGGATGGTTTCACCAAGCTAGCGCAGCTCTCCTGGAAGTTCAGTATCAACATTTTTCCAACCTTTTTTTGCGTTAAGAGAAAACCCTAATTTGTTCTGCAAAACTTATTTACTGTTTCAAACTAGTTGTATTTATGTAATTTCGAGGAGGCAGGGCTGCAAAGATATTCAATTCACAAACTATCCCATTTGAAGCATGTCTGGCAGTTTTGCCTGCTCTAAATTTACTTGAAAGATTATTTAACAATGTTAAATCAGCTGAGCGATTACTCAATGCATCATTTTAGCACAGCTAGTCACAGAACTGCACGGATAAATATCCAAATGGAGATCAAGTTACAAAAATGGTGGCAAATAGCTGAAAAAGTATCCATCACAAATTCCCCAAAATCCAAGCTGACGGCTTAAAATGTCTTGTTTTGCCTCAGCTGTAGACCAAAATGCAAAGATGTTCAATTTCCTATCATAGATGTTTGAGAAAATATTCACATTGTGCTTGAAAGTAGGGCTGAGAAGTAATACGATTTTATTGATATTAATACCAATATTGAATCTGCTGATGGGTGCAATTCTTTCAAATCTATTCTTGATCTCTGCCCACAGATCCTCACTTAGAGTTATCATTTAATAGACATTACAAGCAGCACTGTTCTGGATTTGCTTTCCCCTGTTATCAAAATAATTGCTGCCGATTTTGACGTCTTATCTGACTTTACGTGTCAGCTCTACATGTCACATTACAACATACTGTATGTCCAACAGCCGTGCAGTTTGATAGCAGTGGGGAAGACACAACAAACACATCGGCAAACATCTGATATTTGGTGCCAGTCTGTCGGAATAAGAGCAAACGCTTTGAACGATTCACTGACATTAGCCTCAGCTGACCTGATCTCAGTGCGTCTGAATGTCACTTCTGCTGCTGCTTTTATATCTTCAGGTGTACAGGAAGCTCTGGATTTAACACAAAGCTCGAACTATTTCTCTTCAAAATGTTAATTACAGACCTAAGTGGAAGTGTAGGCGACGCAGACGAAAGTGGCTACAATAAAAAAGTCAAATAAGAAAATGCACAGCAAGACGATATATATTAGTGTCAGGTGGGTTTCCTCCTTCAAAGAATTGAAACTGCAGCGTGAGCAGCAGAGAAGGTGCCAGAGAGAAACACTGGCAGCGCCAACAGGCATAATGGCATTAAACTCACTAATAAGGGGAGAGGGCTGGTCCGCCCCAGGCTGAAAGACTGCAGTATGCACACAAACAGACTGCCTGCACCCATCCAACAGCCATTTCCCAAGGATTCACAAATACACAAAGGCTGGCATCCAACTCCCACGCTCCACACCGCGGGCCCGTCAGGAAAAAAGCAGCTTCCTCGAGCTGTGCGTGTGTGTGTGTGTGTGTGTGTGTGTGTGTGTGTTTGTATGGGGCGGTCACGGAGGCTATAAACAAGCCCTAACAAGATCAAAAACTTGCAACAGCTCATTTTCAGGTCTGATTTAATCTCGCTCGTGTTATTCCTTGAAAATTTAAACAACTTCCTCTATCTCATTTCATCACTCCTGCCTTTGATATGTATAATGTAAATACAGGACTCCCTAAGTAAGCTAAGCAATGGATTACCAACAAAGCCACTGCTTTGCTTGATGAGCAGCCCGACTGTAGCAGCCATTGTTTGGCACTATCGATCTATTACAAGTAACACATTTATCATGTGTACAAGCTAGAATTGTTGCGACCAGACATTCCTCCGACAACACTGAACTGCAGCTGCTTAACCACAATGAAACTAAGTGACTGAGTAATTTCTCTCACAATGGCATCACAAGCTAAGAGTTAAAATCGCTCGTTAAAACAAGTGGAAGTTGCATGGGTATTTTCCAGAGACAACTTTTACCTTGAGAAGGTGGGGGCTAAAGCATTAGGGAGTGTACTCTACTAGTCAGAGTAGGGGTGGGGCTGGGGTGTGACATCATGACCCTCCCCAAAAACACAAATATGTTTCCTTGAGCCTCCCTGAATGACTAGCGGAAAATGCATGACTTTTCCCACACCTTAAATTAGTCATTAGATTTTTCAAACGTACCCTTCGGTGTTTGAAATGTAAAAGTTAGAAGTTGAAGATTAAATTTTCGAGTTGAGCAAGGAGCCTGGGTTTATCACTCTCGTCATGCTCGCTCAGGTTAGCTTGTGCAGTTTATTTTTGGCCAAATTTTAAACGAGACGTAGGATAAAGTGATTTTGATGAAGTATTACTAATTTGGGCTCAGGTTTTAGTCGCACGTGATGTGTCCGAGGAGCATCATAAATTTGAAAATCCAACAATATTTCGAATACGCTATTATCACCATACAGGACACATTTTAAACGTGTTGCGATATGCTCAGTATTGCGATAAAATATACTATAATTTATCACCTTTTTTCAACTGCAAATTAAGTCTGCAAAGGAAAACTTCGTCAACATCAACAGTGTTATCGAATAAAATGCAGTAGCTGGTCTGTTCATGTCTCATTTAGTTAATTTTATTGCAGCACAATGTACGTAGAGGACTGAAAATTATTATTAACGTTTAATTTGTATTTGTAACGTTAATAATTTAGCTAATAAAGAATCGATTACTTGGTGTCCGTGCAGCGATACGGCTTTGTCACAGAAAAACATCGCAATTTTCCCCCCCATCTCTAATGAATGGTATCACTCTGTTATTTAACCCTTTAAAGAAAGCATGACTTCCCATCTTTAAAAACACAGTCATTTAAAAAGCCCTCCTTTAAGCCAAAATAAAAAAAACATGAGTCCCTCGCCAGTGCTTAAAACATTATTTCACTTTCCCTTTGTCATTTTGCACCACCCCTCACCTCTAATAGTAACGAACAGTCCCTTACAGGTGTTTTTCATTTCCCTCTGCACACTCACAACACCACCTTAGTGTTAAAATCCCTTATTAAAAGTGGTTATGAGAATCTCAGTTGGGGGTATCCCCATGTTTAATAAGTTTCTGGGTATTTTCCAGACAAATTTTTACATTGAAAATGGGGAAACTGAAGCACTGCTATAACTCACAGCTGAGGAAATTACACAACTGGCAATGATGACATGACATTTCAACACATATATGGCTGTATTTGATTAAATAGCTGTGATTCTTTTAATTGCAGTGACATAAATGACATGTTAAAAATAGATATGTGTTGCAGTGTGTGCTCACAAAGCGTATTCTTGGCAAAGACGCTTGAAAAATGGATGAGTGGGGATTTTTGCGAAAGCTCCACTGTGGAGACATTGTTTAAAATATAATTTAGGTTATTTAATGTCACTATAGTCACGCCAAGCTCAAAGCTGGGTAAGAAAAGGAGCCCGAGAGGCAACAATGACAGCCAAAGCTCCTGTTGGCTTCCCAGTTTCCCCGACCCTCGATAAATGCTGCAGTGCACCGCCGCCATCTTACTTCTCTATTCTCTCCCATCTGACTGAAATATGAGGGAAAGCGATAATGATGTTTGTTTGAGGACTGTGCCATCTTCACGGCTTCATTTACTCTCCTCAAGACACAATCTGGCGTCATGTCTTCATTATGAGGGAACAAGACGTCTTATTGAGTTATTTTAATTCCCAAAAACACGCCCACTCCCTTAAAATCAGCCCTCGGGATATGGAAAATGAGACAATACGCTTTTCATCTCTTCCCTGCAACTTAATGACTTTAAATGAGATTAAATGAGCAGGAATGCGCATTAAATAAACGTTTCATGGGGAAAGCAGACACAGTTGCGCAGTGTTATTGAAGGTACATCGTTTGGCAACTTGTTTGTAGCGTTTTAAAAGAATAAAAAAAAGCAACTTGCTTCCTATTTTTAACACAAAAGGAAACATTTTGGGTGCAGCTTTAAACCGAGGGTGACGGACACCTTCTCCATTGTCACACAGCCTCAATAAATCAGCTCCCACAGGCTTAAAGGGACACTTTGCCTGGGATAAAAGGCACCACAGAGCATCGGAACACGGGTGTTTAAAATTAAATACGTGTCATTTGAGTGCATCTCACACTTCTAGGAAGACCATCACAAATAAACAACGTTTAATAGTAGTAAAATGTGTAATTGACGCTTTGCTGTGCTGAACAGTGACAGGGTTTGGTTTAGAAATACAAAGTATTTACAATCACTGTCAAAATGGCGAAACTTTAGCACAAGACTTCCGGTTAAAACCTTCAACATAAAACAACAGGAGGAAAAGTCTTGCCTTGTTTAATATAGTACACACTTTAAAGAGGGTGCAGCTGCTTGTTAATTAAATATTTTGCTATAACTGAAGTCATTTAATCAATTTCCTCGTCCTCTTGAGCGGATTGAAACATATTCTAAGCTTCAGCTGTGAAGGCACGACAGCCTGGCTTCCGGTCTCCTTGTAGCTAACTGTAGCTAGCCTGACGCAGTTGACAGCAACAATATGGTGGGAATACTGCGAAACCTCGCACCAAAAAACGGGTTTTCTTACCTCGGCAGCCAGAGCCGACGCCGCTACAACCAGCAGCAGTAAAGCTACTCGATCCTCCATGTCGCTTCGCTGACACGACGCTCCTAAAGGCAGCGTTTTCGCCAAACGGTTACACGTTTGCGTCGGGTGAGAAACTGAGTGTGTTCAGCGCCGGTGACTCCCGTTGTCTGATTGTGAGCGATACCGAGGCTGCACAGCTGCTCAGCGCCGGATCACCTGACCACAGCGGAGTGGGATTAACACACACACACACACACACACACACACGCTGGAAATGCTCGCACACAGTCTTTCGGTCACACACGTTATCTTTCTGACGCACGTGCACTCATTATCTCTTATGTACACTGTCAATCAGGGGCGTAGCACCAAATTACAGGCCCAGTGTACAAGAAGTCTCTGTGGCCCCCCTGCCCTTCCGACGCCTTTCCAGTGCAGCTTTTGAAATTTAATTTTTCATTAAATTGTTTTCGTTGTTCTCCCAGTTTGCGGACATTTATGGCTGCTGTTCTTATTCCTTGAGTTAGCTGCTAACTGCTAACAGCTACTTCTTCAATCTCCCACAGTGGGTTTCACGCACATCACACGAAACATCACACCTGTCTTGCCGGCTTTCCTGTTGATACAGACACATATGGCGGCTTAAAGGCGAGGCAACTCTGTCCCCCCCATTCTGAGATCGTACCTTGTGAGGGATGCAGCAGGTATACCGTGATATAAAAGTTGACGGAGAATCTCCCCTTTATTTTAGTTATTTTAAATGGTGCAAATTTTCAGTTTCAAGTTTCAATTAAAGCAATAAAACGTTTGTTCGCCCGAAAACAACCCCTCCATTTTCATTCCTTTGAAGGAAATGACCACTTTAGAATGAAAATACAGACAGTACTTACTGACCTTCATGCCGACAAGAAGTCCAGTGTAGTTTTTTAATCCACAAAACTCGTTCGGGGTATCGGAGGATTAACAGCTAGCCGGAATAACAGCTTCACTTGAAGCGCATGGAACCCACATTTTGAAAATGTAATAAAACTCCGCTAATGCATTTCCGAAACGTAAGAACAGCTCGTCTGTGATAATCCACGTGCCCTGAAGCTGCGGCACGCAAAATTGACTTAAGACGTAATTTACTCCACTTTTATAGCATAATTTCTCATCGTGGTCAGGAGTGTTGTGTTTACATGGCAACTTGTGCGTGACTAGCTGATGGCTAGTGGTGGTGCTAGTTCTTGAGTCTCGTGCGATTTGCCACGTAAACATGGCTATCATCGTACCTCAGAGAGCTAATTTAAGTTCAGCCCTTTGACCGATGTATTCAGCAAATTCTAATTTAGTTATCACGCTAGTTACTTGGAAATACAAAATTGCCCCCCGACAACTACGACACCTCTGGCCTTATGGGCATACGTTCCCCTTTGTATGTACGACATCCATTCTCTCAGCTAGCGCAATGCAGACATGCACATCATTGATTACTCATGACGCCAATGTTTATACTTTAAAAACGTTTTAATCACATCTTTAATTTACAACACAGCCACTTAAACAGTTAAGAAACACGTACAATAACGTGACACAAGTTTAGTTAAACCCCCTCCATCATTCACAGTCATCCGTCACATGTATCAGTCAGAGCTCAGTGACGTCACTTCACTTTCAGTTACACCCTTAATTCGCCAACAACTGCAATTCAAATTTTCAAGAATCTCACAAAGGCAAAAAAAAAAAAAAAAGTACAATTTTCATGACGTGACCCACAGTTCAGTTCCCCCTCACATCGTTTCAAGTAAGGCAGTAAAAAACAGCTCATTACCAACAACCCAGTCCTTTAAAGTTGCCATGACAGTCAGTATCATGATGCATTACGTTCAAGTCTTTGTGTCTACACATGACAGGTCCTCACCTGACTCGTTCAAAACAGCTTTAATCACCAACTTCAACCTCAGTCGCTGACATAAATCAAGTTCTTAAAAAATAGGTAACTTTTCCATAAAAGCAGAGTCTACACGGTGTCCTGGAAAGACTCTTCCCTCCTCCAGTGATGTGAGGTTCCCCCTCCATGCTGACAAAAGTGGTCTTCACCTTCATCAAAGTGGCACGGTGTCTTTGATGTGCACAGCCAGCGACGGATAAGGATATTGGTTATTAGCGGGGAAAGAGTACCAGCTGCGGGGCTGCTAACATTTAAGGCTATTAGAATGTAGAGTGTTCTCACCAGCATTGTGTGAAATTCATTTCCCCATCATTTGGGCCAGACTCCAGCAGGAACGCGGTGACTTTTACATCTTGACTGCATATCGCTGACAATATTGCACTGGGTCAACCTTTTTTTAAACTGTGGAAATTCTTCAGGGCCTCTTAAATTGTCTTGAACCCCATTAGAAGCCAGAGATGTGCAGCCACCTCCACGTCTGGAAGACCAGGCCATGAGAGTTTCCTTTGAGCTGGCCAGTAGGCAATGCGTGCTGCAGGGATTCACTTGCGGGTGCAGCCAGGGTAAGGAGGAGGTGGGGAGTAGTTGGCCGGCAGAGGCTGAGTTGGGGTGTAAGGTGGGGGACGCAGCGATGGCGGGTACATCTCATAGTCGTAGGTGTACGGAGGTGGAGGACCTGAGTGGAGAAAGAAAAGAAAGTTCAGCAGTGAGGTCAAAAGCATTCAGTTCCTGCTGCTGCCACTTTACATGGCTTTGATGGTAAAGTTGCGCCCTCTAGTGGTTAAACCAGCAAACTGTACTCTGGAGTGAAGGACTAACTAGGAAGATCAAAAATATGGCTGCAAAAAACCTTTTGTTGACCACAATACCTCTGTCTCGCCAGGGGGACTTACATCATTCATTGAAACATCAAAGCAGCACACTAGACAAAAGATGAATGAGTTATAAAGACCCACTCCAGACTAAAGGGCTCACATTTCATGGCACTATTATTAGGAATAACTCAGTCACACATGTTACAGGAGAAACCTTTATTTTAAAATGTCTGTGGAACTGTTGGGATGCTCAGAATGAGACTTTGCGAGAGAAGAAAAAAAGGCAACTGAAATATTTTATACACATAAAAGCTATAATTATGGAAGTGTATTGATGCCATGCCAGAAGTAAAAATGAAAGAGTTTGATCAGCATCAGGAAATGACACACACACACACACACACACACACACACAATTTTATAACAAGAAACTTCTCTTTACAGCAAAAGGTTTCTTATATTAACAAGATATTTTCATGTTATAACAAGACACTTTTCTTGTTGCAAAAAAGACAATATTTTTATTACAAGATCATTTCAAATCATAACAAGAAACATTTGACATAAAAAAGTTTCTCATTATAACAAAATATATGTTCATGTTATAAAAAGAAACTTCAAATAAAAAATATTTTTATTACAACAATATTTTTCATGTTACAAGAAACTTTTCACGTGGAAAAAAAGTTTCTGATAACAAAAATTTTTGTTATAATAAACTTCACGTAAAAAAAAAAGATTATAACAAAAATATTTTAGTCATAACAAGAAACTTCTCACAAAAAAGTTTCTTAAAACAAAAATATTTTTGTTAAAACACAATATTTTTGTTATAACAAAATGTTTTCATGTTATAACAAGGAACATTTCTCATAAAAAAGTTTCTTATAAAAATATTTTTGTTATGAGAAACTTTCACGTAAAAAGTTTATTATAACAAAATATTTTTGTTATAACAAAATATTTTCATGTCATAAGAAATTTCTCATAAAAGTTTAGATAGATAAAATATTTATTACAACAAAATATTTTCACGTTATAACAAGAACCTTTTCTTGTTAAAAAAACCCGTATTTATCTTGTAATAATGTGAATCATTTCATGTAACAACGTGATCCTGTATCACGTAATAATGTGAAACGCTTCACATTTGTTTGTGCTAACATATTGTAATAATGTTAAACTCATGTTTAAAAGAGGAGACCGTTGAGGGACGGCTAAATTGAGAAATATGCCTCATCTACATGCTTGGGTTGGGTTGAGCACGGTAGATGATATTGATATTGTGATATATGCAGCGTACTGTAGGCCTTCACTAAAGCCCGAAAGATGACCGACGTGAAGGAAACATGGCGATATCTTTGGTCATAGCTCTAAGATGGTGGTCCTTTGTCGCACAGTGAGAGAGGTTCAAGGATGGCTGTTGTCACAGTCGATCAAAGACAGCCTGGCATCAATATTTGACAGTGCAGCTCGCCATGGAGGTAAATGCGCTCTTTTCTTTATGAAAGTTACCTACTGTAGCTTTAAGGCTATTATGTAATTAAAACTAGTGAATAATGTAAGAACTAATCACAGAGTCTAACTCGTCTGTGGTCGTGGAGCAGGAGAATAACACCTCATATTCTTTGCCAAGACAGAAAATGATTCATGTGGTTGCAGCTACAAACATATGTATTCATATTGTATGGCTGTGTGTGTTGGAGCACCATGTTTATGGAACATGATCGGAGCTGCAGGGCAGAGCGAGGAGCGCCGGTCCAGCGTAGCATGAAGGCGAAACACAGAGGAGAATGCAACGTGATGAATAAATGATGAGCCCCAGAAAACCCAGCATATTCCCCGGGCCCGGAGAGTGTCACCGAGTCCAGACTCTCATGTACCTGTGAGTACAATGTGGGAACACTGTCGCCTGTTTGCTCCCTTTCAAGCAGGGACAGGGTGTCACAGACGTGAAGCGGTGAGAGGGGAAGGAAAGAAATCAGCGGGAAATCTGGGTGTATTTGTGAGCTTATGGTCACGTCTGAGCCTTTACATTGTGAAAAGACTCAGCTCTCTCTTTGTGTGACTGTCAGGAAGTGGATCCTGTAACTGTTTGCTTTTCATGTCTGGTCGCCCGAGGACAGCAGATGAGGTGTCACTGTGGCGTCTACGCTCTCATCATGTACACACTGTTAAAGACGTTGGAACCACCGTCTGATTGGTCCTACAATGGAATACATAATTTAGTAATACTAAAGAGATCGCTCTTTAATTAATGAGCCTGAACTGGATTTTGTGATTTTGTACGTCCTTTAAAAAGTGCTTGTGATAAGTTGGTTCCACTTCCTGATGAGTCACACTTATGAAGCGTTTGTTATGTTGTGACTAATGTTTTCCAAACATTATCATATCATTAATTAAAGCATAAAATATCAGTAACAGTAAACTACTGAGGACAACTGAGGACAACCAGCCGGTACCACTCTAACATGTCGCATTTTGAGAGCCTTTTACTTGTGCGGTGTTGTGTCTGTGTCACTCTGCAGTTACACCTCCACAACACTAGTTGGCAGTGGAGGTTTCTGTGAAGTGCTGTAAAGTTTAGTTGATTCAAGACACACATTAAACATGGCTTAATAAAGACAGTTTCAAACACAAGTACACAAATCAGCTTCACTATGTCTTTATCTGGACACATTTTCCCCACAAATACAACATGCTAACGTTATTAGCACAAGCCTATGGCATTTTAAATTGTATAAATTAGCCTAGCGACAAGCGGAGATTTCCTCTGCTCATATGAAGCCAGGATAAAATCACACACAAGACTTAAAATGCTATTTTTAATGGAGGCTTTATTGTTTTCACAATTTATTGTTTCTTATCTGTGAAATTAAAGTAAATAAAAGTTTTGTTAAACTTGTGGACATTGTGGCTGGTGTTCACCTTCTGTGAGTTAGCTGCTAACTGCTATCAGCTGCCTTTTAAATCACCCAGCTGTGTGTCGCACGCATAAGTAGTCATAACTTCACACCTGGCCTGAAAAAAAGCCAATGGTCTTGAAAAACGTGCCTGCTGGTACTTCTTTATTTAACTCTTACTTTCAGGGGTTTATAAGTTGTAACAAATTCTTTATTAGCAGTAATGAGTCTTGTATTTGTGCATTAAAGTGAAGTAATAAGTCATTATTTACTTTTATTTTGTCCTTTGGCTAGTGTACACCCTTTAAAATGGTGCAATTTGATCATACTTCAAAGAGTTTCTAAGCTATAAAAATGCTTTATTAATAATTTACAATATTTAATAATAAAGTAAATTGTCCTGTAAAATCTGTTTCCTGTACCAGTGTGTGTGGTCTTGTTTGTGTCCCTTGTCAACCCACCTGGGTAGCCCTGGGTCACAGTGTTGATGTAGGAGGTGCTGAACACGCCGACCCGCGCGCCTCGCCCGTTCTTCATACACATACACACGCACAGGAACAAGGCCGCCACCGCCCCCATCAGAAACACCACGCCGAAAACGATACCGGAGATGGCAGTGCCCCTGCAACACACACACACACACACACACACACACACACACTGTAAGCCACCCAAGTGTGAGAGGAGGCAGCTGTCTCAAGCAGACATGCTACTTCTAAGTTGCTGCCATGGAGATGGAGTGCAGCATCTGATGTAACCCGGCTGTGTGATGTGAAGTGTGTGACAGAGCGTGTGAGCATTGGTGTGTGTGGTGTGTTCACTGCAGAGGAGTGTGTGAGTTGGCGCTGTAAATTAGAAAAAAAAAAACACCGTCTTCATAGTCAGCATTAGTTAGCATTTTGTTAGAATCAGCACGCTGTTTTCAAAAGTCATTCAAGGTTCTGCACTGATTAGTACAAATATGCAATTTTACAAATACAGAGATCAATAAAACTTCTGTAAACAAAAAGGGTTTATCTTTAAGAGGACCTATTGTGCTCATTTTCAGGTTCATACTTGTGTTTAAAACCTTTACATGCTTTAATGGTCCAAAACACTTTTTTTTACCTCATACTGTCTGTGCCTGAACACCTGTATTCACCCAGGGAATGACTGTAACCGAGAAGTGCGGAACTTTCTACTGTGAAAAATCAACAATAAAAGCTACTGAACACAACCGGACTTGTTCCAGCAGGAGTCTGATCTGGATCTGGGGGGAAATTTACAACAACAACTTAAATTAAAGTTGCTGGCAGCGACGAACAGGCCTTCACACCACCCAGCTTGTATGTTGTATGTCAAAGCATAAAACATGTCACTTCCTGTTGCCAGTGGGTAGCGCTATGACTGCAACTCAATTTTGGCACGAACATGTCATGAGGTCGAGGCTCTTACCATGTGTGAGAAACTTTAGGCAGATTGGACGATATATGCCCAAGTTACAACAACTTCCTGTTTTATGGGAAAGTGTGCAAAATGGCCGCCACGCCATGGCAACGCCACAATTTTTACCAATTTTTGCATCTGCAAAGCTTCACGAGTATTCGAGAATCTCCAGGCCCTCAAAAGCGTGATTCATTTGAAGGAAGAAGATGATTTTTTCCATTCATTTCAATGAAGTCCTCCAATGTTTACCTCGTTATTTGAAACTCTGGCCACATTTAATATGAACATCCTTCACTGTAACACTTCATATAAGACACACACTACGGAGAAGCACAATAGGTCCCATTTAAAGGAAAGAGCAGTGTGAGAACTAGGTGAAAGTGTTAAAGCAGCTGTGCTAAATCAAAGCCAACACAGGTCAGAGGTCAGATCTTCTTCTGGCATGTTAAGAGACAGCTGGTGTGTGAGTTAGCCGCTCTCTCTCTCATTTAAACATACTCCCAGAACCAGAGCTACACCAAATCTATATGTGTGTGTGCAGATAATCAGTGTATGGTCTTGTTGTGTCCGTGCGTCAACTCACGAGAGGACGTCCCCCACGTAGGCGTAGTAGGAACAGCAGAACTGTGGCGTTCCATCGCAGCAGTACTCGATGCAGCCTTCACACTGGGCTTCACTGCCGCCTGCAACACACACACACATCAGCGTGTTCTTTAGGAGCTGCTAATGAAGGGTGTTAAATTTTGTGGAACCAGAAATCAGCGGCAGTTCCGAGCGCTGGTGGAAACAACAGAGAGGAAAGCCATTTGCGCAGATAATGCTTGTGAGAAAGTCTTTAAGAAACACATTAAACCCTTCAGAGAAATAACCGAGAATAAAAAAAAAAAAGGTGAGCAGGGTTATAAGAAAAATAACTTGGGCAGAGGTATATTTCAAGTTGTTGATAAGTCTTAAGTGTCCACTTATAAAGAAAGAAGCCTTAAAAAGAAACGATTAAGTCTCGTCTTGTTATCTGCAATTTTTTTAACCTTTCCCGAGATGAAAAAAATTCACTTTAATGAAACCTTTCATGAATTAACCTCAAAGCGCACAACCTCAACCTCAACCAGCAGCCTCTATTTATACCTTCAAAGGCAGGTTTAAAAGCGCAAAGACAGACGACTTATTATGCACTCAGAGAGCTGGAGAAGCACTTGTCGGTTTTAAAAGGGAGCAATCAATACCTGTGGAGCGTTGGGGGAAATAAGAATAAAAAAGATCTCTGTAATGAACGGGGACCTGGAGTTCTCGTCCAATAAACCCAGCCAATCCCGATCGCCCGTAATATTAACACATTTAAGATTTTTGCATTTAGTGAATACAGACTGCTGTTGCCATGTAACAGCTACGCCACATTTCACTCACTTAATAGTAGAATGCTTGATTTATTTGTCCGTGTCTGGGCGGACTGAGGCAGCAGATCAGCCCACATGGCGGACCAGCTGAATCAAACACTGTGGGCTGCAAACTGGCTGCTGCTGACAGACCAGTCTGTGACACAGCCCGAAAAATTTGCAATTCTTATTCATCACAATTGAGTTGTTTTCAGATGTGATGACATAAATAGCTGCAAAACTGGTTCAGTTCCGTTCTTCAGTCTCTATTACGAAATGCACAAGTGGGCATTGGCCCGTCTGTTGGTTAGTTTGTCGTGTGCGCTGATATTTTCAGTATCCATTGGTTTTGGTCCAGCACCCAGCACAAAAAAATCACCCAGCACAAAAAAATCATAAGAGAAAGAGCCGATATTGACCTTGTTTGCAGTTACGGACATCTCGTCACAGGAACATTTTTCGTTGCAATACCACAAGTGGCCACTGGGGGAAATTGGAAGCAAGGCTGAGCCGCGTTCCTGGGCGCCTGACTCACAACAGCAAATGGCGTCGCTCGTTCTTTTGCTCTCCGGTTGATAAAAAGACCAGGAGTCACTCGATAAAAACATGGGGTAGGATAACCTTGCATTTGTATGTGGAACATAGCTAAGTTAGCTGTAACGTAGCTATCTACGAACCAGCTAGTGTTGATGACGTATACCATGAGAGATGTTCGCCGAAACTAAATGGTTCTACAACCAACGTTTACCAAACTGCGACTTTCTTGACTTGTAAAATTCATTTATTCATATTCCGTAACTGCTTATCCTGTTGGGCGAGAGGCAGGGTTCACCTTGGACAGGTCGACAAGACGATCGCAGGGCTGACACACAGAGACAGACAACCATTCACACTCACGTTCACACCTACGGATAATTTAGAGTCACCAATTAACCTGCATGTCTTTGGACTGTGGGAGGAAGCCGGAGTACCCAGAGAAAGCCCACGCTGACACAGGGACAACATGCAAACTCCACACTTGAGGAAGCATTCTGAGTTAGTGGAGGCCTGTCTATTTACTGAGCAGAGCTGCATTATGGGAAGTGTAGGTTCACGAGTTGACGGAGGTAAATGTGCCGAGAGACACACAGTGTGAATGACGGACACAGGATCGTGAACCAGTGACTCAACTGAATTAATTACTCTTTGAGTGGGATGTCATTAGAATGGGACGCGGCATGACTGACGCATGTTTGCGTGGGGGTCAAATGAAGATGATATAAGAGCCAACCTTTACCATCTCCTGCACTGACGCCACTCGTGATCACGATCATTCTACACACAGCTTGCTTATTCCTGCAGGATATATTACATGCTGTTTTGTGTATGTGATTAATGTGGTTTATTACCTCCACCACCTCCCTCCCCGCTCTGCCACATTCAAAAGCATTGTACACACAGCTGTGCTTCTATGTACTCGTCTCAACCTGCTGCCACGACACAAGCCTTTTTCATCTCAAGCCCCCCCCCCCTCATCCTGAGCTACAATATTTGGAAGGCTGGCAGTCATTCACGAGCCAGAGCGCACACTTCAAATGAGGGACGCTGCATAGAAAACAAGCTCTGTGCATGGAGATCTGCTTTCTCTCAGCAATCACTCACTCTCAGAATGATGTGTGCTGCCCTGGAGGCGTATATTCCTGTTTGCAGGCTTGGGTTCACAGAGCAGAGGAGTCCTGCCTTTTAATTACAGCAGGAGGATGCTTTTCTCAAATAACTTGAGCACTGTTATTTAAAGCAGGGACACAGCTGCGCGTTTTTTGGCACTTAAGAAGACAGAAAATATTCTTTTCTTCTGATTAAAGCAAAATGTGGATTTTTTCTTTTGTGACAGAGGCCACAGTCAACCTACTTTTTTCGATTTTACACACTTCAGAAAAGCTGATATTTCCATGTAGATGCTAGATGAGGGGAAAGTATTGCAATATTATTGTGTGGCAATATTAGATCGTAGAGTAGAAGTATTGATTAAAAAAAAAAAACAAACATAAAAAATGAAAATAAAATAAAATCAAATTAAAAATAAAATAAGATAAATTAAAAAATAAATAAAGATAAAATAATTAAAAAATAAAACTAATAAAATAAGATCAAATAAAATGAAAATAAAACAAATAAAATAAAAAATAAAATAAGATAAAATTAAAAAAATAAATAAATTAAGAGAAAATAAAATGAATATAACAAATACAATCAAATAAAACAAATCAAATAAAAAAAATAAATAAATAAAATTAAAATCTTTAAAAAAACATAATATTTTTAAGTATCCAGATAACTAGGGTGATTCCCACCCCTTGTAAATGCCTCCACCAGCAGACTCCTGGCGCGGTATGGGTGGTCCTCGGAGGTCCTGGCTCCTGTCTCTCCACACGCTGGGAGGCAATGGCACTATGTCCTTCACCCCCCACCTCTTCTCATGCACACACACACACCAAAAACTTGTCCTCTCCCCTGCCCCCCTCCACACAACTGCACCACAGACCTGACTCACATTAAAAGTTTCCAGCAGTTTGGTTGCGCGTAATTTAGATGAAACGCAGCTGAAGTGGTGCCCAACATGTGATCTGGATGAATTGTTTGTACACATTATAACTTTTAATGATTTCCTTTCCCAACACTTTCCCCAGAAGCTTATCCTTGAGTCTAGAGGAGTTGCTAAAACACAGAAAGCTGCATTATGTGGACATGCGTCTGGAAGAAAATGCGCTGGAGTGTGTAAGCTGACTGATCCAAAACTCACCGGTGAATAAACAAAGCAGCAGCGAGTTCCTCAACAACTTCCACCTCACCGCCTGCGTCCTCCTCCTCCTCCTCCAGGGGCTTTCCATGACCCGTCTCTCCCGGTGCGCCCACTTTTATTCTCTGAATCAACGGCAGAAGATCACAAAGAGCGCTTGTTCCCAGTCACCTATTTGGCTCTTCCAGGAGCATTGTTGTGCCCTCCCCACCCCGCCACACACACACACACCAGCCCTACTGCTCGTTCAGACTTCAGTCTGCTCAACTAGTCCCACTTAAAAGTGCAGCGGCGTTTGTTCCTCCACGTGTGCGCGTCCTGCGCGCGGCTGCTGCGTCCTGTTCCCGCACCTCTGTGACTGCCCAGGGTTTTATTCCACTCCCCTCCTCTACCCTCCCCCCGAGTGTTCAAATTACCCTGTTAACACCAAGGAGGGAGGGAGAGAGAGAAAGAGAGAGAGAGAGAGAGAGAGAGAGCAATATGAAGTCAGCACCAAAGAGAAAAATATTACTTCCAGTATGTATTTTCAGAGTAAGACTCTGATCCGGCAGTGTGCGTAATTTTTCACCACATGCATTGATAAAGTCTATAGATTTTTCCCATACTTATCTTTTACTTCTATAACTAATTCTAATCATATTAATATTATGTTTGTCTTGCTTTAGCCTTATTGCTGAAAAGTATGTAATTGTCCAACTATGGTGATTTTTTAATGATTTGATTTGAAAAGCATAATGTTCAGTGGAATCATTTCCAGCATTCCTTTACCCCATTGTCATTGTTTCACAAATTAATTATAATAAAAAGAAATTGACATGTGTTAAAGGTGGTTTAGGTGGTCATAGTGGTGCAAACCTTATTAGCAGGAGTGTATTGTAAGGAGAGGCAAACCAGGCAAACGTAAAATGCAGGTTGCCGCTTGCAGAACAGTCATGGTGGCGTCCAAAGCAACAAGCGCGAAGGGGTCACACACATGCCATGGCTTTAACTGGCTGGAAAACACGCTACTTTTGTGCCTTTTTTTGTGCCAGCTTTGTGCAGCAGCAGGTTGCATCTTAGGTTGCTAAGCAATCTTAACAAGCACCGTATCATAAGTCGCGTTTCCATTACAGTTTTGCGCAAAATAAATAAAGCTTCGACAAAGTACAAATGCGACTTGCAGGTGTTTTCATTAAATGGAGTTTTGTGTATGAGCCGTAATTTCTCGTCCCGCGATCATCTCGGTTGCCACCGCTGCTGTCGCAGTAGTCTACAACCAAAGACGAAGAGAGCGAGTGGTATTCCAAAGGCAAAATCCTTATGTGTCGCAGCCACCACGGATAATATTTGTATTTGTAATTCATGCTAAGTTAGGTTTAACAGTTAGCACAATGAAACTGGGCCTCAATTGGCTTCTTTGCCCCGGGCCCCCCGAGAGTCTAGGTTCACTCCTGCCTATTCGTGATAATCATATCAGGAAGTATTCTGTGCTTTTATTGTGAAGGCAGACCTACCTGTATCCGGTTCTGTTCTTATATATCTGACAAGCTTGACGCAGAGAGTGGCAACCCGCCTGTGAATGGGTTTCTGTCACATCACGACCTCTATTGAGATGAAAGTGGAATTAAACTGTAATGTCCCCAAGGTAGCACAGCATGCCTCATCACACCTGTGTGACAACATACACGGCTATTTTCAACCACAACAACAGGAGCTGACCTACTTTTACTGTCAGGTTTAAATCTGCCACTGTGTCATAAGAGGGGGCCGTGTGAAAACTGCATCCAATTAACACCTCTGCAGCACACAGATGTCATGTCAAGAACTCTCTGACAGACACATTAGACCAGGGATTCCCAACAATGACACCCCTGGAAATTTCTAATGGGGGCCACTGGAAGTCGGGATTGTTGGCTGATATCTGATATGCAGATATATAACAGCTTATTGGGCTGATAACAGGAAAATGAATCTAATCTGATCGGAGTGCAGCGGTACGACTCAAAGGAAAAGTTCGGAACCACCCCAGTAGACCAAGGACGAACACCTGAGAAGCTAGGGTTGTAGTTTTCGCCTGGAACCCTCGAGCAGGTTCCAGTCGTGCTTCAAGGTCACCACCCTTTGCTAGATTTTGGGACAGAGTCCATGTGCAACATGCAAGGCAAAGCTTTGATTTGGCTCTGAAAGGATACTCTTGTACTTCTAGACAAAGGGTTGCAGGGGCAGACCACCACCCCCCACACCTCCCGCTGTGCTGGGAATACTTTGGATGAAAAAAGCCACTTGTGTTAACTTGTAGGGACTTCACTACAGTCGTAAAACTGGCAATTAAAGAGCTAAATTACTGTTCTGTAAAGGGCCCTGGTAGGCTGTGAACATTAGCAACCGTAAAAGTTCACCATCTAAAAGTCGTGTACATTAAAGAATAGCATATGTCTTTGCTTTAAGTTACACATTTAAGACGTTTTTCCAACCACATTTGTTTCTACAGACCAAATGAAGCTTTAGATCAAACTGGATTTTGACTCTGAAATATGAATGCTGTTTTGTTTGAAGTTTGAAACTGGATCAAATTTGTCATGATTTAAACAAACTTTTATGGGCAGCCCAGGGTGGCAAAAGGATGAAGATAATTTAGTTCTCTGAAATGCCACCCACATTGAGCAGCGGTGATTCATAATGCCTTCCAGATGTTTCTTTCAAGACTTAATGATGTGACGCTGAGACACGAAAAAAACAAGCAGGTAAAAAAGTGGGCACGAGTCTCATTGCAGGCGTGCATATTAATGCTGGCATTTTCCTCCACCATTTTTCCTTGTCGACTGTAAAGTCAGAAAAAACATGCGGCGTATATCATCGCCTACGCCAGTTGTTTAGGCTTACAGAGTCTGGTGACACATTATGCCATTACGCAAATTACAGAGATGGCCAATCTTCTTCTTAACCATCCATAATTACAGGATAATGATTTCCTTTGTGCTGCAGTGGGAGCCGACAAGGCGGGAGATCATCTTCCTCAGGGCCCAACAGGAAGTGCCACACAGGCTTCAGCTTTTAGTGATGGTGCCGAGGTATTTTTGTCCCAGCTATGTTCAGAAAGTTCAAAAAAAGTTAAATGGACAAATGATTTCATGATTTCTGGAGGGAGACATTGCCAATGCGTTCTCACCCCAACTCGTCAACACATTCTCACACCGACCTCGTCACATATCGACGTTTGGTCGTGGAGTTTCTGCTGACATGTGATGTGTAAGGTGTTCTTGGACACCTTGCCAAATTCAGCCTATTACATGCATTGTCTGTTTCCAAAATACACTTCAAAGAACAGGGTTCGGCTTTACAGTCTTACAGGAAGCGAACACCGACCTCCCGGGTGAAGGTCCTAGCTCGTTTGACCATCATCCCTCCCATCCGCCCTACTCAGACTTCTGCCACCTTAACCTTCGTTTTTGTCTTGCTGCGGATGGGATGGTGCAGGATTTTAATGACCGGGTTGAACTCGTCAAATATCACCACTTGCCCAGTGGACTTTCACGTCTACGTATGATAGGCAAGGTATCCTCCTGCGCATGACGTTCTAGGATGCTATGTCAATAGATTAAGGAGAAACTTAAACATATTTTTTGTTGCTTTGAGCACCACAAGCCAAGTGCCATCTAGTTCCATTATACTGGAGACAAAGCAGACATCTCTACAGCCGATATCCCCAACACGCTGCAACTCACAATAAACGAATTAAAAATTAATATTGAACAGTGTTAGGTGAATCAAGGTATTAAAGGCAATAAACTCACAGGACACACACATCGTGGCTGCCGTACAAAAGAATGAACAAAGGCATGAGGCAGCATATAACCTCTCATTATCAGGAGTGATCGCACCTGAGGGAGGCGGATCCTCTCCAAACAGGAATGTTTGTTTTACCTTCCCTGCCTCAGGTGAGTCAGGTGATCTCATTCTTTAAACACTAGCTTTGATTAGCGCTAAGGTAAGGCAGTCGTTTAAACGTCTGGTCGATCCAGCGTGACATCAAAGTACTCAGCTGATTCTCAAACAAACATTTAAAAACAGTTTTTGAAAAGGTTCAGAGAGTTGGATTAATGATAATAAGAGGACATTTCAGTTTGGTTGCACTGATGTGGGGGTTGGGGAGTGACAGGAAGTAGTTTCAAATTGTTATGTTGGTATCTTGTGCAAGCATTTTTCCTGGTCATCAAATTTATAATGATATGAAACAGTCTACAAGACAACCAGGCCACCATGTAGCTTTAAAAATCTATTTTAGACTCAAGCAGCCAAGACCCCAGGGGCTCTACACGCTTATCAGGGGCCAACAAGTTCATTAAAGCCTTCTAGCAGTGTAATCTGGCCATGATTGGACTTCCCTTTTCCTGCAGTGTTGAGGCACTGTGGAGGGACTGTGTCCAAATTGAATGTCATGCTGAAATACTCCCATCTAGTGGACAAAGTCTGAATTACAACAAAAATGTATTGACTTTGGATCAGTGCACCATATCATTTCAAACCTATGTGTGTTAACAGGCTGTAGAAATTAACCAGAATCCCTCATTTAATTTGAGTTTGTATATGGGTATCTATCTATGTGAGGACCAGTATCAGTTGTAACACTGTCACTTGGGTGAGCATAGTCACACTGCAGCTATTTGGCTCTTTATACTAATCCCTACAGGAGTTTCACGCAGAAGTCTGGGCTTAATAGGTCATTTTTAGACTTGGTTGACTTATTATTTTCAGTTTTTAGGATGTGTAAAGCTGCTGAATGCACACACTGTACATAAACTTCTGAATAGAACCATTTGTTAACATCATATTTTGACGCCCAGGAATATACACCCAGGTGTAAACAGTCACATTGGCTACTTACACCCGGGGCGTAAACAGCATTGTTGGCTCCGGACACCTGGGTGATAATAGCATTTGCTTTAAAAATAAAATGTGTGAGTGTGAATCTGTGCACCTTCCAACACCAAACAGACAAACCACTCTGGAGACGTTAGCTTCACAAGTCAATGTGATACTTTATTCATGAACCTAGGACCATATATATATATATTTATATATATATATATATATATATATACACATAACACTGTATAAATACTCTATATATTCTACTCCCTTCTGTGATCTCAATAACAAATAAAAAATAATATTAAAAAAGCCACATGATTATATTTAACAGGCTGTACAAAAATAAATAATGTTTGGATATTCTGTACACAAAAAAAGATAGAAAAAAAGGTGCCTTCGCAGAAGGCAGGAGAGACTTACTTATGAAGTAGTAGCAGGAGACAAGTCCCTCTTTAGGTCTCCACACATGCACACACACATTCACACACACACTCAGACACTCCTCTTTGGTCTTTGAAGAGCTCCCTCATTGAAGGCTGTGTAGACGAGGGCAAGATATGGCAAAAGGACAAAGTACAGCGTACTGAGGCATTTAGAGACAACTGGGTGTTCTGATGTGCCGCTGGCAAAAACAAAGATGAAGTGCTACAGGTTTGTGATAAATAAACTGGCAAGTTTGAACATAAAGACTATGACTATTAGCTATCTTATTTTCCATACCTGATGGGGTGAGTAAGTAGAATATGAGCTATTCTCTTTCATTTCTTTATAAACTCTGTAATAACCTCCCCCACCCCAACCCCTTTGTGCCTGTCCAGCCCAGCTTGGACAAACATCATATACATGCATTAAAAAATTTGACACACACACACACACACACACACACACCGTCTTGACACTCACTCACGCACTCACACAAGCATGACATTGGCATGGTAAGCAGCATGCTCATTTTTGGAAATCAGGAATGTCCATGCTTTCTTCCTCTTGATGGGTTGCAAATGGGCCACTGCTGCGCTGAGGCCAGACGAGCCTGAGCTGTAATCAGCCTTTATTGCTTCAAACAGGAGGCAGTGTCACTGTGGATCAGTGTCTGGCTCCAGAATGGATGGAGGGAATGGGCAAAAAATGGCCTTTATAGTCACAGTCATTGTGGACCCATTGTGGGAGTGTTAGACTACCTGGAACCCATGAAAACCACTCATGCTCTGGATGTAAACATTCACCTGCCTCTTTAGTTTGTCCGTGGGAAAAAAGGAGGCAGTGATGGTCAGAGTTTTTATCTGAAAGCTGGGTGTATGTCAGGAGGTTAGATTGTGGGAGCAGTCCTTAACAGGCACTCTGATTGCACAGTTCCAGCAGGGGTCGCGGCCGGTCTTTGGGGTCACAGCTGTCATGGGTTAGCGTGCGCCCATCGTGGCCGATGCAGCGCAGTTGGCGTTTGCGGAAGCCTCGCCCGCAGGTCTTGGAGCACACCGACCATTCTCCGAGAAGCCAGGTGGGACAGGACTGGGTGGCACAGGACCGTGAGGCCAAGGGGCGCAGCTCCTCCGGGCAGTCTCTTGAGGGACGACCCTGGGGATCTAAACACACCACCTCTCTTTGCTGCATACCTCCCCCACAGGTCTGGGAGCATGGACCCCACTCCCTCAGGGTCCACTCGGCTCCACCCACCTCTCTGATGGCATTGATGGACTGGCGGCGGCCTCCGTTGCTGTTGGAGACTGAAGCAGCATTGTTGGGTCTCGGGGCAAAGTAGCTGTACTTAACCCTGGGCCTTGGAGCTTCACCCACAGACAGGACCTGGATGGTGAGGGGCTCAGGGAGTGGGCCGAAGCTCCGGAGGCGCTCCAGGCTGGCGGAGGAGCCACTGTATCGCAGCAGAGCCCCTCGCAGGGCAATGTCAGTCTCCATGGTCATCAGCTTGTAATCGCCATTTAAAAGATAGATTCCATCCTGGCGACGCACTGCCAAGTAGCTGTTATCATGACGACCATTGCCTGGCGCACGCTGCTTCACGTCCAGGTGGGTGGCGCCAGCAGGGATGGTCACAACATCCTGGTAACCAGGCCTGAAACATAGACAGACACAGGTCAGACCGAGCCATAAAACTATTATGATGTTTCAGTGTGTTTTATAAGGCACTATGTTTGTGTATGGAAAAAAAAATCTGTTTGCGATTTACCTGGCACGCTCCATAGACCCAGACACCTTCTTGCAGGTAGAGCCGTCTCCACCACACACGCCGCACTTATCAAAGCGCCGGTTAGAGCCAATGATACGATCACATCCAGCCTTGACACACTGGCCTTGAACACAAACTGAGGTGGAGTCTGGGCTGCAGGGTGTGCCGTCAGCCACCTGTGGGCAGCAGAGAGACACAAAAGGAACTTTAGAGTAATGTCTAGTAAAGCTGTTACATAAGTCAAGAGGCAGAAAGTAAAAGTAGCCTTGGGGCTGAGAGAAATTACAATAGCTGATCCTTCAACTTGCAGGTCTGCACCGGTAAGACAACTAACAGGAGATGAACTAAGATGATGAAATGTCACTCTAAAACAGCATCTTGCAACTCTCACCTTAGATTTGAGGACAAAGAAGTATCCAGTTCCCTTGGCACGGCACACCAGCTTGCAGCGGTCTTTGGGTGAAACTCCAGCATACTTGGGCACCCACTCGACACCCTCGCCTGAACCCAGCGACACTTGGGCTGACATGTCGTTGTGGGCCAGGCACTGCTCCTCACGGAATGACAGGCCTGAGAAAGAGACAGAGAGGGGTCAGATTTACTGCTTGTTCAGCCTGACCCACATGCTAACTTTCACACTAAGGTGGCAAAGTACATCAAAACATGACTTCTTCCTGAGAACAACTCCAGCATATGGTGCAAAGTCATTTCATTTCAGTATAGTCAACTTTAAAAAAAAAAAGTGTTGAACATTTCCCAGAGATGTCTTACCATTGGTATCGGGGCAGGCGTCCGTGTTACAGGAGCGGTACTGGATCCTCTTGCCTTCGCAGTACTTGCCACCGTTCTTGGGTAACGGGTTGTCACAGGAACGGAAGGAATACTGCACCCCTCCACCACAGGTCCGAGAGCAGTCGCCCCAGGGACCCCACACTCCCCAGCCACCATTGACAGGAGTCTGAAAGCACCAGAGACACGAGCATTACAATTCTGAGCTGAGGTGGAGCTACATGACTGATTCAAAGCTGGGAGGCGTGAGAGTGTTTCGCTTTAGATAAAATCTGGTTCCTACCTGGAGTACAGCAGCTTGGCTCTTAGTGAGACACTGTCCGGCCACGCAGTAGCTGTCATGCCCGCATGCCGTTCCATCAGCCCAGGGGAAGTTCTTCGTCTGGCATACCAGCAAACCATTGGATGTCGTCACAGTGCACCACAGAGCTGCGCATGTGGTACTCAGATCAGGGCAGTGCTGGGAGTCTTCGCCAAAGGTCAGCCGACACTGATGGTCTGCGTCATAGACGGACCCAGGGAGGGGCTGCGGGAGCACCTGAGGTTTGACCGGCTTATCCAGCAGGCACTGGCCATGGCCGTTGTCCAGGAATGTGGTGACCATGAGGGCGGAGCAGGGGGACCATGGCTGCTGCTGGTCCAGGTTTGACAGGGTGGAGGCCATCATGTGGGAGCCCCAGTGGGCACCGTTGACCCCGGAGCACAGCTGAGCATCATCATGAGGCATGTTGAAGACGTGGCCTGGAGGACAAAGAGTTCTTTGAGCACCTCAAGGAAATGTGGTGTATTTCAAAGGTTTTTACACACAAGAACATGTTTTTTTCTGCTTACCCAGTTCATGTGCCACAGTAAATGCTGCCTGGAGCCCGTCATCCTCAATAATTGAGCAGCTTCTGTCAGGGTCGCACACGGTGCCAACATCTGCCATGCCCAGAGTGTCACAGGAGTGGGCGCCACACAGGTCCTAAAGAGGCAGACAGAGAGCAAATGAGATTGATTCTATCTCAGATCCACCCCAACACACTCCCTGTCCTTTCACTCCAACTTACCGTCCTGGTGAAGAGCACAGCGGTGTCATAGTGCTCAGGGTGGCGGTCACTGGCCGGGTTGTGCTGCCGCTGCCACTGGCAGAAGTTGCGGAGGGTCATGGCGGCGTTGGATGACACCTGAGGGCCTCGCTCCTCTTCGTACACCACCAGGAGCTTCACCACCGCAAGGCTGATGGAGTTGTGGATGCTGGGGTGGCGGTAAAGGCGGGATGCCACTGCCATGATGGTCAGCAGGTAGGGCTTGAGGCCAGCACCGTGGAACTCTGCCATGGACTGGTCGGCCACCAGCATGATCTCCAGGTAGCGAGGAGTGGACACAAAGCGTCTGGTCCTGTGGTGGGCTGAGGGGACAGAAGACAGAGGTCAGACCAAAGGTTCACAGGCCATGTGAGCAGATATCAAGTTTCAGCCCTGATTTGACTGCACTAAAACCTTTGAGATGTTAGTTGGTTTTAACAAAAGTGGTTCAGTTTGGTTGGGAGAGTTTACACACTGCAGAACTGTGCCAGTGTTCTAAACAGCAGCGACAAAGGCTCATTTTATTCAGAGGGATAGAGGCTCCAAAGAGAGCTCCGGATGTGCCTGGAGGAGCCTGGCTGCCGTGACTCAGCGTCACACCACCGGCGGCTCCTCCTCCTCAGGGTCCACATTCCGAAAATGACCTTCTCTGGTGGAAAATTATGCGGAGGGAGAAAATCCTTTCTGGGGGGGGAAGTGTCTGCCGGTGCGAGTTGTACCAGGAGGCGAGTTTACACGTCTCAGCACCGCCGGGCTCTGGCTGGCCCCAACCCCGCTGTTCCCCTCCCCTTCCTCCGTCACTCCTCCTCCTCTTTCCCCTTGGAGGAGTTTGCCCCCCTCTCTCCTCCCCTCCCTTCCTCATCTCTGGTAGACGGCGCTGTCAAAAAGGTAGCTGAGTCCACTGCGCATGCTGTGCACTCTGGCACAGGCACAACTCCAGCAGTTTGCTCTATATTCACTCCAGCCTCTGACATATAGAAGTGGTGAGCAAAGAAATCACTCTCTCTGTGCTTTCTTTGGCCACTTGCACAAGTTGCTGGTCTTATATTATTATTATATTACTTATTTCAGCTTATTATGAACTTGGAATAATGTGTAAAAGTAGTGTTTCTGCAGCCTTACCTGTCTGGTCTGCGTCAGCGGCTCCGTGCTTGGCTTCTTTCTCCAGATTCTTTGGCACCCTCGCCTCGTCCTCGTTGACCCCGCACTTGGAGCTCCCCTCCTCGGCCAAAGCTGCCCGACCTCTCCGGCGGATCGTGTGGACATCCTCCTCTGTGCCCATGAAGTCACTGGAGTTGAGGGGCTGGATGAAATACTCTTCCCCCTGATAGTAGAATCCGCCCCTGAGTCCGTGGCACAGGTTGAGCGCAGCGGCAGAGTGCTCCTCTCCGTTCACCGTGCCAGAGAAGAAACAACCCGGCTCGGCTCCGCTCTTGGGTTCCTGCGTTGGTTCGGACTCAGGAGTGCCCACAATGTGGAAGACAAAACCCGGCGCCAAGAAGGTCTGGTCAGGCTCGAGCTGCAGGACCAGCTCTTTGCCAAATACGTCCAACCGGTACTCCCTCATCTCCGCCTCCTTCTCCTTCTCCTCTGCGGAGAGAGTCCGCCACGGTTCGGTTTCACTCTCCGACCGGGCCGTCGTGTCTAATCTGACCGGCACCACGGTGCTCTCCTCCCAAGCGCTGTGCGCCGCGCCGACGCACAGAGCGGCGATCAAACCAACGGAAACGTGTAAAACCCACATCATATAACTGTGAAATCCGACAAGTGGAAAGACAAACTGATAACAAAGTGTCTACGAGGAAACAAATAAATCCTTTAAAAGGTTTTCCACTATAAGCTACAAACCCCAAGTCTTTGAACTTCCACAAAACTCTCCCCAAAATTACGCACACGCATAAAAATCTAAAAAGGGATCAAATCCAGTGCAAGACTCATTTAAAGTTATGTGCAGGTCTGAATTGTTGCAAAAAAAGTCCTTTCATTAAATGAAAATAAAAGCTGGATCACTGTAGTAAATCCAACAGGTCTCTTTCTCTCCAAAACTCAGCAGATGTCTCAGTTTCTAGCTCTCTCTTTGAGTACGGGGGCAGGTTTTCTTTCTGCTGACCCGTCTAGTCTGTTCTCTGCTCTTGCCTTGCAGTCAGAACAGAGCAGGTCCCTCCTATATATCCCCCTGCCTCGGAACCACCCCTTTCCTGAGGGCCCTTTGATGTGAGAGCAGCCAAATCCCGTGCGCAACGAAAACGCACCAGCGACCTGGAGCGTTGCCATAATAATCAATCATTGTGGAGGATAGGGAGCTTTGGGCAGAGAAACCTTTTCTTCTCCAAACTCTGCTCGTCTGTCACAAGATGCATACAGTCATCGCCAGTGAATATAATCACTGAATATGCTCTGATGATATTTAATAGAAGTACATGTACCATGATGATATGAGCGGCCATAATACAATTTAAAAAACTTACTCTGGCACTGTTTCAGTGTTCTACTTTCTAATCACTGAGCTACATTATTACACTCATGCCTGCTCCAACATAAATCAGGGTGACAGGCAGCAGTGGCTGATGTGGAGCAGTGTTGTAGTGTCAGTGCAACAGGAGAAGGGAGATGGCAGCAGGTCCGGAATGGTAACCATATCGTGCTGGCCAAGGCTCCGGGAGTCGTACTCACCTCCTCCGTGCCAAGCCGGCAGTGGTGCGCCGTGGCCGGGTTCGGCAGCTCCGCTCCCCGGGGAGAGGGAGCAGAGAGGGGCCGCTGAGGTCTTAAGGTGGAGCGCGTCTCCCACCGGGCTGCCTCTGCGCTCAAAGCAAGGCAGGCAGAGCCCCTGTCCTCCGGCTTCTTCCCCCACCCGCCCGGGCTGCTCCTTCTCTCCAACAGACAGGAAGAGTTTACGATGGAGTTTCATTAAAAATAACTGGCAAAGCAGAAATCATATCATCTACAGTGCATCCAGAGACACCACAAACAAGCCACACTCCATTCCCCAAAGTAAAATATTAATATATCAGAAGGGCATCATGTAAAATCTCTGCTACAGAGCAATAAAATAATATTCAAAATGTAAGAATATCATGTTATTTCACGATGATTTTTTTTTTCAACACAAAACAATCTAGAAGCTCTTGAAAAGCTTTTTGGCACAGTTTCCACTTTGCTGTGTAACTTTTGACTCACTGGAGCAAACATCACTCATCGGCCTCCTGAGGGACACATTATGGAAGTCCACCTTAAAATTTACAGCTCAGACAAAGTGAGTAGTTGTAGTTTGGTCATTTCCCAGTAGATGGTAGTCATGAAGTGAGGAAATTCCCCAGACTGCTTCAGGGATTTTTCCATGACTTTATGGCGCAATACCAACTTCCGCCAGCAGGTGGCGCGTTAGCATCACGTTTGGAAGCTTGTGCGACTGCATGCTGTGAGCCAGTGACCTCAGGGAGGCAGACGTGGCTCACTGATGCACTGTGTGGAGGATGAGGATGCTGATAATGGAAATGCAGGTTTATATGTTCATCAGTTGATTTGGATGTAATGGAATATGGAATATGTCTGGAAGAGCACACATGGAGAAACACAATTTGATCCCCATTTAAATCATCTTGTTTTAGTATTTACCTGCGGCTTCATGGTGAAATTGGAGGATGTAAAACCTGCTCTTTTCCAATCTTAACCTCAGTTAATTTCCACCCTGACCCATACGTTTTATTTAGTGTGGAACTGATGTGAAACTAAAACTAGAGAGAAACTGCACCTGAAACATTTTGTGGGAACATATTTATGAAGACTGTTAAAGTGATGTCAATAAAGGATGTTGGGTGTATTTGAAAGGCTGGTGGAGGCGTGGTTCTGGCATGTTCAGTGACAGTGACGCCCCCAAGGGGGTCATGACCACCCTAACACAGTTTAGAAGACCTAATCCCAGTCAGTGTTTTTGTTCCTCACAATCAATGTTCTTCAAATTAAAACTGTATATTTGTCTTTTCAAGCAAAAGGACAACCAGCTTATACATTACATTAAAATAGGATTGTTGTGCCACCACAATATTTGCAGTGGCCCCATCTGGCCACCCCTATGGAAATGTCTGGGGACACCACTGTCCAGTAATACTTCTTCCACTTCACTACATTTCTTTTCTTTTTTATTGTTTCCTTTTAAAGCAATCACAAACCAGATGATAATTACAAGCACTGCGTACATCTGATATAACAAAAATTACATAAAAATATCATGAAAGAGAAATATTCAAAACATGGGTAAAAAAAGCAAAAGCAGGTAAACCGAGAACAGAGAAAAAAAACATTAAGAATAAATAAATGAATTAAAAAAATTTATTAAAAAAATACATATGCATATAAACACACACATACACACACATATATATAAGTAATAATAAAAATAAGAAAATAAAAGCTCAAAAGACGCAACTTCACTACATTTCAGAGGGACATGTTGTACGTCTTACTCCACTTACATCTATAGCTACAACAATATAGCTATAGTTGCTATAATGAGAATGATTGGACTCAAGTACATTTTTTTGCTTGTAATGGAATTTATCTACGTGTATTGTCGAGTTAATTGTTATTTTGCCTCAATGCCTGCCTCAACTCGACCTGGCAAAGAGGACGACAGAGGACGCTGAACAACTCTTTTTCTTTCCAGAGAAAGAAACAGTCAGTAATAGGTTGATAACCTTAAAGAAAAGACCATAAAATCATTTTAATTAAATCAGTCAACTGAAATCTCTTATGTCCGTCACTTTAGTTAAATCAATAAAGTTAAACCAATTATAATCAACAATCAGACATTATCCGTCAACAAAATATACCCAATAATTAATTAATTCTAACAATCAATTTCATGTTATACCAAATATTTATTGAATATATTTATTACAATTGCCAATAATGCTTATACTATTGCAAACCAAATATCTATACTCCTTTAAATAAGTTTAATTTATTTACCTATTTTAAACAATCATGAAATTACTTTTTATCGCAATTCTCCAGACGATGGAAATTCTCTTTTATTACTTCCACTTTTTTTTAAAAAAGTCAATTCAAATCAAATCAGTAAGTTATTATCAATCACTAAATTTAATTAAATTCCATCCAGCAAATGAACTCACAATTGAATCACGTCAACTTAAACTTTTAACTATAGATGCTGCTATCAAGCTGATCAAATTCAATCCATCGATAGAATTAAACTATCTTCAGCCACCAAACACATGACATGCTCGGCTAAATAAGGTGTCATAACACAACAAAATTGACGACACAGACACAAAGATATTTAAATATATATATTTTATGTACATATATTCATGTGGATGACTAGAAAAGAAACACTATATTCTTACAAAGGAATGGTTCTGCACAGTCATATTCCTAAGTTAAATAGTAATTTGATACAAAATTACTATAATAAATAAAACTCATCTCATTGTTTTTTTATTCACACATACCAGTTGTACAAACAATAAATTACAAGTTCAGTGCTGTGTTTCTGTCGTTCAGCGAGAGGGGTTTCCCCACCGGAAGAGTCAGAGTAGGTTGTGTGTGTATGTGTGTGTGTGTGTGTGATTGCTTCTGGAATACTGTAATGTGGTGTAACTGAAGGATTGTTTCTATGTGTGTGTGTGTGTATGTGTGTGTACATTGCTGTGTAAATATGGTTGAATACTAAGACATATATGAAAGATCTACTCATTGTACAAAAATGTCTACACGTGTAAATAAATCTGTAGAAGAGGACATTGTGCGAGTGGTATGTTGATCGGGGTCATTTGTTTTCTCCTGCACAGGTGCCACACGGGTAACGTTTGCTACAACGGAAAATATAACAGGTGCTGGAAATTTTAACACAATTACAGAAAGGTATTTTTGTAAAAATCCACTTGATATGTAATGTACATTGTCAACACTGTACAAATTAAAGCATGATATTGTGAGATTTTGGTGGAGGGTTTTAAAGAATGAGTTCACACGTGATTACAAATTAAAAAAAAGCACATTTCCGCACTTTCTGTTTTTGTTGTGCTTCAAGGAATAATTTGACATTATTATTCACTTTCTTGAGAGTGAGACAAGAAGATCGATACGTCACACATATATGTTGAATATGAAGCTAGCGCCAGCAACCTGTTAGCTTAGCATTACAAGTTGTATTTATGCTTCGATTTTTTGTACAGATTAAACATGATGTGTTGATTAAGAGATGTTAGTAGATTATTCTAAGTATTTGAGCAGATCCAGGCAAGCTGTTTACCCTTGCCTCAAGTCTTTATGCTAAGCTATGCTAATTCCTGACTCTAGCTTTACATTTAAAAGACAGACACGAGACTGGTGTCAATCTTCTCAACTATTTCAAGGCAAGAAAATGAATAAGCACATTTCCTATCATGTCAAACTATGTTTTTTAAAAGTACAGCTCATCCCAAAATCAAAAATACATCTACTGTTAACTCACCCATCACCACTAAGCTAGCGTTCAAGTAGGACAACATTAATGTGTACATCTCACACTGCCACGCGCCTCTCGCCCATGAGTAGATGCACGCTTCCTTCTGTGTGGTGATACGGTTGGCAGGTGAAAATAGTTCCCACATATCAAATTACAGTTTGTGATTTATCTTGAGTATGGGGGTCATGATTTCTGGAAAGAGACATTTTTCAGAGACATTTTTTTGGTGGCACATAAAGCCAAGTGCCATCTAATTTAACTAAATTGGAGAGAAGGCAGACGTCTCTATGGCCAGTATCTCCAACATTCGGCAACTTACACCAAAACGATCTAGACTGATAAATAGCACTACAGGTAGAAGTAAAAACATGTATTTTTGATTTCAGGTGGAACTGTCCCTTTAAATCAATAGCAACATCGCTATTGAAAATAAGTGTAGTGTTTCTTTATCAGAAACCATTTCCAAAGAAATTCTTAACCATGATATTTGTGGATTGTCTTGAAGCATTGTTATATAGCATTATGGATATTTCCAAACTCAAATTTTTGTATTCTGGGTGATCTGACCCTTTAAAATCACCCATGTGTGGCACATTGTGAATTGCTGTAATGTGGCAAACGCCACCCGTCAGGGTTGGAAACAGGTTAAAACAATCATCAGGATGTGGAGTAGAGAATGAGTGATGAGCTGAATTGCAGAGGGACATAAATGACTGCATTAGTATCTCCCTTGCTGTCGTTGCGAGTATCCAGGGCACACATTGTCATATTAGCATTGCTTCCTAAAAAGATAAACACACAAACAAAAACATGAGGGTCGTAAACCTCCCAGCACCAGCATAATGACTGATACACATTGAACTGAGAGTGAAGAAGCTTCAAGATGCACATGTTCACGGTACATAATGTATGTGCTCATAACACAGGCCTGGGTTCATGAATGTGGTAGCCCATAACATGCACACAAAGACACACACACACACACACACACACTCACTCACACGCACTCTACCCACACCAAAAATCAAGCATTGCCCCAAACCTGTGAGTCATCATTAACCTCCATAAATGTAAGGAGTGTCGTGGTTACTTTGCCCCTTTGTCAATTGAACTATTATCCTCCGTACGCTCCCTTTCCATCCCATCACACCGTGCTGCTGTTTCTAAGCTGTACAGGTGACTCATGTCTTTGGGCTTGACTTTATTCCCAAATTGTCGTTGCAGAGTGGAGAAACTTTTAAAGAACATGAGCAAAGATGCATCTTAACCGTTAAGGACCTAATGCACTGTCCATTTGCCAAATGTCAGGGTTTACCCATTCATTCTTCTTCATGAAGTCACCCTTCTACGTGAGGTTTTTCCCTCGCAGGAAGCACCTTTTGGACGTTCTTGACATAACAGTCACCACTATGCGAAATAGTTCATGATAGTCTTCCCTTCTTGTGCTGCTTATCGGTTTTCAGCTGGACAGATCAGTCAAATAAAGGCCGAGTATATTTGAAAACGGAGCTTTTGGACTTTCGACCACATGCAAACTGTGTTTTGGGTCACTGGCAACGAACCTTTTTTAAATCTCTGTACATGATGAAGGTGTACAGAAGCCCCAGAGTTTCTGGCTGGTATCATGAGAGTGTGCCCCATTGTCTTAGCCTTCCGCTAATAGGTTTTTTCGGCTTTCCGACTGCCCGACATCTCCTCGAAGGTTAGGGTTATATCGCCCCCCGCTTTGTTAGGCATGCCCTTGACAGTGCTTCAGTTGTGTTTCTGAATTTTTTTCTGGGATTTTTTTGAGAACGAAGGAAGGACAAACCACGTTTTCGAAAACACCCGTGTCCATGAGGGCTAGGCCAAAGACACAGAATACGTAAGAGTCAGGAGACATAGGTATCCCTGATCTAGGACCGTCATACGTATGTACATCTCTTGTAATATGGACAGTTCACTCACTTTGTTGCTCACAACATTCTTAACGAGGAGAACACTGGTAGGCGATCAGAGGACGAGGAGAACAGCAGTAATAATGCTTCAGAGATATATTCAAGTTGGTTAATGGAAAAGACATCCGGTGCAATCTTTTTTTTAAATGGTTCATGGTGTCTTAGCAGTTGCTACGAAGGTTGCTACAAAGATTACCTACCATCCAGTGAGTATGTATTTTCAACATTCCACCTGTAACGAATGTTATGAGCTGTTTAGCGACTGACATGTCCAAGTTATGGGAGTAATATGAGACGCAGTATGAGGAACGTGGGACGTGGGTACGTTGGCTAAGTTGAATAACGAATGCTTCCCATCGTTGAGGCTCTTGTCTCAGACACACTCATGACAAAAGACAAAGGGGTGTGAATTCCAATCCCCCCAGTGATTAGAGCACATGGAATAGCATAAAAAACACAACAGGCATGCCATTACAGGGCGACACACACAAAGCCTCCAGGGTTTGGAGACCGAAGTAAAGACAATCAGTTACTGTCCATGTGGAAATGACATGCAATTTCAGTCCTTAGCTATGCCAGGGCGATACTTGTCACTATCATACGGACTCTGTCCTCCGTTCTACTCGTGCTCTGCATAGCTACTATGATTCTGGGACATCCCTCTGGCATATAGTCAGGTACATCCATGACAATCTGTCTCTGAGTCTCTCTGAGTGTATCTGGTTCAGGCGCTTTCAGCCAACATTCACAGTCCTGTTTAAGGTTCTTAAATTCATTGGTCCATAGTCCTACATCCAGCACTTGAGACCTTTATCAGATTTATCAAACAGGTTAAACTTCTTCCTACGAATTGTTTCTCGTCTTACGAATCACTTTCCCTCTCCTGCCGCCTCAACATTTCTTCACCAGACAGTGTTTGAAGGCGGAGGGTCGGGCACTTAACGTGCAGCCCTTGGACAGTTTCCCATCCCGGTCCTTACACTGCACTGTCCGGCTCTGCCAGCCAGTGTCACAAGTCCTGGAGCAGGTCATCCAGGACCCTGTTACCCAGTGGGGCCCTGGGGTAGGGGTGGAGGGACCCGGAGCCGTTGGTGGCCCTGGGACCAAGACAGGCGGGACAGAAGATGTAGTGGTGCTACTGGTGGTGGTGGTGGTGGTGGCCTTTGTCGTAGTTGTGGTAGTGCTCTGCACAGGGGTCGACTTTAGGTTGGGGATAAGCGGAGCTGACGGCTGCTGTGGGGCTGTCCGGCGGGGCATGAAGAAGCTGTAACGAACATCCAAGGGCTTTTTAGCATCTGTCGCTAGAATCTGGACCACCAAGGCTTCATGGAGGGCCCCGGGACCCATGCTGTGAAGCCACTCATCTCTTTGGCTCCAGCCGCTGTAGTTGAGCACAGTACCGTTGAGTGGGATGATTGTCTCGGAGGTGGAGATCATAAACTTGCCATTTAGGAGGTACTCGTTGTTGGGCCGTCGAAGGGCCAGGTAGGCGGTGTAGCGGGTCTGGTCCTTGGCCTTGTGCTGACGGACCTTGATGTGGGTGGAGCCTGCAGGGATCTTCACCACGTCAGTGTAGCCCTTACTGTTTGGCAAGAGAGAAAGTAGAAGAGAGGTCAGATCAGTACGTAACACAGCGTGCTCTTTGTCATCAATGGCATCAAAACAGAATCGATTCAGCTAATTAAAATGAAGCCAACACAGGCGCCAAAACCTGCATGGCCCTTGGGGCTGGCTCCAAAGGGAGTCAATCCCCATAGACACCCATGTTACAAATTTACAGCAGACATAAACATGTTTACAGCCTGGTGCAAGAAACAGTTTTGGTGTCTGTAGCTAATTTCCCTGTTCATGACAATTTCTAAATAGTCTAATAGTCAGATTTTCTTGTAAGCAAATTTTGTTTTAATGGTTTTAAGCCCTTTTTTTTTGCTAAAATGAAAATAGCATTAGAATTATCAGAGTTAAGCATAGCTATAAATGCACTGTGCTAACCAAGCTAGCAGCTAGTGTTCAAAACCAATGGAAGACGTCACGGTGGCTACATCCATTATTTTATACAGCCTATGGTTCTGAGATTTCATTTCGACCATGTTTATACACGAACTGTTTACCTGCTGTTCAAACGTGATTGTTCAACACTACTAGGACGACAAACAAAAACACCAACATTTTGTCCCATTGTCTAAAGATTCGGTACACACTTGTAGAATCTGTTTATAGAGATTAGTGATCATGAAATGGGGGGAACTACCCGTGCTCAATGGACATGATACCAAGACTTGTCAGAGACAATGTTGAAAAGTATGCAAGTATGCAACATCACAAGACTCTCTTTGTCTTACCTCTTCTTGGTGAAGTTGCCCACGACGCGTATACATCCTGTGCTGTCGCCTCCACATATGCCACACTTGTCAAACTGGAGCTTGGAGCCGATGATGCCGTCGCAGCCCGTCCGCACACACTTCCCTTTCACGCAAACCGAGCTGCTGTAAGGACGGCACTCTGTCCCGTCTACCACCTGGAGACAAACAGTCGCAAAATTTACCACATTTATTCCCCGGCTTGAACACACGCACACTTTTTTTCTTCCAAAAGCTAACTCACCCTCTGAGAGAACACCACATAGTATCCTGTTCCTTTTGCTCTGCAGGTCAGCTTGCACACATCTTTAGGCAGGACTCCTGCGTACTTAGGCACCCACTCAACATATGTCTTCACCCCTTTAGGATCTGTCTGGGGACCGTTGCGCACTTCACACTGCTCCTGCCGGAAACCCTTATCTGGAGAAAAGTTCAATATATTTTACATGATATTTAAACAGTGTACGATTTCGACCACTCATAGAATCTCAGGCTGCCACACTCACTTGATGGAGGACATGGTGTGACACTGCAGGACCGATAGATGGCTCTCTTCCCCGTGCAGTAGCGCCCGTTGTTCCGCGGCGGCGGGTTGTTGCACAGGCGCTGGGCGAACTGCACCCCGCCTCCGCAAGTTCTGGAGCACGCACCCCAAGGACCCCAGGAACTCCAGCTCCCGTGGTTGGACGCCTGGGAGAAGGAGGGGAGGAGAGGGAAGATGAAAGCGGAGTTAAGGGATGGAGGAAATGACAGCGGAGGAGAGATCAGAGAGCAAGAGCGGGATGGAGAGAAAAGAAAAGAGGAGATGAGAGGGGACAATTAGTGCTTATCAGACGTGTTGGAAGTCAGAGCCGGCCGAGCCACGTGTCGCAGGGAAAACCCTTTGGAGAGAGATTTGTGATAAGGAAGAACGTGGTGCGGAAAAAGAAAAAGAGGAACGAGGCTATTCCTGTGTGATTAAGACGGCATGACTTGATCTGTAATGTAACAGCTCACATGCTTCTCCTGAGAACAGCCTGAATGGAATTCTCATACAACTTATTTTTGTGTTTTTTCCAACCAGCACTTCACGAGTCATCTGTGATAAAAACGACTGGATAAGTAGCGTTAAACATTTTATGAGACAAGGTTGATTTTATAACCCTGAAGTTCTGCTATTCTGTTTAGCGCCACCGCCGAGTCTTTACTCCTTCCCACAGTAAAAGCTGCACAATCTGCAAACTGTAAGAAATATATAGAGAGGTTGAAAGATTCTTTAGTCTGGGCTTAACGTCGCTCGAGCAGTAAACTGGTCGTCATACGAGCAAGGAAAATGCAGCGAGTCAGGACTTGGGCCGGATCCACACGTACCGCCGTCTGCCAAGTATCACGTCAGACCCGTCAAACGCCATGTGACGAGTAAACACAAAGCAAATATTCTCTCCCATTCTTTGTGACTCCCCCTGAAACACACACACAGTGTCAGAGCCTGCCAAGAACAGATTCAGTCCTTTAAGTCGTTGAGGCCAAATTCAATTTAGATCTGTTTAAGTGAGGCCAAGGGAACAAATAGCACAGATCAGCAGTGGCACAAATAAAGCAGACCACACAATGAAGTCACATAAAGACATTTTTCCTTTTCAACTGTCTCTCTTTGCTTCTACTTCTGTCTTTTTACCGTATATTCCGTGTATTCTTGTTTATATTTGTCTCCCAGTGACAACTTTGTGGAAACGGGTGCTTAAAATATCAAGTTTTTGAACTATAAAAAGGCGTCTATTTTAGATTTTGGTCCTTTTTTAGTCGTCTACTGTCTCTCTTACCGAGTAGTGTCTCTTGCGGGTCTTGTCCACACACTTCCCCTGCAGGCAGATGCGTCCCTTCCCGCAGGGCGTCCCCTCCACGGCCGGCAGCTTCTTGGTCAGACACACCATCTGTCCCTGGCGGATCACGGCGCACCACAGACGGGAGCATACGTCCATGCCGGGGCAGACGGTGTACTCTGGGCCGAAGGCGAGGCGACACTGGCGGACGGCGTCGTAGCTCTGACCTGGGAGCTCCTCGGAGCCCAGCAGGGGCTGGCGAGGGGAGTCTAGGAGACACTCAGCTGTGGCAGGAGAGAAACAGAAGGGGTTTCAACGGGGCCACACAACCTGCACACTGGTGTACGAACATCTATTTTAGTCCGTTGACAAATTAGGCCTGTTTGACTTATCACTTAATAAAAGTGCTGGAGCAGCAGGAGATGCTGTCAGGCTTGCAGTTGCTACATGAATTACGCCTCAAGCGCTGAAGTTTTTTAACAAAATGCCAACCGACAATGCTTTATGGCTGCAATAAATGACACTTCTTGATGAAGCATGACTCATCCTGGTTTCCTGCCAGTGATCTGTCTTTGGCTGCACTGTAACTACACTTTTTAAGAAGTTAATAGGATTGTAAATAACAAAAGATTACAGCTTTGTTTGGCGGTAAACAGCTGGCAGTGATAGGTACTGTGTGGACAAAAAGCTCTCACAAGTCAAATTCACATGGATGCAATTTGTAGGTGAAGGGAATAAAACTTCTACTGGCTGGGAAAAGTTCTGCAGAGCATGGAGCCTTTATTATTTTCTCCCACGCTCACCGTTGCCGTCGTCGAAGAAGTCCGTGATGGTGGCCGAGGTGCAGCGGCTCCAAGGTTTCGAGGCGTCGATGGAGGTGAGGATGGACGACATGAGCCGCTTGTCGCTGTTCACTCCGAAGCGCTCCTCGCAGAACTTGGAGTCGTCGTGGGACAAGCCAAGCAGATGACCTGAGAGAGGACGAGATGTACAGACTTGATGGAGGGAAAGAGGAGCGATTTGGAGCGACTCGTCACGGGTTTGCACATGCAGCAAGAATGAGAAAAGAAAACACGCTGAGTGCTCGGGAGTCAGGGGTATGACATCAGATAATACTCTTGTGATACTAATCAGCAAGATGGATGTGCTGACAGATGTGCATGTGCGTGCCCTGGAGGGTTTATATCTGTATTTGTGTTGGTGTGTGTAGCCATGCCTACCTATCTCGTGCGCCACAGTAAACGCAGCGTGAAGCCCGTCGTCCTCGATGACGGCGCAGCTTCTCTCTGGAGAGCAGATGGTGCCGACGTCTGCCATGCCCAGGGTGTCGCAGGAGTGGTGGCCACAGAGGTCCTGGACACAGGAAGTACAGCAACTTTACTTTAATCCAACAACACTGGATATCTTCAGTCACATGATGCTTATCGAATGAATAGAAAAAAAGCATCAAATCAAGTTCTCTATTGGTATCAATATCACTTTAAAGGGGAAGTATGTCAATTTTCAAAATTCATAGGTTCTTCTATGGCATAGAATTTGGTCGAAGACAGTCCAAAAGTATTTGTAAGTATGGACAACTTGGAGACATGAGATAGGATGCTTTTCAATGTATGTAATATTCATTCGTCTATTGTGCAAATTAAGAAAAAGTAAAAACTCGTAATGACTTAGTTTCTTTTTTTCATAATATTGGCAGAAATGGCTTAAAAGTACAACTTAACCAAATAAAACTATTCCAAAAATTATGAGTTAAATGCCAGATTTATAATTTCTCTGGATGCTAGGGACGTTCCTGGCGACTAATTTCCCTATTGACGAAATGAAAATTTTAATTAAGGCTAGCTGACGAGTCTAAAAAACACTCCGAAAGCAGTCAAAATTTAGCACAGTTAATCGTTAAGTATTTGAAACACTGTCCCCAAAAAATTCATAATTCATTTTCTAGATCAAACGCACTGGTTTATAACTCCAGTCTACTCCAGCGTTACCGCGGGGAGTGGGATTGCTGTCTGACGGCTCTGTAGCACCCACTAGGTGGCTGCAGGCGGCTGCATGACAGTTAACCAGCCTTGTACATGACCTTAGACATGTTAAATTGCTGGAGTGTCCCTTTAATTTTTCTCCCACTGTTTTCAATACCCGCTTCCTTCCTTTGCCCCCACCATCTCTGCGCCTCCCTCACGGGGTGGCAGAGCACACAGTATCGATCTTTGTGTTGATTCCCACACATGTCCGTTACGACGAGGCCTCGGGGTGACGCTGCCTGGCCCCCGCCGAGCGCAGAGATCAATCAGTTCATCGTACCGCCGCATCAGAGCGCAGACTCATGTGTGTTCCCACTCACAACAAAGCAGCGAACCGTGCTCAAAATCTACATGTGCATTTGGCACAGACGCACAGGAACGTATGGACAAACATCCATGCATGTGCACATGTGCCAAAAAGGGAAAACACACACACACACGTCCAGCGGAGAGGATGAATCGTCTTGGTAAGCGGTGCTGACAGGCCTGCTGGGTCGTGTGTGAGAGGCTCTTTGGGGAGGGTGTTTACCCGCTCGCTGCAGGTCACTTTGGAACAAACTGCCTTGTGTTGTGCGCTCACACACATGACCGACCGGGTGGGACCACATCACACACACTCATCCAAGTACACATGCATACACATAACTATACATGTAAATACACAGATGCATATTCACACATATGGAGCTCATATGAATGCAAGCATGTGCAGCGTTACATGGCTTATAGCACACTCTAAGAAAACAGGAAGAGCTTTTGCCAGCTGACTGCTGGATACACAGAAGCTAACAAAAGAGCAAGTCAAACACTGGCTGCATGCATGGAAGTCTCTCTTGACTTTTCAATGTGCACACAAGATCAAAAACTATAAAGGAAGCCTGTTTGTTTTGTATCCGGCGGTGAGAACGTATGGAGAAGTTTGTCTTCATATGTGTGTTTCTCTTTCCCCGTTTCCCACACTCTCTCACCCCGCCATTCTTTACACCTCCCTCCATCTCATTTATTTATTCATTCACCCCCTCCCAGGCTCCGGGGGTTTTTGTTTCGATCTCTCCTCATGTACACACGGCGCTCGGCGTAGCGGGTGAAACGTAGAGAAATGGGAATATCCCTGATCTACTGTACACGTTATTTACCTCCACCCTCCGCCAGCTCTCTCTCCCCAACTTTGTTTTCATCCACAGGCCTCCCACACAAGCATAGGGAGGGACAGAGGAAAAAAGTTTGGGAATCAGACGCTGGAGGGATGCCGGATATTAAAGAGAAGAACTGAGAGAACAAGGAGTTACAGAAATATTGGCAGAAATAACAGGAGAACAGGTGGCAAGCTGGTTGTGAAGGTCAGGAGGCGATCAGAGCTGTGTATGTGTGTGTGTGTGTGTGTGTGCATAACAAGACTACTTGCAATCTAAGCCAAGGTTTGTGTTAAACAAACAGCCAGCCAGACCCAGACACACACACACACACACACACACACACACACACACACACACACACACACACACACACACACACACACACACTGAAATCCCTCTTGCAGAGCGAGTTTAGCTTGCTCTGTGTGATGAAAACACCCTGCAGGCTGATTTCAACAAACCTGCTAATCAAAAGTGACTGACAGACTGACAGACTATTGCATTTATTTGCATACACTGCATAAATATTGTACTTTTCAGCCGCGCTCGCAACAGATCTCTTTGCGTTAAGATGATAAACATGGTAAACATCTTTTATCATCAGCATGCTAGCATTAGCATTTCTCTTAAAGGGATAGTTTAGGGGTATGAACAATGTAAAGAAATCAATATCACTTTATTAAGAGTATTTCCACTGATTTAACTTGCCATCAGACAGCCTATTTCGACGGAGAAGCTGTTATCGGCTTCAGTTCGTCAAACCCACCAGACTCCATTGACAAAAACAGCAATTTTAGCTAGCTGAATTTGGGAGCTGGCGTTCTACCCCTGCCTCAATTAGTTAGAGTTCGTGTTATTGTGTGACTTCAGTGAAGCCTAACTAAACCTTTTAAACGCCAAAGTCACAAAACAACACAAACAAAACAACTGATCAAGGCGGCGGTGCACCGGCAGCTTCTGTGTTCAGCAATGTTAAATCGCTGTTTTTCTCAATGGAGCCTGGCTTAGAAGAGAGCACTATAATTGCTTCAGTTCCTGGACAGACACTGAAAAGTGTTCTATGTTTGGCCGGACAAACAACCAACAATTCAGCCTTCTGGGCATCCAAATGTCAGAAGTTTTCATGCATCTATCAATCAACTTAGGAGAGGCAGTTGTCTAATCTTGAGAGCTGGGAGACCTTGGCTGTTACAGGAAGATATATTGCGTGTCATCTATAGAGCAAAAGTGGCCCCAGTGTTGATCCCTGTGGAACACCACATTTAACCTTAGAACAGAAGGTTGCAACATTATCATAGACAACAAGCCGGCCAGATATGAGCAGAACCAGCCAAGTGCAAGCGATTCAAAACTTGTAAAATTCTTAAGTTCACAGTTTCAGAGCTGGCAGATCTTTCCACAACAAGACATGTGAGATCAGAATAACACGAGGCTGATTCCAAAAAGTACGAACTGTTGAAGTGAATAAATAGCGTTCTTTTTCTCGGCTTGGACGCATGAACCAGCCTAAGGTCAGAGCTCAAAGGAAACTTCAGACTGTGATTACAAACAGGAGTGCAGTTTAAAGTCACTGATGCATCACAGTGTGAAGAGGCCCATGTGTTGTTACCGGGGCGGACTGAACTCTCTGGCCAGTCGCGTATGTCGACTGGGATCCAAGAGCTGTCAGCAGGTTGTCAACATATACCAGACGATGTGCAGCACGTGTGAAATATCAAGAACAGTTAAAACAAACAGGGGGGCTCTCTGTGACGGGGGTTAGGGCTGGGAAATGTACACTTTAATGTGTAGACACACATAAACACACATGGAGGAGGGGGAGGAAGACAAGTGCACAGGAAAGGGAGGAGTCCAAACTATACACATGTGCACATTCCAACACTCAATGTAAGACACTAAATGACATAACTATGTGTTTAACACACGTGTGGAGGAAATGGATTGTGGATAAGGAGGCGCTACGTCTCCATCAGTGTGTATCTTACATCAATCATCATTACATAAGGACCGTCTGAGTGTGTCTGCAAATCACTCTGCTTTATCAAGTCAGTGAAATCATATATACGGTGACACAGAGTTATCTGCAGCGCCGGATTATCAGACAATAAGTCCCTGGGCACAGACACGCAGGGGGCCCAGAACCTCTCAGTTCGCAATGCGTCTTTTTGTGGATTTGTGTCTCTATTTAGTCATTTTGTGTCTTGTTATTGTCATTTTGTTACAGGTGTTTTGTGTCTTTGAGGTAATTATGTGAATCTTTCTAGTTGTTTTGTGTCTCTCTGTGTCATTTTTATATCTCTTTGTAGTCACTTTGTAGTTGTTTTGTGTCTCTTTGTAGTCACTTGGTGTTTCTTTGTAGTCAATTTTCTCTTTGTAGTCATTTGGTGTCTCTTTGCAGTCACTTTGTGTCTATTTGTTGTCACCTGGTGTCTCTTTGTAGTCATTTTATGTCTCTTTGTAGTCATTTTGTGTCTCTTTATCGTTGTTTTGTGTCTCTTTGTAGTCACTTTGTGTCTCTTTGTAGTTGTTTTGTGTCTCTTTGTAGTCACTTTGTGTCTGTGTAGTTGTTTTGTGTCTCTTTGTAGTCATTGGGTGTCTCTTTGTAGTCACTTTGTGTCTCTTTGTAGTTGTTTTGTGTCTCTTTGTAGTCATTTGGTGTCTCTTTGTAGTCATTTGGTGTCTCTTTGTAGTCACTTTGTGTCTCTTTGTAGTCACTATGTGTCTGGAGTTGTTTTGTGTCTCTTTGTAGTCATTTGGTGTCTCTTTGCATTCACTTTGTGTCTTTTTGTTGTCACCTGGTGTCTGTCTTTTTTTTTTATCTCTTTGTCGCCATTTCATGTCTGTTTGTCGATGTTTTGTGTCTCTTTGGGGTAATCTTGTGAATCTTTGTGGTCGTTTTGTTACTGGGATAATTTTGTGTCCTTTTTCAGTGTTCAGTGTGTCTTTGGGGCCATTTTATGTCTCTTTGTAGTTGTTTTATGTCTCTTTGAATCTTTCTCGTTGTTTTGTGTCTCTGAATTTATTTTGTGTCCTTTTTAGTCATTTTTTGTCTCTTTGAGGTACTTTCTTGTCCCTTTAAGAGTTTCTGTGTGTCTTTTTCAGTTGTTTTGTGTCTCTTTGAAGGAATGCAGTCTCTTGGTAATCATTTTTTGTCTCTTTGTGGTTGTTTTGTCCATTTTTGAAGTGACTTTGTCTGTTTCTGCAGTTCATTTACATCTCTGTGGTCGTTTTGAATCTCTTCCTGGTCTGTACGTATTAATTTGAGTGACATTTTGCAGGTGAGGGCCAGAGATTACAAATCTGACGATGGCTTGAACCCAACCCCGGTTAAAAAGGTCAACAGTTCAATATCACTGCCATCACAAGTACCTGCGAGCGGCGTCTATCCAAATATTTAAGCTATTGCTGCAAGAATCAAATGTCTCCACATCTCTGCATGTCTCTGCGGCCACCTTACAGTAGGGCTTTGTCCACTGTCTGAGCGCACAACAAGCGAACACAGCCATGCATAACATTTAATGTTCCCATATACACAGATACACTCGAGTCCCCTCAATGTGCTCGTTGTTTTGTTCTGGTGCTGGTATGTGTGGAGCTGGGTGACACTGCCGCACGGGTCAGCTCACTGCGGCTACGGGGTGTTGGAGTAATTGGACCCGACCACAAAGAGACGAGTTCCCTCCATCCCTGTGCTCTGCTGCTGCCCCCCCCGCCCCCCTCTCCCCTCTGGGAACAATGGGCTGGTCTGACTTCACAGTCACTAAGTCTTCAATGAGCTTCAGTTTGAGTTCAGCGGACTACAATAATCAGGTCCTACTTCACAGTCGCTCCAAATACTCTGATGAAGAAGGTTATTTGTTTTCAAACATAAGCTATTAGTTGACACCTCTGACTGCCAGTGCAGTGGAACATTAGGCAGGGCACATCTGAACTGAATCTACATGTTTGTCTTCTCTGCCAGCTCTCCACTTGGATTATTTTCCTGAGAACGTTCTGAAAACAAGTCACCACACCTCACATATCAAACTCCTTTCCTTCTTTCTCAACACAAAATGCAGCATGCAAGGTATGAGGTACCTGAGCCAAACTTCCTCACTGGCACTATGTCAATGGAAACTGTAACAGCTCCATCCTGTTTGTGAAGTGATGGATTCTGTGCAGCTTTGACACAGTGCAGGAGCCACTCTGCAGAGAGACTCGCACACCTGGGCTGTGTGGATGCACTACACCTGGGAACAAGTCACAAGTCAGTCTCAGGTCTTTACACTCAGGTCCCAAGTCAAGACTGACAAGACTTAAATCAGGTCGCAACTCAAGAATGACACATCCCAATTCAAGACTGACAAGATGTGAGTCAGGTCCCAAGTCAAGACTCAGTCAGGACTCACACGACTCCAGTCAGGTCATAAGTCAAGACTGACAAGTCCCTAATCATATGCCAAGTCAAGACTGACGAGTCCCAAGTCAAGACTGACAAGACTGCAGTCAGGTCCTGAGTCAAAACTGACATGACTTGAGTCAGATTGAACAACAAGTCCCAAGTTGAGACTGAGAAGACACAAGTCAGGTCCTGAGTCAAAACTGACATGTCCTGGTTTAAGTCCTAAGCCAAGACTAACAAGTCCCAAGTCAGGTCCCAAGTCAAGACTGACAAGACATGAGTCAGGTCCCAAGTCATGACTGACTTGTCCTGGTTTAAGTCATAAGTCAAGACTGACAAGACTCCAGTCAGGTCCCAAGACAAGACTTGAGTCAGGTCGTAACTCAAGAATGACACGTCCCAATTCAAGACTGACAAGATGTGAGTCAGGTCCCAAATCAAGACTGACAAGTCCAAAATCCTAAACCTTGATTTTCGAGTCCGAAACAAGTGATGGTGCACTTTTTACCATATATAATATATTAAATACATTTTTTTTTAAAATTAATTTGTTTAACAAATCTACTAAACTTTAATGCTAACACGGCACTATCAAAGAATATAACACTATTAACCACACCACGGTTCCCCTTTATAGCACATTAGCTCGCTAACTATTAGCCTCGACTTACTTATTTTTTCTTGACCACAGCACTGTTTTTGTACGCAAACAAACCATCATTGACATTTTATTTTCCAACTGACACTTTGTAACGTAACGTTAATTGCTTCAGGTTGTAATTAAGTAAAGTCACGAGTCACTGGTGAAAAAGTCCAAGTCTAGTTGCAAGTCTTTTTTTAAAGAGTCGAGTCTAAAGTCATCAAACCTCAGCCTGCTTCTGTCCCTCACAACGACCGACAAGGTCAAGTAACAGCAATTTAAGCTCTCAGCCAAAACACAGGCTGCCAAAGAGTTTAAAGGTCAAAGGTCAAGTGAGGCGGTGGCTGTTTTCTTAGGCTTATTAAAGTCTTGACCCCGTAGCTGCTTATTCTGCACACACATTTAGCTGTAGAAACCCAACAGATACAGATCAGGGCCCGTCTGTGCTGAGTTACAGGGGCCACAGCCTCGGTGTGTGTGTGTGTGTGAGAGAGAGAGAGAGAGAGACATCACCTGCTTGTTGTGCTGACAGGTAACATCTACAGTGTGACCTCCATGTTCAGGAGCGAAGCGGAGACGTGTGTGAGTGAGGGTCAGGAGACAGGTGTATGAATAATGGACGTGCTGCGACAGGTGATGGAGGCTGTGTGGTCGTGCGTCTACATACAGTTCCAGAGAATCACGTGCAGACTCGGCTGACTCGTGCAGCGTTGCCCTAACATGGGCTGCTTGGAGATGAAAAGGCATTTGAAATCAATGGAGAGACAGAGAGAGCGGACGGTTCTGGAAGGGTGAGCATGGCTATGTGAATAGGATCAAAGCCCCAGCCGTACAGAGAGAAGCCCACAGTGCCGCCTGTCATGTTTCATTAGCTTCCTGTCCCTCCCGTCCTGATGCTGCCTTAGAGCTATCTGGACAACTGTTTCCATGCCCGCTTGACCCTGCCCGCCGTGCCAAACCAAACCATCAGAGGCTGGCACCGCCTTCTGCCTGCGCCCTTTCAGACTCACCCGTGCAGGTGTAGCAGCAATACGGGGTTAGTATGAAGCCACGAGGCGGTTGGCACACAAGGACAGCGCCGCTTTGCCAGCTTGCTGACCTCAGGTATGCACTACCAGCCGCCCTGCCAACGCATGACGCCGCCAGCTTGCAGCAGATGCCAGGAGATCCGAGGCAACACCACTGGCGCTCGGGTTTTTCCGCGCGGGCCACGACAAGACCCTGCATGAGGAGAACACACCGCAACCCAAGGCGAGCTATCTCGACTGGTAACCACTGTGAAGCCACACCCGAGTAGGTGAAGAATGTAGATGTGCTGCTGCCCTGCGGCTCTCAGAGAGGGGACGGTGAAAGAAGGGATAAGTGAGTGTGGCCTCGGTGAGCGCAGGGCTCCTCACAGGGTGGATGTGTTTGTTTTTCTGACAGCTCCCAGCCCCAGCTGACAGACGCTGGAAAAGTAACTGGGGAAAAATGTGCAGACTGGAGTGATGAGAGAGAAAGAGAGAGAAAGAGGGAGGGAGAGAGGACCTCGGGATGACTACCTAATTAACTGCAGTTTCAAGGGGAGTTTTTGGGATATTTCTGCAACGCATCCAGCAGCTGAGTTCAAACCTCCTACCATGGGAAGAATTTGCGCGCGCGGTGGCGGGCACGCGCCTCAGATCACACAGACGTCGAGGCTTTTTGGGCTGTCAGGGGACTGGGAGGGGGGAGCTGGAGACACAAGAGCCTGCCTAGAAAAACACCAGGCGCAGGAAATACAGTTTTTATGGACTTTTGCAGACGCTGCGCTGCATTACGCACGAGAGATTCTGCAGAGAGAAAGCATAAATAAAAGGGGTGGATATAACCAGGGCCATGTGGGGAGCAGGTTGCACTGTCCTCACTTGTAGCTGAGTGTGGTGCAGATGGAGAGGTGACTTAAAGTTGGCTCACACAGAAAAACACCGCGCGCTGACTGTGAGGATATAAAAAGGTGACGTGTGTCAGATGTTTCCACTACAGAGTGTTTGGCTGTTTATAAGCTATTTGCAATAATCCACCCTCGGCTCAGTCTGCCAGGAGCTTAGCTGCAGCTGCCACCGCGTGCACCATCAAAATCAAAACAAACCGTGGCGTCACTGCGCCGCCCTGGCATCACACCGGGGCGCTAAGCCGCCTCTCCTCCGACCCGGCGCCTGCCAGGTGCGCGCAGCGGACAGGTGGAGGTGAAAGGGGAGGCGAGGGGAGTTTGTTTACCTGCCTGGTGAAGAGGATGGCGGCGTCATGGTGGTGCTGGTGGTCGTCATCCAGCGGGTTCTGCTGGTTCTGCCACTTGCAGAAGCTCTTCAGCGTCGCCGCCGCGTTCTTGGTCACCTCGAGCCCCTTCTCCTTCTCCGTGACCACGGTCACTTTCACCACCGACAGCCGGATGGGGTTCTCGATGCTCGCGTGCCCGTACAGCTTGGAGGCGATGGAGGCCAGTGTGAGCAGGTAGTGGTTCAAGTCCTTGCCGTATTTCTTGGTCATGGTGTCGTCGGCCACCAGGAGCAGCTCCACGTGCCTGGCGCGTGAGACCGATCTTTTGCTCCGCGTGCCAGGCACCGGAGGAGCAGCTCTGGCGAGCCGGCTCCACCACGTTCTCCCGTGCGCGTCGTGGTCATCTCTGCCTCCCGCCGCGAGCCACTCTTTGTCCCGTCTCCCCCTCCCGCGACCTCCGTGCCGGCGTTTCCCCGCCGCGTGCCGGCGACCCCTGCGTCCATCGCGCGTCCCGCAGCTCTCGCGCCCCTCGCGCATGGCCTCGAAGCTGAAGCTCTCGCGCGTGAACACGTGGAGCGCGCTCTCCGCGTCCTTATCCTGCAGGGCGCGCACGTCGTGCTCGTGTCCCTTCGCCCTGATGATAGGCATGATGGTGTAGCGCGCGTGGTCCACGGCGAAGAAGCCCTCCAGACCCCCGCCGCAGAGGTTGAAGACGGCCAGGGACTCCGGGTTGGAGTCCACCGTCCCGCGGTATGCGCACTCCCGCTGCAGAGGCGCGGGGCTGTCCCCCATCATCGCGAGCACATACTGGGGGCTGAAGTGATGCGACAGCACCGACTCGTCCCGCTCCATGTCCAGCTGAAACCGGCTCCCATCCAGGTACACCAGGTAGCCCACCTTCCCTCCTCCGTGGTAAATCCGGTCAACGGTCCGCACCACCCCGTCTGTCCTCCGGGCAGGTGTGAGCAGCGACCCGTTCGCAGGTGGAAGATAGAAACCCTGGAAAGTAGAAAGCCCGGCTCCCAGCTCCAACTCCACGACGCACAGCAACAGTAGCCGAAACCAGAGCATGCCCTCCGCCACAGCTCCAAGGATCCGCACCATTGTTCACTCCAGCCCGAAAAACATCCAAGTATCCACTAAAACAACCCCGGAGTGGCCGCACAGACAACTTTGAGTATTTGTCCCTCCAAAAAGCGCATCCTCCCGCTGTCCAAATCCCCCATGAAAACACACACAGTAGTAACCAACAGGCGAGCAAACAAAACCATTGAGGACAGGAGAGGGAAAAATGGAAAGGAAAAAGAGCAGCAGAGAGGGACTGTGTGCAGGCTGGAGAGCACTGAGCTGAACTTGGAGAACAAAAACACAAAGTTTGCTCTTAATAGGACCCGGAGAGAAAAAGTCCTGCCCCCTTTGCGCTCAATCACCACTCCTCCACCCCCCCTCCTCCTCTCTCTCCTCTCCTCTCTCTCTCTCCCGCTCCCTCTCTTCCTCAAATCAGAGTAAAGTCAAGTGCTGGAGGACAGCAGAGACCTGAACAATGCTGTCACTGGAGTGTTTCCCATCGCCTCAGCAGAGGGGAAAAAAAAGCTTGGTTGACTTTTCAAGTCCGTAAAAATCATCTTAGGAACCTCTGGTTGTGAATAACTCCCAAAATCCACCCCTCTGATGTTTGTAAGACAAGTCCCCAAACCCCTCCCAGCACCAACAGCATTTATCTCAACCATTAAACACCAGCCTGTTATTTTTACACTCTTCCCACTTTGCCTCCTTTAATAATTGAAGGCTGAAACTCTGACAGGACTTGACTGGAGAGTTTCAGCAAACTAGAGGGGCCGATAGATAATTTATGGCCCCGTCCAGAATAAGAGTTCTGGGGACATTTAAATGGCGTGTGGAGATGGAGGGAATCTGTGTGCATTCAGTAGGTGCTGTGGTCGGGTATGAGAAAGGCAAGAGCAGGGGGGAAAAAGTGTGTGTGTGTGTGTGTTTGCAGGTGTGTGACTGGGCCTGGAACTGCCCTGGGAGCTGTCTTGATTATTTATTGTACCTTTAGGGAAGTGTGTGTGGTGGTGCCAGTGGGATGTCATGCTTGTGTGCGGGGAGGGATTTAGCCATGCATACCACCACCGCGTCTCGCACAAACACTCAGAGTGGCTTTAAAAGTCTTTAAAAGTTCCAACGCTGCTCATTTGCTGAGTCACCTTGCAGCTATTACCTCTGCACGTCACGGTTTCAGCGCGTGTGGAAAGCGAGGCCTTCCCCACGCAGGAGCGAGGGGCTGTGTCGGCTCGCCTAAAGCGCTAATCCAAAGCCCCTTCTACTAAATGTGTGCGGTGTGGGTAGTATGGCAGGGAGTGGGCGTTTTGGCGCATGCGTGGCCAAAAGCGGAACATGATGTGCTGCCACCGTAAGCCTCGCTGCCCCCTTTCAAATCCCACCGTGGTACGATCCACGCACGTCCACACAGGAGTCATGACAGCTCCTCGTGAGAACGTTTGAGGGGCCTCGGGTGCTTTTGAAATCTCTGCTACGGCCCTGCAGCTGAGTATCGAACACGAAGCCCTCATCCTGTATCGAGCGGAACCTCATGTCCAAATCAGCTGTTACGCAACACACTTCCCACCCCCACTACCCGTCTCTCTTTCCTCTCTGTCCTCCAGTCTTGTCTCCAACCCGTCCATCACCTCCACCCCCAGCTGCCGGCTGCGTCTCCTTTACACCAAACTGTCAAGCACTACCTGCAGTAAGGAGAGCTGTGTGTGTGAGAGGACGTTTGATCAGGACCATCAACACATATACACGCTCGTGTGTTGAGTTTATCCCCGTGCATGCACACAGAAAGGATTGTGGGAAACGTATTGCAGCTGCAAACCAGTGGCACCGAGCCTGAGCAAAAATTAGGCAACTTTCCACACTGAAACGACACACACACACACACACACACACACACGCTTTGGCTCACATCCCTACAATGTCCTCCTCTCCCTCCCTCTTCCTCTCTCCTCTTTGATTCTCACACACTCAGCCCATTGGATCGTTTTTAATCCCCCCCATCATCATCTGAAAGCGAGATGTATGCCAAAGCAACCATATGGACGTACACCGCCCCCACACACATTTACACAGTAACCCGGATCACACGTGCTGGATACAGTATCGAGCGTCACCAAAACAAGTTGTGTGTGTGAACCCGCGTGCCGAGCCACGTGTGCGCGGGGGTGGGGTGGAGGGGGGCGCGGCCCACTTCCTACGGTGGCTGGGAGGGGAGGGAATCCAATACGGTTAATTGACAGGCCGAGCCTTTTACATAACCGCCAGGCTCTATCTAAGTGGTGGTGTCAGAATCCCCCTGGTGCTGCAACTCTCCCTCCCTCTGCATGTCTCCATGACTCCCTCTCCTCCTCTGCACACACTCTCCCTCCGTCCTCTCTTGTTAAACCAGTTATTCCCATCAGGATGGCTCAGATAAAGGGAAACGGCAATCGCGGCGCTTGTTCGTGTTTGTGTACGCTCACGTTTCCCTCTCTCTTTGTAGACACCAGGTATGTTCTTTGCATCTGTTACCATGGCGCAGAGCGAAGGAGCAGCATCTCCTGGGTGACAGAGTACAAACACACACACACACACACACACACACACAGAGCATCTCGCTTCTTTTTTTTTTGCAAGAAATCAAACCAAACTTTTAAACACAATGTTTATATATTCATTCAAAAAAAACAAAAAACAGAAAATGATACATATACAAAAGAAAACAAAAGGCACATGTAAACACCTGTAAACAGAGATGATAACACACTTGGATCAATCTGAAATAACTGAACGCCGTCCATACGATAAACAGATGGGTTTTAAATTAGTCTCGGAGGAGCGTTCAAATCAAAAACCTGATCCAGGTCTGAACAGAAACACACAACCAGTTCTCATCAAAGAAGGAAACGTTGCTCGTCTCGCTGCTTTTCAGACAAGTTTTCCCAGTAAGGCGTACATTCTGTCCTGTACAGTAAGGTAATGATTTCACAAACCCCAGAGGCTGGAGAGACCTCATGGTGATGACAACGGCACCAGCCTGTCTTAAGTAACTGTCAGTGATACATGAGAAAGATGGACTATGAACTAATGCGAAATATATGCCATTTGTACTTAACATGAATAAAACACAGTGCTGTCTTTCTGTCTTTTTGCATCAGAGCTGCAAGAACTAGATTAAACAACAGTCAATGAAAAGAAAATTAATGCCCAGCCGTTTTGAGTCTTCTTTTAAAGGTCCAGTGTGAAGGACTGGGGGGAAATATTGGCAGAAATACAATAAAGTGTTAAATCAGCATTTTTGTTACCATAGAATGAGTCAGTTATATCTACACAGGGAGCGGGTCGTTTACGGGGATCGCCATGATCAGTGTTGGGCGCGCTACTGGAAAAATATGACTTCTTCTAGTCACTGCGGACTTGAAAGTCAAGTCGTTACTGTCTGGCTGCGCAGACACGCCACAAAGCAGCATGCTCGTTCAGCAGATGGAAACGCTCACATTCGCAGCTGTAATTACTCCCACTACTTTGATTTTGGCGAGTGGAAAGACGACAAGAACACAAACCCAACACTGGCCATGATGCGCTATCATGTTCCTACAGTGGCCCAGAACGGACGAATCAGACAAGCAGTGTTAGAAAAGCAGATTTTTTTTTTTAACGTAGGACTTTTTTTACTGAGTGTTTCTACCGGTTGAAATCACTGAATCGGTTTGTTTTGGAGAGGATGAGACCTCTGAGGACAATTCTGCTACCGGTAAAAACCTCCTGAACATCTGCATCTTAAGTTAGCAGAGAATAAAGGTGAGCACACATTAGTAGGTGCTAGGCCAACTGCTGGTCTCCACAATGCCAAACAGTGCTGGAGAAACACTGATTTGAACCTTGAAATGGTATTTTTTACCAATTTAAATCATATGTACATATGTCACATGTACATATGGACAAAAGCCCAAAAAATATTTTACGATTTCTACCATCTCTGACACCAATTTCCCGTCTCTACAATGTCTGTAATATTGGGTCAAAGTTTCTCCTGTCAATAATGTTTTTCTCGATCACAACTTCGGCGTGGAGGACGAAGGAAGGAGGAGAGGAAGAGACCTCTGTGGATAATTCGGCGCCACATGAAAACCTCCTAAAGAATGAACACCGCAAGAAATTTTAAGTGGGAGAAGTTACAGCTGGTTGCAATCTGCAACCTCACCACTAGATGCCACTAATTCCCCTTAATCGTGCACACTGGACCTTAAAGCAAAAATGTGTGTGTGAGAACTGCCTGCTTTTCTTGTCATTCGACAGTGAATGAAAAGTCTTTGGGTTCTGGACTATTTGGACAAGAGAAGCAATTTGAAGACGTTCCTTTTGGCGAAACAAATAATCATAAAGATGATCAGCACAATAGTCGATTATGAAAATATTAGTTAGTTGCAGCCCTGGTGAAGGATAAACAAACAAACAAACATGAGAACATATTTTTACAAAACCGGCTTAATTCGTCACATACTGCACTTTACCTCAAAAAAATATAAACATATCTACACTGCTGCGACGTCATTTCTTTGTGTGCCAATTCTAAGTTCCACTGCACGTCACAGATGAAGACACCGTCGTGACCTCATCAGAACGAGTCACTCTGGAGTGGCAGCTTTGTTTTCTTACTAAAACCTACTTTAACATTTTTAACACTTTGGGCTTCAAACAAAAAATAAAAATTCAGTTCTGTCAACAGCAGCAGCAGCAGTATTTTAATATTGTATTGACACAAGCTGCTTCAGATACTATGATTGCATGTTTCCCAGCTTGATAAATGTTAGTTATTTTTGGTACAGTGCAAAGACGTTCTAGTAACGCCTTTTATTGAGCAGAGACTGCACTTGAAACGAGTGCATTCGAGACAGTGGATAAAAAAAACAGTACAAACACAATCCTGCTTGCATTCTTAGACGATGGACAGAAACAGTTACTGCACGTTTCAATCATTTTGTCAATGATGAGGTGTAAACATCGTCAAGTTGAGCACTCGACATATTGGCAGTAAAGAGTTGTGTTTTGCGACTGTGTCGGTGCCCACTTGGTCTGAGTGTAAGGCAAGTTATGACCAGTCAAACTCCATGATGTGGTTATGGATCGCACTGCTTCTCTTGGCGAGACCCGCAATGTGCTGCATTCAAGGGCGAGGATTGGTCAGCCACGCATGGTTGCAGAGGGGCTGGAGAGGCAGTATGTTTGAGGCTCCACATCCAGGGGTGTGTGGACGCTGGAGGACAGCTGACAGAGGGAGCGTGCAGAGCTACCGTCCTTCCTCTGGTTCTGGCTCTACCCTCATGTGCTAATACCACCTCTCCACTCCCGGTAAAGCCTCCAGCATGGTCCACTGACCCCAGCTGTGCCCTGCAGAGAGCCAGAGGGAGGGCAGGAGGTCGGCGGGCTTTGTTCCCACGGCCGACGGCCCTCTGGTCGGCTTCCCTCCAGTGTCCACACACCCCTGGAAGTGGAGTTGTGGACTCTGTCATTTTTCCTAGGGATTTCATGCCCCTGCTCCACAAATGTTTGTTTACTATGTTGCACTCTAGCCAATCACAGCACAGCAGGGGCGGGAGCTGCCAAGACAAGCAGTGGAATCCATAACAACGCTGTGATCACAGACGGATGAAGCAGCTACAAAAAAACATCCTGACAAATCACCGTATAAACGCGTCTGACTCATAGAGCCATCGGAAGGTACCGGCACCCGAACACAACACATATTGAGTGGAGAGTCAAAGCCAAGCATGCAGTGACCTCTCACAGAGAGTAAAGTGGTCGGCTAACTTCCTCAGTAATGCTGGAACATTAGCGTTGTTATCGGCTCCAGGGGCTGCGATTAAATGGTCCACAGTTCAACTGGTACGTAAAAAGAAAAGTGACAGATATGCAGATTAATAAAATAGAGGAGTGTGTGCTGTTTAAGCATTATCAGCTCTAGTAGCCGGTGAGGAGGGATGGGTACAGGGTCAGCCAAGCTGCGCCCTCATACTTTAAGCTCTTGAGGTTGCACTTGCACCTCTGAGTTTGCCTTTGAGTTGTGATGGTTAACTTGAGAACAATGTTTCATTCAAATGGTTTATAAACGCAGTAGCTTCCAGTTTTATCCGAATAATCCTGTGGTGGCTTTTCATCTGTGTAATTTAAGACTGCTATCAGACTAAAAATTTCTAAACCTGGTGATCATGGGACAGCCTGAATGCTTCATTAAACAACTGCCCTGTGTGCAGTGGATTGTGGGATACTGAAGGCAACTAAGGATGTGCGTCCTCCGAAAACAAGACACATTTGAAGGATCTTTTGAACCGAAACAGTCCGCTGCAGTCCGTTAAAACATACTGAGTCTACAAATGTCCAGCTGTGTTGTCCCTAACCTCGACCCTCCCCTTCACCACACCCGATTGGCTGACCAGCATCCAATGTTACATGTCCATTGACCGTCTTCAGGTCTTGGGATCCTTGGTGGTGTCTGTGATCGGCTCCTTCTGCTTCTCTGTCAGTGGCAGAGCGGGGCTGTAGGGGAGCGCTGGGCTGTTGGTGGGGAAGTAGGGCGGGGGCAGTGAGCTATTGATGGGGGTGCACAGACGCTGGAAGCGCTGCGGGGATAAAAAAGAAAAAAGTCACAGTTAGTTGATTGTTTTAACATCATAACATGAATTATTATCTGGGTTAACAGAATATATCAGCAGCAGCACGTGATGGTACATTAATGAAAGAGAGTGCTGGTGTAACCTGTGACAGGGTCCCCGGGGTGGTGGCCAGGGCGTAGATGGCCCAGATGGGAAGTAAGGAGACGGAGGAGAGAGTAAGGAGCCAGCCCAGCGTTGTGGCCCAGGCCGGAGCGACCAAGCCTTTCCCCAGGTTCAGAGGAGACCAGCTCACCAGAGAAAACAGGAAGGTAGCCTGTGGGCATGAAGACGGAAGATTGACTTGTCTTTGCAAACAGGAATCTGAATCAATAAAAAGGATGTGATGGATGAATGGGTAAAGGGCAGGACGTTCAGGCAGGAGACAACAGTTGTGACATTGGATAACCAGACTTCAATGTCAGAACGTCTAGTCCAAATGTCAATTTGATGGAGAATACTGATGAGAGATGATGGTACTTTTCTTTTTCATGTCCAGAAATACAAAGTTATATAACACACAAAGACCACATGCGTCACAGGTGGCACACTGATTGACAGGCACATGCCTTTAAGTGTATACTATTTCACAGTAAGAGGACACTAAACAGTGTGAGCGCAGGTCAGCAGGGAGGGGTCACTCACAGTGCACACGGCTGGCGTCAGGTATTTCCAGCACAGCCTGAAGAAAGGCAGGGGGTTGTAGCCGGTCATATCCTTGATGTTGGCACTGAAGCGCTCGGCTCCTGTGGACGAAACAAGAACAACTTCACCACGGGTGGTTGGGGTTTGGTTTGGCATCATGGTTTGGTTTTCGACTGGCTTGTTGTTTTTGGTGGCAGTGGTTAAGTTTGGTTGGATTTTTTTGCCAGTATCCACCACTACAGAGGAAGTACTTGAAGAAGGTCTTGAAAGAGAAAACTTCAACTTGACATTTCATGTTTCTATGATGTAGCAACAGTGCAAGGAGAAACAGTGATAGTAGTAGTACAATGGCAGTTGTACAGGGTGGTAGTAGCAGTACATAGGATCTATAAACTTCAACTTAAAACAGGAAGTAGCTCTAAAAGGTCTAACACACATTTACTGAAGATGATTTCTGCAACAAACCACCATCAAGTTTTTTTGTTTATATCCATGTCTGTCTCACACACGTCTTTTGACATAATTAGTCAATTACTTCTTGAGTTATGGCCAAAAACATGTTTTGTTATTTCACAGTGACCGTTGACCATATAACTTCATCGTCGAGTCTAAGTGGACGTTGGTACCAAATGTGAAAAAAAAATTCCCTCAAGGTGTACTTAAGCTGTTGTGTTCACAAGAATGAGACAAAGTCACAGTGACTTTGACCTTTGACCACTAAAATCTAATCCATTCCTTCTTGAATTCAAGCGGACATTTGTGCCACATTTTAGGAAAATCCTTCAAGGCCTTCTTGAGATATTGCATTTACGAGAATGAGACAGAAGCAAGGTCACAGTGACCTTGACCTTTGACCACCAAATCTGGATCACTTCATCATTTAGTCCAAATGGACGTTGGTGCCAAATGTGAAAAAAATTCCCTCAAAGTGTACTTATGCTATCGTGTTCAAAAGAATGAGACAGACAAGGTCACACTGACCTTGACCTTTCACCACCAAAATCCAATCAGTTCCTTCTCCAGTCGTAGTGGTCATTTGTGCCAAATTTGAGGAAACTACTTCAAATCTGAAAAAAATACCCTTAAGGTCACATTCTCAAGAATGAGACAGATGAGGTCAAAGTGACCTTGACCTTTGACTACCAAATTCTAATCAGCTCCTTCTTGAGCCCAAGTGGACATTTGTGCCAAATTTGAAGAAATTCCCATGAGACATTGTGCTCATGAAAATGTGACGGACAGAGGGACAACTTGAAAACATAATGGCTGTTACGAGGGCATGAAAATTAGAATTAATTCTAGCCTGTCAGTGATGATGCTATGTCGCTATATCTCAGCAATTTAGCTGGCAAATAAACTGTTATCACAACCTCTAAGAATGATGGTCCGGACTACAAGAAATAAGACAGGGGAAAAAAAGCTTCACAATTATTACTATTAAAAAGCTGCCGTAGGTAGTAGCACTTACCTCTCATGCTACATTTAATACTGACAAACTAAAACAGGTTAATATGATGACATCTAATTCAGACTAATGCTGTGTTGACATGGACACGTTACAAGGTTTGAGCCAGTGTGTAAAGAGCGGTAAAACTAAGTGTAGCCAGCAGCAGAGGAGTGTTAGAGTCAGTGTATGTTAGAGTCCTTGAAACACTGTAAAATCCCACAGTCATTAAAGAGGCGGGGGAAGGTCCACTGGAGTCCTGATCGCTGTGTTACCCAGTCCACTAAAAACTCCTCTCCCCACTCACCTCCTGCTGGGCCAGCCATAAAAACAGGCTTCCTTGCTATTCATATTCACCCACACACACACACACAAACACAACTCGTGTGATCACCTGCAATGGCACATTTTGATTTTACACGTCTCGTCACCAAACACACTGAGCAGTCTGGAGGCAGTAGCACCTCTCGTGTTGTCCTGATGTATGTACGTGGCACGTTCACTAATCTCACTTAAACAAACAATGTTCTGTAAATGCTCTCGAGCCCCAGGCCTGGCTGGGACAGGGGCTCCCTGGGGCCGCCAGACTGAGACTGAGAGGCGACGGGGCCCGGGGGCTGATTTAGGGCCAGGAGGAGACGGACAGGGGCCTGGCGAGGAGCCAGTCTCCTTACAACAGTGGGTAGCTGCAGCCATGTTAATATACTGTCTACTGACTTCAAGTGGAATGCAGGAGGAGGGGAGGAAGTGGACCGTGTGTGTTAATCAGATTTTAGGAACCACTTTCATTAGTGGAGTGATTAAAAAAGTGTTTAATTCCTGGCACTGTTCGGTCTGTATGTTTTCTGTGTGTACTGACAGCAGTCAGCCTCAGATTTATTTAGGCTTTTTCTAATTTGGCTGTTTCCTATTGTCAGACTAATGAGCTCTGACAGAATTTAATTAAATTCAAACATGGACTGGGACGTTAAGATATTTTCCAGATATAAAATGTGCCTTAGATTAAAAAGAGCCAAAGCATTAGAGCCAAAACAAAAAAAAAGACAAAAGAGAATATGTGAGGCTGGAGAGGACAGGAAGGGAAATTAAAAGAAAGGAAATGAAAGGGGGAGAGAAGGAAAGGAAAAGGAATTAAGGAAAGGTTATGAAAGGAGAGGAGAGAGGAAGGAAAATGGAAGAAGAGGAGGATTAAGTTAAAGGTAAGGAAAGGAGAAGGTGGAGAGGAAAAGCAAAGGAAGGAAATGAAAAGAAAGGAAAGAGGGGTAAAGGAGAGGAGAGAAGGAACGTAAATGGAAATAAAGAAAGGATAACGACAGGAGAGGATTTAGGAAAGAAAAGGATGAAAGGAAAGAATGAGTGGAGAGGAGGAAAGGAAAGAATGAGTGGAGAGGAGGAAAGGAAAAGGAAATGGAAATAAGCAAAGGTAATGGCAGATGAGGACAGAGGAAAGGAAAAGAGAGGAGAGAAGGAAAGGAAATGAAAATCGAGTGGAAGATGCAAGAAGAGGAGCAGGAAAGGAGAAGAGACGGAAATTGGAAGGGAAGGGACTTGACGGGACGGGACAGGAAAGGAAAGGAAGGGAAAGGACAGGTAAGGAAAGGAAAGGAAAAGACGGGAAGGAAAGGGAAGGAACAGGCCTTGACGGGAAAGGAAAGGAAAGGAAAGGACAGGACGGGAAGGGACAGGCCTTGACAGGAGGAAATGGGACGGGACCGGACAGGAAAGGAAAGGAAAGAAGGAAGGGAATGCAAATAAAAGGAAATGTAGTGAGAGGAGAGGAAAGAAAAGGATGACTGGGGAAGAAAGGAAATCAAAGGAGGGGAGGAAATTGAAGGAAAGGAGGAGAGAAGTTGGAGAGGAGGGGTGGAAAGAAAATGAAATCACAGTTAAGTGTAGGAGAGAAGGAAAGAGCAGGAAATAAAAGTAAGGTCATGAAAGGAGACGATTGTGGGAACAAGAGGAGAGGAAAGAATAAGAGCAGAGGAAATTACGAAATGGAAAAGGAAATAAGAGGACAGGCCTGGCGAGGAAAGGAAGGGAAAAGGGCGAGGAAGGAGTTGAGATGTGTACCGTAGACCCAGCCGATGGCCAGAGACTGGAAGATGGAGAGAAGCAGCAGGCTGGCGCCACTGCAGGAGAAGTGGTCGTAGATCTGGAACACGTAGAGACCGCCCTGCACCGTGGACAACACACACACACACACACACTTCATTATTCCATTTCTTTAAAAAACAAACATGGTGGAGATTGAAGCACACGTCACACACATTCATCCTGAGTGTGACTTACAGGCGTGACCATGACCAGTCCGACCAGGAAGCAGACGATGCAGATGAAGAGCAGCAGCAGCTCTCTGCGCTGGCCTCGCCGGATCAGGTGCGGATACAGGTCAGTCACCGACGTCATCAGGGCCTCCAGACTCACAAACTGGGTGTCGGAGGGAAGACGGGGTCAGCGTGTGTGTCACTTTCGCAGCTCATACAATACATCAATGCCAAGTGATTCATCAAAGTCCATGTGTGTGTGTGTGTGTGTGTGTGTGTGTGTGGCTACCTGTGTGTCCAGCCCCAGCATGATGATCATGAGGAAGAAGCACACGGCCCACAGCTGGGGTACAGGCATCATGGCGACAGCTCTCGGGTAGGCGATGAAGGCGAGACCAGGCCCTGAGAGGACGAGCAAAAGATAAATACATGTTGTTCAAACAAAACCTGTCGCGTTTGGTGCAACTAGATGGATGTGTGAGCGCTGCCTGGGTGGAGACGGACGGTATTTTGTGGTGCACGTCGTCGCATCTCGTCAGTTAAAGTAGCACATTCACTCGGGTGTTGTATTTCACTGCCGATCAGAGCCGGAGCCGATGAACACCCGTGACCACTGCAGGGTCATTTGACCTGGGTGTGAATGCCGACTGTAACCTTTCCCACTAAAACTAAACGCCAGATGCTAGCGGGTGTTGGACTTTAAGTTATTTACAGCCCTGTTTCCACCAAACACTTTCAGCATGGTACCTTTGGAATCAAAAGTAACGCTTCAGACATGGTACTTAGACCTAGACTAGTTCGGTTTAGTGTTTGCAACTTGTTTATTGTCCACAGAACGAGGCTGCACGTTGACGTTTTCAGAGCGAAATAAATCCGGCTGCAGTGAGAGATGCAAAGGTGGAGGTGGAGATCATTTTGGGACTGTATTTAGTATTTCGTCTTTTACCGCTGTATGGTGGCGAGACTCACTTACTGTACGTTGAAACCAGAAGCTTCCAAAGAGGCAAAGTCTCTCACGGACGCCCAAGAAGCGCGACTGTCACAAATATTTGTGGAACAAACGGTAAAAATCTGTGTGATTTTAGGTCCAGTGTGCATCGGCTTGAAAACTAGGGGGTCATTCATTTTCTGCCCGTCACTCAGAGAGGCTCTGGGGAGGATCAAGATGAAAAACTTCTCCCTACTTCTTCTGAGGAAAATCCAGTTCCCATCCCCACCCTGTCTCACCTGACTGGGCCACGCTGGCTATGTCCACGCCCTGCTCCTCAGCCATGAAGCCCAGCACGGAGAAGATGGCGAAACCTGCCAGGAAACTGGTGGCGCTGTTCAGGAGGCACAGGAGGAAGGAGTCCCTGGAGGGAAACACACACAAAACAATATTCATTCGGACATTATAACGGGACAGAATTTGAAGAGTGTCCACAACAGAATCCACTCAGGTCTTGGGCTTTGGCCTTGTATTGTGACGCTCTTGCTTGTTGCTGTGAGTACAAGCCAAGAGTTAAGTGCTTGGCTCTGTGTGTGTGTGTGTGTGTGAGTGTGTGGGAGTCCTAAAGTGTGGGAAACATGGCAGCGAGGGCTTTTCTTTAAGGTGTGGCGTATCAGTCTGTTTTCTCTCTCCATTCCAGCCATTCCTTCTGGAAGCCATCTGACCGGCGGGAGCGCACATTTTACATTTCAGTGACTAGGGTTTGTCTGCAGTGGAGTGGAAGGAGACGCTGTGCGGCTGGACCTGCTGTTGTGGGTTTGTGCGTGACAAAGGGTCTCACTTATAACAGTCGTTGTTGTATTTGTTGTAACTGCCGAGGGCTGTGAGACTTCCCAAACAGATTCCGTATGAGAAAAATATCTGGGTACCTGCATCCATCCATACCTGCAGAGAGAGACGGGAGAAATACGAAACACAAAAGAAATCTGACTTTCCATATCGTTTAAAACAAGGCAATAATGTGTGTCTCACTAACTCTGTGTTGGTGTTTTTGTACCTGTGGGTCCGCCAGGCGGGTGTGGTTAGGTTTGAGGTAGTAGATGATGCCCTGGGTTGCTCCCGGCAGGGTGGCACCGCGCACCAGCAGCACAAACAGCATGACATATGGGAAGGTGGCCGTCAGGTACACCACCTAGAATGTACACAGCGAGAGCAGGGATGTGGTCGGGACGGCACGGAGACAGAGAAAACAGGAGGGACATGTCTGTGATGTATTCAAAGAGGGATCCCTGGAAAGTTGGAGTGTGCGGAGCTGTTGACAGATGATGGCAGCGACACGACAAACAAACCCAACAAAACTGCAGCAGTGCCCGGTTCCTTATTTCTCTTGCTAACCATATGAAAGAACAACATTTATGTTCTGGCTTTAGCTTTGCTGCCACTGAAGAGCCCTTGACGAGGACACTGAGAGGCGACCAGTTTCATGGACACTGCTGTTTAGCTGGCCTTGCTCGCTCGGTGCTCAGAGGAGTCAGGTAAATAAAGAGAGGATTGAGCGACAGCAGGGTTTTCTTTAGATAGCCAAAGAGAGACAGGAAACATGAGGGAGACAGCAGGGAACTGAACCCGGGCCACTGCAAAAGAGGCCATCCTACATGCAGCGCGACGCGTCCCAGTTGCCAGTGTGAGACAGGGTTGACAGAATGCAGTTTGAAAAGTCCTTATCTAGGGGACAATGATGTTATGACAGTTGTTTTCACAATCATACACCTGCAGCCGTATGAAGTTGTGTTTTCCGCTCACCTTTCCGGTGGACTTGACTCCCTTCCACACACAGAAGTAACAGACGAGCCAGATGATGGCGAGACACAGAGCCAGCTTCCAGCTGATTGGACCCAGCTCGTCTAAAGTGCTGGAGAGACGGAGCACCTCCCGCCTACAACACACACACACACACACACTGCTGTTAATGTATGATCAACACCACACGAAAAGTGAGAAACCAAGGAAGCTACACTCACTCCCAAAACTCCATGACAGGGGAGGTGGCGTTCTCAGGCAGGCTGGTCTCATTGGCTGTTTGGTTGTGGCGGTCAAACAGGAAACACGCCGCTGCAGGAGAACGCACACAGACATGTTAAGGTGAGGGGTGGGCGATATATTCATTTCATTATAGCAGCACTTTATTTAACGTAATCGTAACAGCAGTTAAGTCTTTCTGAAGGGTGCACACAGTAGCCTCAAATTGCAATAGCTTCTGATTTCCTGTCTTCACCTACCAGTGTTCCACGTGTTGTTGCAGTGTGACCACGGCAGCTCCGCCTCGAAGCTGTAGGACAGGTAGAAGAGCGCCCAGGCCAGTATGACAATGTAGTACACGCAGCCATGCAGGATCATTACCTGGCTGGCGTAGCCCAGACCTGCACAGACACAAGACGCAGACAGACAGACGTGAGGTGTGATGATTTACACAAGCTGATCCTATCATCAGCTGATGTACGGCAGGATTACACACCGATCAGACACAGTTACACAAATAAACAAGCTTCAAAGTATTCGTGCACAGATGTTCTATTGTCACATCCAAGTCACTTGAGTTTCAGATTAGAGCATCCATTTATTGACGCACTCGACTTGCGGCCCACATCTACATTAGGAGTGAATGATGGTCTTGTGAGGCCTTGGGTGGGTTAGAAAGTGTGGGCCGTCTGCCGGGACAAAAGGCTGTTTGTGGAATCTGTAATGAAATTCAGGCCTCTATCTGATGATGGCAAATCAAATGTGCAAACCAGTGAGGAATTCTCACAGAAGCATTTCTTTGTATGTCTACAAACACATGTGCCCAAGGAAGCGGCGCTACAGAAGAGTTTGTGCTCAACACATGGCCTTCACACGACAAGCTCTCAACAGAATACTGGCAACCCTGCGTGCATGAGCAAACGTGTGTGTGCATCTGCATGCCATATGGGCCGAGGGGCAAAGCAGCACATATTTGTCACTGAGCAGGGTATAACAAAGGCAATATGGAGCACACATATAATCCGTTTTTAATGTGTTTCCCAGGTGGTCCAGCTAGCATGCTACTGGCCTTAGCCGCACCTGTCCGTGAGAATGCTTTACGAGAGCTTTGAACCTGACAACAATGGGTTTAACCGGGACATTTTGTCTCCAATAACCTCGCTGAGCCTCGTGAACGACTTTCCATTTCACATTTTCCCTTGAAGCGCGGCTTTAAATCTCACCACATGGGGAGTGAAGTAGCTACCCTGCTGAAGCATAATTAAGCAAACACAGTTCTCCATCTCTTAGGGTGCATTCACACCACGATTGTCCAGGGGAACTGGTTCGGGTGGGCGGGGAAAGCTGAAAAATTTCACATCTTCATTTGGTTCGGTTCGACCCTGGAAATCCAGAGTTCTCGTGAGAGCACAATTTGAATTTGCTCAGCGAGTCACTCTGGCAATCAGTAATGATGCTCATTACCCATGCCATTTGATATTTTCAAATGGATGCTTGGAGTTGGAACATTTTCATTACTCATAGCCAGACCCTAAACCTTTCTCGATTTGGGTCTCGATTTCCAGGCTAGTTCGGTTCACTTTCACACTGCACTTTTTTAAAGCGAACCAAACCGCCTGGACATGGCGGTATTGCCCAAAACGACCACTGACCACGAAGAAAAAAGCACGAGGAAGAAGAAAACCCGGCTCATTGATTGGCCAGGACCGAACGGTTGGTTCACTTCCTCTCTTTGGTTCGCTGGATAGTCCGTTTGCATTTCCCACTCTAAGTGAACCGCACCAGGGTTCACTTGCAAGTGAACCGAGACCCCCAGTTTTCAAGCGGACCAGGGTTTGCTTGTTTTGGTTCGAATGAGCGTTCACACCAATCCAAACGAACCAAACTATCCCTGGATGTGGACCAGGATTCGTTTAAATTGGAACAAAGAGCGCTAGTGTGAATGCGTCCTAAAACTCCATGACAACTAGGGGTGGGGGGAAAAAAAAACAATACAGCATAGCATCGTGAAATTTTTGGGTTGCAATATCGTATCGTTATAGTGCCAAGTATCGATTTTTGTATTGTATAAATGATTAAGAATACAAATTAAACTTCGGGTCGCCTACTCGAATATGGGACATTATTTACAATTGAAAACAGGTAATAAATCACAATATATTGCAACACGTTGAATATCACAATGACATTGTATCGTGACTCAAGTATCGTGGAGACCACCCTAATGATGACATCAGCATCCTCAGCTGATAATATAGTTTTAAACTAGACACAAAACTAGAAGGCCTAAGGCATCCATTGGTACGGGCCATGTCATGCTAGCTTGTTGGGAAGGGGGTCAAATAACGGGTGCCCACGAGTCTCCGCTGTAAAGACATGCCCACTTTACGCTTGTCATATGTAGCTTAAAGCAAAACCCATGCAGTTCTCTTGCGTGCGTGTTTTTTTCACCCACTGTGTTTAAATATTTCTGCATACTGGGGTCGCTAATAGGTCTTGGAATTGCATAAATTAAGTAGAAGAGATATGACTGAACAACAGCAGCACAGCCACGAAATGGACTTCAGCAAGATTGTTTTTTTTGAACTTCACTGGTTATGTTTTTAAGTTGCATACTGCATTTTTTGCCCAGGGTTCGGCCATGTCTGACCCCTAATAACCTGAAATAGACCTGCCTATTTAAAAAGAAAACAGGGCACCGCTGTCTGCATTCATATCATTTACCCAGCAATTAGTCTCTCTGCTGCACCTATGAATAAACACAGATGGGAGATTGATAGGTCAAAGTCCTCTATGGTGCCCTCAGTGTATGGGCGGTCCATCTTGATATCTGCAGAAAACTGTAAACAGCGTGCAGGTCGACTTCCACACTGTACGCCTTAAAACTTTAATGCACCTCTACGATATAAATGTAATTCTCCAAACTGGCTTCTATTTAAAGGGTTTAAATCATTTATTTCTCTTACAAAGACCACATGGAACAGGCACGCTCTGATTCACTGGTGTGTGTGTGAAGTTAACGCTTAACTTTGTTAGGAAGACATACCATAAAAACAAGACATGCAACCTCAAGTGTGTTTTCATTGGCAGGCAGTGAGCACGTTGCCTTCTGCATTCTTGGATTGTATTGATACACAAGCAGAGACTGTGTATGAGGTGCACGTGCACGCAGCTGGCAGGGCGCACTACAACTTCTGATTGCTGTCAGATTGTTAATACGGGGTTTTGAATTGGTGTGGACAAAGGAATGCTTTGAACGCTTGCGCCAAAGGAAAAGAGACAAGGGAAGAGAGTGGAAGAGAGAGAAATTGTTGGCGAGGCTGTATCTATCCAATACAATCTAACAGATGAAGCGTGCAGCTAACAAATCACTTGACCATTTGCTCCGGGTCGTAGGAGCTACACGAATATCAATAATATCATGACTCAGACCCCTAAATTAAAATCTTGAGATCATAATTTCCTCGCAGATATTTCCCAACACTGGCCGGATACTCGATGTCTTGTTTATACTTCAGTTACAGTTTTGCCAGTCAAGGCGAACTGCGAGCGTTTAGACACACAGAGCCGGATTGGCGAGTTGATCTGAGGTGCCCGATTTTTTAGTTTAAACAGACTGAGGCGGCCTTCTGCAGCGGGAGGGGCTGTTGATGACTTGTGGGAGGAGCTGTTGATGACCCACTGGTGGTGGATGAACAGGAAACAGCTGATAGCAGGAATTAGCGAGCAGCTAGCAGCAAGAGGGAAACACAAACCTGACAGACACTGTAAAGATGAGCAACTGAGGAGACAAGGAACTGCGCGCCCTCCTTGCCCTCGCAAACGAAGAGGCCATTAACCGTCAGATGACGGGGACTTGCGAGGGAATCGCCGAAGGACTGACCAGCCGCGGCTTCCCTCCCACGTCACACGCTGAGCTAAACGTTTTGTTACTTGGTCACGCCCCCCATTGCCCCGAAAAAGGTGCATTCTGTATAAACAAAAGTAGGTAGGCGGCATTTTGCTGCACTCCCTGATTTTGTTTTTATACTGCCAATGCTGAAAAAATGCTGGGCTTTCCTGCAAATTTGCACAACTCCTATCTAAAAAGGGCTATAGCCTGCATATTTACATCAAAATGTGGGGTTTTTTTCTGCTGAAACAGCACCATAAAACTCCTTAAAATATTGACATGAGGTGGCGTCAGCAGTCCCGATAGCTGCGTTGTCTGAGTTGCCAGTTGCGCCGACCATGCAGGTATTGTGTCGCTGGTGAAAAGTGTTTCCGTGCTGTTAAAATGCAAAGCGCCATCTCCGAGGTTAAGTAAACGTTAAAGGTTTGGTTCAGATTTAGCTCGAGGGAAGATACATGTTGAAAGGGAAATAATCCCTGCATTGAGACAGGAGGCTCGCAGTATGCATTCCCCCAGGGCACAAGTTATCGTCGCCACTCCCCAGCCCGTGCTCAGCAAGGTGTATCCTCGTCACTCCCCACAAGCATGCGTCAATCCCTGCTGTGAGGAGTGAGGAAACAGCCAACTATCGAAGCCCTACGCCGAACCTGGGTGCACACGACCACATGCAATGCTGCAGCTTCAGATAGTCTACTGTTGTCGGTGACACAATTAGATAAGCCTACCTCCGAATAATGGGCAGATGGTCCTCCAGGCGCTGACGCCTCCCAGGCTGGTGTACTGTCCCAAGGAGGTCTCCAGGAGGAACAGGGGGATGCCGCACAGCACCAGGAACAACAGGTAGGGTACAAAGAACACACCTGGACACACAGGAGGTGCTATCCTTGTGAGGACTTTCACTGCTTACATTCAATCCACTAATTAGTTCTAATTAAGATCTGAAGCCCACAACAAGCTAATTTTAACCCCAGTCACCAATCTAACCTGACGAAACAGTAAAAATCTGTTTTCTATCATATCATAGGTGTAAAAATCCAAAATAAATAAATCCCCAACTCTAACAGAAACCTATAAAATGCCTAGTTTTAAAGACTGAGACTAAGATGGAAGAAACAAACAGAGAGCCATGAGAGGGGGAATGAAGGAGAGACAAAGACAGGATTTACAGAATGATAATCTTCCACACTTAAAAGCTGAAACTTTCTCTCCTCTCCTCTATCACACACACTTCATTACCTCCTCCGTTCTTGTAGCAGAGGTACGGGAACCGCCACACGTTGCCCAGGCCGATGATCTGCCCCGCCACGGCCAGGAGGAACTCAGCCTTGCTCGCCCACTGTCCCCTGGCGTGCAGGCCGTCTTTGGTGGTTTCTTTCCCGTTGGGGAGGCTCCCTTGGTGGAACTTAGTCAGCAGCGGGTCGCCTTGCTGTGGAGGCAGCTGGTCGGCCATCACTGGTTCTGGCAGAGAGACACACACACCCCTGTGGAAGGAACACACACGAGAAATTAAGGGAGCCAATATAAAAGGTTGTTCAAAAAAAGAAGCAGCAGCGAGCGAGGCTCACACACATCGCCGCAGCTGGGATTGGATAACTTTGGGTGTAATTTCGGACAGTTGGTTTTGCTGCTTCACTTATCTGCGATGTGTGTCTCAAGGACAGACTCGTGTGGGTGTGTGTCCTTTATCTGCACTCTGCAGGACAGTCAAGGACAGCTGTCAATTTCGGCTTGTGCATCTGGCTGTGGACTCGTGTGGACCTGATGAATATTAACATCTGCAACACCCAGTTTAAGGTGTTTTAAAGAGTAATGTTTTGATCGGGAGCTTTGTGTGTTGCTGTGCCCAGTTTTAAACTTTTAATATTGTCATCATTGGGGATTGTTGCTGGTATATCTGGATTTGTGTGTGCTTTGTCTATGCTATTTCCATTTCTTATCTTTGAATCCCAGCAGCAGGGGTGGGTTTGCTATCCACACAGCTGTAGCACAGGCTGCTGTTTCATTTTTGGGGCACTTCCGTTACATATGTGAAACGTTACATGACCTCAGTCTCCTCTACGCTGTCCCCTGCAGTGCCATGTGATTGCATAATGTCGACACACAACCAAAAGCCGCCTCTTTATGCTGCACACTTCACTGACACACCACTGAAACACAGTAAAAGGTATTGTAGCAACACACGTGCTAAGATAAAGGCTCCGCTCTCTCCATTGAAGGATACACATGTAACGGTTTCACGCGACAGTTGCGCTATCTGAGGAAATGAACACCAGAGGCGTGGTGAAGTCGAAAGATAACAAACACCTAAAGTAAAAACTCCGACGCTGAACAATAACCTTCGCTTGTTGCGTCTTTTCAAAGGACAAATCGCAGAGAATTCGACATTCCGTTGCCTACCTCTGTGCTTCCTGTAGTTCTCTACACTGCGACCACCCCCGCGTCGGGGTGGGCAAATGGTTTGTCCCGGACGGGCAGCTCTGCTCCGAGTGGCGCAGCGACTCAATCCAAATGTGTGGAGGGGACACCGGCTCGAGCCTGGCGCGTGCACGCTCACCAGCAACACACAAGTTATGAAATGAAGCATGAAAAAAAAATAAGTTATGAAATCTGTGACGCTTGCAAAACAAATGAGTGTCGGTGTTACAAAGGTGCAAGTATAATAATTCAATAGCATAGCAGCTATGAACCACAATAGAATACAATACAAATACTGTTTTTTTATTATATATATATATATATATATATATATATATATATATTTTATATATTAATATTGCATGGCTACTCATATATATATATGTTTAGAAGTTGCATACCAGTTATAATATAAACCACAAATAACAAAGTGAAACAAATAAATAGTCCTTTTTCACACATAATAACCAACAAATTTATATTTCCTCTGGCCGCATTTGGTGGTGATAACAGCTTGCATTCTTCTAATTGGTTGAATTCAACCTGATTTTCATGAGTTAATTTTCAGTAATTCTTTATTCACTCGTCCATGAGTGCACAGTTGCTCACGCACAGTTTGGGACACAGGTCATAGGAAATTGCAGATTAAATAGTCAGCTGAACCCATTAAGAAGAGCAATGTATTTAGACAGAGTTTTTGTGAGTTTGATGGTACGATTGCTTTATTGAAAGTACAGCACCATTGACAATAGTGGGATAGTTAGTGGGCTAAAACTGTACATTAGTAGTTGAGGTAGCACGTTGAAAGGCAGATAGTTGAAGTGTTTATTTGTTGTATTGACTTAAGAGTGGGGCGCACTGGTAGTTCACATGCTGTTGCAGCGGTGGGGGTTAGAATCCGGCCTTTGTTCTTTGCTGCATATCTTCCTTGCTCTCTCTCTCCCATCCTTCACTGTGCTGTCAAATATAGGCAAAAAAAGAGGCGTCCTGTTCGAAATATCTACCAAGTTTAGTAAAAATCAATATGGCGGTACGGCATAGATAAGAAATGAGCTCTCTAGCGCCCCCATTTTGTTTGATGGGGTCAATAATGGAGGGGTCCCCTCAGATTATGTGTGGTCATATGCCTACAAAGTTGCGTGGTGATGGGTGAAACCCTTGAGATGTTATACACCTTTATGTGATGAGCCACGCCCTCCGCAATATTCATTGCCTTATAGAAGCTCAGTTTTAGTAAGTTTTCCAACTTTTGCCAAGAGGGAACTTTAGATATTGGTCCCTAGATTATGTTCACCCAGTTTCATGCAGATCGCTCAAACTTCCTAGGAAGAGATCCATTTGAAGTGTTTTTCAAAACACTCTATCACTGTGCCACATTTCACATGGACTGACCAAGTCAGTGAGGAGAAAAACATGGAACAGACACACACACACAGAGTTTTCATCATTATATAGTAAGACTGTTAAATATGACCACAGTAAGTGCTGATTGTTATTTCAGGGAGCTGTATCCTGGTCAGAGTGTAAAAGCCTCTGGAGCAGCAGTAGGCTAGTCATTGTTTAACTCGCTCCTAAAACTTGGCACCTCTTAGCCTGGCCATGTGCATCAATATCAGGTGTGTCTATTGACTTTTGTTAAAAAGCTGTTTCAAAAACAGATTTTTCCTGCTTCTGCTTGAAATATTGAATTGATTAAAATTTTATATCTATTGAATTCGTGTTTTTTGGGGTCTTTTATGTTTCTCTGAGCACATATTGTGTTATGACAGATGAAAACACCAAACCAACACTTAGCTGATCCACATATTCCACCACAGTACAGGAGGTCAGTAAATTCTTTAATAAGATTTCATATCTCTAACTCTCCATCCCTATAGGCCATCGCTGGGACTATTGTGAACTCTGTCCTGTAAATGGTCTCAGTGTCTTAACACTTAGGCCACCTCAAGCTGCTCTCAGCACATTTATTGGGCCTGTGCTCATTCAGCTGAGCATTTATAGCCACAGTAAAAAAAAAAAAGAAGTCTTCCAGGCACCCGCCAGCACTATGCTTCAAGGACTTCATTTGGAAAATGACATTCCACTGCATAGATATAATAGATTATATTACTAGCTGTATAAATCACATGCAAAAGTAGAGATAACTGTACTGCACACATGCATCTTTTTAAAAGCCAGAATTTCAGGGAATTATTTATTAACTGGATATATGTTTTGTAGATATAAATCTACTTTCACTTCATCTCAATTCAGAGTATCAAAGAGAGACAGACAACCATTCACACTCACATTCACACCTTCAGGCAATTTAGAGTCACCAGTTAACCTGCCTGTCGCTGGACTGTGGGAGGAAGCTGGAGAACCTGGAGAAAACCCACATGGGGAGAACATGCAAACCCAACACAGAAGGGCCGTGACTAGCTGGTGGGTTCGCACTCAGAACCTTCTCGCTGTGAGGCGACAGTTCTAACCACTGCACAACCGTGCCGCCCTGCATTCATCAGGAATAAAAACGCAACCACTGTAGCTCCAATGCGAGATTAGACTTTATGTAGATGACATATTACTTTACCTACAAGTGCCTCCGACCTCTATTGAAGACCACAAAAGATATCCGTCGACTGTGATTGGCTGATGCGCTCCAAAAGTTTACCTCAGAGCACAACTCTGGTGTTTGAGCGATACTTCAGGACATCCTCCATCTTTGATTATGCTAATAAAGGTTAATACGTTAAATTAGCAAAGACATGATTCCACAAATTCCTCGACACATAGACTGTCTCCCAGCAGAGCAAATAGTCATGTCTCACAACTATTGCCTACAGCCCAGGCTGCACATCTACATCCACAATTGGAGAAGTGCTCAGTTTCAGAATGACCACTCCAGCCAGATCCATAATACTTCCCAAAAACAATTTGTACAACTGGATGTAGCCAGCTACACCACAAAGCTTTACCTTCGAAACCAACTGATACACGCTCCATTGTTAATGAACTCTCTTGAATAATTAAAAAGGTTGCACATATGTTTAGTTTTCTTTAGTAGAAAAATGAAACCTGCATTAAAAGTACTGTAATTTCTGACTGTGAAAAGTCATGAACTCACAATGAAACCTTGCAACACTGACATCCAGCTAAAGACAAGATTTACTGACTTGTTAAATTTACACTATTTCTATGTACTTACGTCTGCCATTAAGTTCCTATAAGGATTTATGCCACATTTGACTTCAGTCTCTCATTAGTAGAGAAATCCCCCACCCCAAAAAATCCTAAAGTCAACGGTCAAGAGTCAGGAAGTGGTAAAAAAGTCTTGCAATCATATACAATGCACAAATTCCTCAACTACACGTGTGCACTCCTGCATGTCCTCTCTCCAAATGCAGACTCTGCTTTGCTTCCCAGGGGCTACATAAACTCCCAGCTCTAAGGGCCCTTCAATACAGTCGCCATTGTTCTGTCCTGACGAACCTGTAGCCCCTGTAAATGTGGTGCCATGGCCTGTAACTCAGACCAGGCGTAGCCGTACACAATTTCTGCATGCTTTATGGCTGCTTTTATTGGTGTCTGGCAGCCAGGGTGTAGGGCAGTAGGCCACTGCGATACAGTGACACACTCTTCCAGCCTGCAACTATCCTATTACATAACTGCAAGGTTTTCAAAACTTTCAACAGGAAGCAACATTGCTGCATGTTAAAGAATGTTGCAAATATTCTGCTTTGCTTATGGTTTTAGTTCCTCCTCTGAACACAAACTGAATGTTCATACTGTGTAAATCCTATTAATAAACACTGAGTTGGTCAGAAAAAAGCCTTGTGCAGAGTTTTGTGTCATGCTAAAGTAATTGAAGGTCTTGCGCTCCTTGTATTACATCACCTCTTTTGGCCAGTGTCTGCACTGCATCAGCAGCAATCAGCTCGCTTGGAACCTCAACCAAGATGGCACCAAAAAACAACCAGGTACTATCCCCAAGTTTTGCTATCATGGAAAACTTAACTACATTTACCACAACACCATTGTATGCCTCTGCGAACCAGTCAGGTTGCAGTTACAGTTTACATCCATGTCTGTCCAGACTTGTACATAGCCATGACAACCCAGCAGCACAGAAGATCTATACTATCGGCACAGTTTGAACCTGGACACTCAAGATTAGAGTCACAAATTCAGTATCTGATCAAAACTCTTGAGGTATGACACTGAAAAATGGCCAAAGAAGTGTTTTTACAGAATATTATGGCGTCACAGTGAAGCTGACCTTTGACCTTTTGGATATGAAATGTCATCGTATTGTCATTTTATCCTTTTTGTGTGAAAGTTTGTCATAATGGGCATATCGATTCTTAAGTTATAGCCGAAAACATGTTTTTTGAGGTCACAGTGACCTTTGATCACCAAGTGGACATTTGTGCCAAATTGAATAAATTCCCTCAAGGAATTCTTGAGATATTGCGTTCATGAGAATGAGACGGAGGGACCTGATATAATTTTTAATGAAAGGCCTTTATGTAACAAAGCTATTGTTATGTGGCACAAATGATGGCAGGAACTCAAAGACAGCATCGAAGGACTGCAAGTGACTGTTAGTATTTTCTAATATGTTGAGATAAGAGGAAGAATTAAATTATTAAATTAAAGGAATGCTGATGCAGATAATGTTTGACAGCTCAACAAAGGGTTTAATGACTTGCATTGACTGACATAATGATCATGTGTTACTTGACAGATTCTCTTACAGTATTTACCCCCTTGAGGGAGGTCAGAGGTCAGAGTCAGAACAGCGCAGCTAACCCGCAAAAGCATCTCAGCAGTGTGAATGTTTGACAACACAAGGCCATCTATTTGATTACAGTCTGCCAACTATCAGACCAGACAGGTGAATGTTATTCATTATTTAGAGGACTTTTAGAACTGTGCATTTCTCATACACTCAGACCAGACACAATAATCTGTAACCTTCACATTAGTCCTCAAATTGGTCTTCTTGCCTCGTTTGAACCCTTTTAACAAGAAGGTCTAAGTCCTTACCTCCTTCCCATACTCAATTTCCCATGTCCTAAATAGGTAAACATTCCTGTGGCTTAACCCCCTTCCTCTTCAACCTATGTGAAAAGCATACCTTGTAAAAGAGGAGTCTTTTAAATGTAACCTCTGGCCTTGTGTCTACACTGTACAGGGCTCCCCTGAGGCCTGTGGTAGGCCAGATATTTGGTGCTGATAATCTTTCCTGGAGATTTTATGGGAATGTTTTGAGGGGCAATTCCCAACACGAGTCTTTAAACCACAGTGGGTAGTCCCGGGATGTGTGCTGCTTTCATAGATTTGTGGGGCTTCGTTGGAAATTTAAGGTCATTTATCCAAATAACCTGCTGTTTTTTTGCCTTTTTTGGTCTTCTTTCCCTCACAGTACCCTGCAAATACAATCACATTATTAAACACTACATGTAACATATGAGTACTATTTGTTGACGAAAGGTTTGCTCAGCAAGGTTGGTCACTTTGCACCATTGGTTAAATACTTTGACAAACAGGTCAAAGTTTCTGTGAGTATTTATTTTGGTCTGAGCTGTGACAAAAGGACATTTTTCAGAGGTATTTCTCTCTCTGCAAGTGGTTTTGTTCCGAAACCCCAGCCTTGCAGCCAATTTTCCCCAGTGGCTACTCACGGTACTGCAGCGAAAAAATCCCCTGCGGCCCAAAAAACATTTTCCCCATAGGCCACCATTATAAAAAACATGTCTGTAAAACTGCATCTTGAATTGTAACAGCCAGTTATGACTCTTTCTGCGATACATTTTTGATCCATGGAGGTTTAATATTTGGAAAACTCTCCGCAAGCTGAGAAAAATCTGTGATTAGCTTAGTTAGCTTAGCATAAAGACTGGAGGCAAGACTTTTCATCAACCTCTCAGCAAGAAAGGACATAAGCATATTCCAAAATGCAGACTGTTCCTTTAATGTTTTATACAACACATTGTCCAACCCATCACCTGTAGGAACAGGGCCAAAACATTCAGGATGCAGCATCATATCATGCATGAGCCAACTTCTGAAGCTAAAACAAACAAATTGGATTTAATTGCTGTTTATGAAACCTACAAATGGAGCGTGCACCAAATAAGTCTGAATTCTTGGACGAGCATTTTCTGAAAATACAGATGTTTCTGTATCAATTGATACTAATTGTATTTGAAGGTCTTGCCTCCACTTGGCTCTACGCAACACTGTACAAAGTTGTTATAATCACACATAGTTGCACAAATTACTTGGTCAAGTATCTGATAATAAAAGAACAACATTCCAGCATATTTTAACGACTAACCTTGTCCTTACGCTGAACTTACCTCTGTTTATGCGGATTCTCACTAAGCCTCCAATGCAGCGCCTTAATGAGATGAACTAATTAAGACCCTGTTCGTCCGGATCATTTTACAGAAAAGTGAGTGCACCCTGCCTCTTTCTTGCCCATCCAGCGTTTGCCTGGGATGAAACGCACTCTCAGGGAAATCAAGGCAAGCTAAACAAACCCGGATTCCTGTTGCTCACTGAGCCTGAAGGCAGGGGCTGAACGATCATGGGAGTCTCAGCCTCAGCTCTCTTTCGAACCCTTCAGCAACATGAACAGTGGTCGTTTTGTGTAAACCACATAACGTTGCCGATGTAGTCACTAAATTTAACACTTTCGAAGCAATACTTTACAATTTATACAAGATACCAGTATAATACTTGATACAGTTGAACTTATATCAAGCGGTTCATATATGATTTAGCAAAAGGAGGACAGAAGTGGGCGTGGAGGTCAAGTCTCCCGCCATCAAGTCAGCTGCACAGTGCTTAAACCGTCTATTGTGGTCGAGGCTCCCAGACCTTCACGCTCTGGGCCGAGGTTGCCCCAGGATGGAATGCAGCGCTGGATTATCTCAAAACATCAAATAATAAGCCCCCCTTCCGCTGACACTGACAGCAAATACAAAGACTCCTGTTTTTCCTCCCAGTGCAGAATTAAAGACACGAAGAGAACTCGGCGGGAGCTGACGTTGAAGGTCAGCTGATGAATGAACTGGATGGAAGCTGCTATTTTAAACCCACAACAAAAAAAGAACGGATTAATTTCCGGTGACTCGTACCCCACATATCTCCACTGTTGTGCACATGACAACGTTGTACGGTACCTGCCAGGTAATTATATCATTACAGGCCATCGCATCCATTATAACCTGATTTGATTATTTCATTACTGTGCTCTTTGCTGACTTGGCAGCTTTCACTGGCAAGTTTTTGCATTCCATAGCCGGCCGTTTAATACGCTTGGATGCCGGGAGACTTAATTGAGGTTAAGCACCTCGGTCAAGGGGCTCTGAGGGCCACACTGCTCCACTGAGGATTTGAGCAAGGGGGCCCCTTGACTCTCTGAACAGCAGCTTACAGGAAAACATGGATGCAATGTGCGTGAAAAGTGGTCAGGCAGGAACATTTGGCAATAACTGCCATGGTGTTTTGGTGTCATAACTATTTGGATGAGTAACATCTGAAGTGAGAGATCATAAAAATCAAGGGCGTAGCACCAACTGAAGACAGACACGCTTTGTACTGTATGAGAGTATGTGAATTACCTACGGAGGAGTTCCACAGAAGTGGGAACAAGTCACAAATAAGTGTCATGTCTTTGCACTCAAGTCCCAAGTCAAGACTGACAAGACCCAAGATAAATCCTAAGTGCTTGAGTTTCGAGTCCTTACCAAGTCATAGTGTGCTCTTAAAAATTTGGATTTATTGTTCAAACAAGTTTGTTAGAAGCTGTTGCATCTCGATATTTGTTGACCACCATGTAGTTTTCGAATGCGAATGATGTTATCTTTGGTATCATTTTTTTTCTCGTCCCTCAGAAACAAAATGTTCGTCCTGTCAGTTTTTGACAGGATGGTCACGTCTCCCTCGAATCGGCTGATTGACAGATCAGCTGATAAAGATGCGTCACAACCACCACCCAGTGACACTTGGTGTCAGGAAGACTTAAGTTTCTGCCCAAACATGTCAAGGTATGTAACATCCAAACATGTCTGAGATAAAATGATAAAGTCATTGATTTTCTACGGTCGGATTGATTCAAACTAAGTGGATCTGGGGAATTAAGCACTGACTTACTGGAAATGAATAGCGTTAACGTTAGTCAATCCAGGAAACAAAGGGAAATTAAATGATCTTTGGACTTGGGGGCAGGTATCAAATGTTTTGTTTTGTAGATTAAATTTGCAAAAATCGATATTTAAACAGTTAAAATAATACAGAAAATGCAGAAAGAAAATATTTGGTAACACCTCAAAATACAGTCTGCTCGTAATTTACAATGTAATTTAGTTTTAAGAATCAAGTACCAATAGAATACTTGCTCATACATGTAGATACAGATGAGGTAAGACTATGGGGAACAAGAGAGTAACAATCTTCTTTTCTTTTACTCTTACATTTAAGTTGGTTTTAGTTGCTCAAGAATATAAAGGCTTGGGCGTGGATTCTTGATTTTTAACATCCTGACGGAGGAAACTGATTGTCATCTGATGCTATCATGTGTTACGCCTGCCTAGATACTTTAAAAACATCCATCTGATTTTTGATTATCTATGATAGGCACGACTGCACACCAGAACGCTGAATCACAAGCACAATGACTAAAGCTACAGTAGATATGATCTATGACACACAGATGTTTCCAATGAAGCGACCACATATTGGGGAGATGACCCAGGGACAATAAATTCTCTGATACACAACTCTACACCCAGGCTCCTTGCAGCTACATTTGCTAATTTGTACACAGCTATGGTTCAAGAACACACCATAGCATCGGGTTCCTCCTGTCCCATTGACACGCAGTGGAACGATGAGGATCTTGGCAACAGTTCAGCGCTCTTGGGGGAAAACTGGGCCCACATTACTGGTTTCAGTTATTCTGTTGAATCCCCCTGCCAACAACCCATCAAAAGGGGCAGATTGCTCAGCGCAGGCCAAAGTCCCGCCACACTGTGATGACAGAAAAGTGCATTTGCCAAATCCAAGTAGCTGCCTCAGCACTGTGGTCGGATCACAAGAAAGGCTTGGAAACATCTGTGGTCAGCTTTGGCAACCGTTACAAAGCCCGTGCAGCTAAATAGGGACCATGAATAAAACCCACGTGCTTTAACAAACATGACATCATGGCGTAGTAGCACAGAGAGGTGAAGTAGGTCTTTAGGTGAATATATGACTGTGTGCTGTGGCAAAACTGCAAAACAACAACAGCTTGGAGCTTGTTTACTGATTTCTATATTTACACCAGTGAGCTTAACATTTATTGACGTAACTGCTTTAACTTTAACAGAATTTAGGGCAAAGAAACACAACTTCTCTTCCACAGTTGCTGAGTGAGACGTAATCTAAAGATTTAATTATTAAAAGCAAGACTATGTGACTTTCTGAGAGATGAAATAACACATCCATCCTCTTAAAAATGGAAAGTTGAATATAGGCAGTAAAATATGCCCTTGCTCAGTGGTTTTGGTGCTATAGCTTCACTTAGTCTGGAATGAACACTGAATTATGACGGCCAATGTTAGCGAATGGCGGCAAACTTTGGCCAGATATTGTTTTATAACCGACACGACTGAGTCAACTTATCCTGTAATGGTCACTTAAATGACCTGGAGCAGAATGAGAGACTGTGTGTAAGAACCACTGGTCTAGAAAGTCACTTTCGAGGTGCCCGCTCAAAACTTGCCTGTTCAGAACAAGCTCAACCAATTACAGTATTGTGTTTTATTATTCATTAAACTATCCAGCAATATATTACAACTGAAAACTCCAAGTTAAACAGACATTAAGTAAATTTATGTAACTGCACGCTTGCCTCGTTTTGAATCGTTTGAAGATGTGCATCTCATCGTTCCAGTTGGAAAGAAGTGTTTTGTAAACATTTCACACTTGAGTTACTGATCCAGGAAGTTTTCTTTCCAACGGTCACAAACTCGTTAAGTCACTTAGTGGTTGTTAACTGTGCACTGATACTGTAAGTCTCCTTTCCTCCTTCCATGTTGAAAAGCCTGTTTGTTTACCTTTTAAATGACGTCACATTTGTAAGAAACATGCATTTGTGGGATGAGCAGCAGAGCTGAGTATGTGGGTTGCAGCCATGAAAAATTTGCCACTCTGCCAATGCCAAGCAGCTTTTTTTTTTGCTGTTGCTACTGACTCTTGTTTTGAGCTTCTGGTACCCCCAGGCCTGTGAGCATGGACCCTGCTACAGTGGTCAGTTGGTGTCTGCGCCAAGAATCAGCATGCCACGTTTGACTGATCTCGACAGGGCCCGTGAGATAGGGCAACTTCAAGCTGGTGTTCCGCAAAACCAAGGAGTGAGCCCTAGCACCATCTGTGAACCGAAGGCTAAAGGGTTTATCAGAGACTACCTCCAGAATTTGGGAGTGGAGAGGATGGAACGGCCTGCCAGCAGTCCTGACCTCAACCCCATTGAACATTTGTGGGACCAGCTTGGGCGTGCTGTTTGTGCCAGAGTGACCAACACAACCACGTTGGCTGACTTGCGACAAATGCTGGTTGAAGAATGGGACGCCGTCCCACAGCAGTGTGTGACCAGGCTGGTGACCAGCATGAGGAGGAGGTGCCAGGCTGTTGTGGCTGTGTATGGCTCTTCCACACACTACTGAGGCTCCTGTTTGTTAAATGAATAAACTGTTAAATTGCCAGTATGTCTTGTTTCAGCTCTGCTGCTCATCCCACAAATGCATGTTCCTTACAAATGTGGCACCATTTAAAAGGGAAATAAACAGGTTTTCCAGCAGTATAAGATTTATTGTTACAACAAAGAAATAATCTACCAAACACAAATGTCCTTACTTTTCATGCTTAGTTTATTAGATGTGATCCATGAGGGTCTTTCATTAAAGGGATACGTTACAGATTTTCAACCAGGTCTGTGGGAGGTGTGGAGAGTGTGTGTGGATAAACATTGTGAAGGCGCCCCCCTGTGCTGAATATCGCCCGCTCTGATATATAACATGCTGAATCACGTGAAAGGACACGAAAGCACTTCACACCTCTCACAATTCAACTGGAAAAGAATCCAATTCATGCATGTTTGGTCAAGTTACACACTCTCTGACTACGTTCTAATTTAATGTTTGCCTGTAGCACATTAGCCTTCAAACTTGGGAACGGAGCCGGACAAACAACACCGAATATAAAGCCTGTACTGATGGGAGTCTTGGATTTGTGTGGAAACCATAATGTGAAAACCCGCAGCAGGCTGGTGTGGTAACCATCACAACACTGACAGAAACACTGAAAATTCTGCTGTGTCATGCAGGTGTAAGCTTTATGTCGGAGCACAAGGAAGTCATGCTGCCGTAACAAGAGTGGCAGCAGTGACACAAAAGCCGGTAGTATAGTGAGCAAACCTGCTTAACATGCATCAAGTTTTTATCTTAGAAGGGTTTATCATAATCAGTGGGCGTCGGTGATTCATCTGATGTTGAATCATAGGATAGAGTTGAGCAACGGTTCTGTTAATGCTGCTTATAACTGTCACTGCATATTTACGCAGTAACTTAAGTACAATTTTGAGCCACTTTACAGGAGCATTTCCATTTTATGCGACTTTGTACTTGCACTTTTTACTCCACTATATTTAGTTATCTTATCAAATGATTTGAATACCTCTTCCACCACTGAACAACCTGCAGACGTATTACATCGTGAAATCATCTTACATCATATGATAACATGGCACACAGAGGTCCGTAAACATAACTCGTGGCATTGTGTAAACATTGCTTTTAGAGTCATTACAATTCTGCCGCAAATTTACAATTCATACTTAAACACAGCCACACTTACACACACATGTACAAATAGCTTGCACCTACCAGAGGAAACTCGACACTGCTCTGTTCTCTCTGTAGTCCTCTCAGGTGTTGGATCGTAGCTGCAACAATAAAACACACACAGGTCAGGTGGAAGGTGCTGATAAGCTTCAAACATTCAAGTGTGTTGCTTTTTTTTTTGGTTTTGCACCAAAGCTTGAGTGTTTCTAGAACGAATGTGAACAGATCGTCACGTGAAATAAAAGTAAATGTTCCCTCACTCACGTTAGGTGCTCTTCTCCTGTCCTGAAGGAGGGCTGAACCGAATAACACCGAGGACACAGAAAACATCACAGGTGTATTGGATCAAGGAGGAGGAGCTGATAAGAGGCACGATGCTTGGAGCAGTTTGTGTTTTGATTGTTATGTATGAACGTGTTCAGTGAGGATTGTGAAAACTGAGGCTTCATCCATTTTGTCCATTCAGATCTGTTTTTGATGAACGTCTGCTTCCGTTTCTCGATTTAATGGTTGCACTGGTTTTCTAAGACAGAGTTTGGATGGGGTTCCTGATCACACACACTTACACTCATCGTGCAGTGTTTTTACGTGGAACTGTGTGGCATTGCTGTCATTGATGATCTTACCTAATGATTTGATATTTTGCTGTGTCATGCTGATGTAGGGTTGTGGCCAGTGTTGTCATTGTGTATGTTTAGGGGCGGGAATGAAATATGACACCTAATTATGGTATGTGCCCTGAGATGCTGAAGGCTCTAGACATTGCAGGGCTGTTTTGGCTGACACACCTTTTCCCTCCCTGGGAAAGACACAGGGTCAAGGGGAGAGTGTCCATTTTTGAGACCTCAGAGTCACCTCTCTCTCAACTGAGGCTTAGAGGTAGAGCGGGTCATCCACTTATCGGAAGATCGGCTGTTTGATCCTAGGTTCTTCCAGTCTGCATGTCGAAGTATCTTTGGGCAAGATACTGACCCCAAATTGCTCCAGATGACTCTTCCATTTGTGAGTGTGTGTGAATGGTTACTGAGCAGTGGGTGGCACCTTGTATGGTAGCCTCGGCCACCGCTGTGTGAATGGGTGAATGTAGCATGTACTTTAAAAGGGCATCGAGTGGTCGGAAGACTAGAAATGTGCTATACAAGGGCAGTCCATTCACTGTCAGTTCAACTAGCTCACCCAGTAGAGTGGATGCCCCATGTCCAAAGATCCTGTCCTTGCCACAGCAGCCACGGGTTCAATTCCAACCCATGGCCCTTTGCTGCATGTCGTCCCCCAACGGTCTTCCCTAAAAACACAGAAAAAAACCAGCAACGCTAAAGGGGGAGTGGTAACAGCTGTGAACATGAGCGGAGCAGGTAAGGTGATGAGAAATGTCGGGAACATGCTGCGGGGCAGGAGGGAGTGGCATGATCTGTTATGAAAAAGGAAGACAGTGGTTACAAAATGTGAAAATAGAATCTTGGCTACTCCAATCATGAGTTACGACATTTATTCATGCACGTGTGCAAACACGTCTTGGTTACGCAGTCAACAGTGTATGTCATCCTGCAGCGCACCCATTACACGTTATCAGAGTCAACAAGTTATGAAAACTCAGCAGGTGATATATTTTCAGTAAAGTGATAATATATTCCTATTATATTTAATGTCCTGTTAGACTAATAGTACCTGTGGGTGAGAATGTTTGACATCTATAAAATATCATTTCTATTGACATCAGAAAGATTCACTGTACATACTGAACTTTACTGAGGACGGTGATTGTGGAGTCTTTCAGCAGCAGAGGGTGACAGAGAGGGCAGGAAGGAGAGGGTGGGGTCAAAGACAACTCTGAGTTTGTGGACTTGGGTGGAGGGAGTGATGGTGGAGCCAGCAATGTTAAGTGCAAAATGCACTTGCAGAACAAGACAGATAACAGACGCCAGATAGTGCGAGCTAGCTAGCTAGCTAACAAGCAACCTGACGATGGTAACGTTAGCTATGTATGAACTTTTCCCTCCGTCTCTTGCTCGGTGGTAGCCATGGCGATGTCTACCCGTCGCTGGCAAGTCAGCACCTCGGGATGCCCCCTACCCCTACATGCAAAAAGGAATTGGGACACCCCTACCCCTCGCGGGTACGCGCAGATGTAGGGGTAGGGCTAAGGGGGGGTATTGGGACGGGCCGTAAGATTTCTGACTTACTGAAGTTGAGTTTCTGAAAATGTCTTTGAATCCATGGTTTAATGTCCGTTAGGCAGGTGGTGACGGTGGAGTGAGTGGCAGCAGTGATGGTCTTGGAAGAGAGGTAGAGTTGTGTATCATCTGCGTAACAGAACTGGAAACCGAAGAGGATGTAAAGGATGAAGGGAAAGTGACCAAGCACCAAAACTTTTGCAGGTTATGTTCATAGAAATAAAAGTGAAGTCTGCACACTTACTCCATGCCACAAAAGTTAAATCAAAGTCATTTCAAACCTACTTTTATCAGGTCAAAATGGCTTATGTTCACTATGTTTACCATCTTACTTTGGCTAGGATATGACTCACTGTCTTTTGCTGAGTCAGCTCAATTTAGATGGTACTCTGTCAAAAGGCTGTACATGCAATTACCTGTCATACAGGTCTGTTGGCCAGGCGAAGCTAAAACTAGCGCCAAGGGATGTATATGTCATGTTAATGTGCTGCTGTCTGGCACGCAGAGAGGAAACCTGTCATTTCAAAGAGGTCAGGACCTCGAAAAAAGTATTGTCCACCAACAGTTCAGGGAGTCCATAACACTGTCTCAGAGGAAGAGGAGAGACAGGTTTAAAAGTCCACACAGACACATGTGTTTGCTTTGGACTTTGCAAATTGAGGGCTAGTGGGAGCTACGCAACACATTCCATAGTCTCCCTTTATTAAGACATTAACATGACCCTGTGTGGTCGGTCCTCTGTTATTTATTGGCCTTTCATCCCAGACTATTGTGGCATGTTGATGATCCCCCTACAGCTTTATAATCTCAACACATACACGCTGTCTCATGTAAACACAGGTTTGCAACACTTCTGTGAGTCTGGAGTTTGAAGTGTAACAACAGAAGGCCTGTAAAAATATATAAACATACATCAAGTGCTTCCTGTAATGTAACGTACCACTCAAGTGCAGACAAAGTTCCCTGATCCTGGATTAGTGGCTGCACTGGCAGTGCGTGCAGTCCTCAAACATATAAATCAGCTTGTTCTATGAAGTGCTGGAGACTTACCTGTCCGTCAGCCAACGCCGCCTAAAACCTTTTGGCTTTTTAAGCTGGATTGCAAAGTGAAGCTTTGTGTGTGTGCATGCATCCTGCACACCCTGTACGTGATTGTAAAACCCCAATTAGGCCTGTATCTGTTTCACCTCAGTGCTTTTCTGGGAAAGCCAGAGAGGGAGAGAGATGCCGACTGATAGAAACCGAAGCAGTCTGTCATTAAGAGTGCAGGGCCCCATCAAAACAAGACCAACATGCTCTAATAACCAGCTTTCCACTGCGCTCTGTCTCCGTTGTTCCTTCTGCATCTCTCTCTGGTTATGTAGCCTATTATTCCCTGTCTTAATTCTTCTGTGGCTCTTTTCTAAATTGAGAAAATTGTTTAAGTCAGTGTTTTTACTGGTTTAAATTACCATTTGTTTTGAGGAGGAAGAGACCTCTGGGGGTAATTTGGCTCATGGCAAAAGCCTCCTGAACGTCTGTATCTTGAGTTATCAGAGATTTAAACATTAAACTGCTCTTTCAGTGTCTTATGTGGTTTAAATCACCTGGGCCATTTATTTTGGAGAGAAAGAGACCTCTGTGGATAATTCGGCTCCTGGTAAAAACCTCCTGAACACTGAAGGAATTCTAACCGGGTGAAGTTTCAGCTGGATGCAATGTGCACTCGCGTTTTGTCCCGTCCTCGCTTATCTGATCTTTTCTTTTATTTGGTGGCGTGGTTTCCCTCTTACGCGGCAAAACATATGTGTGGTCCTCCATTTAAAGTGCGACAGAATCATAAAAGTACAAAGCAGGTTCACGCAGAAGTGCCCCGGATTGAGCTTCACCTTCTCTGTCTCCAGTGACGGCAAGTTCTAGGTAAACGCGAAAGGCGAAGCGCGTGTATCTCTTTCGGCCACTGTATTCAAATATGGCGACGCAAGAGGGCAGCCTCCAGCAGACCGCGACAGTGCTTCCAATTATGAAAATGTGGCTGCTAAAAGACTTGCTTGACTGCTTGCGGTTGCTTCTGAAATTCAGTCATTCATTCCTTCTGTCTGCTCTTTGTTTCTTTGTCTCATTCCTAACCTCTGCTCAGAGTTGGTATCGTGTGTGTTTGTCTGGTTGTGTTGTCTCAACGTTAAATTATTTGGGATTTTCCCATTTATTGAATCAGAGGTTAGACTTTTGTGCAACAGAGTCACATGTTCGTGAGGAAGGTATTTCCTAAACTTGCCCAAAGAGCTCAAATTTTTCACATGACAACATTTTCTTGCAAAATGGCTGCAGCTGGAATAACTTGCTAAAATATGCAACAGATTTGTCTGTGCTGTGATATTTGAGGCTGTAAATTTAGACTGGTCACTAGAGGAAAATTTGGCGTTGTACCTTTCCATGAACACGTTACGTTTGCATGTTTCATATGTATGGAGGTTTCTAAAGACACGTACTAAAAGTGCAGGGGTTGGTGGATGGCGTGTCACCCAGACAAGACGCCTGCCGAGCTGACCACTGTTTGAGACCAACAAACAACCGAAACTAGATGTTTTTTAATGAGTCATTGCTGTGTTTCCAGAGTTCTTTTAGCCACCAAACATGGGTGGTTTGTAGGGACCTGTCAGTGTTTTTCCACCAGACACAGTGCCACAAAACGGCATTGTTTTCTATCGAGAAATCGACGTTTCCTGCCAGGACTGTGCCACAAAACTGCTTGTTTTTCACTGAGACAGCGGGAACTGTGCCCCCCCCCCCCCCCCCCCCCAAAAAACAGGTCTTTTAAGCCAAAACATGATCTTTTCGAAACCGTAACCAAGTGGTTTTTGTGCCTAAACCCAACCACATGTTAACCACAGAAACGTAAAGTTTCAAAGTATCTGCTGCCTAATAATGTACAAATTTATCTGTGGTTTGCAAAAACTTCTACTGCCAACACTGTTCTGGCGACTGGATTGGTAACGTGTGGTTTCTTGGATTGGGCTTTCTTGTTTAAAAGCTGTTATTTTGCACACACATTGTGGGTTGTTAGTAGTATTGTAATTATTTTAATAAATTACCCCTTTCTGGAAGAACCTTGGAATAAAAAACTTTAATTTCATTACCACTCAAGGTTTGAGGCTTTGGGTTCTTCAGAGCCCAGAATCTAGGAGAACCAAAGTTCTAATGCATTGGCCTCCTGTTCCTTTCTGTCTGGCCTTTTAGGGTCACAGAGTTGGAATGAGGATGGACAGACAGTGATGCAGAAACCTATTTGGCACAGCTCTGTGCTCAGAGAGGCAGAGGGAAAGGAAAATATGCAGAGAAACTGGGTTGGTCAATAAAACTGCAAAGAAGAGGCAAGAAAAGAGGGAAAAACACGGCAATTAGGATGCGGTTAAATTGTTTGCTTCATACAATAGCATTCAATATCGTCAAGTATGAATTGCACAGCCTGCTTAAAATCTAGTCTGTCACAAACAATGCAATGTCGAGCCTTGCCACACCACAGCGAGCAACTGCCAAACTAAATCTTCAGGCCCGACATTCTGAATAATTGTTCCTCTTTAGTTTGATTTTGATGAAATACAAGACGACAGGTTTTCAGTGGAGACTTCTGGAAAGACAAATGCAAACATGCGAGCCTCTGAAGAATCTCTAACACATGATGTCTGTCATCCATCCTGTTTTGATGATGTCCCTTTGCATAATGAATAACTTCCATCTTGGACATTTGGACACGTGAAACAGATTATCAGGGAAGTCAACCCTGAAACTAATTTGTATAATTTTGAAAGTGCGATCATGGGATGCATCGTTCCCCTTCGTGTTAATGGTGTCACGCCTGACAGACAGAGGAAATGCAAAACTGATCCTGCACTGTCGCCAATGAACTAGTTTTATTTTCCCATTTGATTGAAAAAAGAGATGGATAAAGAGGGAAACAAATTAAGTGTTGACGGACAATGAAAACGCCCCCCCTCAAGGAACACGTGCGTCTGTGCTAAACTGTCAGCTGTAATTACTGTATTATCAAATTGAGATACAGAGCCGTTTTTGGTGTAATTATACCCACACCCTTTCCCCCTCTGACAGGGAGGAAATGCATTCCAGGCATCTTAGCTCGGAGCGTTTACTACAGTCTGACATGCTGTCACATTTCTCTTTATCTGACGGCTCAAGTCTGACACTGTCAGCCAGAGTGAGGGGCAAACAGGAACCTGAGGGCTCACAGCTGCTTTCTTAAGTTACAACCTAATCCGAAACACACTCAGATGCAAGTATACAAACACATACATACAGTGCACAAAACATAGACACATTTACAGTGCCTGTGGGATGTCTTGTACTTAGCTAGCATTATTGTGGCTGAAAATAATTTTTCCAGCAGCAACGACTTTGCGGTGCCATGCCATTGTTCTGATGGCTCGTTACACTGAAGCCCCAATTGTCCGAAAAATGTCCCATTGGACCGAAAGAAAAAGTAAATAGCAGTCATGCACATCCATAAATCTTTCAAGGCAGGTACTGGACAGACTACAGCACTGGCTCAAAGCATCACTTCTGGATGCGCTTTTAAGTTGCACTTAAGGGAGCTACGGTGTCCAATGGGCGGGCGTTTTTCCAGCGTCTTTCTAGATGCACGTTTTTGTAGACGCTTCTTTTTAGACACTTCTTTTTCCGTGTGATCGCCCTCTTACTGCATGGATAAAGTACAGCACACTGTATCTGACATGTGCGTGTAATGCTATCACATACAGAATGTGTGCACAGGTAAAGCCCAGTTAAGCTTCTATGTTGCTGGAGATCTGTTGGCTTACTAACTTGTTTGCTACTCCCTGGCTAACTATGCTAAATTTGAATAGCCACGTATCCCAGGCTTCAACCTTGTCTGATCTGTGTTATGTATGTATGGCATATATCAGCTGTCTACCTTGCCTCCGAGAACAGTCTGCATACCTGTAATCTGGCTCACAAGTTCTTCACAGTGAAATATTTACAAGCTCTCATCCGAAGGAACAAGAGTTCTGATTCCTTTATTGCACCTGTCATCTTTCAACAACCACTTATTTAATGGGGTAGGTGGAGGACAGGAATCTGTCAGGGTTCCTGTGAGGAGCACAGCCTTGTCTCCTAATGACACATTTGGATTGCTGAGCGGTAAACAAAACTGCAGTCCCGGACACGGCTGTTAACATTCTTTTGGAAAAATCCAGAGATTGTAAGGAGAGCTGAGAATACAGGGGCGGGTAGTGGTGTAATGGAATGAGGCATGTGTTTATGGTTTTTTGGCAAGGCTGGAGCTGACTTTTCACACTGTGCGTCGTCCATTTTTAATCCCTTGCATATTTTATTGACTCTGTAGTGCAAAAGTTCTGTCAAGACTTAGATGAACAGAAGAAGAAAAATAGGTTTTGTGAGCTGCAATGTGCTCATATGTCAGAGCAGCAACAGTCAGAGGAAACATTTCTGAGGACCGAAGGGAGGGTCCGCTTCTCTGATCCAAATCTAAGCTTATAACCTCACTATCCTCTGCTGGGACCTCATTTATAAAAGCCTTTGTGCGGTTTCTGTCCTTTTGGCCTAATCCAAGACAGAGTTGTGATTCATGAAAAGCCCAAGTGTTTCATTTCAAAAGCTACGTAATAAAATAGTAACCTCCTGCATGCTGTCTGCATTATATAACTCTTTGTTGCTGAGGCATTTTGTCACTGAGCAGATCCTCGTCAAACTTTAAGGAGGTAACAGAGGAAGCAACGTACTTATCATCATCAGACAATGGAAAACCTGGGCTAATAAACCAATACAAAAAAACGTAGGGTTATCATTCAATGTGGAGGATCAAATTGATTAAGAGTGACACACAGAGGAGAAGAAAAATAGGAAGCATGGAAAGCATTGAAAACATATGTAAATGTAGACCCAGGCAAATAGATCCTACACAAAATACACAAAACAAATGCCAAAGAAATACAGGCAAGGAACGCTGACTGTCATGTAACTCTATACCAGCAGGTGGCGATAGTCAAAAAGGCCAGTGTTCGGAAACTTAGCCTGACAAGGGCCAACTAGTGCCAACGGTGCGGAACACAAAGTAAAAACTAGGCCAACAAATGCTTTGCTCAGGGCCTTTACACTGGCAAAGACAACTCAACACACCACAACTTAAAGGCACCCTATAGAGTTTTTGACAACTAGTAGCGTTACTGAGCAATGTTTTTACAAATGGGTCCACATTTACCAGTGGGTCTTTTTTTTCAAATGTGGCACAACTGTACACTTGGATTCAACTATGAACTTATTATCATGAATTCAGGGGACATAGGTCAAGGCCACTGTGACCTTCTGTCTCATTCTTGAAAATGTAAAATTTCAAGAAAAATGTGAGGGAACTTCTTCAAATTTGGCACAAACGTCCACTTGTAATCAACTTACTAGAATGTGGTTGTCAATTGTCAAAGGTCAAGGTCACTGTGACCTCACAAAACATGTTTTTGGCCAAACTTCAAGAACTCGTGCACTAATTTTCACAAAATTCACACAAATGTTTAAAAGGATATAATGAAGTGGTGACAATATATATATATATATCCAAAAGGTCAAAGGTAAACTTCACTGTGACATCATAATGTTCCGTAAAACACTTTTCTGGCCATGACTCAATGTCATAACTCGGACAGATACTGAATTGGGGACGGTAATCTTGGGTGCAGCTTGAAACTGTGCTGATTGTATATATCTCCTTCTATTGTGACAAGGATTTCAAATATTCAAAAATCTGCTTGACGAATACTTATGACAGAGGAAATCCATTCAGCACGCTTGTTCGGTCTTGTTTGTTATATTTCTTGATTGGAATTAACAGTAATACTAGAAAGAATAAGGCTCTAAAAGTGAGAACACACACACACTCTTCCACACACTCCGAGGGACAGGCACATCGGCGTTGACTAAGTGCTCTGGCGTGCAGCTCGTTGCGGCTTGACTAGATTTACAGTCGCCCCTCATGTCCCCTCCAGGCTTTTCATTACCCTTCCCATTGTGATGAATTGCCCCCAGACACAATAGGCACCCGCTGTCCTCTGACGCGATTCTCCTGTCAAAGTGATGGAGCTCTTCAAGGCCAGGAACTCTGGAACTTTTGGGAAGTTCAACTATTTTTGGCAGACCTTTCTTCAAAACAAATGTTTCACGGATTCCTCTTTTAGATTCCCTGTGATGCTGTGCACATAAATATATCAAACAACAGTGAGAGATGTCCCGGTGGAGCTGCCTTGTTCTGATTTTCTTGATATAAACCAGCGCTGATTACCTTGACCGAAAGGAATGCCCTAAAAAAAAAAATACATCAAGAGGATGAACTTGACCTCCCGAGAGGTCGGATCAGTTCTGCTCTAAACCCTTCATCTAGCAATCTGGCAGTGTTCTATCTCATACTTTAAACTTGACCTTGCATGACATCCCGCTGCTCACATTTTCTATTAAAGAATTTTGTTCTTTTCCTGAACTCAAGGGCCTCTTTCCTATCTGAGCTCTTAAAAGCTAGCCGAATAGCATTCCTAGACATTAGCACGTCATAAAACCAAAAATGGCTTTCCTTGTGAATCTGTGGTTCCCTTGTGCTCGGTGGTGTTAGCACTGCAGCCTGCATATGAAGAGTTGACTCCACATGAAGCTTCTAATTACAGCAATCCAATGGCCAGCCTAAGTAGCCCCCGCCCTTGAAGAAAGGTTCTAGGCTGTGGCATGTGGCATGCTTTTTTCATGCTGGTGTAAAGGTAGTGAACTCTTGTGAAACTAGACAACCCAAGGAATCCATTGGTGCCAACCATGTCACAATAGCTTGTCAGGAAGGGGGGTTAGTAACACTCCAAATTAGGCTACGTTTTTGTGAGGTAATAATCTACCCCTTCAAATTGAAGCTGTATCATTTAAAATTATATTATTTCGTTAAATCACTGAACTCAACAGGCTTATATCTGGGACAGGCCTTTAATTCCTTTTAAACAAAACTGTCTCTCAGCAAAGGTGGGAAATACGGTTATATTGTTTATCTGAACCAGTATAAATATTTCTTGTATAAAAATTAGGCTTTGAATAACATATCAATTACCAACCACTAAATCTTACACACTAGACCTTTAAGAAAAAGGACAAGTAGTCTTTTTGAAGAACAATGAATCGCCTAACATATGCAGGTACGAGATAATTGTTTTCACACTCAAAATGTTAAGTTTATCAGTATTAATCTAGGCACATTCAATAATTGGCAATGTCAACTGTAAAATAACAAACAAAAGTATATCACTATGTGATTACGTAACTCCCCATATTAGCATAGTTTGTAATATATATTTCAACAGCATAATAGAATTCCTGAAATTCAGTTATGGCTTTTGGTTTTGGTGTGCCACACTTGGACTTTCTGGAGCCCCATCTGACCACCCTGATAAAAACTGTTGGGTGCGCCACTACAGCAATCATGTTGTGACTGAATGTTTGAAATAATGGATGACTTATTCTTTCATGTGTTACCCCAGGAACATAAATTGTAGATTAAACTACTCTAAATATGTGAAGTTTAAACATGATGTTCCTCATGCAGTGGCTCAAACAAGTTATCTATTTGTGGCAACATGTGATTTTGTGGTATTCTGCCCTCAGAGACAAAAAGGCAGGAAAGGAGGATAAAAAGAGGGGAAAAAACCCATGTGTGGATGTAAGGAGATCTGTCTGGAATGCCGTGTGAGAGAATGCATGACCGAAAACCGCGGAGGCAAACTCTGCCCTGGCCCGCACCCAAAAAACATGAGCTTAGGAGACAGAGACCCAGACAGTGGTAGGAGATAGCGAAGCGTGCCCCACAAAAATGCTGCCTAGAAAACAAATGCTCCCAAGAAAACATCCAGGGACGCCTCTGGATATCAGTAATGAGAATTTGTGGTTATCTGATAGAGAAGAATTCAGCCTGATGGAATATGAGACCTTGAAAAATACAATATACCTGTGGGGAGAACTTTAACATACAGCGAAGAGAACAACAGTTGTATAACAGCAATATCTGAGCTACAGGGTTAGATCACCTAAAATTAAAAAAATAAGCTGCAGTCATGAACATAGTTTTGGTTTTATTTTTCCATGTCTTAAAGGAACATAATGTAAGATTTCAGGAGGGTTGGGGGCGTCTAGACGTGAGGATTGCAGACTGCAACTACTTAAAACTTCTCCAGTTAGAAGTCCTTCAGTAAACATTGTTCGGGAGGTTTTTAGTGTGAGCTGAATTATCCACAAATGTCTTCTCCTCTCCAAAACAAACGGACCCAGTAATTTAAACTACAATTACTGCCTCTTGGCTATATGCCCTCGCAAACCACTCAAGTTGCACTTATGGATTACATCCATGTCTTTGATCACAAAAAATGCTTCACACACACCTTCCCCCCAGCAGCACAGAAAATTTACACTGTCAGCACAGTTTCAAGATAGTCCTACGATTAGTGTCACATTTGGAAAAGACCATTAAGATGTCACAGTGACGTTGGCCTTTTGGATATCAAATTATAGCCTATGTGTGAAATTTTGTCATAATTAGAAGAAGAATTCTTGGCCAAAAACATGATTTGTGAGGTCACAGTGACCTTGATGTTTGACCTTCAACTAGCAAATTCTAATTCACTTCATTCTTGAGTCCATGTGGCTGTTTGTACCAAATTTGAAGAAATTCCCTTGAGGTGTTCTTGAGATATTGCATTTACGAGATAGAGAGACGGATGCAAGGTCACAGTGACCTTGACCTTTGACCACCAAAATCGAATCAGTTTACCATTGAGTGGGAGTAAACGTTTGTGCCGAATTGTTCTTGAGATATTGTATATCTCAAGATATCGGATATTGAAGCTCAATTCATCTTTGACTCAAAAAGGATGTTTGTGCCAAAATTTTCTTTTGATTGTTTTTGAGATATCCCATTCTGTCCATGTGACAGACAAGGTCACATGGACCTTGACCTTTGACGACCAAAATCTAATTAGGAATGTGATGGATGGACGGACAACCAGGAAAGTGTTTTGTTTGTCTGATCTCTGCAGATATGGACCCGCTCCCTGCGTAGATATAAACAGCTCATTCTAAAGTTAAAAGAAACATGACGGTTAACTAAAGAAACAGACTTCTGCGAATATATCCTGCACTCTGGTCCTTTAAGAGATCGTATCTGAGAGTTCTGGAGGTGAGTATGTTTTTGACGACATAGGTTGTATTTTATTCCAGCAAAGATCACATGCTGTTTAATGAGTCCAATTGTACTCTCCGTTTCTCCCACTGTGGGTTTTGTCTCTAATGTCGTGGAGCTCTCTTTCCTCTGGGAGGATGTTTGACAGGAAATGGAACTGGCCGGCATCCCTCACGGGGTTCAGGCAGCCATTTCCTGTGCCAACCTATACCAAGCCGTGCCAGCTTACGGCTCGGCCCAGACCACCGTGAGAAAAACAGCCTTCAACATCCTCTGGGAAATTAGCACTGGGCCTTCCCTTCCCTTGCTGTGGTCCCAGAAAAGAAAAAATCACTACCGCTACACCTCCCAGATCCCAGCGTTGCATCAAATAAGCCAGATCAAACGTTGTTGGGAGTGTCTGGCAAAAGTTGATATGGAAACCTGAGGTCAGAAGGTGGGAAAAGTTGGAAAGTAGGTCAGAGAGATTAAAGACGTGCTAAACAAAACAAGATTTTTTACGTTCTGCAACTTTTAATTAACATTTGTTGAAAGACAAAAGGAGCAAGTGCTGGACGTTTGACGTGAGACAGCAAAGAACTGATAAAATGGGGAAGAAGCAGAAAGGTGATAGTGTGGAGGCGAGGGGAAACAGATGGAGGATCACAGGGGGGGAAAAGAGCCAGTTGGAAAACAGAGGAGAGCAGGAGGAAGAAGGGGAGGTTTGGCGGTGAGGGTTTCCCTGATGAAGCACAGCTGACGGCGCGAACCTACAGCGCTCTCATGACAGGCCTCGCCACATCAACCCGTTGACATTATTATTCAGCCGTCCAAGGGCCCACACACACACTCCTGACCTGCTGCACTGCGCCGCACCGCCAGCGTGTGTGTGTGTGTGATTCACAGGCACGCACACGGTGGAGCGCGCAATGCTTATTCATGCTCCTGCAATCAGGTATACACACCAACCCATCGCACACACGCTGCTCTTTCTACACAGTCTATGTTCTTTGGCTGTTGGCTTGGCTTCTTTTGGACTGAAGTCACACCAGCGGCAGCAGAATGATTCAGGTGTGTGTGTACATCCCTGTAGGCATGCTTGCTCTACCTTAAGCTTGGCACCACCTCCAAAAGGAAACCTATTGCTATTATCGTGGTTGCCAGGTGTGCAGCCCTCCCATCCGCTCAATCCTCTTTTCCAAATTGCCACCCTCAGTGTTTTAAGTTCTGTCAAACTGGGCTGAAAGGCAGATTTTTACAGCAGGATGGATATTTACGAGAGAGCCACACAGCGCCCTACCAACCAACGTCTCTTAAAGCAGCCCTGGTGTCACTCAGAATACCCATCTCCACATATATCATATATCATCAACTGACACTGATAAATATGCCAAGTACCTCTACTTCAGAACTATCGAACATTTTGGTTTTGTTTGGAGTATGGTGCTCCACCCTTTTCTCATTCATTTGGGCATTTTTGACTGAAGTCTCCCAAATATTCTTCTTCTTCAATTTACATGAATACAGCATCTCACCAAATGTCTCCCCGTCTGTTCCTGAGTTATGACATAATGGCCATAAATGTCCCGTGAGGTCCTTGACCTTTGCCCACCAAATTCTAATCAGTTGATTAGAATCATTCTTGAGTTCAAGTGAGCTTTTGTGCCGAATTTGTCTGTTTTAGTTTCACGACTTCAGTGATAGAAAAACATGGTGGGAGTATGACTGCGTGCCTAACTGCGGACTTAAGTCGAACTCCTTGTATACACCGTATCATTTAGCAAATTAAAGACATTATATATGATTAAGATGCTTCTGGGTTTATTTCTGTGTCGCCAGTATGAGCAGAACCTGAGACAAGACCTGCGATCCAAAACAGTCTGCAGCTGCACCGCGTGTAGCCGGCAACATACATCACCTGACGAGCCATGTGAACAGTCAGCCCCCTCAGTAAACACTGCGCACACACACACACACACACACACAGACCGATCACTCACCAGTCCTGTTATCAAAGACAAAATGGTCAATGAGGAAGTTTTGTTTCAAGTCTCCAGGGGGTTTGCCCTGTTTTTCCGCCCCGAGTTATTATGCATGACGAGTGCACGCATGTGATGATGTGTGTGAGCTTGACCCTTGACCCCTGCCTGTCTTTGTGCATAGAACTCAACAGGCTGTTGGGTTGGAGGGCTGATAGAAAGATGGATGGATGAAGGGAGGGAGGCTGTTTTCCTGTTTTGCTAGTCTAATGAAGCACAGCTGCACTTACACATTAAAAATAATTGACAAAATATACAGTTCATAGTTAAAGAATGAGAAACCGCCTTTCAATGTGACATTACTTTGCTGGACTCTTTCTGCAATCACATACTGGAACAGAAAAACTTGACTTTGAATCAACATTAGAAAAGTAATTAGTACTTTAAAAAGCTTCCCAAATTTTGACTTCACATGTGTGGGGTGTACATAAGACAGGGAGAAAATAAAGTGTGACCTTGGTTTCCATGGGCGCGAGAGGTGGAATGTTAAGCGTCTGCTTTTCCCACATTCGGGAACACACATGCATGCTCAAACACACACACACACACACACACACACACACACAATCCCCTTAAGGTGGCATGTATGGTGCGAGGGAGCAAAGGTGAACGCCTCACAGCGTCTCCATTTCCCTTTGGGTTTTCTGAAAAATACACACAGCATCTCGAGCTATCCATCAGTGTGCAGCCACCTACGTCGCTGCTTCAGCTGCCTTCAAGACATGCATCACTCACTCAATGGGAAACCAAAGAGGCATACAAATCTTCTGTGACATTAGGCTTGTTTCAAGTAAAAAAAAACTTGCAAACAAGGCAAGAAAAATTTGATTTGTCTTACGATTTTCAAAATTTTCAGTGTTCAGCAAACACCCAAACACACACTGTGAAGTCACATCCATATCAGGTTTCCTTAAAGAAAACACATCATTGTAGATTAGTGTGAACAATAGGAAGGGCCAAGGGTTAATGAATGTGCACACATTGTGACGTTCTTCCTGTCACACACCCTCACACCATGCACTTAAACACATACAAGCGTGCGCAGGCTCACACCGTTAATAATCTCGGAGGAAGAACCATGACGGAATAACACAGGGGAACAATCGGCCAGCTCTGCCCTGGAATGGCTGCCCATCCCTGGGCAACAGAACCAGTGAGGCCTGGGTGGAGGTCTGGAGGGTGTGGGGCTAGGAAGCGGAAAGCTTGGAAGAGAGGCCCGCCCCCTCCCCTGCTGAAGGATTCTTTTAGCTGTAGCCAAAGCGATCCTTCTGCGGTCAAACACACATATATGGAAACATACTGTGCACGTTGCTCCTCTCCCCGGTGACAGGAGCAGCTTCCTCTTTCACACACACACCGGGCCAATATCAATACGCCCGCGGTGTTTGATCTGCGTCAGGTCCATGGAAGCTTTGAGTCCTCCATCTTTTAATTTGTTAACAGAAACACTGCTGGATGTCACGCCTCATGAACAAAAACCCATTTGGCTTATTCCTCATGTTTCACTTCAACTTTTAGATTCAAAGAAATACATATCTTTGAATACATCTGGTAAATCCAGACCCCTTGAGGGAAGGTTGATCTTTCAGTCACATGCCATTCAACATTAGTATTTTTGCATGAATTAGCAGGGCTCATGCATGAGACATGAGGCCGTTGCTGCACTTAAAACGGCCATTCATCAGTTAAAACCACCCAGAATCCCTCTCAGGCTGATGTTTGACCTAATTACATGCTATGTCAATAAATGCTACGTTACACCTATATGACATTTACAGGCATGTTTGAGTTGGACTCGCAGCCTAAATGCCATTGAAAAATATAGGTGTTTTTTTGGAATATCATTCCAAACCTTCCACAGGGTTGTTTCTTAGAAAAATCCCGCCATGTGGTTCTGGTTTGGTCTTCTGGGAAGTCGGTGAAAAATATGCCGTGCAGGGTGTTCACTGGGCCAGGCTGCTGGGACCGTCCTGAATGTTAAAAGAATGTCTCTCGGCTTAAGAGAGATGCCAGTGATAATAATGATGGCCATGGACATGTCACTCATGGGTACTGTTTTATGGTTGCTGATTGGTCATGGGATTTGGTCACTGGAGCGGAGATGCAAGATGGTGTGTCTGATGTGATTAGGAACAGGTGGAAAGTGAAAAAAGGGCCATTTTAAAAAGCATGAAACACACTGCACTGATTATAGAATCCAGACACAGATGCAAATGTCACAGAAGATTAGCAGCGAAAATAACTATTTTAATGATAAAGAAAAACCCTTTTATTATCTTAAAGTAATAGCTCAGCATTGTGGGAAAATACAAACAAAGCAGTATTTGCCTTCTTGCCCAGAGTTAGTTAGTTCAGCTTAGCATTAAGTCTGTTACCACTGAAAGCTATGAAACCAAAATCTTCACAGACATGTTCCAGCAGGAATATGGTTCAAAATCAGGGAGAAATTTTCAACATCGACAACCACGATTACATGTTTACCTGATGTTAGCATGTTGCTACATGTAGCAGTGTACTTGCAGCCAGGGAATGACTGTAACCGAGGAAGGTCCCGATCACACAGTGTTCTGCAGGTGGCAAACGTGAGGCACACCGCAGTGCCACTCAGCCAGGCAATCACCCCATCACCTCCCGACTGAAACCCTCCCGTGTACTCAATCAAAACGCCAGGTACCTAGAGCGCAGAAACGCAAGACATGTAGCAATACAAAAACAGCGAGCAAAAGCTTTATTCTCATTAAAAACAATTACAAAAAGCTGCCTCCAGCTGCTAAAATGGTTTCTGCGTGAGCGAGGCCTAAAACAACACTTTCCACCATGAAAAAAAAATCATCAATATAAGTTCTTAAGCCAAAATCTTCACAACTGGACATGTTCCAGTAATCATATGATCTGAAATCAGGGAGATATACACAACAAGACGACCAAGATTGCCTGCTTCCCTGACATTAGCATGTAGCTACATGTAGCAGCGTAGTTGCAGCTGGGGAATGACCGTAATGGAATATAGCAGCACTTTCTACTGTCAAAAATCAAGATAAAAGCCTTTTAAACAGAAACCTGCACAAGCAGACATACTCCAGCAGGAGTATGGTCTGAAATTGGGGAGAAATAAACAACATCCGAAACATAGATTATATGTTTCCCTGACATTAGCATGCAGCTACATGTAGCAGGGAATGACTGCGATGGAATATAGAAGCACTTTCTACAGTGAAAAATCACAAATAAATGGTTTTAAACTGATTTCCTCACAAGCTGACATGTTCCAGCAGGAATATGATCTTTAGAATCGGCAACCAAGATTACATGTTTCCTAATGTTAGCATGTGGCTACATGTAGCAGTGTATGTAAACACTTGCAGCAGTGTGCCTGGAGCAGATGTCCACGTAAAGTTGACGACAGCTTGTGTAGAAAGCAGAAAAAAGCCTGACTACTCTTTACATACCTCATTATTTGAAACATCAGCCACGTTTGATATAAACATCTGACATTCTAACATTATGTATACCACAAAAAATAAGGAAAAGAATCGTAATTCCTCTTTAATGCACAAACATGGGATCAATCTTCTCATCTAACTCCCACCAAGAAAGCGAACAAGCATATTTCCCGAAATGCCAAACCATTCCTTTCAGGCTTTACCTTGCACTGCCATTTTAAAAACTCCCTTGAAAGGAAATATTTCAGATGAACTGATAACGACAATAAGTGCTTGCTGCAGTTTTGCTCGTAGCTGTTTGCTGAATACCATCATATTAACTGTACATATCATCCTGTGTATGTGTACGTGCTTCATATACAAACAAAATGTACAAAGCCTTACCACTAATAAGCCTCTCCCACCACAGCACCTGCTATCAATAAACCAAGGATTAGCAGGGGGTCCCTGCTCTGGAGCGCCACCAAAGCTCCGCTCATTTAAGGGGCCATGGTGGTCACAGGAATGCTTTTCATTCTCATCCAGGGAGGATAATGGTGAGACATGCAGCGATATTTGATAGCGGTCTGCTCTTTTTTCTTTTTATCTCATCTTTCTTTTCCCATATCCTGTCCTATCTCCTCCTCTCCTCTCCTCTCCTCTTCCCAAAACAGACACCACATCTGTCGAGGAGGGACAGAACGTTTTCCAGATGATATTCAGCTGGCAGCTTGTCTGTCCTCTCATCTCTCTCATCTCTCTCTCTCTCTCTCTTCTACTTGTCTCGCCACGTCAGGGACAAAAGAGGTCTATCTTCATCTCCCCTCAACTTCTGTCTATCTTTCGCTACATCTGCCTGTCAGAAAACACCCTGCTCTCATTACCCATGTGCCTCTGCTTCATTTCATCCATCCATCATTTCGTCTTTTGTCAGTTTTCACCAACATGGCCCCCATTTGGAAAAGCATGGGATGGCATGTTGTGGAGCGTTACATGAAAACACGTCAGTCAGAATGAGCTGTGAGGGACACGCAGCTGGAGCATGTTACAACAGTTGATTCAGCTTCATAAACTGACTCGACCCATCAACTGTTGGTGTGAGGATGTGAGAGTGAGATCTGTCGTTAGATCCCGAATAACAAACAAATGACCATGTGGTGTCAGGTAGCACTGTTGGCGTCTACCTGACACCACTGCTATTGTTCCCCTTAGCTACTCTTTCGTTTATATTTGCCTGTTGTCAAGAGGAAGTTCGGCACTTCCCCTGCTTCTCTTTTTAGTGTTTGTTTACTGATGATGACACAAGGCCTCTAGAGGTTCCTAGGCTGACATTTACATGCCGGGTGCCACTCTTTTCTTTCTACAGCTTCCAACCTCTAGATTAGCATCTCATCCACTGTAAAAATGCGAAGCTGTGAGGTGCACACATTCTGAAAATACGCTGGTAATGCCCAGTCCTAGTCCTTATTTTTACCCCTACCCCTTGAGTGCCCATTTGCCCCCCAGAAGAGTTACAAGGGATAGATGCAACGTGGTTGTATGCCTCTGCAAACCAGTCAAGTAGCAGTAGCAGTTTATATCCATGTCTGTCCAGACTCATGTAGCCATGTAGTTGACAATGGCTCACATGGGGATGTTGCAACAAAGAAGCTACAAATACAAAAACATGGATGCTTCACACACATCCTCAACCAGGCAGCACAGATGATCTACGCAATCAGCCAAGTTTCAAGGTGGACACCCAAGATTAGTGTCACCAGTTCAGTATCTGACCAAATGTGTCCCCTTCTGTTCCTGAGATATGATGTTGAGTAATGGCCAGAAAAGCTTTTTGCATAACATTATGATGTAATAGTGAAGCTGACCTTTGACCTTTGAAATACAAATGTTACTACTCCATCATTGTATTCCATAAGACAGAAATCTTGTTATAATTAGTGTATGAATTCTTGAGTTATGGCCATATGCAGGTTTGTAATGGGTTCATCCTTGAGTCAAATGGGACGTTTGTGCCAAGTTTGAAGAAATTCCCTAAAGGCCTTCTTGATTTCATGTTAATGAGAATGAGTGACTTTGACCTATACCACCAAAATCTAGTATGTTCATCCTTGAGTCCAAGTAGACATTTGTGCCAAATTTGAAGACATTCTTGAGATATGGCGTTCATGAGAACCAGATGGACGAACGCACAGACAACCCATAAACATAATGCCTCCATCCACAGCTGTTGCCAGTACGGAGGCATAAAAAAAATATTGCTTCATTACCAGGCCTCTAGTGGTGCTCTGTAGGCAAACGTTAGCAACCCGTGCTCCTACCCTGCCAGGCTGCAGTACAATTTGAGGTGCATCGTATTCCATTAAAAGGGGGTTGTGACATGGAAATATGTCAAAATGTGGGATTGTCATGCACAAATTTGCAACAACAAGATAATGCTAGCTAGCTAGTTAGCCACCGAGACATTGGTATATTACTATGGTTTGAAAAATGAATTTGTGTTTCTGTTGTTGCTTGTGCAGCCATCTCATAGCATTTGATTTGAAGTGGGCCATGAACCCCGAATACTTCACTCTACCTTCATTACAACAAGAATCCAGACACCCTACTCCTAGACACGGATGCACAAAATGGAAGGCTAATTGCTAAGGGCAATGGGTGTATTGGGGCTGACCCTAACAGTGTCTATACATTAAGAAAATCTGTTTAGCCAAACATTTGCATGACAAAAAAAGAGTGGGGTCTTCAAAATGCCACATGTGTATTTGAAATAATCATTGGAAAGCTAATTAGAACATTTTTCCAAAGCTACTACAGTCACTTTAAATTCTGTCATTTTCCGTCCTGCTCTACAGAAAAATTTGGTGTACCAAATGCTTTCCTGCCCATGAAAAAAGCCCCAGCTGTGTATCAGTAGACACACAGCTCAGTTCTACATCCACTGTGGTTTTGTCTGGCAGATTGTTTTCATAGAAATTTGAATGGGGTGATGAGGTCTCTGGGAGGAGGCTTTAAAAGCAGCAACCACTTGTAATCACATTTAATAGGAGGGAGTTCTGACATGGGCAGAGAAAGTCCAGTCATGTTGGGCCTTAATGGGAAGGACTGGAAGAGCTCATTGTTTCCCATCAAGATACAATCTATGAGAACCTCCCTGCGAAGTTAGCCAGCTGGTCGCTGAGATAACCCTTCACACTGACCTCTATACGATCTTCAACTTCACCAAGGTACTAAAAATGCATGTTCTCAATGAGCGTCCTCCCAAATGCACAAAAACACTTCTGCCAAAGTCTGAAGGTTTGGCTTGTTTCACCTGACAGATTTCTGTTTGTGCTGGTTTTGTCTCACCAGTTTGAAGAAGGCAACATCACACAAGCTCTACCTCTGAATACTGATCAGGAGTCAGCAATATTTGAATCCTCAAGGCTTTCCACATATGTGTGTGGAAGGGCAGAGAGAAGCGCTCCACATAGGCCTCGGAAAGGCAGAACCATACCACCAAATATAACACTGCAAATGGAAATAAAGTTGAATGATAATTCACAGTAATATAAAGGACAGAATGCATTTGTGATATGAGTTATTCTCAAATTTCATATTCAATACTTGCAGAGGTGGGGGACTCGAATGTTCAATGAAACATGACTGGCTGATTTATAGAGCAATACGTGCAAACATGGCAACCTGGACGTGGAAGACCAGCAGAGGCCAAAGCACAAGGCAGCAATCATGGAGAGTGCTAGTCCAAAACTAAAATTTGGATTCCAGGAGTATGATGTCGATGAAGGTAGGAACTTGCATGAGCTGAGCAATGACTTGACTTGTCTTGCTTGAATTATAGCAGGGACTCGATTTGAGTTTCTTGATCTCATCACAGTAACTTGGGGCTTGCTTGAGACTTGAAGGTTAAGACTTGAGACTTAGCTGTGACATGTACATGTGTGACTTACTCCAACCTCTGCATACAGAATTAATGCAACAAGCAGTGTTTCTCCTGGACTGCCTCCAGGATTAGATTCCCTTCAACACCACTGATTGTATATATAATGTAGGACTCGGGCAAATCAAACCGCACATTGAGCGTGAGTGTGCATTTTCATGATTGTATGTGTGTGTGTAATATTTAATCCACACAGACTGACAGCCACGAGCCTCCCATCTGATTCAGCTTGACTTCGTGACTCTCCTTCGCCATTGTTACCCTATTTCTGTTTCTCTCCAATTAGACATCTGGAGACGATCTGCGTGTTTGTGTGTCTTTGTGTGTCTTTTGTGTGTGTGCGTATTAAAATGCTGACGGTGGAAATTTCAGTGAGGGCAGACAGGGTTGAAAAGCGGGATGCTGGTAGGAGAGCGACAGAACGAGAGCTCGGCGTCTTTAGTGGTTGTACGATGAGTCAGGTTGGTTACTTTGGTCGCGTTTGAAGAGAGCGATGAAGGCTGGTTAAATGACTTTGATATTTAGTGGTCAACTGTAGGTGATTTACGCTGCCTTTTCCCATAATAACCTCCTCTCTTTGAGGTATGTGTGTGTGTGCAATTTCCAGCAACACTACACTTGCTTAATCACACACACATGAATTATTTTTCATTGCATTAGCGTGTGGCAATGTCAGCTGCGGGTGCCAAACCATCGCTCTCATCGCTTGGATTGTGTAAGCACTGCTGCAGCGGCGAGGGCCAGAGGACGAGGTCAGCGGCCGCAGCTGTTTGCATGTCCTCATCCTGGAAGCAACCATGACTTCACCGCGGGCGCCGGTTCCGCCTTGTTTCAAGGTTGAACTTTGCACTTGTCAGTTTAACACTCGTTGGCCCTGAGAGATCTGCCGCAACGCTGTCTCGTGTTATGTTATGTCTTCTTATTGGGTGCCTCTTAAACGTGCTTTTCTGGGATGGCACCTCTTGGACATGCTCTTAACAGCATGTTGAGTAATCTCAATTGTGTCAATGACTTGGAGCACTTGCGCTCGCCTCGCTCTGCCAGATGGGTGTTTCCATTCCTTCACACATGCCAAACTGACTTCAAAATGTTATTGAATTCTTTCTCCGCCAGTAGCCAAACCGAAAACCTCGAACAATTCCATTTTAACTGCCAAAGCCTCTCTTAAATGTCCTGCGCAGCATATCACGGAGGATACATCCCTTTTCCCCGCCATAACCCCTCATTCCTCTCCTCCCTTCCCTTCCCTTCCCTTCCTCCACCCTGGACGCACTGTGATACAGTCCAGAGGCTGTGGTCTGTTTTTCCTCACCTCCCTTTAATGGCTTCTGATGCTCCCCAGCTTCCAGGATCGTGTTCCCACCCCGCTAATACCCCCTGGACGAATGGCAAAATTAGCTAAACACACCCGCTTGGATTCCTTCGTGGACGGCCACACCAAGCTGTAATGCTTAAACATTCTACTTCAATTAAGCACAGTGGATTTTCCCTTGTGTCACCGCATTAGCCTTGAAACTTGATATATATTTTGGAGGGAAGAACGCACAGACAATGCTGTATCTTTGGGATGTTTGGGTGCTTTCCCTCGCTATCAGCTCACTGGCTGTCCGTCCATCAGCGTTCACCCTTGACTCTGACTGTTTATCTTGCGTTAAGTGGAATTCCTTATACGGACTTGGCCTCTCCACATGAAAGAATGTTATTGGACCTGCAGGTCAAAAGTCAATTCGGCTCTAGACGTTTGTCATATGTGGCAAATCTCTGTGATGGATTTGCACCGAACATTCTTTGCATTTTCAAAGGACAGACAAAACAGTTGATAGTTAGATGCCTACATGTGGGCTCTCTTTCCGTCTGACCAAGATGTTTGTGTTTTCCTGTGGCCAGCTGCCGGTGAGGTTGTGTGACTCTGTGCTCATGTCGTGCCGTGGTCACTTGCGGGCTGCGCTGCATGTGTAGAAGAGCGTGCCGGATCAGCGTCTGCTGGCCTGATTTAGCGGAGGAAAAAACGAGCACTTCCTGTTGTTGTGTGTCTGGGTCTCACGGTCAATGACCTCGGGGTCGAAGGTCGAGTCCCGTCTGGCTGAGTGACAGTACAGTAGAGTGCGGCCACTTGTGACAAGTGCTTTAACGAGGGGGAGCTCTCTTTGTTGCATCTCTCAACACGCTCTCAGTGTGTGTATGCATGCATGTCTGACTAAGATTGATGACAGGAAGTCGGGAACAACAAACTGTGCACTCTGACACACTGACACACTGACAGACTGACACACTGGCGCAGAAAACCCACCAACCCGCACACACTCACTGGTCACAGATAAATCATTGTGAGCGGCCGAAAAGGGCAGCGAGCTTTTAGAGAAGTAGGTCAGTGCCCAGGGGCAGCGGCGAGCCTGCCAGCAGAGCACCATAATTACCAGAACAGCCAAAAACATCCCATTTGATAAATCCGGACACAAAGGTGTTGTTTAAAGGGAAATTCCAGACTAAATGGTGTCTAAATCAGTCTCCAAACTACAGGTGGGCCCATCAGAAAAGTAAACACAACCCTCAAATAAGTGTGTCCCTTCTCATTATTCTTAGTCTACGACCGTGGTAGTGTTTCACTTCTAATCAAAAAGGCATGAGGCGAACAACACGCCAGCATCCTGTCTCCAGTCAGATGGGTTTATTGAATATCTGGTGTCAGCTGTTATGACTTTCAGCTTTACTCAGTGTCATCCTCTGACCTTGCGGTGCTGAGTAACTCTCTGAATGAAAGCACGGCACTGCTTTGTGTCAAAGAGCATGAGCTGAATGTCACACACACACATGCGTACACACTATCTCTGTGTCAGGAGGTACCATACAGGAGCACAAAAGCACACGCAGGCATGTAATCACTATCTCATTACATACAGCACAAAGCAAACATTAGAGGGGCGACATGGTTCATGTCAGCGAGACATTTAACATCAACAGTGCCACCGGCTGTGTGTATGTGCGGGTCGTGTGGTGCCCTCTCATGTCTTTACCAGCTTCCTGACATACATCAGCTGACACTCATGCACATGTCAGAATGCATCTGTGCACGGAGCCATAATAAAGTCCTGTCTTGAGAACTCTGATGCACAACAGCAGCATTAAAACTCGACTGTTAAGACCAACTTCATGTGGCTAGAAGTTTTTTGTGAATAACCTGTCAAGTGCAACTTTTAGGTTTTGAAAAGTTAGATTTATTGAATTCAGCGATGAAACTAGCCCATAATGACGAGACACGTTTTGAAGCTTCGAGTTTGGCATTTTGGCCGTCGCCATCTTGGATTTTTGGAGCCAGAAGTGACCATATTTGGACAAGAGGGTGATGATAACCTAGCACTAGCTGCTAGCTTAGTTAGCATGGTGCAATTACTGTAGGGATGCACGATATTGGATTTTTTGCTGATATCCGATATGCCCGATATATAACAACTCATCTGACCAATAACAGATACCGATATCGATAAATCCACGTTTTTCGGCACCTAATTTTAGTGATCATCGAGTCTCTTCTTCTGATGGCCTACCTAATGACGTACCAATTTTATCAGCATTTTGTCCGATTCTGATTCATTTCTGGTTCATTTTAAAGCCGATATCGACCGATATCTTGTGCATCCCTAACTTACGGCTATGGTTAACTGTATTAATGCAAATTTCTGCAAGCGAAAAACGGGTTTAAAATCATCAAAACAAAATCAAATTACCCAATAAAACCGAACATCCGACTCCTTAGAAGGTCTTTTAGTACAACCAAATGCGGAACAAGACTTTTTTAGGTGCCCAAAATGTTAGAATAAACTTTCATGATCTGAGAACACACTGAAATAGCATCAGCTACAGCTACTCCTATTATCTGTGAATCTGTTACGCCATGGTTATGTTACCTAACCAACGCTGTCGCTATGGTGGCGACTTGTCAATGGACAATGGCCAAGAACAAAATGTAAACTGGGGAAATTAGCCATAGTGACCCAAACCATTTTTTGTACCAGGATGTAAACATGTTTTTGTCTACTGTAAAGCTGGGCATTTTAACATGAGGGTCTATGGGGACTGACTCACTCTTGGAGCCGGCCTCAAGTGGCCATTAGAGGAACTGCAGTTTTTGGCATGCTTCTTTTTTTGAGCCCTGGAGGTTGCTGCTTGTGCCAAAGGGCCAGTTTAAAACAGTTACGTATGCGTGAACGTAACCGACGCGGTGACGTAGTGAGTGGTGTCCCAATTCCTAGGGAAAGATTTCAACCTCTACCCCTCGTTGCTTCATTTTGAGGGCCAAGGGGTAGTGGGCAAGGTCTAGGGGTATTGGGACTGGGCCTAACTCATAACCAAGAGAGAGAAAATGCTGTCAAGTCCACCGCCATGATAACTTAGGTTTTACAACACATAGCTACGACGAAAGCAAGAACAAAAAAAAACGTCAATACCGGTATATTGCAACACTCCTACCCTGAATACTAGTGAATGTAAAGACACAGACATGAAATACTTGCATCCTAAGGAGCTCAATACAACACCACTGGTTTGTGAATGAAGTCATGTGTATAAATATGTATGAGTAAATCATATATACAGTACACATGTATATTTATATTTCCCAGAAGGGCTGAAAAAGCAACATGTGTGTAGAGTGTCTGGTGTCCAGTGAAGTTCAACAACTCATGTAGGTCAGAGAAGTTAAAAACACAGCAGGTGGAAAAACTGAGAATTCACCACATGCTGCTGAATCCTAAGTATTTAAATGCTCGGGGAAAAGAGATGCTATGGGACCTGTCATTCATCATAAAGTCAAATCCATCATGTGCGGATGCTCTTAAGTGATACACTGTGAACCAGTGTGAGCTGCTTTAAATACAGCAGGAGTCCAGATCACTTGTGCTCGGGACCCTGACTCTCTGTGGGAGTCAGGTATAATTCATCTAAGGATACTGTCTCTTTGGCAAGAGTGTAAACTATTGCTCAAAAATGATGTCCTCAATTCAACTTTTATTGTTTACTGTCTGTCTCCTTTTCCTCCTTTATCTCCCTCTCCTCCTCCCTCCACCTTCTTTTATGCTTTTGGGGTAAAGTGCACTCACTTTCCTCTCATCTGCTTTCAAAGAGATCGCATGAATGTTCAAAGGCTGGAATGTGTTTTTGTGACCCATATTCAACTTCTCCGAGTGTAAGATGAGCAAAGAGGGCAGAGCTGAGAACTTGCCCACGCCTCACACTCCTTTCCAAAACTCTCCTCAACCCCTCTTCTCTTTACTTTCCCTTCCCTCTCGCTCTCTCTCGCCACCTTTACCTCTATCCCTTTGACCTGGACTTTACCAAAGCCATATTTCTGTCAGTCTCCCTGAGCAGCAGGAAATCTAATCAAGCAGGGAGTGTCCTGGCAGAATGTTAAAGGGTGAGAGGTTAGTTGTGGCTGGCACTGGTAAAACTTCACAAAACTGTGTGTGTTTAGAATGGAGAAGGCGTGGATGTGTTTACACTGGGCACTACGGTTCATTTATTCAAGGAAAGACATACAAAGACCAAATCTAGTGTTTCCAGCAACATTCTGCTGCAAGTTTCCAACGACACTGGGCAAGCAGCAACCTCCAGGACTGGAAAATGACGCCAACAAAAAGTGTAAAAAACTGCAGTTCCTCATATGGCCACTTGAGACCGGCTCCAAAAGCAAGTCGATCCACATAGACCCCCATGTTTCATGACTAACTATACAACAGACACATGTTACAGCCTGGTACAAAAAATGCTTCCGGTCTCTATAGCTAGTTTCAACACTCATGACAACAGTACAAGGGGTAAATTCTTATATAACTCAACCGATAACTGATATTAAGGCTAAACACATGCATAATTAAGGGTAAGTCCATGTCCAGGCGGCGATTCTCTCGTTTCTCCTTCACTGTCCCCGTCATCTGACGGTTAATGGCCTCTTCGTTTGCGAGGGCAAGGAGGGCGCGCAATTCCTTGACAGTGTCTGTCAGGTTTGTGTTTCCCTCTTGCTGCTAGCTGCTCGCTAATTCCTGCTATCAGCTGTTTCCTGTTTATCCACCGGCAAATCGGCCCAACATTCGCGGAAAATCTGGCAGTGTAAAAGGGGCTAGTGGCTACGTCCATTATTCTATGGCACTACGGCATATGGGAATTGAGGGAGCATTCTGTTATCATCATTCCCACTGGTTATAATGGGAATCTTCAAACTAAACTTCACTGCTGATTTTTGTGGATAAAGCAGGTCCTAAAGGGAAAGCCCTAAATTTACAAAGAAAGGAAAGGTCAGAATTCAAATTTTTACCCAGTTTGTTTGCTAAAAGCATCCCTGGGTTTGTGCAAACCAACTTCCTGGTTTATATTTCACATGCACATAATTCATCTTTCAAATGAGCCACTGCGACAAACATTTTGATTTTTCTCAGTCTTGGTTTCCTTTACAAGAGTGATTAAGATCCTGACTTGTGGGTCAGGACTTTGTCAAGGAGCTGCAACATAAATTTGTGGGGTAGAAGAAAAAAAAAAAAAACGTTTACCTAACACTTGTTCTTGTGAAATACTGGATAATTTTTACCTTGTCATGCCTCTAAAATGTATTTCAATGAAGCTAACCACAACCTCAAAACATGTGTATCTACTGCTTATTTAGAAGGGACTCTCCACCCGTACCATTGTATTTACAAATAAAAGTCAGTTTGCGTCACAAGAAGTTGAATAGTGTCAAGTCTGGGAAAATGCCCCTGATGATGTCATTGTGATGTCTTTGGGGTTATCTTGGCTGTAGTTTAATGCTGTGTTTATATGAAACTCATGAGCTCATATTTATGACATGGGAAGTCTGAAACACAAACTCATGGACTCAGAGCCCTCAGAAAATTTCCACTCGTGAGGTCCCACACGACCGCATTTGAACGCAGCCTAAGACGCAGCGTAAGCCTTTTCCCAGTGGCCAGTCATGGTGTTGCAGCGAAAAAATCCCTTGTAGGCCAGAAAACATATTCCCCACAGACCCCAACTGGTCCAGCCACAGGGATCAGAGTTCTCCTTAGTCATATCATCGAGCTACCTTGCTGTCTCAGTTACGTAGCTGACCATTAGTCCCTTCATCTCCAGCAGGAAATGGCACTTCAAAAATAGAGGTTTGTGCCAGAAATTCACTGTACTTCAAAATAAAGTGTGTTCTTTTACAATCTAGTCACTTCAGAATGGTCCTCGACCCCCCAGTTGGGAACCACTGCCTTAGACCACCATTATAAAGAGACATCTGCAAAACTGTGACAGTTCCCTCAGGCGAAAAGCGTTCTAAAAACCTGTGACATCATCATAATGTTAAGTCTGTGAGGCGGGTAGGAACATATGCCCAGGGCTGGCTCAATAGCAGATGATGAAAGATAACGGACATCAATCATGGCCATACTGTAAGTGTGTTTAATGCATGTTTTTCTGTGTGGGTGTTTTTAGTCTCTGTCATCCTCCTCCTCCTCCTCTTCCCCATTCAGGCCTGACAGAGATTCCTCCCCGTCTGTCAGCAAAGCCCCATTAATTGTTACGACTTACGACTCCTACACACACATACCCACATAAAAACTCCTCTGTCAGCACCTTTGATTAAGCCTTACATGTTTGGGGGGGCATAGATTTTAAATTCCTTGAAGTTCATCCAACACAAACATGAGCTTCAATAGATCTTTTCTAATAAACAAGAATGGGAAACTATGTGACATCCTGGTTGAAATGACGTCAGTTTTCAGTGCTTATATGACACACTTAATCGTGATCTCTTGGTTCTACTTTCAGTCTGATCCCTCCGTCCGGTCCCAACCAAAATAAGACCGCTGAGCCAGACAGACAGTCAGTGAGGTCAGTTCGCACAGTGTGAAAAGGTTGCAGCCAGAAACTGTATGTCTCCCTCAAGCAGTAGTCACTACATGAGGTGGGTTGGTGTTTGTGTTGAGTGATGGAAAATATGAGAGTAACAAGAGGAAGACGGGAAAAGATATGCATACACGTGTGAACTCTTTTCATTGGCCCCACTCTTGGCCGTTAATCTGTTCTCCAGACGAACGGATAGACAAAGGAAAAAGACAAAAACAGAGAGATGGGGAGAGGAAAAGTTACACTGGAGGGATCATTTACGTATCTGGAACAATATGCAAACGCTGGTTGATTATTGAGGCTCGTGTCAGCGGGAGAGCATGAATACATCATCTAAGCCCGAAAAAATGGTGACACACACAAAACGTGGAAAATGAAGATAAAATATTTTCTGGCCACATTTCTCACTCTGAATTAGTTTCACAATCAACACATGTAGGTAGCATTAAAGGGTCAGCTGCTCAAATTACAAAAAATCATATTTTCTCACCACCCACAGTGGTATCGAGCCAGATGTGTTGAGATATGCACGACTAAAATTTCAGCTTTAAGTGCTGTCAAAAGCTTTCTTTGGAACTACTTTCCACCAAAGAGATAGTCCCTACGAAACCTGCTGGTGGGAAAGATCACTGATGACGCAGATGGCATCTGGCGTTTCAGGTGCATTACTGGCCCCCTCTGCGGTCATAGGGGTTGTTAAATTATATCGAGAAGTTGTTGAGCATTTATTATACGCCGATCAGCCAAAACATTAAAACCGCGAGCAGGTGTATCTCTATCAAGGAAAATCAAGATAATTATCAGCCCCAATATAAATTAAGCTATTTACTAGCTTTTGGAGCTCTCAGCCGCATCTCATGGGCTGCATCCAAAAGTCAACACATGATGGTGACAGACCAAACTTCATCACCAAGTAAGACTTCAAAATGTCATCAAATGCTCCAGGAAAGCTCGTCAGTGGACTATGAGTGACGACTTTCTGTTGATTTTGAATTTTCCCACATGTAACTCTTACCATCAACCTTTCTGCTTACATGCGGCCTCTCTGACCTTCTCCCTGATGAGAAAACCAACATGAATATGCACAAAAATGTGCCCCACTCACAAAGAGGTCTGCAGACACATGTACACGCAGACATAAAGTTTATATACCGTGGCCAAGGCTGGCACCAGTTGATGTCAGTGTGTGTGTGTGTCGGGGGGGAAACACCAGACTAATCCTGTGGGACGAGCTGTCCGTCTCAATGTGAAACATGAGTGATGTCAGGCTGCTGCTGTATTCCCAGTAAAGGCTGGGAAAAGTGTGTGTTCAAGTACAAAAATGTGTGTTTTTTTGGTCTGTGTGTGTGTTCGGGGTGGTGTGGGATTTGAGAACACCTCTCATCAGTATGTCTGCCGGCTGCAGGGAACGGCTTTGCACAGTCGGGGGAGTCTGAAGACACAACAAAGGTTCAAACTAAGAACTCGCTGACGGTGCTTTTGGTGTGAAGCTGTTTGCACCAGTGTGTGTCGGGTCGTTATCTGGGTGATCTCAGCAGCAAAGCACATCTCCTATGACTTAGGTTTATAACCTACTACCAGAAATGTAAATGGATAAAGTCTGACGGACAGAGAGCTCCTGTTTCTTGCCAAGAGTTAGATGAGAAGATCTGTCATGCACTCTGACACCTTATTTACATTAAAAGTACAGAAAAATTTCGCGATTTATTGTCACTGTGAATTTGGAAATGGTTGGACGGGCCTCCTAGCATCCTATCCCAAGCCAGATTTGGCCCATGGCCTGCATCACTTGAGTATCACTCCTATTTTATGTCTTGATTTGGGTGTTTAAAGTCAACGTAATCAATGTATTCCAGGGTACCTTGCGTGTCATATGTCGACGTGGAAAGTCAAAGTATGTTGTGCAGCCTGGAAACGACTGCAGCAAAGATTAGCAGCAAAGAAAAATCACCAATAAAAGCTCCTTCACTGACCCAGACATGATCCAGCAGGAATATGATCCGAAGTCAGGGAGAAATTACTAGCATCAGCGACCACGATCAATGTTTCCCTGCCGTTAGCATGTAGCTTCATTTGGCAGTGTAGGCTGTGTAATGTAGACTCTTGCAGTAGCGTGCCTGGGGTGGATGACCATATAAAGAAATCCTGCAAACTGTGACGTCATATTGTAGCCCGAGTAGAAAAAACAGTTGGAAACAACTCAGTGTAGGAACCCTGAGGCAACGTCCAATATGAACATCCAACATTGTAACACTATATATAAGACACAAAATATGGAAAAGCATAATTATGTATTCATTGTATTTTGTTTCCAATTGTCGGATGTGATTCCAGTTACAGCTTCCTCTGACGTCTCTCCAGTCTAGAAATATTGATTGTTTGATTGACAGCTGCAGCATTAATCAGCAGAAGGATATTATTCTAGAGTTTTAAGTGACTTCAATTAAACTCCGCATGTTCCTTGCCCAGTGCGATGGACTCTCTGGAGGCCTGGAGTGAGCCGAGAGCTTTCTGCAGCATTACTTGGAGGAGTTTGGGGGATTCCATGGGAGTAGCTGGCTTTATATCCCGCCTACTGCAGCTGCTCTCTTACTTAACTCTGACCGGCCTCCCGGTGGACGTGCAAACCAAGAAAGTCATGGTCTCTCCCAGCTCTTTGGCTCAGTGTACCTCAACTCTTCACACAGTATCTCCATCGGATTTGTCTCCGATTTATAAACTTTCTTGGATTTGTGTCGTTCACCCTCAGCAGCACAAAATGAATTCCCCTCTCTTCTCTATTTCTGTCATCTCTACTTTTCATTATTTTCCTGTCTTCATTTCAGTCTGCATTGCTTCCGACATATTGGCTCACAACCACTAAGCCATATGTCTATTCTGCTGGGTGTTGAGCTGCAGATCCCCGTCGACGTGGGTGAGTTGAGATTCCAACCTGACTCTCTCCAACTTTCCCAGTGCTGAACTCTGTGTTTTTTCCTTGCTGGCACCGGTGCATAGAGACATCTCAAAAGCTTATTGTTTTATACACACCATATGCACATAGTGTTTATTTTGTATGTCTGGAATGGAGACAAGGTTGTGACACAGTTTCAGCTGTAATCTTTTAAACATATGACTGTAAGCTGAACTGAATTTGGCAGTGTAACAGTGCATGGATTGGATTTCCAGCCATCTCTCTACGTGCACCTCCATTAGATAGCCAGGACAGGAGCAGGGGTCTCTCTCCGAGGCAAAGAGCCAGCAGCTGGATAAACACCACATAACAGCCGTGGTCTGTGGAGTGAGAGTAGGAGGGATCCTGCGTTTGATTGATGGCTCTTCTGCGAGCAAATCCCTTAATCAGCACGCGGCTGACTCACTCGCCTGCGTAGGACTGACTGTCAGTGTCTTCATTAGCTGCACCCACACTGCAGAAAATAAGACGCAGGCTGCACATCAATTTTTTTCTGAGTAAGTAACTCAAACATGTGATGTGCATACTGAGTTTTCTGGCAGATTAACGATTCAGATTGGATTGGTTTTAAAGTAATCTCCATCAACAGATATCTGCATGCGTATGCAGAACTGAGACATTCTGGTTTCTGTTTGCAGTCTGAGTAATATTAACCAATCAAGTTTGAGCAAACCATTCATGTGGAAAGCAAATTAAATCTCAGATCCCACTGGCTACTGTCTGACAACAGTTTGTATCTGTTTGTAATGGGGTGCTCAAAGTTTTAGTGACGAAGCTCCAATGTCGGGAACCAACATATGACTATAGTCTACTGGAGTCTCCTAGACCCAGAAAAGGTGTTTCCTCTGAACTTAGTTGTCCACCAAAATGATCAACTTTAGCTAACAGCAGTGGCATTGATGATACAGCACAATTGCCGAACTTTCATGAGGTTCCACTTCCTGCCATGTACCAGTACCTTTCTACAGGATGTCATTCCTAACCCGAAAGACGTGGACGTTGAAGCTACTGATTATTGAAACAGATTGAAAATGGACTGATTCATTTGTAGTTGTAACACTTTCTGTCGTTTTGAGGTGGTGCAATAAAGATGGACGAACTTTATTTCAAGCATTACTTTGTTACTCTTAATTTTCGCCTTGTGTCATGGGGGCAATAAAGTTGCTGGATGTTAAAGGTTAGGTAAATGCATGTTACTATTTTTTAATTTTCTTACTTTATGTCCGTCTCCATCATGAAGAAGCAGCATTGTTTGCTAGCTTGCTGCTAATGGCAGTGCTCACCAGGTTGATAAAGTGCCTCTGCTGTTTCACGCCATCATTTTCCCCTTTTTACTCTGTGTGGTAACATCCCTAGAGGAAATATCTAAAACCCTGGGGTGTTGTTGTCGTCATGAAGAAAATCGTGAAGAAAATCAAACATGCTAACCTTTCTGTATCATCCAAAATGCATGTAATGCCTATATACCAGGCTGTAAAAGAAAGAAAGAAAGAGTGTCTACTTTGAAATATGAAGCACCAAATGTTGGCAGAGAATACAGGCAAACTGAGGTAAAGAATTCAGGCAGGTAGGATGATCAACTGGCGACAAAGATGATCTGGCTGAAGCCTGTGTTGATGGGGAAGATTTATATTCCAGCAGACTGACTGAGGGATGAGAAACAGGTGTGCTGGCAGATGATGATAATGTGGGCCAACAACTCATGTCCGCCCCGAGGGCCTCCTAACAGGTGAATCTGGCTCTGAAGACACAACAACTATTTATGATTATAGCGAATTTACATTTCGTAGAGTGTCAATTCCCTGAAAAGCTTTTCCCCTGGGATTGTATGCAATATGAAATTCTTCAGAAAAGAAATGACTGAAGGTCGTCAGGATCAGTCTATTCCAGTTCCACTGACAGTAATAAGCCTAACCTGGGACACAGATGGCATCTTCAAGCGGCGCCAAACCCCGTTCTAAACTCCCCAGATCTCCACATTAAAAACCACCTATTTGGCTTTACGTGAATCGCCCCACTGTTAGCGCTTTCACTTTTTCCTCCCAGAACCCACTCGTCCTTTGCCCTCCATGAAAGGTTATGAAATATTTCCGAAAGCGTGTAAATTCACTCACGATTATATAAGTTTCCACGGCCTGACCTGAACCGTTTGTTTGAGCAGATGTTCTCAGAAAGGAGTCAGAATGAATGAATGAAAGTGTACAGAGAGAATGAAGTTATCCTACTGCTTTGAGCCTCAGTCTTCAATGGGCTTTTACAGACACCAGTGTGTGCTTTAATTTTAAAAGCCTCACTCTTTTCTTCCAAGGCAGACGTTCTGAGGTGTGAAAGCTCAGGCCTCCTCTCTTTACTGGCCAGACAGAATCCTTGAATCACTTCAGCAAAGTCTGCGCGGCCACCAACGTGAGGAGCTCAGTTTGCTGCTGCTGTATTGCACGCGTGTGTTAAAATGTGGCATTACACAACCTTACACTGCTCTCTGTCACACACATGCTGAAGGCGCCACCAGCACCCACACACACTAATGTACCGTTTCCATTCTCTCACCCTGGTATTACTGGGAGTTAACGGGGAAACGGCCTTGAAACGAGCGCAGTAGGCACCACACATTATGGCAAGAAATCCCATTAAACCTGCACCATAGCAGCTACGTACATTGTTTATATTAACTCACACTAATCTCTAGATATTTCCTAATTGCACTCAGGTGGCTGCGTGTACATTACACACTTACATACAGTACAGTGTTTAGTAGGCATGTAGAGATTTCCTCACACGAAGAGCTGGGGGGTTTACTGCCTCTGCCCACTAAGTCTCTGGTGCCCATGACCCTCTTAAGCCACATCCTGCAAGACAGGATGTCCACTCTGCACAGGAAATGACTCTGATTGATTGTTCCCTGTTAACAGAGTGAGGCAGTCAGAGGTGGAGGAAGTGGCGGGTGAAAACGAGGCGATTTGCACAATGGGTGTTAGTGTGTGAGGTGTGCGTTGCACATTAGTCAGGGGAATGCGTGCGTTTGAACAGGGTGCGTCCATGCGCATTTCTACCGTATTTTCTGTCTCATTGTTAGTCAGCAGAGCGGCTCAAAAACTACAACAAGGGATGGTTTGGATCTTTGCTGAAGCTTCATGGAGTACTTATCCATAGTGAGTGTATTACATACAGTTGATATCAGTCGGCACGGCATTTAGATATTCTCCAAAACACTAACAACGTGTTCTATTACTAAGACAGCAAATGTTGCAGACGAGTTAGCGTTGGCAAACATACACAGTCTCATAGTGTTATTTGATGGTCCAGTTGGATTCATGGTGGTTGTAATGGAATTGAATTTTAAGCACTTTTGCAGCTCTCTGTTGCTCATCTGTATGCTGACACGTCAGATTTATTAAGTACAGTCTTTAAACAGTTCTGCAAATGTCACCGTTTCTAAGATTTCCTCCACATGGATTCAAAACACGGCGTCCTGTTGTGCCTCTAATAATTTTCCACTTTCCCTCGCTGGGCTCAGAAGTGTCCAGAACCACTCTGAGAGCTGAAAATGATACCGCAGTGACTAATGACTGAAGTTTGCAAGTGTGAGCGCATGTGTGTGCGAGTGTGTGTAATCTAATCTGGTCTAATGGGCAGCCTCCCACAGGACAAAGCCAGAACCAGCAGGTGCATAAAACAGAAAAACAGAAATATTTATCCCATTAGACCCTGACGCTTGAGCGACTCTGAATGCACGGAGGAAGCAATTAATGATAAAATAGAAACAGGAAGGTTCGTTACATCACTTCATTGTTCTCGCTGATTCTCACACTGCCTTCCAAGATGCAACAGATCCCACATTACCTTTACTTCTTTATGTTCTTGACCTGTTAAAGCTGATCACTGTTTCAACACCGAGGCTAAATCAACACTCCAACACATGTTAAGAACGAGGTGGAGCTCAGACAAACAAAATGTTGACTTAACCCCAGACTTCAAACTGCTCGGTGTTGGATCTTGACATTAAACCTGACATTGACATTTGACCTCGGATCGTTAGTGTTTGGCTGGAGCTGGCCAGACGGCATCCTGGCTGCGTCACGTGGGTTCCTTTTGAAAGTGGTTTGTTGGCATGAATGGGTGTTTTTAACAGCAGGAAGCCAATAAGAACAAAACAAAGTGGTTGGACACGGTCTGTTGTCACCTGCCATAAACAAATACCTCAGCGAGGCCTCTCTAAAGGGAGCGTTCAAGAGAATCTGATGTGCATGGCATCCACATAATCCCACACTACATAAACTTCCCTCTTTCTTAACAGCGTATTATCATAATATGTGTGAGTCGTATGCATGAGCTGTATGTGATTCTGGCATCTAGTGGGTGAAGAATATCGACCTTGCCTTCACGTATCTGCTGGGACGCCCACACACTGTAGACACAGCATTAATCTTATGGCCCACATGTGTATTAAGTTTGTGCCGCCGCTCTCAGAGCAGTGACTGCAGGATGATCTCACTCCTGGCGCATGACTTTGAAACACCCAGCTCAGAGCTGGTGCTGAAATACCAAGGTGATGTGGAAAATCCTGAGGTGTCAGGGCCTTTGAGGTTTCACTTTATGTTCAGACACCAATTAAAAGGGTACAAACTGAAATGTCAACAGACAGAGCTCAACCCAGGATTAGCTTCAGGTTGTTGTGAAAGTTAGCAAGGACTTACAAACTGGTTTTCTCTTCACGGTCCCCACAATAAGCCCCATATTCAGCTGGCTAACTTTAGCCACTTGTTGGACGCTCTTCTCACACTTCTGCGAATTAGTTGCACATTCCTCTTTACCAGTGGACCAGACAAGACAACATCCTGTGTGTGACGTGTGTTCGCATTATCGTTTATTTCTTCTTAGACAAACATTTATTTTCCAGACACGTCTACGAACAGTTCTGCAACCTTGCCTGAACCTGAGCATTTCCAATACCTTAATGAATAAAGGTTGATCGCCGCCATTTTCCTTTAATCGTCCACCATCCAACTGGATCAGTGACCCAACACACTGGCCAGGGAAGTCTTTTCCCCAAAAGGGGGTGTGGCCTTGAAACCAGTCTAGTCTGTGTGTATCACGTGACAGTAGTGACGTTTCAACGGTAGATTTGAAATACTTATACAAGGAACACATTGTATTTCAGGTAATGTTCGACATGTTTTGGGGATTTTTATGAACATATTTCAGACAATAGCCAATAGCTGGTCTTATCTGAATATCTGTGTTAAAGTCAGGTAAACTGTTACTGTGGACACTTACACAGTAAAGGAACAAGCTAATGGTCTCTGTGACACTACATTTCACAAGACTTGTTGAAATCTAGTGTCACAACTTGCCTTAAGCATTGTCAAAAAAGTTTTATATGTTCATTTTGCTGGGCATTTAAGTGGTGTCAATTACAGCCAGGACAAAATATGTTAAATATCAAGTCACAAATTATGAATTATCACAATTTTAAAATAGTCATAATCCAAAATTACAATGTGCCAAGTCAAAAACTATGAGAAAGTAATTCAAAATTTCAACTTATTAAATCAAAAATTTGACTTATGTCATAATCGTCATTCATGGTTTTGACTTTACAAGTCAAAGTTTTGACAATACTGATTGGGTGATGAGGTTACACCATTGGTGGTTCAAATGTTACTGTACGTTCAAAACTTCCAAAGAGGCAAAGTATCTCGCGGACGCCCAAGAAGCAGCTTTGGTTGTTCTAGTCGCTCATCACGTGAATCATTGAACGTTCGATCGTGCTTGTTGTCCAGTCAAAAAGCTCATAGTTGGCCGACAGACAGTTATGTTTGGTCAATGAAAACAGAAAACGTATGTGATCCCATTCAAATCAAGCAAGGAAGACTTGCGTGCTACGTCGCAACATTAGCCTGCAATTCTCTCCTCTATCACTAACATTACACACTTTAAAACTCACCAGACCAGACTCCCAAGACGCCCGGCTGACGACCAGGTCGCCCAAGTCGCCGGGCTCTCATTGAAAATGAATGACTTCCGCCGTTTTGGAAGCTCTGGTCGTGTTTCTCCATTGGCCATCGCTTTCAGAATGTATTGTGACGAAATGTCTTCAATTATCAGGGTTTTACAGGAGTTTCATTTATTGACTGCCATTCATTCCCAGTCCTACCGTATACTTGGTTTTGCCCTTATCTATCTTATCTACCTTAACGCTATCTATCTATATTTTTTTTAAGAAATAAACAAACAAACACAAAAACAAAACAGGGGAGCTCAGTCCGTGGGGACTTGGCTTGGGAACCGCAGGGTTGCCAGTTCAAGTCCCTGTATGGACCATGCATGGTGTGTGGACTGGCGACTTGCCTCCTGGGCACTGCCGAGGTGCCCTTGACCAATGCCCCAAACACCCAAACTGCTCCATGGGTGCTGTTCTATGGCTGATCCTGCACTATCCCCCCTCGCTTAATGCATGTTTGTGGTGTGTGTATAACAGTGGGCTACGCTAAGAGGTACATTTCAACTGCTGATTGGTTAATTGACAAATAAAGAAAATTTAAATTAAATCTCATTTTTAAATTCAACAAGTCTTTTTCTTAGCTTACATCCCTTTTTCTTTTCCTCTGTCTAACACAACTGAGCCTAGTAATTGTGACTTATCTCTGCTACATATCACTGTGACACTTAAATATTGTTTAGAAATATATAAAATCATCTGCAACGCACTCGTCCAGCATTTTATTGAGTTTTCTGAGTACTTCCATAAAGTGTGGTTTTGGCTGTTTTTTCCATCTACCTCTTTCTTTCTACGAACTATGGGACAATACCTTCTGGGCATCTGCAAACTGGAGGAGTGCTGATAGGCCATGATATATTACAAAAACAGAGCCATTAGTCAACTCCCCAACTTGCTGAAAACATATTTTGGTGTACCATACATATTTCTAATGAAAACCTAAATCTCTCCCAGGGGCTTCTGTGTAATGAATACTCCTCCAACCCCCTCCAACTCTATATGATGCATGAACGATAGCAGAGGAAGCAAAACACAAACCATGTGCTTATGGTACACAGTTTGGTGCACATGAGGTCAAAGCCTAATTAAAGGCAGACTGGCTATTTATCAGTGATATTATCAGATCTGAATATTGTATCTGCGCTGAGTCAGCCATCTTACAAGCACAAGACAAGAGAACAGGGTTTCAACAGGACTGCCCAGTGTTGGACTCATCATCCTAAAATACTCACACTGTCCTGTAGGTCTCACTGGTAATAAACTGTTGGAGAAATAAACAGTCACTGTAGAAACCTTTTAATGGCTCCGCACCATTAAATTCAAGATGTATCAGTAATCCACGAACACACATGTTGCCCATCATGCATCACCATAAACTGTTTGTACGTAGGACCACCAGTCCACTAAAACCAGAAATGAGTAAACATAAAGAAAGAAGATCATCATTATCCTGTATTTAGCAAATCTTGCTAAAGATAGCCAACATGCACAAGAAAGAAGTTTGCCTTCTGAGCAATTTTTCCCCCTGAGCTTAACCAAGACATTTCTTTCTGGAAAAAGCAATTGTCACTGTGACACTGTGTGTGAAATTTGTTGAGTAAGTTAATCCTTTTTTCCTTTTTGTGTGAAATTGCCTTGTTTGTCCGTTTTCATTCCTGTCCTGTTTTATTATAGGTGTTTTTTCGGAACATCATGCATTCGACAAATTTCGGAGTTTCGGCAAATCGGAGCATTGAGTGGTTTTCTGCTGAGAGACATGATGTCACTGCAGTAAATATTGTTGGCCATTTTAGCAGCAAAACTAAAAACTGTGATGATAAGCTTGGCAGAGGACACACAACAAATCCTTTAGCTTCTGAAATAAACCCTCATGTGTAAATGTGCACAATGTTTTTCCCATTGGGGAGTCGGACAGCAGCTCTGCAGCTCTGCTATGATCTCTGCTACGTTCACATTGAACAGAATGTAATTAATAACCAGCAGAGCATACCTGTGTTACGAACCCGCCTATGTCAACACATCTTAATACCTGAATAATGCGCTCTTTAAATAGCGGCACAAAACTGCACCGTTCTGACTTTAGATCAGCTTTTTGCTGGTCGAAAAACCTGATCTGACCTGAAAGTCACATTCTGCTGCCTCAAAATAGCAATACAGCAACAATTCGCCTGACCACACCTCATTTTAAGAACTACACGTCCATGGGTGCACAGATGGGAAGTGCTACTGACACAACATAGCCATGAAAATAAGTCTCAAACTAGCAGTTACGCCGCACTGTGCTGTTTTGTGCAGGTGTAGGATGCGGCCCTTAATCTTGTTTAAATGTGTTTCACTTCATCTTTGTGTCACAAATTGTTTCCCTCATTCCTCATTGTAGTCCATATGCTGTAACACTACAATACCCTTGAGTGTGAGCTTATGTAAGAGGCAGGCAGATGTTTTCCACTGGGATTCATGACGGATTAGTATAAAAGCCTTGTCTTCTGTTTGCAGTAATTATCAAATACATCTTCCACTCAAAGAGGAAGTAGGAGGACGACCAGTATGACAAAAGGAATATCAGAGATTTGGCTTTTTTTGGTTCAGGACACTCCAGAAAGTCCTTGTTAAACTGTCAGCCTCTGTGTCCTCACTCATTCAGTTGTATCCAAGAAACCCCACCAAGTAAAAGCTCCTCTCTCAGCTCCATTACACACAAACGGATGCCTCACCTGCTGCACAGTCTCAGAGAAATTGTGAGGTTTATTTCTGACATTCACAGGACATTCCCTGGCAGCGAGAAGCTGGCTCATCTGTGGGGAAATTACACCCAGCGGTTTGTTGTGTTAATAGATCTCGTAGCCCAGTTTCTCAGGGCGCAAACTGTGTGGTCCGACGTTTCAGCTCCTCCTGTCAGGTGTGGCCTGGTGCGTTATTTGTTAACTTTTCTAACCCCTTTACTCTCATGTTTCCTAGAGGAATCTACAACGGGCTCTCTGTGATTTTCATGAAACGGTGAGTTTTAACCGCTGATGAGCAATATTCCCATAATGACGATGTATGTCATAAAGTAAAAATGCTTTTAGGCTTTTAAAGCTTAATTACTGCAATTAATGACATCAGCCTGTCCCATGTTCTGGGGAAAATGCTTATTGTAGCAACTCAACAGAATTTGATCCGTAAAAATGACCCATAATCTAATGCTGCACAGATTAATGCAGCAGAGTAATGCCAGAGGTGCTAATGTTACCACTCAGAGAAATAAATGAGATCACCTTTGCCTCTCGCAAATCAAATTCTTTCCAACCAAAATGGTCACAAACTATCCTACTAGGTATTTATGTCACCTTAATTCAAGGTCTAATACGAGACTCTTTCTTATGGAAAGACAACACATGAAATCATGGTAACTATGGTAATCTCCTGACCTTTCGTCTAGCACTACCAGCAAGAAGACATTCTCACTCAACCTCGTCACATATCGACGTTTGGTCGTGGACTTTCCACGTCGACATATGATGTGCAAGGTACCCTGGGTGCGTTGGTTGTGGGACGCCATGTCAACTTCTGCCTGTTACATGCATTGTGTGTTTTCAGAAAACAGATATGTACAGTTTGCATATAGTCTCTTTTAAAATAAATGCACTACGTCCGTACAATACCACAAATTGACTTCTTTTCCTTCCACAACAAACCTACATGGTTAGGTTGAGGCAACAAAAGCATGTGGTTGGGTTTTGCAAAAAAGGTCATTCCTTCGCTATCATCGGACACGCAAATTCACAGCTGGTGCGCAGTGCAGGAAAACTGACAAGTAGCAAAATAAATCTACAAACCAAAATGCTTTACTGGTCAAGAACTTTCTTGGCAGGCTAATGAAATATTTCCACATCTACTCAATAGATTAAGATCAAAATAAGTATATACACTCATGTTTCCCTCAGGATTATGAGCGTGTTAATGTTAGCATTCAACTCGAGCACAGCCTCAGAAAGGTGCCAGCATGGCAGTGGACTCGAGGAAATATATTTAAACCAACCATGTATCAGCATTAAAAAGGGGGGTTCTTTTCTTTTTTAAATCTTTTAATTAATGTGCCTCAAGCAGGCTGAAATTGCAGCAGACAGTTTTTTCCCTGTTTACTCTCAGTCTGTGTCATCTCTCCATTTTTAGCACAGGAAATAAGTCTTAATTGAGTTGTACAGTAGGTGCAGCCTTTGGCCACCTCAGCGACATCGGACACACCTTTGAGTTCTAGCTACGAGCTTTTTATGCACATTTGAAGATAACATAGAAAACTCATCTTTGCCCATAAAGCAGCTGTTTTTCCTTTGAAATAAAGTATGATGCCGTGGCAAAAGTCCCTCAGTCCTTCGCTGGGTTCCAGTAACATAAAGGTGGCTCTGTAAGTCAGGGTTGTTTTTAAGCCACTGCACTATGGCAGTGGTGACACGTTTAACCTCAGAGGACTCTAGAATAAATATCTCTCATCATGGTGACATGTCAACCACAACTGAAAAGTCTTTTTTTAGTAAATGACTTTCCTTCAGGTTGGCCAAAACAGAGTCTAAACACGCTGTTATGTCACTCTGCATATTTTACAGCCGAGTCAGTGCAGTATTTGGACCATCATAGCGATTAAGTTCATTATTGGTATTTGGGGTCTTGTAAGCCCAATGAAGGAATGATTCTACATGTTTTAACGCTCTGAGGACATGGCCCACCCCTCGTCAATGAGCTGCATAACACTGTTGTGTAACAATCCAAATATTCCAGTGTTCGTGCCAGCAGCTATGACAAACTGATCGGAAGGTGTTTCCATTTGGCCCTCTGGTGTGACAATTTAATGTGTGTGTTTGTGTGTGCGCGTTTGATTGTCTGAGGGGGGTGGGGAAGGGTTTGCACGGAAGTACCAGGAGGAGCAATTAGGCTTTTATGAGAGGAACTGAATTTCCAGTCCCCACATTATTATCGCAGAACATTTCGTGGGAGCAGACCCTCAGAGGACCAAAGACTGCTCAATAAGAGAGAGGGACACGAACAGAGAGCAGGAGAGAGAGGGAGAGACAGAGTGGTTATACACACCGTGTGTATCTGCACACAGGAAGAGCCCTCTTATGATTTAATGCCCCCTGTAAATAATGTGAATAAGTAGCCTGTTTTTTTCAGGGTCCAGGTTGGCCTCCGAGCGGCTGCAAAACTTTTCCACAGTGAGAAACAGTCTGCCTGTAAACTGCAGCATCATTAACGAGCGAGCCAGCCAACATGGACAACATTGTTGTCTGTTTAGTCAAGTGTATTTTTATCCAGGAAAAGTGCCTCGGCCTGCAAATAGACTTGCAACCTATCCAGGGTGCTTCCCTGCCTACTGCCCAATGCATGCTGGGATACTGTGACGCCAAATAGGAACAAGTAGTTAAGGAGCTGGATAAATGAGGCATAGATGGAAAGTGTTTACGAACGCTGACGAACCTTCCAGGAAGACATGACTCTTCAGTTAATCTACAGAAACATTTCCTGCAATAGGAGGAGCGCAATGTGTCTTTTAAGCAATTATAATCATTTTGAGCAAAGCTAACGCTGTGTGTCGGCCGTCGTTCAGTATGCCCTCACTGACCTCGGCACTTGCCCTCGGGGAAATCCTCGCCACCATCCTAAGTGTCATTCCAACTGTCTGAAGAACTGAAGTGAACTTGGTCACATCGACTGTTAGAGGGAGCGAATGAACAACAGTAGTCACTCCAGAGGTCTGTATCTGATACAAGAAAATGCATCAATGGTAAGGTGGCAGAATGAGACAGACACAAGGTCACAATGACTTTAACCTTCGACCACCGAATTCTGACCAGGTCATTCCAATTTTTCCCGTTCTTCTGGAGATCGACTTGTTGCCATGGAGCTCAGTAGCTGCTATGATTTCATCCGCTGCTTTTGGGACCATCCTGATTGTTTCATGGTTTTTACAACCTCACAGTGAGCTTTTAAAAATCAACAACAAGCTACAGAGATGCTGTATGATACTGACACGGAACTACACAAATGTTTTCCTTTCTCTGTCCTGCTGCTCCTCACGTGTTGTATGAAACATTTAAACACAGGAGCCATGTTCAAACACAAGTCTTGTTTTTCTATTCTTGCCCTGAGAAAGTCGAACACTAGTCTGAGGCCAGCTAACGGGCTGATGCTCAGATCTGTGTATGTCATCAGCGGGAGACATCTGCTGAGCACGCAGAAAAGCAGCAGCGGGAGCAGAGTTCAGTGTTACAGCAGGAGAAGCTTTTCCCTTGGCAGCCCCCGGAGCTTTGAGCCGACTCAGGCCTTTGCCGCGAGCTTGTGTTTTCACGATTATGATCTAAAGCTGTGTTCATAAACACACCTCCCCAAAGTGTTTTCCCTCCTGCGCCTGGTACTGCTTTCATCTTTGTTTGATCTGCTTTCTTCTCTTTTTGTTACCCTCTTTCTCTGCTCAACTATGGGGTGGCAAGTGTTTGCAGTAAACACATTAAAACACATAAATCACTCTCAGTGGATTTCAAGCACAAAGCTGTGTTAACTCAGATCGATTTGTTTTTCAGGTTGCTCAACTTTGCCTTAATTGTTCATGCTGATGGTTTTCTGTTTTATTCTATGCAGCACAGGTATTAGAAGGATCTTGCTTTTGGACCTCTGTTAATTTCATTGTTTGTGAGAGGAAAAATTGTTTGGTTTTAGTTATTTTAATCTTGTAAATATTAGTATTTTGAATTATTAAAAAAAAAAAAAAAATACTGTTTACATGGAGGAAACAACAGGGGACCTACTATTGATCCTTGCGGGACACCTTTAGCCTTTTTCACACTGCACTTAGCCCCAGGCTAAGTGAGCTGTTAGCATGGAGCCAAGATGGCTTTCACACTGGCACAAACCTGGCACATGTCAAAGAGGGCTAACCCAACACTAGCCTTAGGCTTGCTGGCACTGCTTCGGAGCAGGGTTAGCCCCGACTTTGCAGGTTTTTCCCCTGAAAGTTGACTAAACAAGGGGCTAAAATAGAATTTGCATCACGTTTTTGTTGTCCAATCATACCACTTCTTTGTCATGTCATCAGTATGCCTATGCACATGCTTTATGTTTACATTGCAACCATGGTAACGACAAACTAAACACGGAGGTACCTAGCATTGCCCTGGTTCCCTCGTCAAAAAGCATATGGAATTTTCCTATTGGATTTTGGATTATAAAAATAAGCTCTGTGGCAAACAAACGTTTATGATACTTACCAATTTTGTTCAGTGAGACAATCTTTATGGACAAACACCACTGTTTTGATTGATTTTTGAAGCCTAAATCTGATTGTTAATGTTAGGCTATGAACAAACTACACTGCGTGACATGACGTCACAACCATAAAAAGCCTGTGACCACTTGTTAGCAACCAACTTTTCTAAGACACATAAAAGCTTTAAAACAGATGAGTGGGGTATTTACTGATGTGTTTTATCTCGTAGAACAAAATGTAAAAGTCTCTTTGGCTTGTGTTAACCACAGACCTTATTTCAGGCATCTAACCTGTTGACTTCAAGACGAGGGAACCGAAGCTCTAAAATGCTCCCTAATTTTCCTGAGACACTCTGTAGAGGTCTGTTTTTCAGGCCTTTTTCTTCACTGTTCTCTTTTTGGTGTTTCAGCACAGCTCTAACATGAAGCCCTGCTTGTGGCGACATTTTAACATTGTTTCTTGCTGTTAAAGTGTAGTCAGGCATCATCTTAGAACATAAATAATCATATGCTCAGACATTTAACTCAAGGCTAGAAAAAGTGCAGTGTAAATAGTATAGCCCAGGGCTAAGAACATGAAGTGTGAGAGGCCTTTTTATCACCTTTTGGTGGACTTCAGGGACAAGGAAAAATGGACTTAATTGTTTTTCAGTGTTTAACTGGAACACAATCTTTCCCTAACCTGAACCAAGTGTTGCCAGGGCCTCAAGAAAGTTGAGCTGTAGTCAGATATGCAAGCAGATATGACTAATTTGCTTTAATCTGTTGTGGTCAATGTCTTCTTCCAGCTTGGAACAAAACTTTTGGGTGGATAAAGAAATGAACCTTGGGGTAAAATCAGTTCAGACCAAACACAAGTATGGTGCAAAATGTTAACTTCAACTTCAATATATATTGTGATGTGCACAAAGAATCAAAGGTTAAATTAGTGTAACTTTGGCTCCAATGCTCCGAGGACAGAAAAATATTTTGCTTTATTGTTTCGAAATCAACATTCAGGTTTCAACGTGTTCCCTTTTCCATGCCGAGCTCCAACAAGGAGGAGGATAACTCTCCAGAGTAGTAAAGTGTAAAATGTGAGCGAACTCACAAGGAGAGTAAAGTGAGGAGAGTCAGATGATGTCATTTCCTCACCAGAGTGAAAACATGTCACATTCAACTTGCAGCTGTACAGAGGAGAGGCTATTTACAGTAAACTGAAGCTCAACGAAATGTGCTGTAGCTGCTAACTCCAAGAACAGTCTTTGTGTGTCAATAATCTGCTCCCCACCACACACTGAATATTTTCTCTGAACTGCGCTCTTCTCACACGTCTACATCTACGCCGTGTTTGCTACCACTGTGACCTCACATTACAACAACACTCAGGATTCATACTAGTGTTTATTTTTCGTTTAAGAGTTGCCATAACCAAAGCAAACAGCACACTGCGTCCTGTGTAGCTTTCAGGCTGCAAACCAGCAGGTCTCAAGTGCTCTCTCGCTTCGACACAGAGTCCAGCTATGGTTCACCAAGACAAGACGCAAGGCGAGAAGCTTTTGGGAAACCCAGACCCGGAGCAGACCACCACAAGCTGTGAACTGAGGCCAAGGCCAGATCCCAGGCTGCCAGATGTGGGGGTGTGGATCAGCGGCTGTGGCCATGCCTGTGGCTGGCTGCACTAGCTGACCTGTGCCTATAATGACATGTACCGTCCTTGTTCCTGCATTGTGTTGAGCGAGAGGAGGCAGCTGCTGATTAATGTGTTTTCTAAGGTGCACACACACACAGTGTGACACGAGAAACTCTGGGCGGATGAGAAAATGTTTTTAGAGCATATGGACGAGCATGCACATTAGGTGTATATGTGTCTGTGTGTACACAGGGTGCTGTAAGTCTAACAGCTCCCCCTCGGACTGCCAGACAGTGTTATTGCAGCTGCAACTAGCCCTCCTCCTCCTCTTCCTCCCCTGACTCACACTTCAGGTGCTTTCCAGCTTCTTCTCTCCTCCTTTACTTCCTCCTCTCTCCTCCTCCCATCCTTCCTCTTCTCCTTTTTCTTAATTTAGGTGTCTCAGACTGTCCACTGCCGCTCTGCCCACATTCTTTGAATACATGCCAACGAGAGAATGACTGACAACCTCTCTTGGCGAGACAGGCCACTGACTCCTTCATTAACCCCCCGCTCTCATTGGACGTCGGCATGGCTACGGTCAGATTGAGTGGGCTTACCTACTTCCTGCTAGCTAAGCCAAACAGTAATTTGAGGGTGTGTTTTGTAGGTATGACCTTGGGTACATGCATGGGTGTGTGCGCATGCATAGTCGCATTTGTCTCTATGGTATGTTCTCTGTGAATACGCTAACCATCTTTGAGCCATTACACGCTCTCTCAACATAAATAACATTTTGTTCTATCTGAGCAGTGAAAGCTGCTTTCCTACAGTTTTAACCACGTAAGACATTCCTGCATACCAAAATGCTGTTTTTGTCTGGAATATACGCAGTGAATTGTGCGGCTGTTTGTTTCTTTGAATGCCCAGAAACACCCATGGAAGAAAAAGTACACCGGATAAGGAATACGTGAGCACCTCTTATGAAAAATCAATTGGAAATGTCTAATTTCTTAAATACACCCCCTCATTTAACCCCTAATTAACCAGGAATGTTGACAAAGTTCATGCCTTTAAGAGAAAAGCGCTGCTATAGCTGAAATGTTTTCTGCCAAACAGCCAGAACCTTGACCCTTGGCTGCTTTTTGACTTTTTCAGGATTGAACTTTTGATAAAATGTGAACTTGCTAGGATTAACTGCAGCCCTGTTTCAGTCAGGAACGGTACAGATAAGAACACAGAGCCATAAGGGGCATGAAAAATGTATTTTACTCCCAAGAAGTTTTTAAAGTGCTCAGTAAAATAGTAGCAGGTCTGGGTTTGTTTTCTCTTGAGCTGTAATGATGAGCTAGACCAGGAGAGCATTCCTGGTTGGGGTTTGGGCAAGTTTTCCTCAGGCTGATTTCAGATCAGGTCCAAGAGTTTGAACAAGTACAGTTGGGATGTCAACGGTTGATTGTTAATTAACTTAACTGCTGAGAATATTTGAGCCTGTTAGACCTGGTATTACCATGGACTGTGCTGATACAGCTGCCAATATTGCTTTTAGCAGAATTCCCACACACATTACCAAAACAACCACCACGTCCTGCCAATGATGAGGCAGTCCTTGTCAGGGACGCATCAGGACTTGCGTCCAGCAGAAATAAACATGTTTACAGCCTGGTACAAAAAAAACTTTTGGTCTCTGGATATAATTTCTGGAGGGTGGCCACCATGTTTCTGCAGCGACGTTATCACAGAGCTAGCACTTACCGTGAATGAACAGTAGTTAGCTCCCATGTGACTTGGCAAGTTAACCAGTGGAGATCAGAGGGTTGGCAGAGGGGACTATGGTAATGTGGTTAGCTGTCTGTCTGCAAAGTCAACAGGAAATGAAAGGCATGACATTGATGTCACACCTCAACCGCATAGTTGATGAAGCGTCTACTGGATGTCACACCGAGAACAGACAAAGTTCCTTCATGACTTCCGCAGTGCACATTTCTTCCCAGCCACATACAAGCCCGCTACATCTCTGACCTCTAGCCTGCCAGAAACCACATGGAGCAAACCAGAGCAGGAAAAAAAAAGCCGCTATGTGATGCAAAATTCATCGCAAGCCCTGCATTCCTCGCGGGGGCGAACACATCCAAACTGGTACAAAAAGCAGAGGGCAGATGGATGCCAGCGACAGGACCACAGCACAGCAAACCTGCCCAACCCAGTCCAACTGCACACATCCATATGGGCCCTCTCATGCTCACACATGCAATTAGTTTAATTCAACTGTATTTCTGCATTGCCAAACAATTCCCATCTTATGACCTCTAAAAACACGTTCTTCTTAAAGACATAAACAAATAACTCTTCATGGGATTTTTTTGATTCATGGAATTACTGAAGACAAAGCCAATACCAAAATTCCACAAAACCCAATTAGGTGGATCAGAGAAAGAAAAACACTGGCTTGAAACGAATTCTTGAAACAAGATTTATATTGGAACTAAGCACAATTATCTCACCCCATTCTCCCCTTTTCACATGCTTTAATAAAAAGTTCCAAGCACAAAATATCAGATTAAGTGACTTGTTAAGATGTCAGCTCCAATGTGTCTCTCTTTTTCCATCCGTTTTTCCATTCATTCTGCAGCAGGTAAAGGCCAGATTCCCAGGCTTACTCTCCAGCCCTCAGGCTGTTTTTCCAGGCTTGGATGGACCCATTAAAGCCCTTGACCTGGGTCTGGTGGTGAGGCTGACCTGCTGGTGACCAGAGCTGGTGGTGAGGCGCTCCAGGGAGGCCTAGCTCTGCGTGTACGCTGCCTGGGTGGGGCTCAGCCGGGGAATGATGGAGGGGGAGGGGGGTCCTTGCAAAAACAGCATCCAAAAAGCTTTTGGAAACTGGGGGCTGGAGGGAGCTGTGGTGCGTAGACCATCATCTGAACCTGTGCTGTAAAACTCTGTGCCATACAAATACTGAATTCTTATTGGCCCAGTGATTATTACCCATGTATTGAACTGTTTCTGAATGTTCAAATGACAACATTTTTTATTCTACAATATGTTTAAAGTATGATTAAAGGGGCACAGGGGGAGTTCAGTTTACCAGTCAAAAAAATGAACTGCTGACTGTGAAAGTGTTCGTGTGATCACTCTGCTGATGGAAGGCTGAGACAGACTCAAGTCATCACTGCTGCACTGATGCCTTTTCCCAGTTGCCAAATATCTCAGTGTTGTGATCATTTTATTCCTGGCATTATGGCATTAGGTGGGAAATGTGTGCGTATCCCTCATGACATCAACCACACATAATATCCCTGCACAACTTTACGAGTAGCATTTCATTTACTCACTGTCATCCAGCGTTAGGAGAATATTTCTCTGACCTCTTTGTGTTTCCACCAAACTCTTTAGTTTCCTAAAAGTCCTCCTCCCTGCTCCTAACAGTTTTTCACCTAAGGAGTTCTTTTAAGGCTCACTCTAAAACCTATGTAAATAGGCCTACATGTTAAAATGAGGAACAATAAACTGAGACACAGTCACAGCAGAGCCTCTTTAGCTCCAGTGATGTAGGCCCCTGCAGGACTGCACAGCCAACAAGTCCAACCAATAATGATAGTTTGTAAAGTGTCCTGACAGCGCCAACTAACTGGCAAACCGATAAGTCGACTGACCTCTGATAGGACGCCAACGCTGTATCCAGTTCTGTTTGTGCATCCATCGTCATGGCGAGCACTCCTCCGCCTGCAAACAACAAAGATGATTTCATGGTTGTGATATCTCAATTATTTTAACAAGCTTGTTGATAAGTTTATAACAGAATGCCTGTTCTACAGACTGACAGCATGGAAGGGTGAAACAAGACGAATGAGTTGCATTATGGGTAGTGCAGTATAAAGTGTTTTTGGAGCTTGACTCATACAAGGGAATAAAGGTCGGTGTATCTCAGCCTCTGCTGTTTTGGTTTCGACTTTCTAAAATCTCTCCAGGCAGCTAAATCACTTGGCTGAGGTTTGGCATGGAAGCCCAACTCTCTGCGTCACAATTTGGCATGTTGTGTGTGTTCATCCGCGATGTTGACTTTCACTTTAAAGGACAGATACACATTTTTTCCAGTTTGTCTTAAAGCAAGACTCACATGCCCCACGACTGAAGCAGAGGACAAACATGTTGATGCTTACTTCTTACGCATGAATGCAAAATTAGGAATTTGGACAGCAGAGTATGCAAGGTGAACACAAACAGCCTGAACAGGACCTTTACGGGAATATGATATTATGCGTGTTTAAAATACAGCCAACGGGAGATACACAACATCTCTACCGGATAATAACAACTTATTTTGACGAGTTCTGCTGTCAAGTTTCCAGTAAATGTTGGAGTGCAGCCACAGCTGTGCTGCCAAGTCACACTCCTGTGGATGACACAACGGAAAGTTTGTTTGAAGTTAAGCACATCTGGAGGACTCTACACACTCTCGCAAACACGTTAACACGCACGCCTCTCTTGTGGCAATTTGTAAGATATTGAATTGGATTGTGTTTATGTTGCTCATTCAATCAGTCTTGAACATAAAAGTGTCAAAGAGGCACGAGCTGTCCTTCCAGTGCCTCGGAGAAGGCTCCACAAGTTGATTTATCGTCTTGTGTCACATGCAGAAGAAAGTCCTTGGCTCAGGGTGTGCTGAGGTAACAGCTAAGATCTCTTGACCACAGTGGTTTATTTCACTTTGAGCAGCTGCCTAGGCTGTTTGTTTGTGGTTTTGGCAAATTATCCAGAAATAAGAGACAGAGGTGGATGAGTGCAGAGAGACAGAAAACACACAATAACAAAAAGAGTGGAGAAAAAAAAGCTCTACGGCTACAAAGCTTCCTCACTTCTCCCTTGGGTGAAAACCTTCCAGCCCGAATCCAAAATTCCCTTTGGATCCTTTTCAGCATATTTCCGGATACAGAAAAAGCCACTTGAGTTTGACCTTTGACCTTTCTGCATTGAAAAGTAGTCCACTGTGGTTCATTATCTGCGCTGGTCTGCAGACAGTAAATCTCTCTTTGTCTCTCTGACTTCAGCTATGTGAGTTTAGCAAACAAATATAGGAGGAGTAATCCACAAGGGTTTAAACTGAATCGCCCTACACTGTATGCATGACCTTGCATGTCTGACTGCAATCTGGAAAAAGCCTTGTTCATGCTAACACACACAGCGGGAATTTCATTCAGGTTTCACAGCTCACTAACCTCTGGATAAACACATACTGACATGTGCTGGCACATGTACTTGACTGCCAAGATGTGTTTGCATGTGTTGATGAGCATGTAGCTGGCTTCAAGGAGTACTGATGGTTTATGGATGGCTGGGTGACAGATTTAACCTGAAATTGAAATTGAAAATCGCACAGCATGAACCACTTAGACCTTAATGTGTTAGCATATACAAGACACAACGTCAATGGTTGTCAAACTTGTAATAATATCAGCAACATCATTCTGGTTTACATCCAGAAACTGCTCACTCTACCATGTTTAATGTCAAAACTTTCCCTACGCTAATGCTAACTCTGCTCTGCACTAGAGGTTTTAGATTTCTTTGCTGATGATGTGTTGAAGTCTGTTCATGTCTTCATGCGTATTACACAGCGACTGGCTTAATGGAGACTTAATGGTCGCTAAAATTAGGTGGAGAGAAAAGTGAACATATTATTATTGGTCAAATGAGTTGTTACATATCTGCATATCGGCAAAAAATCCAATTGTGTACTCCTACTTTTGTACCATGGGTCTGATCCTTGACTGTCCTGACCCCCTACTCAGCAAACTTTCTGTTGCTGCTGTGTCCAGAGCCACTCTCCTCCTTGCTAATGGTCTGTTCATCATCTACGCGCTCTGCACAAGCTAACACAGCATCGGTGGCTTTAGTTTAGTCAATGTCAGAAGTCTTTGGTGACATAACCAGAAGACAACACATATTTGAGTGGAGAGGATGTCTCAGTGTTTTTGTTGCTGCCACAGCTGCTTGGACGGCAGCCAGACTCCTAACTGAAACCAAATAAGCAAATGTTTTGTTCCAAAGAGCTGTCATGCAAAGAGAAGCTAAACTCACCCACCTCTCCCCTTTGCCTACACAATGGCTACAATCAGCCTCATAACTGTACTGTGCTGTTTCCTTGACATGACCACTTCCTTATGTTTCTGTCTGGAGCTGATCCTGTGGCTCCACGGATCGTTTCACATACACGACTACAAGATAAACTGAATATGAGGAACCTTGTATAAACACATGCACATATCACATGCATAATGGAAGTTCATCTAGTGCTCTTTCATATCTTTAAGGCTCAGCAGATTTTGATAAAAACAACTGATACGACTACAAACAATGAAAGGAGCTCATTTGTGACAGCTGATAAAGACAATACATTCAATTTGAATAAGTAGAAAGGGAACAGAGGTCAGTTCTGACGCACATGGATATACAAACACAGAAATAGTGTACATCACCACTACGCATTTTTCAAGCTCTTTGTCAGCATCTCTCGCCTGTGTTGTTTTAAACCTTTTGGCAAAGCCGCGGTGATTTATGTCCTTTCAAGGGTCAGCTTCCCTTTGTTGGCTTGTACGACTGACTTGCCATGGAAGCTTTGAAAAACAGGGGATTATTTTTCTAGTTATTTTCTTAAGAGAAGACACTGTTCTTAAAAGTGGACATTCCTGAGAGAGGACATTAATTTTCCAAAATGAAAACATTGTTAATGCAGAATAAAATACTATTTCTTAAGGAGGATCTAATTTTTTAAAAACAAAAATAAGTGGACATTGGTTGGGCAGGATTTCCTTACGGAGGATGATGATTCAGGGGGAAAATTCCTCAGTCCCCTTAGTCCAAGAAATGTTCCATCGGACTGAAAGCCCATTTCTCTGACAGCAGGTTATCCCAAAAATAAATGCCCATTGCTCTGAAGTCTGGTTTGTCCGAAAATACACACTTGCTGCAGTCAGACAACCTAATCGCCAGAAAAACATGCTTGCATTGTCATGTTCAGTTCTGTCAACCTTGGATACATAACATATGTAAATTTTTGTAGTAGACACATTAGCCCTTTTTAGATAGGAAGTGTACAAATTTGCAGGAAAGTCCAATCAGTCTTCTTTCAGCATTGGAAGTATAAAAACAAAATCTGGACTTTTTCAGGGCAATGGGGCAACCGTTCTTCACCGCCCATATGTTTACTCCTATGCGGTGGAAAATCAGGCACCTCGGATCAACTCGCCAATCCGGCTCTGTGTGTCTAAATGTTGCAGCTTGCCGGCAAAATGGCCCAACATTTGCCGAAAATCTGGCAGTGTAAAAGGGGCTATTGAAATTTAAGGTTTCTTCAGGGGTTTCTTAAGGGGTGGCTTGAACACTACTGCAAAGCGCTGCAAAGGGTCAGTAAAAATACCAGGTTTGGTTGCTCAAACGCTACTGAGAAACACAAACATCCACAATTGTTGGTTCAAAAGTAGTTTGAGGACATCGTGAAGGGTTGGTAAAAACACTGGGAGTGTGTATTTTTGGGATAACAGGATGTCAGGGAAAATGGGCTTTTGGTTCACTGGGATACTTTTCGGACTAATGGGGCTTCAGAATTTTGGTCTGTCGGAGCAAAGGCCTCTATGTATTTTTCCCAGCGGTGTGGCATTTAGTCAGTGATCAGAGAACAATACAGTCGACCCACAGTCCCCATCTCGAGCTATTTCACCCATTGTTCTCTTCCATCTGCCTGCTGCACTGCCTCTGCGTCCGAACGGCATCTTATTTCACGTACCTCATGGAAAGTTTTGCTGTAAAATAATACGCTGAGCGGCTGCCAGATCGGCACAAGGGATTGGCTGCCGTGAGTGTCGGTTTACCTGCCGATTCACTGCTGGAGCCTCAAATGTCCAAGAGCATTACTCTGTGTCAAGATGTATGTGATACTGCATGGTGTAATGTGGAACGAACCCAGGAGGCTCTTCGGACAACGTGCCATAAACTGCGGGTTAAAGCAGCTGGATATGACATAGTACAGTATATATATGGGAATGGTTTATGGATGCATGTTGACTAGTTCTTCCCAAATAAAATATTCCCATTAAAACTCTTGCCAACTGTGCAATCATCCATTCTGGATATCAGATCCCCAGTGGGGTTATAGATCAAAATAAAACTAAAAGCCCAGACAAACACACACACCATTGTCCTACTGACCCACTCTGTAGCCCCTATGTGTGTGTGTGTGCAGTCTGGGGAATGTGACGGCACAGCATAGCAGATCTGGCTCCAAGCTGCGAGGCCACGGTGAAAGACAGAGGCCAGACTCACCCTGCAGGACTCTGACCAGGTTTAACCACAGCCCCGGTAACATAAAAGACACATGCAACAGTCTTGCATCACATTAGTTTTTCTTGCCCGTATTTCTCGACTTCACGTGCAGCAAGGCCGGCTCGAAAAACGACCTTCCTGTGGCAGTAATTTAATCAAGCCAAGCCACTTCCATACGTCCATACAGTATCATGCTAAAGCTATAGCAGGCATGTGTTTTTCATCAGCTGAGATATATATGCACGTGAAGGAATTCCTGCGTCTCTTTGTCCCCCCGAAACCCCCACGTGTGGTGAGCATTGTGTGTCAGTCCGCTGAAAGATGGCAAATATTAGGCATGGCATATTTACTTGCTTGCAGACCAAAACAAATGCCATTTGGTGGACAAAGTGCAGACCTGGGGATGAAAGCACATGGGCGAAGCAGAATGTGTTTGTCTCTTTCAGCCTGTTTCTCATTTGCTCACACACACTGCCTCTTCCTACAGCGCTACCTCACATGTGTTTTTGTGATTATGTGGTGCCTCAGGTAGCATATGTGCGATGGGGCTGTCCGGCAACAGGAATCCACGGGCCGCCTGCTCCGTTATGCTCGCTCGCTCTTGCTGTCAGGTCGGGCAGGTCGAGTAGTGTTATATTTAAAAATGTGATAGGAGTGGGAATTGTCATCCCTTTGTGGACCTTGGTTTGAGATTTTTCAGGAAGAATACGCCTGTTTCATCCGCATAAATCAAAAACCGCCTCGAGTGCAGTGTCTTGTTCCCGTTAACTGACATGTCAAAGGTTTGCTGAAAACTTCCCCACCCAAACAGATGGATGATCTGACACAAATACAAACTGCAAACACTCTGTCCAGACAACAGCTGGATTTGGTGACTTCAAATCTTCTCTCATCTCTCTGGTATCCCTTGGTATAAAGTGATCGCAGACCAGCTGGGTGGGTAAACATGAGTAGCCTCCTAACATGACGTTACATGAATTAACAGTAACAGGTTTAATCAGATTTGAATGGTTTACTGGCGCTGCTGTCAAACACTGCAAACATGTAATCCGGGAAGTCCCACAGTGTGTATATATCAGGTCTTTAATTCAAGGGTTTTAGGCTGTTGGGCACCTTTAAAGCCAAAACAGTGCAGAACATGCTAACAGGAAGGACACTTTAAAAGGTCTAGTGTGTAGGATTCAGTGCCATCTAGTGGTGAAACTGCAGATTGTGCTAAGTAAGTACAACAGTGGCTAACCCGAAAATGCAAAAAAACGCAAATTGCCTTAGCTTGAGCCAGTGTTTGGTTGTCTGGGCTACCGTAGAAACAATACACCCTCCTTAAATACCACACACCAGACCTTTACGAGTCACGTCTGTGTCTACCAGGCCGCTAGGAAAGCCGCTTAGCCCTGCAGACAATATTTCCCAGTGGCTACTCGCAGTATTGCAGCCAAAAAAGCATTTTCCCCATACACTACCAGACATCTGTTAAACTGTTGACAGGACGCCTCGAACTGCAGATAAGGTCAGTTACGACTCTTTATCTTCTGAGTTTTTGATCCAGGAGGTTTTGTATTTGCAAAGGTCTGTGGGCCCAGCAGTGACTCAAGGGCGATGCCAGCAAGAGAAATGCTACTGTGCATATTCAGCAGGCTGCGTACTGCAAAAGTAAACCTGGAAGCTAGAATTTATTTTTGGCTCATGTGCTAGGTGGGCGCCATCTTGGGTTCCAGTGTCTAGGTATTAGATTACACATCTATGGTTTCTACCTGACAAGTGTAGGTATGTTTTGTTTATAGTGTAAATCGCACTCCAACAAAAAGGGAAATATCTGGCTCTGTAGCTGCTGAATGCTCCGCTCCAGGGATTTCCCTGCTATTATTCGGATTAGCGCAGCCATGCAGTGGAAACGCTGAATGTTTTAGCGCTGCGCCTGGTCGAGCCGACAGGTAGACAGTAAATGTGGGGCTGGCAGGAGGACACTGATTGACCCAGGAGACAGTTCAGTTTTAGTAAGTTTAGAAACATGAGAGTATCCATAGCTCTCGTGCCATTTAAAAGTGAATTATATTACTTTTCTCCTTAAATATATTTTGTCCCTTGAATAAGTCTGTGATTACATAATCTCTATAAACAGATAATATGTTGACGAGTTAGCTTTAGGTTAGCTTTTGAGGTTTGTGGGAGTGAGAGCCGTAAGACTGAACCAAATCAGTAAAGTTGCGGGCCATAAAACCAAAACAATCAGCTGAAGGATGCTAAAATGCTTTGTAGAGCTGAGCTGACCATGGTAACACTTGGATTCATGACCACAAGCAGCTATCAGTGCAGCTTTAGGTAAGCAACGACTCAAGTGACTGTCTCAGACTTGGCCAGAATGACTCTTGGCAGCTACTTTAATATTATATACAAAAGCAGAGTAAAAGAAGGCGAGGCTGTGGCTATTTCCTGGAAACACCAGTGCCAGCTGAAGTTGGATGTATCAGTAGAAAACATTTATTACTTTACTCCTTGTGAGCAGTAGTAAAAGTTGAGAACCCCCGCCTCAGCCTGCAATAACTGACATTAACAAAAAGTCCTGCAGGCAACAGAGAGAGGTGACAACCTTTGCAGCGAGGAAAAATATTCACATTCGCACTCTGCTCTTTTCCATTTGTTTTACGGCCTCTCATTAATGGCTGTTGAGAAGAGCTCGGGATTGGTCCAAAACCAATATAGTGTCCTCTGGAAACAAGTCTTTCCACGGAGAGGGAAAGAACAGGGCGACAAGAGAGGACATATCAGTGCGGTGAAAACACACACACACACACACTCACACATCATCTTTCAGTTTGGATTCATGTGTGTTTACAAGTCCTGTAAGAACTAAGACAAATTACCTGCACCTTGGCCTTGAAAGAGACGTATGTTACGCTTTAGGGGTAAAAAGCAAGAAAACACACACTTGGACGTGGATGCAGATTTATGTACATGCACACACAAACACCTAGTGAGTGCACACACACACACAAACGCCACCCACCAGTCATATTTTCCCCTAAAGCATACTTTCCATATTTTTTCTGATGACATAAACCAACTCCAAGGTGTGTGTGTTGTTTTTTTCATACCAACCCATTAGTCTCTCACATGTCATTACCCGCCGTACTCCCTGCACAAACAGGAAAACATAATCTTGTGGATTATTTTAAATCGGAATAACAGGATTCTAAATTCAGATCGATGTCTCTCCTGATCTCGGATCTGGTCGCACGTCTTAAGTGATTTAAGAGACTTCAGGAGAAAGAGGTAATATTTTTCTCCTTACAGATCTTACAGGAATTTATTCATCCTTTCAGCCGAGGCCAAAATGTCTCGTAATCCCACTCACGTCCTGTCCAGCACATCAGTCATCATCGTGGAAAAGCTTTTAGTCACACAACCACTCCAAGTCGACCTGGAAAAGTAAACAAGGCAATTACGAGGGAAAAGGGGAAGACAGAATTCCCAGAAAGCTTTGCATCAAAACAGGCTCTGGCCCGGCTCTGACCTGCGCGCAGCCAGACGGTGTCTTGTCTGGTGTGTATTTGCGGGTATGTATGCTTGTTTTTGTGTTTGCACGTGTGAGTGAGTCTGCAGGGGAACTGGTGACAAACTGCAGACAGTTAGATCTCAGCTGGGGTCAGAGGGGGGCTGTTTTCCAGCACTCCTGACTGTCTGCTGAATCACCTGGACATGTATTTAGACCACATTCTCATCCAAAGCACATGTGAAAAAAGCCTAAATCCAAAAATCTGCCTTTTCAAGCAAACTACAGAGGCCTGTGAGAGTCAAACCACATAGTCCAGACAAGTAAAATTTCCGCCTCTGTCCCACGAGTGTTCACATGAAACTTTCTACGCTTATAAAGTAATTTTGTACCTCTTAACAGCTGCGATGCTTGGACTGAATCCAGCTTTGCCCTCACACTTGACAAATTGATGCACTGAAGCTAAATCTAAACACGAAATCCGGATGTAGGGCACGAATTGTGGTTTCTGCGTGCATCTGATAAATGACTCCCCACTGAAACATACCTAGAAACTCTTCTGACCACATCAACCGCTTCGCCTCGGTTTTTGCTTTTGCAGCAGTATTTCCCAACTGTGGGGGAACATGTGTGAGTGCGAGGGCAGTAACGCGGATTGAAGCATGCAGCTGATTGGGCATGACTGGCCCGTCATCCACGGTAATCACAACCTTCTGGACAAGAGGGATGAATGTATGGAGAAATGGAGGAATAGCGAGGGCATGGTTTGGCCTTGTTTAATATTCACCCATGCATTCCTATACCATAATGTACTTTAGCAACAGTCACGCAGTCATTTAAATATGATCCTGAGAAAGTGTGACGAAGGCAGCGTGTAGGAGAAAGAACATATGCTTTCACACACATGACAGAAGCCCTGTGAGACTAAATGTACAGGCTGTCGCTCCTTTAAAGGGCAGTTTTTGGTGGCATGGATCCAGATCTTAGAAATTATGATTCAAATATTCAGAGCACAAAAAGCCAATTGAATCAGGTTTCTGAAAGCCGGCGCTGACTGATTTACTGCCTGACATACTGACCTGATGAACTGACTGTACTGAGCAGCTGCTGCAGGCAGAAAGAGCCCCGTTTTTCTCCGCAGACCAGACACGAAGTCAGAAACAATACAGAGTTAAGCTGCCCGCAGACTCACACACAGCAATGTGTACATCACGCAGAGACACCACCAGGGACTCTCCCTGCTCTGACACAATCAGCAAGGCACCTCCTGACCTCCGACTAAGATAAAAGCTGTCATTATTGACATTACTGTCATTTGAGCCTTCAACCTGACACTTCAGAGACATTTCTCCAAACCTCTGCTTTGTCAGCAGAGACAGCTTGCGTCCATTATGTCTGTCTGTCTCCAAGATGAAGGGGGCTGAGGCCTCGAGTGACCTGCTCTCACCTTCTTTTCTTTCTGCCTGATAATCTCATGGAGCCATGGTGCTCACACATAGGAGCAGAAGTAGTGTGACTCAAACTAGGGACCTTGAGGGGTACCAAACTCCTCCTAAAATAGTTCAAATAATGTAGAATTGTCGAAGCAGCCTGGTTTAAGTTTAAAGATTTTCACTTACAAATGACTGACTGATGTCACACCTTAAGGTGACACCAATACCAATAGAATACTTCATTCGATACCTTTTTGTAATTCAATACCCATCGTGTGAATGCAAGTATTCAGTTGCGTAATAAGCCATCTGACACCACAGGTGTGTAGTATACACAAGGCTGGGTATCAGTACTTGCTAAGTTTAAGGTATCGACCAAAATAACCCAGCAACAAGTTGTACAGAAACTTCTCCAGTCAAACAATAACCTGAATTCGATTTTTTTTCTACCCAGATCTGGAATAAAATGACTATTTATATGGTTTTGCTCACAGCCAATCACCCAAAGTGTTGGGAGTCGGTAGCTCAAGGTGCCGAGATGCCAACAAAATGTTAGAAAGTACAGTTTACTACATCTCTGTGGCGTCTGGTGCCATTATACACAACTAAAGGCTTCAATTTACATAATGGGTATGGAATGTAGTTGATAGAAAAGTATTAAATGAAGTGCTCTATTAACAATCGGTGTGATTTTAAGGGTACTGAAATTGGTACTGGTATCGTAATTCGATGTCCCAAGTGGCATCTCCACACGCCCAACTGCCAACTCTGTCAAATACGCCGCGCTATACTTCACCGCACCCCAGACTCCATGGGTTCAAGTTGGTGCGGCAGTGTGCCATCAAACATGTAAGAACATGGGTTATTTTGGTGGAAATCTTAAAGGTAACGAATACCAATCAAGTGGCAACCTCCAGCGCTGAAAAATGAATGTTAAAATGCCTAACTTTAAAAAAACCAACATGTTTAAAGCCTACAAAAAACAATTATGGTCCCGGCTCGTCCCTCTCCTCCGAGTATGGTCCCTTCTGGCTCCAGAAAACCAAGATGGCGACACCAAAATGCCAAACTTGTGGCTGCAAAATAGGAGACCGCAAACTAATGGGTGCCATACTCAGGCCTGATGATTAGCATTTGCTCAGTAAATCTCTACCCAGTCCAAAGACAGCAAACCAAGCACCTAACCAGAGTTGAGTAGGAATACTTAAACCCATATAGCTTGTTCCACCAAGGAAAGTAAATGCAAAGTAAGGTAAGATTCAAAAACACAGTTATCAAATAATGTAAGAATTCTTATGGACAAAGGAAATGGTCAATTAGCTCATTAGCTGCTAATGTGCTAAGTGCTAGCTGCTTAGATATATTGGGAGACAGTCTTTAAACTTGAATACCAGGTGTCCCATCCAATATAAATCCTGAATGGAAGCATAGACTGTGGGATGTGTTGAGACCCTAAAAGCTGGGGTATTTGTCAAATGAACAAGTTTGCGCGAATGTTGCTATACTAGAGTGGTTACTCATTCTGAATAGCCACATTCAAATGAAGCAAAAAATGTGCAAATGGTGATATCAGTGCATACTTTAGGATAGTCTACTTCACTGTTCACTTTAAAAATGGCAAAGTTAGTTGTGTAAAGACTAAAAAAAGAGTTTGAGAGGTAAGTTCGTATCCTGCCTACCTTTTCCTTCTTAATAATTTTATAAAGTTATAAAAACAGAAATACTCTGACAGAAAATTGAAGCCCTGAAATGGATAATCCAGGGTCACTGAGTGAAGTCCCATCCCCCAAACACTGGCTGCTCCCATCAGGTCTTTGTGGGTATGCTGACAGATTGACATGCCAGACGGCCTCTTAGCATGCAGCTGGAAACACAGAAAAACAGCAGCGAGCGCTCTCTTTCACTCTCTAACAAGCCGGGGGCAGGAAAACACACCTATACTCCTCTCCTGCTAAGAGACATACTAGGAGCACATGGGGTCGGAGAAAGGCGAGCAGTGCGGTGCTGAAAGATTTGTAGAAGATGAGGCATAATGTGAGATGGAAAGGTGAAGGGGGACTGAGGCAGCGAGTTAAGAATGAAAGGGAGAAGAGAGAAAGGATGTTTAGGAACGGAGTCCTGAAAGATGAATTTGGGAGGAAAGAGGAGCCGCGCAGTGACGGATATATGTTTGATGAAATACAAGGTGTTGGCAAAGTGAGAGAAAAGGAATGTAAAGAGAGCAAATCACTGAACCAAGCAAGACAAAGCTCTCAGCTGTGTGGTCTCAACTCCTATTTGAAAGGATCGGAGGCCTTGCTAAGAACGCAGGCCTCTTCTAGTCTGTGTTCAGCTATTTGATCCCAAGAAGTGCCACATTAAAACAAATTCACTTGTTTTCTTTCATCCACTGCTAAACTTGCCGACCCCGTCCTGTCTGACCCATTTAAACCCACAGTCTTCGAGGGTTACTACGGTGACCACTGTCTCACGCTGATGTGTCTGATCAGTCCAAGTGTCAGCTTCTGTCACATGACTTGGACTCGAGCCAGACTTGAGTCACAAATGTGATCACTTTGATTACTCATAATCAAAAGAAAAGCAAACAAGACCTATACATTTATTTTATGGAGAGGTGTCAGAGCGAGGGGGCTGCCTTGGACAGGCGCCTCAAGCAGTTGGGGGTTTCGTGCCTTTGCCCAGTGCCCAGGAGGTGAACTGGCACCTCTTAAGTTATGAGTCTACGCTCCATACTTGGTCCATACATGGACTTGAGCTGGCAACCCTCTGGTTCCTGAGCCAAGTCCCTATGGACTGAGCTACTACCGCCCATTGACACCAGTAATACCAATAATTAAAACTTATTTAAAAAGTGCCATGAGTCAATTCATTTCCCTTCTTTTCCTAATTCCCCAAATCCACTTCTTCATCCAATCAAGCTGCAGGAGAGAACCATAAAGAACTACTGTTTCGTTACTGAGCCCCAGTCGGAAAAAAATATATCAAAGATAATTTCCTTGCCAAACAAAAACTACACGGATATGAACAAAAACTGAAATCCAGCAAAACGTGTGGGTCGAAAAGAAGCACAACTTCTAACAAACTTGTTTTCACCAATAAGAACAAAAAGGGTTCTCTGTTGTAAAAATGGAATTACATTTGGTGAACAGCACATTGTGACTTGTTTAGGACTCGAAACACAAAGTTAAGAACTACGAGGCTGACTTGGGACTTGAGTCTTACAGATGACACGCACAGCGATGACTTGGTCATGTATCCTTCAGCTTAGGCCAGATTCATGTTTGGCCATTTACAGGAATCTGAATATCTCAAACTACATAGAGTGTCACTGCTGCCACAAATAATCCATTTGCTTAAATATTAAAAGTTATCCATAGAAAAAAAGGCCATGAAAGATGGGTGTAATCATTCACTTTGCGCCCAAGATGCTTTGCAAATATGAGCAAATGAGGCCCCAACCACAAATTCAAGAATGTCTTTCTGGTCCGTCGGATTATTTCCCCATTGTATTAAGATTAATGGGAAATATTCAATTGAAAATGTCAATTTTCTTCTGATAAAATTTCAACCAGGCCTACGTTAACATCTCGAGATATTAGACCTTTACTACAACTTAATTTTTATCCTAATATTATGGATTTTTTTGTTGTAATTTTGTCCTTTTTAATTATAATATTTCCACATTAATTCCATAATATCCATTCTGTTATATGTGTTATTTACAAATTTTAAAGTTGTGTTATTTTCTTTTTTTTTTGGTTTACCAAAGCCAAAGATAGTTGTCATCACTCTTTAATAGAATCAATATGTTGAATATAATGCATTTACTTTTGCATATCAGTTTTAATAGGTTAAGACATTGCAACAGGAAGAACTGTTGGATAGTTTGAAAAGCCGTGAGAAGAATCTCGTTAGCTCTGTGCCATCACTTGTCAGATTATTGGCAGAGAAACATTAATGTCAACATAAATTCTGCTCCTGCTTGTTACATTACAGATGAACACACAACCGACGCTATCAAAGCACATATAGGATATCTGTTAATGATGTTTTTCGTCTACATGTTTCTCCCTTAATCTGCCTCAACTCATAAAGAATGTCTCAGGGCCGTCAGCTGTGTAAGTGCACATATCAGGCTTTTGAAATACAACCTAAAAAACTGAGGCCTGAGGCAGATCTGGCAGAGCCACATGTTTGACATATCTTCAGCCAGGAACATAAAGCACATACCTGCGAGAGCATTTTTACACATTCAGTGTCTTTATCAAGTTGCAGCAGGCTGTTAAGTTGCAGGCGTAAAAAAAGCAAAAAGACCTCGAGGAATTCGGCAGCAGACATATTTTTCGACTGTCACGCAGAGGGAAAGTGGGATGATTTGTTTTGACGTTTATTGAACGCCGGCAGGGGTGGGAAAGAGGTGAATCCAGGGCTGTATTTCTGTCAACCTGCTGGAAAACGTCCGCCCACTTTCTAGTAAAGGTTGAGGTCAACTGCACAGGCCTTGTGAATGATTGCAAGGACGTTTTGCATGATGGAGATTCCTCAGCATGAGCACTTAGGAGAGATTTCTGATTTGAGGCTGGAATGGTTGCAGGGATCAGGGACCAGGGAGGGTAGATGTGAGCGATTGGTAGTCAACATCCACAATGTGATACAGATGCTGAGAGAAAGTGATGTGCAAAGTCAATGGTACCACGAAAACAATTACAGCAACTGCTTTGCCTGGCAACCTCAAGTTTTCAGGAAGTAACTGCTCCTGGTCAGGAAATAGTCTACGTCAAAACCGTTCATAAAACAACAACTTGTTCCTACACTGGTGTTTCTGGACAGAGTAAACAAACAAGATACAACTTATGGGTGCACGACAATATCGGCACGTCATCTGTATCGGCCAATATTCATATCGGCATTGCAGTGACTCACTTGTTGGAAGACCTGTTTTATACACCATTGTGGACTGCTGACTCCTTACTCCTCTGAACAGGCCGGTAGGGGCTGCAAGTTCTCGGCAAACCAGCTAAAAACAACATGCCTGACTGTTTGTTACAGGCCACATTTCGACCTTTATCCTGGCTCAAAAACTGACATCCACAATAAAGTTTGATCTCATTTTGAATCAAGGCATCTGCAGATTATATCAATACCAAATATGTTATGATCTACTAAAGCTAGACACGATACAAGATGAATAAGTCAATTGTTTTTGTTATCTTCCCCGCCATCTTGACTATGAGGACGCCGGGAGGGACAATTCCACCAGGCGCAGCTGCCGTAGATATGACCCAGTTTCGTTCTGTCTGCCACAATGTGTCTGCTGATTTTGTAGACTTATAGATTTTGATGTTTTGGTCATTTGTCCTTGATAGCAGGTTATTTTTGTCTATTTTAGTTGTGTTTATTGTTGTTATTTCCTGTAGCCTACAGACAAAGTTAATACCGTTAAAAGTCCAGTTATGTATTAAAAAGATTTGTGGCTGTGTTTTAGTTATCAAAAATACAGTGCTCGTTAGAGGGGAAATCATTCTGCTCTGAGTGCAGTCCTCTGGTTTCTCCTGTTTCCAGTCTTTATGCTAAGCTAAGTTAACCACCTCCTGTCTCTGGCTACATATTTACCCAGTGCACTTCCTGTACAATCCCAGACAGTTTCGACTTTGTAGGACTATGACGAGGAGGAGGCCAGACATGGCGTCTTACAAAACCTCACCGGCATGCAGACTGATTTCACACCGGTTTATCAGCCAACTAGAGCAATGCCCAGTCTCTGAACTTTGCTCAGTCAGCAGTCGGGATCAGGCCTCAGTCTGGAATAATCCGATATTCATTAACATCGACTAATGGGATGGAAAATACGATGAGTGTGCGGTGAGCCAGTGTGGCAATGTTTGGTCTTGAAACTGTAGCAGGTTCCTTTAATTGCAATTTGGGAAATGTTGCAAAGTTTCCTTTCTAGCTCGGAGAGAGGCGTAAGAACGAGAACATGAGAGTGCTGGACTTTCTTTCCTCCAGCCTGCTCATACATGGCGCATACTGTACAAGCTCACACATACGTGTACTTCCTTTCCTGGACCTCACGCTCTTTGATCCTGAGCCTGTCTGCTGGTATGACTTGGCACATCTGGCACTGTGCCCCTGCTGCCCTCCGCTGTGCTTTCCCTGGAAGAGGAGGGAGGGGGATGGAGGGAGTGAGAAAGGAAGGGGAAAAAGGGAGAGCTGTAACTTTGCACCTGCAGAACTTGGGACCTGTCTGGAGGCCAAACTGTCGATTGCAATGTGGGGAATTTACCTGGACATAGTTTTCTTCACCTCCCATATTTCTCTCTCTGTCTCTCAGGAGAGATTAGCATCACTTCACTCCTCATGTTGGCATTTTGTGTGACACACACACACACACACACACCCTCAGTTTGACTTCAAATCCACCGCCCTCTCTCAGGGCTGCCATAAAACCACAAAACACTTCAAAGTGGCCTTGCTTCCCAGAGTCCCTTGCTGCTCTGACATCACTTACTGCCTGTTTTCACAGCTGCAGCTCTCGATGCCAACGCAGCCCACTCCTCACACTGCTGCTCTCTTCCGCTTCAGTGTGTGTGTGATTGAGGTGTGTGTGTGCGTGTGTGTGTGTGTGGGGGGGGGGGTGTTTATGTCTGAGGGTCATGTCTCATGGATAGGATGGTGTGTTTGTTGGCAACAGAAGGACTTCACAAGTCAGGGTGTTTTTTACCCGCCCTTCACAATAAGATGCGGTTGACCATCATCCATATATCGTGCAGAGATTAAGAAATGGGGTTGTGACTGCTGGTACAAGAAGCAGAAGTCAGTGGGCTGTGGTGCTACACTGACTAAACCCACATCTGCTTCACTTCCTCGTTCTATGGAGCCTGTTACAAAATACAAAGTATGAAAGAAGCCCCATCAACAGGACACTTCAGCACAACATCCCCAACTCTGGCCTTGAAATAGATGCTTCTTGCTACAAGATATGTACTCACTCCTTCCAGAAAAGGTCTGACTCAAAGAGCAGCCCTCCCATGTGCTAGCTCTAGATTTGAACTACTTTATTTTAAAGCCAATATCGGCCAATGCCAATGCTGTGCCGATATTATCATGCATCCCTAAGAGGGGGTTGGGTGTTCAATACGAAGCCAAACATCACAGTGGACTGGTGACGACTTGGTGTTGCTAGACTCAGCAGCTGGTCTTAAAGCATGAAACCCGGCTCAACGACTACCTCGACTGCCAGCTTAGTGCAGAACAACAGCTGGTCTGGCTACCAGGGCTGGGTACTGAGAAAGTTTTGGTGGTACTACTGAGTCCCGATTCACTTTAAATTCATCTGTGCCAAATGTTGCACTCTGGGGTGAGAACGCCGGGTTTAGACAAGAGGAGTAAATGCCTTCCTGGAGCCTGGAAGCCTGCCACAGAGCTCCAAGGCTGGCAATGTCTGGTCTATTGTTTTGTTTTTATTTTAGTTATGAATAACAGTAATACCCAGACATACGCACACAGCCACACACAAGCACACTGACGAGACAAAAGATAAGCTCTCTGTGTGATTAGAAAAGGGCAGCAGAGCAGAACTGCATGTTAGTCTACTGAGTCACCCTGCAGCTTGTTAAAAATGTCATGTGGAGAAAGTATGGATTAAAGGTACTGTTGGGTACTGGTACCAAATTCCAGGTATCTGTAATCAGTATTTAGTCAAATGTGAACGGTACCCAACCCCACAGTCGACTATGCATCCCGAGCCAAGATGGTGTCAGCGAGCCATTCAGCAACCAGAGCACTTTGATCAGCCAGCACTGTTGCAGGGACTGCGAGGGTAGGAACACAGTGAATCATCTCGTCTTTCTTGCCTTTAATTCCTGCCTTTGATCAGTTCTTCTTGCGGTGTGATGCCGTTGGCACAGGTTGCTGATACACGCTATTTTGCCGGACAAATGCAAAAAAATCAAACTGATTAAAGCTCATATATTGGACCGGACTAGCAAAACCAGAACTCGACCCAGCCTCCAGGGGTATGAAAGTGGCGCCTTACTGGGCAGTTTCTTCTTCTTTGTCCCGGCTGTCGTAAGGAGAACATGTACCAAACTTTTTCACACTAAGGCAGCGACAAAGCAGTTAAAAAAAAGTCTAAACTGCATGATATGCTGTGCACCCACTTGTCCAGCACCATGACAACCGAGAGGGAATCATCCTCCTCTGCTCCATCCCTGCTGTCTGATGTCAGCTTTTGGGTCATCCCGTCCTGGCATGGTGGAGATTCCCATTATGTCACCGCTCCCCTGGGAGGGGGGGAGGAAGGCAGAGAAGCTGTCGTCACCCGGTTCTCCCAACAGATAATGGACACCCAGAGCCGGCTGTCACACGAGAGACAGTGGCATGACTGAGTGAGGGACAGTTTGGCTCCTTACATCACTACAGCAGACAGCAATGCTCCAAAGCTGTGTCACCGCGATGAACTGCGAGACGCTTATGAGACACGGCATTATCCTGCAGGCCTGGATGATGTGCTCAGCCGGAGTGGCGTCTCTTGACAGTCGTCACAATGCACAATGATGAGCTTTCATGACTGTTTGGACCATTGTGGGCAAGAAACAAAAAGTGATACTATGAGAGTTTCTCTATGGGCTGCTGTGACCAAGAAGATGATATCAGATGATGTTTTGTGGATGATGCGTGAGGTCAAAAATAAGGAGACCAAAGGAAGTAAGTCATATCCTTTTCTTTCTTCCCTTATCCCTGTCTTCCTCACACCTCCAGTATAGTCTCTGTGTGTCTATATGTGAAGAGCTCCCCCCACAGGTCAAGAAGGGAAAAGCAGCACTTTTTTCTCTTGGATAATGTGGTAAACATCTGTTGATCAGCTCTGTGCACGCTATATTTGAACAGTGCTGTCCCACAACAGATAAGTCTGTGCATGACCCATCAGTTAAACATCCCAGGGGGAAAGTATGTTGTTGTTAGGTGTTGCTTGCTCCTGTCAGTCCCCTCATTTGGCAGACAAACCACAAAAATGATCAGGCAGAGGTGTGACAGTCAGTTTGTAACTGTATACTCAGATTCCTCCAATGCACGCTAATGGTATCCTGCTTTATTCCAGCTGGTGTGCGCTGGCACGCATAACAGTGGAAAGTGCACAGCTAAGTCTGCTGAGTGGAAGTCTGTCAGTAGGCCAGTGAGGCAACGGTCACAGGAAGTCCATCGAGTTCAGCCACAAGCGAGATTAAACCTCTTTTTCTCTCCTCTTTGCATGACTCCACAAGCGAGATTATTTGTGCGCCCAAGTTATTTCTTCCCTTCCTGTCTTTAATCTTTATCTCTCTTGTCTTCCTCAGGACCAGTCCGAGACCACAGTTTTGTTAGCGCAATCAAGATGCAAAAAGCACTCAATGAACCCATTCATTCTTCACATAAATCACGCTAAGGGCCTGTATGTCTCACAGACCACACACCCTTCACATACTGCAGCTGTCAGCAGATCCTGGAGGATCGAGTCGTGGGGAGGTTGTTGGTTTGTCTGATGCTCGGCCCATTAGCAAGCTTGGTCACCAGATTAACTATATTTACACAATACTTAATGTGGCGTGAGTCAAAGAAGGTGTTGCACGCCCTCTCATGTAAGAGGAGTGCATGAATATGTTGACGTTTGCAATCAGTTCGTCTTCTGGCTTCTCAGTTTTAAAGATTTTCTGACAAACAGTGAAATAGAAGCACGATATCGCTGCTTTCATTGCTTAACGTTTGTGTACACCACACTGCAGTTTGCATCAGTGTCAGTAAGTGATTGGTGAACCCACTGTTAGTGTTTTGCGCTGTTTGTGTTTGCCACATGAGAATTCATGTCTGTAAGAAGAAACATGAGTAACTGGGCTGGAAATGGTACTCGCTGCCAAGATGTCCTCATGTGACTCAAACAGCAGGTCACACCAGGACAGAGACAAACAGATGCTTTTGAATGTGGCGTGTTAATTTGTTACGGCGTCTAATTGTGAAACCCACAACTCCCCGAAAGACAAATATTATGTCATTCACATCTGGAAGGTTTTGGGTCTTCAGAGCTTCCAGAAAGTTGAATTCAGAGTAAACGCAGACATCTCTGAAGATAGGAAGAGGCGCCGATAAGAGTTCACACGGGAGGAAGCCGCTCTGGCTTCGGAGGGATGGAAGGAAGCAGGAATGATAGATATGATAGGAATGACAGAAAAGGGTTCGGAAATAAGTGTATAAAAAGATAGAGCATAGGTCATGGAGGCAGCAGGGGGAAATTGGCACTGAGGCAAAGAAACTTAAAGGGATTCTTTGCGGATCAAGCAGATCAAGAAAGAGACCCGCCCATCTCTCCCTCTCTCAAACTCAGACTGAATTTTAAAACAAGGCCGCACTGATCAAATCTGATCAAACTTCTGCTGCTGTGTTGCCTACTTCTCACCTACACTGTCTTTGGAAACATATTTTAATGTAATGTTTAGCTATAATGCCAGAGTTTGTGAACAGGAAGTGGGCACAATACTGTTTCCTGTATTGTGTTCATGGAAAGTACAGAGATCAAACAGTGAAACTAAGCAGCACTGATCAGATATGAAACAAGATTCTGTCACTGCGTCGCCTGTTTCTCATCTAAAATGTTTTCGGAAACATATTTTAGCTTGCTTTATTGCTCCGATGCAGTGCATTGCATTCTGGTAGTCTGGTAGGTTTGCTATCTCTTGAGCAAAAGCTATTGTCACAGTCCTTTTTCTCTGTTTCCTCTGGTCAATTTCAGAAGTATTTGCATCTTTTTACTGCAGTAAAATACTTCTGTCAGGGTGCAATTAAGTTGAATAAAGTCCAGTGAAAGTCAAAATCTGGAAAAACTTAGGTTCAAAATGCAATAAAATAACATTTAATATAATTTTTAAACGCCCAAAAAGTCCCAGGACGTTGGTTCTCTTTGGTCTTTGCAGATCAGCAAAGCACCTGAACAGGTTTATGCATCAAACTTGGCATTTCTTTGTTTTCTTATTCGTAATCAGTCACTTTAACCAGAGATGAAGGTGACAGCTGGAGCTGCTTAGTATTGGCTCAAATCATCAGGTTGACTCACTTCAGGTTCGTTTGATGTCTGTAAATTGAACTCCCCTGTGCAGCTGTGCAAAGCCTGAACTCCACATATTGTCCTAAAACCCTGATGCACACCTCCATCTGAGTTCATCTTTAGATGTTCTCAGTTATGTTGATTGCTGTATATATTTGCTGTAAAACTAGTGTGATGAACAGCTGAGCAGAGAATATATTTCCCTCCTTCAGTCACACTGCAGACACACCGCTTTCACCTCCATTCAGAGAGCTCCACCTGCTGCACAGCCACCACACATCAACCATCACCTCCAGGCTGCATCTCTTTGCTCAGGCTGCCTCCTGCTGGTCGGTAGAGGAACTGCAGCGCCCTGCTGTATCTGAGTGCAGCCAACACCAGGAGGCACAAAGGAGCAGCTGTCTGAAAGTAGGGCAGCAAATACTGAGAATTCTGTCCAGAGGCCTTGCTTCACTTTGCTCTCACCACTCACCCTGATGTGTGTTTCTCTCCTCTTATTCTCTGTTACTGAAGCCAGAGTTACTCGCAATAAAGAAAGTCAGAGATGGATGTTTACAGCTCTGAGTAGAGGCACAAATTTATGATGAATGGTCACAAGTTTTAATGTAGATGTCCGCATCAGAACTTTATTCTATATCTGCAAATATCTGCACACTCTCATCATCTCAGCCAGCTTCAACCCCGAGGCTGCTCTTCCTCCATATCCTCAGGAATGTCTAGCAGTGTGTATCCCACCTGTGACACACACACACACACACTAATGTAATAGAGATGCCATTGTCTTCTCATACAAGCCAGACTTTGGGATGTACACATCGTCACGTGGATTCAAGCACTGGTCAAGGAAATGCTTTTGTGACAAGCCTCCTCCTGTTTGTTTCGTCCAATTCCAGATTTTTTTTTCGAAAATTCTCCCTCGCATTCGCATCCACGCAAACGCCCACGCTCCCTCCTTTAACACGCAGATTCGAATGAGATAAAATTTTAAAGCCCCTTCTGGGAAAGTTGGGCATATCCCCACACACACACACACACACACACAGAGTGGTGGCAGGTGGATGTTTGGCTTGACGTTGGGTGGGTGAGGCTGTAATGGCAAAAGCAGGACAGATTGGAAAACCACACCCAGAGGGGACAGGGAGAGGAAGGCCGGGGCAGCTGAAAGGCTGCAGAGGCCCAAATGGGAGAAACAGGTGAGTTAATGTGTGTGTGTGTGTGTGTGTGTGTGTGTGTGTTAGCAGGATTCTTCTCGTGCAAGGTAATGACTAAAGGAGAAAGGCTGGCTTTAAAGGATGAGTAAGAGCTCATAAAAAAAGAGGGGAAAGAGGCTAATAGGAGTAAAATGAGAGGTCAACAGGAAGTCACGCTTTTATATCTTCACCTCTTCTTCACCTATCAATTCATCAGTCCGGCTTTAACCTGCTGGAGATGAAAGGAAGAAGGTTTCAATATAAGATTCTATACATCTCTGCAGAGCCCTACATGCCCACATCTATATATGCAAACAGTAGCTCCCATGCCATCAAAGCCCTCATTGTTTCCTTCCTTATCACTTTCCTCTCTGCTGTTTTCCCCTTCCTGCACTCTCTTACCTGCCCTTATCTCCTCTCCCTTTCATCTGGGCAGAGGCCTCCGAGCACCGCAGACAAAGAGAACAGAGGAGGAGGGAGGACGGAGCAGCAACAAGGGGGCATGAGAAGAGAGAGGAGACGAGGAGAAACACAGAGGAGACGGAGAGTAAGGCCGCCTTATCGGAGATGATGCACACACATACACACACGTTTGCGCACGCACACAGGGGCCATTGTTCGGCGGGGGCCCTGTGATCACGGAGGCTGAGACTGATGAACGCGTGGCCCCTCTTTCCTCCTCTCTCCTCCTTTCATCTCCTCGTCTCCTGCCGCTCAAAGGAGTTCTCTTCCTCCTCGACTTTCTGTCCTATCACTGAAACCATTGGAGTTTTTCCTAACGTCACCAAACTCACTTGCATTTTTCTGTTTGTGCCTTTGATTCTTAATGAGTTATTATTGTTATTTTTACTTGTTCCTGTAATTGTATCGCAGAAAACAAACAAACAACAAAGCAGCTAAAGCATCACAACAGGGATCGTAACTCTTTAGAAAAGCTGCCATGAAATCAGGAATTTTAGGCCACAACAATCCCAAAAAGAGCCCACAAAATCCTGGCAGGTCTTGCAAGTCCACATATTTATGGTGCGGAAAGCCCTTGTTAGATTTTCCTGACATCAGTCTGCTTAATGAGCAGCGATTACAGAGTGGCAAAATGGAGCTGGAAGAGTCGGGAAGTGTCAACCTTAATTTTGGATCACAGTTTCCTCGGATCAACATGATTGGACAACGTCACAAAAGTGCTGAGCCATCATAAAGTCCACACAAGATGATTTTGGATCCCAGAGAGTTGCAAAGAAAACACTGTCGCACTGAAACAATGTCTGCTTATGTGGATTCCACACAAAGCCCCAGTTGAAGCACCTCAGTGTTTTGACATCCGCTTACCCCGGTTGCCATGAAGACGGCAGCGCCTCCTTTCTGCACATTCCCAACGTCTGTCATGATGGACAGGAAGTGGCACGTGAGGAATGTGCGAAGAGTGGTAGCACAGATATGTCCAACAACGTCCCATTACCCAGAAGTCCCTGACCCCTGCGCTGCGACACTGTAACCTTTCAACTCTTCTGACAGGACGTGCTTTCATCACGCACTGACAGATGGTCAGGTACAAGGAGAGACGTACGGTGTTTGTTGATCTCAAACTGGCAGGCGTTATTTTCATGCCATTTGTTTCATCTTAAAGCATGCACATCTATGTAACCCTCACCCCAACCCCGCTGGCCCGAAGTATAAACAAAAATTTTACAGGATGAGTAATAAATGCCTGAATTTAAACTGTTCCATCAATAAGCCCGAGAACACTGAACATGACCCAATGGAGATGTTTCATACTCTTCCCTCTTTCTGTCATCCCTCCATCTCTCCGCTCTTTGATTGGCAGGAGGAATGTGGCAGGAATCTCGGCAGAATGTTGTGATATGCTTGGCGGACATGGCGTCGCCATGGAGACGGGCCCCTTCCCCTCCTCATTGTTTTCGGAGCGCGCGGTGGTGGCATTAGTGGTATGGGGTAGCGCTGCTGCTTTAACAAGGTACTTGGAAAGTATGTGTGATTGTACGGTGTGTGCACGGACACACCGTCACCTTGGAGACCGCTAAATGTTTTGTGTGTGTGTGAGTGTGTTTTGGAGGACGATCTGTCCGAGATGATGTAATCAAGATGTTTGACCTCTGACCCTTGACCCAGGCAAACTGGAACCTGTTTTTTGGCGACTGGGCCACATGGTCGTTAGCAGTATTGCCAGGAAGTCCTGTTTGACCCCTTGACCCCTGGAGAGGTTGTGTACGCACACGGACACAGAGCACCGCTGTGATGTCATTGCACTAGGTGAAGTTCTGTTAAATGTCAAAGTTACTTAGCAGACACTGATAAGCTTCCAATAGTGCTCTCTCACTGTGCCTGTGCATGTGTGTATCCGCACAGCAGAGCATGAACAAGTATAATTGGGCTCTGGGATTAAAAGCATGTAGCCCGGCGCTATCTGAGGTCAAAGAGTAAACCCTGGATCACCTCTGCCCGAGAGTTCAGCCAAGCAAGTGATGTGCTTCTACATGTTTATACCATAAAGATAAGCTTGAACTCTGCTTCTGACTGAGTGTTCCCATTTACAGCTGGCTCACACAAGTGCTCTGTATACGGATTAGACTGCTCATTTACACTGCTGACAGCCTCAATCCCAATCTGATCGAACATTTGAGGGACGTGCTGGTACCCAAGAGGTACCCCCGATCCACGGTGGCTGCTCCTTGGACCGGACATTGCTCTAACCTGCATGGACACAGGACCGCTGTGTTCCTCGGACCATTCCTGGGCAGTGTTTGTGGTGTGGCATGGTGCATTGTCCTGGGGAGTGTCGCTGCCATAAGGGAGGGTACCTGGTCTGCGCTGGTGTTCAGGTGGGTGCCGCATGTCTGGTGGCATCCACGTGAATGTCAGAACGACTGTCAGAGCACAGAGCACACTCAGGGCAGCAGTACGTCAGGTGCATTAAAAGTAAAACTGCTGGGTCAAAAAGTTTGCATTCGCTGCTCCTCTCTGATCAGCTCGACAGATTAATCATCCACCTGTGAGTCACAAACTGCCGCTGAGGAAAAGAGAACTCACAGAGAGCTCTGCCTGCTCTGTTTATGGACACACAAAAACACCTCCGAATCTAGCGAGGGGACACAGATTGATTCCAGCTTAATGTGAGTGACTGTGTGTAGCCAGATCAACCTTTTCCCAGTACAGCTAAAAGGAAAAGTTTTTTATTTTATCTCATTATTATTATCAAAAACGGCCAAAGACGGCCAAACCAACAATGAATTTATCGCACTAACCAGTAAGATGTGTATATGTGTCTGTGGTTGCACGGTTAGCCTGTAGCTGTGTAGCTATATGCACTAAACATACAGAGCCTACACTCCAGGTCCGCCCCTTCCCAGAAACTGCTGTGTATTAACCAGTAGCCCTGTCGACTGTTCACACACTGAGAGACACACACACACACACTCACACACAAGAAAGGGGCAGATAGAGAATGCTGCTTCTTGTATTCTTTTTGAGCCATGTTGACGATTCTCATGACAAAGTGCTAAAGTTGGCGCCGCTCAAACAGCTGCTGTCCAAGGTAAATTTCTATCTGCCAATTGAACGGCCCGGAGTGTTTATTTTCAATGAGGCACCTAGATATGACTCGAGGGGTTTTGTGGTATCGAGCATATTTGTGTCAAGAGCTCGCACGTGCGTTTGTCAGCCCACATGTTCATGCATGTTTATGCGGACGTGTGTGAACAGTGTATGTGGGAACATAATGTGTGGTATACGTGGGGAATGAGCCCATGGTAACTGTCCTTCCTCAACAAGGGGTTCCACTTGAAATGATCCTGTAACAGCAGAGTCTCAAAGTCCCCATCGACCCCTTTCCTGCGGCGTTACCTGGATACCAGGCTACTGTTTGTCTAACACTGCTGCTCCTCTCCCATCAGCTCCTCTGCCCAGAGACTGCTGAGATTCCTTCTAAGTTTATAGTACCTGTGTGCAACCTTACATACCTGAGCCCAGGCTTTTCGGCCATTCCTAACTCCAGAGAAAATATGAAAAAATATATTTTACTGATGTTAACTTTACTGAGGGGAGAGTCACATGGTACGGCAAGGCAAGAGACAATCAAATAAGGCAGGTAACGGATCAAAGGAAGTTTGAAAATGACAATTACTAGGGAAATTAAATTTAAAATATGTGTACATTATACATGGCAGTATGTTAGCTCAATGGTTCTTAGCCAGGGGTCCTTGGAGGAGTCCCAGGGGGTCCCCAGAAAAATGGGGAATAGTTTATTCTCACTATTTAATTCATGTAAATGCTGTTACTAGTAATGTATTAACAAAAGACAATGAAAGTGCATTAAACAGTATTGATTTAATTATAACAAATACACTTGCAACAGCAAGTAGACACAATGAGAAAACTTTCTGTTGCTGCCTTTACACAGGTTGCGCCAGGTTCACACTGGGTGCAGAAGCGCCACAAAGCATGCGATGAGCGAATTTTGCAAGAAGACACACTGAAATGTACTGTAAATGAAATAAAGTGTATATAAAATATGATGTGAATGATGTGACGATGATAAATGATAGAATATGTGTCTCATGCTTCCACATATTTGTCAGTTGTGTCTATACAAAGAGCGAGAGACACAAACACACACATGAGCAGACAGAGACAGAGCTCTACATGTGATTTAAACAGAGCAGAGCGCAGAATCTCTCGCTGAGCAGCACGGAGAGGCGGCAAGGCGCGTGGCAATTAACACACGGGACTTCCATGCCCAGTGTATGCTAGTGGTCATCTGGTGGGAGGGGCTTCGCACAGAGAGGGTAGAGCTGCAGGAGGTGCTGAGGAGGTGTATATTTAACTTATTTTTCTTTAACCTTTTCCACATTTCTGCCTGCCCCAGCTTTAAGTCCTTAAAAAGTTACATAATAAAATGTTTTCAAAGAGGTATAGCCAAGTTACATTTGATGTATTTGGCCGACTTTGCTCTCTAAGTATAAAAGGTAATACTAACAGATGTACGTTGGCGAGACTGATGAGTGTCTCCAGCACGTAGCTGTGCCCTGATGTGCCATCTGTATCTCAACTGTTTCCCATGAGCCCTCCTGCGAGCTGGCTGGAGCACCTGGCTGCAAGCTTGGTATGTCTGGCCAGTGTGCACATAACCCAGGCCACTGTGGTGTCAAGCGGCCACGCCCACCTGGCCTGCAACGGCTATTTTTACTCGGCTGAAACAAACACACACTTCAAACGTACGCACCTCGCCCGCCAAGCATTCCACACCGACCAGCGAGCACTTTGAACGTGGCGCCAAACTGCCTCCTCGAGTGCTGGAAAGTCTATACGGACATCATCGCGACCCTCCGAGCCACCCTGACTGCGTCTGAAGCCGACCCTGTCGACCTGCTGTCAAATACCCCTCCGCAAATCAAAGGGGGACGAGAGAAACTGGTGGAATCTGGATTTTCGAGATTTCCCTGAATTTTAAATGATGAAGAAAGAATCATCAGATAATGCCATAATCAATGTCGCAATGTGTGGAATGAAACATGCTGCTTTCATTTCAGTCTTACAACATGTAGATTTCAAGAACGGAAAAACAAAAGAACAATAAATCACTCAGTCTAACAGCAGGGACTTCTCAGAATATCAGTGCTGTTTTGGGAGAGCACATCATAATGACATAAATCCCAGACTGAACCAATGAGAGAGGCCCGTTTTTCTACGCACAATAGATCAACTGATAAAGTCTACGTCACTGGAAGGACTCTGTGTCGTAATATATATGAGTCATTCTTTCATTCATACTAATCATGACCCAAACTGTTACTGCTACATTTCCTTTTGGTGTACCCCACTGTTGGCGGTGGCAGGATGTCTAATTTGTTTATTTTGGCATTCAGGATCTTAGCTCTTGTGATGATTTGTGTGTGTGTGTGTGTGTGTGTGTGAGATATTGTGCGTGCCTTGGCTCTCCATTTTCCTAAGAACACCAATCAGTCAATTTGCAGTCTCATCTAGAGCGTAAGCGTTTCAGTCATTTCAGATGACGTAGATCTGATACTTCACATGAAAGCTGATTTATCTCATCATGTCCAGCTCTGAAGGATGTTGACCGTATCAGCGATAATCCTGCAACATCAGATCCTGTATTAACAGCATGTTTCAGCTTATTGCTGGTGAGGAATGGCATAAATTGGGCCTGACTGGAAAGCTGAGACTCATGTATTCATGTGTGATGATGTTAGTCCCCATAGTAGCCATTTCTTCAAACTGACCTCACTGTATAAAATGACCTATAGCAACCTCGAGGATAATCACAGCCTCACGAAACTTTGCAACCACAAACTAGAGACGTCTGGCATTCAGACGATAGATGGCTTCCATAGGTATATTGATAATGAGGAGGTTCCTCAGCAGTTTCTAAACAGAGGTGCTCGCCATCCAATTGCAGATAAACGCAATTATTGATACAAATCACAGCCGAGGAGGCGAACTGGCACCTCTGAAGCTACCAGTCCCCACTCGATATTTGGTCCAGACAGAGACTTGAACCGGCAACCTCCAGTTTGCAATCCAAGTCCCTATGACCTGAGCTACTGCCCCATTTCCTGCACCTTACTGATCTTCCTCGAAGCCCCATCCCTTTGTGATGGAGATAAAGCCGAACTATAGGCTACAGATCACAGTGTAGAAGTGAACCACCACATCACTGCTGATCGCCACACAAAACGATGAAAATAAAGGGAAACTTCATAGATAATGAACCAGCAGGGCACAACATTTAGCTATGACTTGCTCAGAGGTGGTAAGTGATCAAAGTGTGAACACAACAATTATACGGCATGATTTACTAACACGTACTGTCTCTAACAAAAGTCTTTCTGTTTTTATTCCGAACTCAGAAAAGTCTTCCTGATGTAGGCTCTGTTATCATAACTCCAGTAACCGTCCATCTATGCAGGATGCAGGAAATATATGAACTGTGCCCAGCGGCAGTTTCCTTTGAGAACACGCCAGATCTGTATTCATTTTGAAGTATATTGGAGCCCTCTGAGCTGCCAGAGTGTTACATCACAGATTAGGAGCGGGGACAAACCGTCTCTTATTTCTATTAAGTTAACACGCCTTCTGCTAAATGCAACTTAATCAGAATCACATTCAGGATTCACTTCAATCGGAAGTCAGATTCTGGTTTCATGGTGTTTTAACAACTACCACACATCTCACATCCGCACACACAGCATCAGACCCTCAGTTACACTGTAACTCAAACTGCAGGTATTTGTCCTTCAGCTACGGTGTGAATTGCTGCCATGTAATGTGACCGGTGACCCGAGACGGCCAGTCCGTTTCTGAGCAGCTTTACATGAGCAGGACCCGATCTAAGAGAAAATGTGTAATGTTTGCCCTGAGATGGAAGCGGAGATTGTGAGAATTACGACACGTTTCCCCCACGTAATCCTACATCTGGATTAAGTCTTCATGCTAGATTACACACACTCCTCTATAAATAAAGCAGTGGGGTATGACAAGGGGCAAGTCAACAATGCAAACGTTACAGAGCTGCACAGGCTTTTCTCACATCCATGACTGTGAGAGAGTTGATTATAAAGAGGATAACGACTTATGGGCAGCGAGAACGAGCCGGAAAAGCATTTATAATTATTATTGTATTAAAATGTATGTATGTATGTAAAATGTATTCACTCGTAGCCACAGTCCTCGCTTGAGTCCTCCACATCGGTGACGAATGTGACGACAGGATCAAAGGTTCGACTCGTGTCATTGACTTTCAAAATAAAATGATTCCACATACACTGCTCATATTCGCCTGCGTGTAGTTCATTTTTACACATGTTCGTACTTGTGAATTTGGTTTTTTTTTTCACCCATTACACAGCTTTTTGCAGGTCACCCAACCCGATGCAGGACGCTGCTAGTGGCTGATGGCTACGCAACTTCCACCAGTCACACGGGGACTGTGCACCTCCCCACAAATGTAACTACACATCCCACCTGCAGTTTGGTTTTGTAAATAAAAAACTATTTACCACAGGGAAAATTAAGCTTATCTTTACTTTTATTTCACAGCTAAAAAAATAAATAAAAATTGATTACCGAGACAATGGAAACCTCTTAAAATGGCAGCAGATAACTAACAATAACAACTATACACCACACCCCAAGATGGTGCCTTTCCACTCCAGTGGAGTGGCCCACCTGGTGCATATGCGCAACACGTTTCTACCTTCTTGGTTTGCGTCCGCAGTATAGAGCCCACTGAATATGCGCAGTGGTGTTTCCCCGGCTGGCACTGCCCACAAGTTCCTGCTCGGCTCAGAGACTTTACAACTGTTATGTCTGTGAAGCTTGTGAGTTACACAGGACCAAAATTTGATACTTTTGTTTAACGTTGTCACTATTAGAGCCATATTTTGCGTGTGTTTTAGGTGTGTTAGTTGAATCAATCAAACTTTATTGTGCTTTACTTTGCAGAAACTCAAGAGTGGCATTGAACACACAACTGCGTAGGCCACTTGCGTAAGCTCCGCACAGAGCCAACGTACAACTAACAATCTGCCTTTACATCACCAGCCGGCGCTGAGGAGGAGAGGATTGTGTTACATCGAGCAAAACAGAGCTTGATCAGTGAGTACAGCTCCAGGGAAAGCAGGTTGCTTGTGGTGTGTGGAGTGTATTGGTCTTCATTTCATACACAGTCTAGGTCTTTTTATTACGATCGCTGCCATTTTCCACAAAGCATAACTAGCTCTACATATGGTAATTATTTGGTGAGTGTGTGCTTTGATTTTTAACAATGGCCTTGGTGTTAAAAGCTCCTGTGATAAATCAGACACATTTATGCCCTCTGCACCAGCCTCTCACATTACCTTCCAGTAACCTGAATCATATTTAATAATCAGAAGCATGAGGACAGTAAAAGAAAAAAGATGTGACTGTCTCTGTCCAAATTTGGAACACCATTTCCTCCTCTCCCTGTCGTTTACACTCTTCCCTCTTGGATCACAGGGACTCTTTTCCACTCCATTTCGACTTCAGATTTAACCCCGATAACTGTTCTTGTTTAACGCACCATTGACAGTTAGCGGCACTGAGCTCCTTTAAAAACACTAACAGCAGGAAAACAGAGTGTGCCGATGCTGAGGCCTCGCTGGCACACAGTCCTCTGGTTGTGTGCGTTAGTGTGCGTATGTACTCGGGACACTGTCTGAGAGCTAATTGCACCGTTTCATGATGTCCTCGTCTTTGTGTTACTCATTTGTTCTCTTGTGGGGTGTCCTCTTGTGGCTTCCTTCCTGTCATCCATGCAAGTATTCTCAAATCGGAAGGCATTTGGTTATTCCTCTGAGGCTGTTTGGACTTGCACAATCAGCAAAGGCACAAACAACAACACGACAATAAAAAAAAAAAGCCCACAACCCTTAATTCTCTCACTTAAAAACAGGAAACTCGTCGCGTTTAATTACCAAGAATTGCTCAGAGGAAAGAAAACACCATTATAAATCTATCTGCCTTTTTCCAGAAGTTTGCAATCAAGTGCTGAGTGACTGACTGCAGCCTCGCAGCTCCACGTCACCAAATTACGCCTCTAACGTCACCTAATGTCTCCTCGTTGCGATGTAATCATTTACATGCGTGTGAGATTATGACTAACCGTGAGACAAATCAGACATGAAAGCTGCGGTTGATCTTCTGGTTACCTGACCCCAGTAAACCGCCTCAGCTGCACATCTCGTGGCGAGCAACACGTTGTTTTCCCCAAGTCTGATTCCAACATGTGGTTGTGTTCATGTGTCAGTGTGTTTTGGCGCTGCCGGTTTTGACGTCCGGCGGTTGTTTTGTCTCGGGTGAGTTCAGCGCCCGTGTTCTCGGACATGTAACGTGCGCTGGCGTGTGTTCGGGTCAGCTTTTGCTCAACTCCACATGCCCTGGCCCCCTTCTACATTTTTTTTTCTTTCCTGACCTCTCCCCTTCTCCTCCTCCTCCTCCTCCTCCTCCTCCTCTCCCTCTTTTATTCTTCATTAAGCTTACTTTCCTCGCCCTTTTTATATCTTTTGTTCCTCTCTGTTTCATTCAAATGCGAGGACAAGTACAGCTTGATCTTGTTCTGGTTCCCAGTAATCACGTTGTCACTCCCAGGCATGCCACGGCCCCCTCTGGCTGACAATCCGTCCATGTGTGTGAATGTGAGCGATGATTATAAGATGCAGAGGGGCTACAGATGTGCTGTTTGTGCATTGGAGGGAGATGTAAACATTTATTGATGAGAAACAGATCAGAGTTGCTCTCCTTCTGCCTCCTTAAATCACAAAGTGCTCCAGACTGTACGTATGCTTCTCATAAACTCAGCTGATTCATTACCCCCTGCCCTCTCTCCCTCTCTCTCTCCCTCTCTCTCTCCCTCTCTCTGCATGCGTCCATCCAAGCACACAAACATGTTTTGATTTTGGAGGAGCGTCTCTTTATATCGGCATGCCCTATAAGGACGGCTTCACCTCATGCTGAACCCAGGAAACGCTGCCTTTTTAAGTATCCATACTGTAAAAGCATATGGCTCATACGGATATTCCTCAACATGCAAAGAGCTTTCCTCCGAGAGGCCATTAAGGTGGTTATTAAATTAAATGATTAAAGTAGCACAATGCAAACCGATTTATAGTCGCAGGTCTGCTGCACATTTCAGCAGCAACACTAAAATAGAAATTCTAAGCGGTCATTTACGTGCAGATTTAAAGCTCCCATAGTATTCATATTTCATGAATTTGCCTTGAAACAGACGTCATCTTGGGGTAAGAGTAATGTGTTTCATGAAGTCTCTTAAGTGCAGCTTAGTTTGTATTTCTTGGACGAAGTTCTGGGGGGATAAGTGGTACAACAGGCTCGAATCTCGACCCTGAATGGCAGGAATCCACCCCCCCTCCAACACACACCCTCACCTTCACCTTCGCCCGCCTACTTATTTTAAATGATGCAAATCGGCGATGTGGAGACACTGCGAGAGAAGTCAGACAGTTGACACCGGTCAGTTCAGCTGTAAGTCCAGATGTAAAGCCCTAATTGGACATAAGTGAAAGTCCATGTAGAGATGGAGGAATGTATGTGCCATCCAGCTCAAGTTCTGATCCAGTCTTTAAAATCCATGAATGTAAATCATCGTAAAGACGTTAACAATCCCCATCAAGGTCACTCTGAAAGCCAGGTACGGAGAGTTGTGAGCGAGTTTAGGGCCGAGCAATAAATCGATATTATACCGATATCATGATATGCGGCTGGATGTCATCATAACATGTGTCATATAGGACGGGATTTACTTTACCTCCGAAATGGGAAACAGTGTCGCCACCACAGACAAAAAGACATAATATACACACTAGGTAACACCAGGCAGAGGCATTTAACGTGAGCACAAAGGCTCTATCATTTGCGTTTACCCATCTGGTCGATATGTCCACATTGCTGATGAAAAATCTCACGTGTAAATGTTTCATGAAAGCACGATCAACCCCACAGTACCGTCACAATATTGATTTTCACGGTATTTGTTGAAAAATATTGTGATATTTGATTTTCGCCAAGCTCAAAGTGAATTCAACCCAATTGCCAGAAAATTCTACGTGTTCGCAAACCACAGATACGCTGCATTTGTATATTATTTTGAAGGGAATACATTTGAAAAACACCTTTGGTGAAACAAAAGCCACTGAACAAAACAGGAATGGGTCGGTAAAAACCCTAAGGACCGGTGGCTCCAATGCTGCTGGCAACGTTGCAATGACGAAGTGAAAAACACCCAGGTTTGGTGGCTTAAACACTGGTGGAAACACAGCAATGGGTCACCAAAAACCAGCCAGCGTTGTCGGTTTTGAACAGCGATATGATACTAATACGAGCTGCAAATGCAACGTATTTGTAATTTGCCGAAACATATTATGCAGAGATTTTCTTCTGGCAACTGGCCTGGTGAATTTGTTGATTTGAGCTGCAACTGTGGCCACAAGAAGTCATTACAGGATCATGTTTTCATCTTCAAAGTCGAGAAGAGTCAATAAATCCAAAACTGACTTAAAGATTTTACACATCAACATCTGGCTAACATTAGCCACCAAATGCTAATAATCATACCAGACTAAAAGAGGCTGTACTGGTGTGTTTTATTGTTTACATATTTAACTTTTTATTTGTAACTAAGAGATTGTCATTTCCTCTTGCTTTAAAGCGCCATGATATGTAATGGTTTGGATCTGATTATTGACCTATTAGTTCTGCTATATTGAGCATAGTTAATTGTAAACTTTTCCATCTCTCAGTGTGTATTCTTCCACAGTCATGAATGGGGTACACAGTCCTCTAATGACAACATTAGTGTTATATTCCAGTTCATATACGGCCTCTTATAACGGAAAGTGGCCACAAACCAGTGATTGCAGGGTCTGGAGTCGGGGGTGGGGTGGGGGTTAAAGGGAAATGGAAGGAATATTTCCCGTATACACTGCAGGCCATACAGGTGTGACGCACCTGTCCTTCGAGACAACATTCCTCTCTGGAGCCCGCGATCCTGCTGACGCACCAAAATGTTATTCCACAGTGGAGCGGACGCGTGGTGTGTGTATACTGGGGGGGGGTGGGTGAGGGTCTGGGGCTTTCCCATCTTTGAGGAATCCCATTTCCAAGGCAACGAGGGAAAACACCAACACATGCTATGCTGTCAAACCTGTGGGGCGGCTGCCGACTCAAACCCCCAACACCCCCCTCTGTGAGCGCCCCTGAACATCAGTTTGTGAAACCTTGACCCCCAACTGTTGATAACACATGTTCAGATGGTGACCTCCAGGAGGGAGCGTTTACGGAGCGCCTGACTCACCGAGAGGGGTCGCGGACTAATGGGTAGCAGGGGGACGGTGGGTATACCTAGTTGTGGTCGTGGTTACCTTGGCAACGCGATCCGAGGGGGCCCGGAGTGTTTGCACTGCACACAGCTGTGTGACTTGGAGGGGCTGAGGTGGGAGATGGGTACTAGTGTCAACAGCTTCACACAAGCTGCTCCTTCTTCGACCAGTCGCAGAGAGACGGCCTGCAGTGGTGGAGAGCTGCAGCTCAGATGCCATAAATCAGCAATTTCTGCACAGAAGGTAGCTGCAGTGCATCGACAAACGTTTACTGAAAAGGCTGGTGATACTCATGCTAACCAACCACATGCCTGGAGGAATAATGGGCGGCCTCTCGCAAGCTCGTAAATAAGAAGCCAAATGTTTGTATAGAAAATTCAATTTAAACGCTATAAAGCTGCTAGCCCACTGACACAGATCTGGAGAAAGGCATGACAAATGCACAAGAGACATTATGCAAACGTCAAGAGCCTTGGAAATTACTGTTCTTTTTTTCTTAAATATTTGACAAGAGGCACGCTTTCACACACACAATAAGCTGGTGGTATACCGGGAATCGGTAACGCTGAGCTCATCACTTTGCAGAAACTTCATCCAATAAAACAATTTATGGTTTTCTGCTGATGTACAGCTGGCAGGACGATCGCTAATGGGTTTAAAATGTGCCGTCTTTGGCCGAGAGCGGCCGGGAGACTGGCGGAGAGGGAGAGAGAGAGGCAGGAGTGAGCGAGGAGTGAGAGAGTGTGAGGGAATTCTGATTTATGATCACACCTCCGTCTCCAAATTTCAGCAGAGCTTTTAGCTCCTCTCAAGCCTCAAAGTGGTGTGATGTTGCAATGTGTCCAGAAATCTTGACATCATTGCTTTCTTTGTGAGACCGAGGCCAGAGCTTCTGAAGTTCAAGCTCGGACCGTGCCAGTCTGATGAGCGGCGAGCCAAACGCCAGCTGACTTATGGAAGCCTTTGAAGTTAGCCTAGCAAAGCGCTCACAACACCCGTATGTCTAATGAAGGGTGATAGTGACGCTATAGGCCACCCACAGTGGGACACACCTACAGTATATAATCTTTTATTATCCGTATAATTAGCATCCAAGCTAATTCCCTCAACTTTAAGCAAATATTTGATCGCAGTGTCAATCTGTCAAGTGTCCAGCCAACTTCTCCTTGACAAACGGTCAAAAGCTTTACAGTGTGTGCACCATTGAAGCAGTCAGCTGGCTTTACAGGAGTATATTTAGTGTTTGAATCAATGTGTTACACACTGTGCCGTAATTAATGCTGACAAATCAATGTACTTGGCACAAACTTGCGATGGAGGCATAAACCAACAGTACAATGCTGGTTTTCCCCCGTCACTGCTTCTTGGCTAACTTCATGGGTAGCTGCTGCTGTTGGCAAGTTGCTATGACAACGGAACGCCCCATGACTCATCACGGATCCCCCTGTTTACATCTTACCGCTCATGGCCTGTGACCGAACACAAAGATTTCTGGGAAGTGAGGTGAGTGGGAGAGGTTTGGTCATGGACTATGTCAGTGTTGAGGGCTGCCATTGTTTTTCGACTGTCAATATCCAGTCGCCCCGTTTTTGTTTTACATAAAGAGCATGCTGGAATTATTTTGTCGTGCGGAGAGCTTTAAAGGCCTCTGGTTACTCTGCGAAACTCTTCTCCCACTGGGTTGTGTGCCAGATGCTACTTCACATATGCCTCGTTAACACACTTATCTGATGGCACCCACTTTAGATCCTCCAAAGTCTTTCTTTGAACTGTCTCTGGTGCCATGAAACAATGATATGCTTAGATGACAGCCATTTGTCAGTGTTGACCTGTGGAGTCAGAAATGGATCATTGGGCAGCAGTGGTTGTCTTATCATCAGAGTTTAACATGCGGTGCCCCATTGACCAAAGTGGTGTGTGCATGTGCCGAAGCCATTAACCCTTTTGTTTACAAGGAAGCTGTCCAGACACATGGCTGATGGACACGTCATCACGACCTTTGCCCTTGTTGAAATAGCATCATCGTGCTGTTGCTTCATTACTATTGGATCTATTAACCTATTTTTCTGGTTTTATCTATGAACAGTTGATGTGTCTTCTTGTCTAAGCAGCTCTGTCACTTTTACACACTTGAGGGAACTATGCAAAAAAACACAACTATGTCAGTATAACCACGGCACACTGGACATGTCGGAAATGGTGACTTATTAGCTTGATGACACAACCTCTTAGGGCTTCAGGAAGTTTATCCAATAACCCAAAATCTGTTTTAATAGTTACACTTTTAGGAGAGCGACCTTGAATGCCACAGGCATTATTACTCTCCATGCTGAAGTAATTCACGAGAGCCTCGCAATACTTAACTCACTGTAAATGCAGTTTTTCAGAGTGTCACAAAGGATAAGGCAGGCCAGCGTCTGTCTAAAGCTCCATTGTCCAAAGGCTATTAGAAACACATCAGTGAGCCTCAGCACAGCACTGGATGACAGGGTCCTTCACTACCATGAACACACGTACTGTTTATTTTGAGTCAGTTATACAAATGTCATCCTTACGCAGGAAACACCCGTTAGCACACCAAGTGTATTAATCCGCTACTGAAAGTAGTACCTAACAAATGTGCCGTTTACTCCTGTTTGAGGTACGTTAGCAAAAACCTACAGTGCCCAGGTTTTTTTCGGAACATATTAAGCCTTTTCAAAACATTAAAAACTAGTCCATACCCACTGAGTACAGCATACCAAACCATACCATGATTTAGTCAGACCAAAAATTTGAATTCGTCCACAGGGGGAGCCACAGCGATCGGTCACATTTTAGCCATTTTTAAGCATTTTTCTGTTGTTATAGCGCCACCCAGTTGCCAATTAGAGTTAAATTTCAGTCACCTTGAGGCGTCCTGTTCTACATATCTACCAAGTTTAGTAAAAATCAATATGGCGGTTAGGCCTAGATAAGAAATGAGCTCTCTAGCGCCCCCATTTTGTTTGATGGGGTCAATAATGGAGGGGTCCCCTCAGATTATGTGTCCCAGTTTCATGCAGATGGCTCAAGATAGTATCGGCACCTCATTGGTATCAGCCGATATAGGCTTTAAAATGAAATACTGGAATCGGCCAACATGCTGATTTCTGCCAATATGACAAACCAATATATATATTTTTAGAATAAGGGAGAGACAACTGGTTGCTGTGCAATTAAACATAGATCAAAACCTTGTCTCAAGTGTCCATGGAGAACGGGAAACAACCGGATACACAGGAAAGCAATCCAGGCACTCCAAAAAATACAGAAAACAAGGAAGGAAGTATTAAAAAGCCTGTACTGTTGTGGCTAAATCATTAAAAGAGCCAACATGTTTCGACCACCGCAGGTCTTCGTCAGGGCTTCAGAACATCTGTTTCACAAATTTCTTAAACCACCACAAAGTAGAACAACACCTTCAGAAAAGAATAGTCTGTGAATGATTATTTTCCTTGGGGCTTCATGGTCTTAAACCAGAGTATTACATGAGTAGGCCTCCATCAATGAAAGCATATATGAGGTACTTATTTTGTTTGTGTTCCAAGTGATGTTCCGTATTTATGTCTCACAATTAATGTGGGCGCGTTCTGTCCATGTCAAAATGCTACACATAGTTTCTTGTAAAAACAGTATGAAATATTTAATCTTGATGCCAGCACAAATCCAAACCATCCCTCAGTGGTTGCCGTCGACTTATATCTTTAAGAGTCCACATTCCCTGCAGTCAGCTGTGTTCTGGGTGCAGGAGGGTGCAGGGGTCTGTAGCCTCCTCTGTGTCTGTGCGCCATTAACATGTCGCCACTCTGCCCCACAAAGCCGCTAATAGCAGGGTCCTGAAGGAGGCTGCTTTCCACAGGGGGAATCTGTGGCCACTACAAGGTCACTCTTAGGTTTGGACGGAATACAAAGAACTCTGCAAGAAATTTCTGCCTCTCATGTTCTTTGGTGTATTCCAGAAGGAGAGCGTATGCAAAGTCAGAAGTCGTAAATGCGCAGTGGTTTGTGATAAGCGTTTAGTCATCTGTGTACGTGTGTGTGTGTGTGTGTGTGTGTGTGTGTGTTTGTGTGTGTGTGGACGTGAAGTTTGTGTTCCTGCTTGGATTACAGAGAGCGTGGAGAAGGCCGCACATCTGGCAGGCTGGCTGTCCGCCCGTCCTGGTGATGGGCTCCAGTTGTGGCACCAGGCAACTGTTGTCAAGGGGAGTGGCCAACTGGAGCAGGACCAGCTGGTAATGTATCATCCCTGCTGTCCCGAATGGAAATGCAACGGAGTGAGCATGTGCAGGAGCTGACGAAGAGATTCTCTCACATATTCAAGTCGAATTCCACCCCAAATACACCGTTTGAGATAAAGCTGGTTTTTAAATCAAAATACAAAATATAAGACAGCTATTACTATTTTTTTTAATGTAAGAGAAGTGTCTGTAAGTGTCCATAAAAGTCTTTACTGTCCAATGTTCAAAGGGAACTCTTAGTTTAGAGATCCCTTCCCTTTGTGGGGACTTGCCCCTCAAATCCCAATTATGGAAATGTAAAGCCTGAGATATGAGGCTGCTGATGTTGGTGAGCCTGAGTGGCTGCGGTTGTTATCACGACTTAAGCCCTGGAAATAACAAAGGAACACTGTGCTCCTCCGTCTGGCACCAAAGACCTACCTGGACGGGGAAGGAAGGCGGAGGGAGGGAGGGAGCTCTGAGGAGGGAGGGAGGAAAAGGCAGAGATAAGCCGAGATGATAAGGAATAAAGAAGAGAAAAAGAAAGATAGTTCTGCCTATCTGGCACGAGAAAAGTGCCGGGTTCAAATGGAGTCAGCACATGCTGGGAGATAGCAGACAGCCTGGCTGTAAGAGATTATTGTTACGTTAAAAGGACCGTAAAAACGAAAGAAATGGGTCCAGCGGAGCTCATGGGTTCACAGCTGGGTTTACCTGGGGAGGAGGAATCGATAGAGCGCACAAAGTACTCTCGCAGGCCTCATCGAGGAGCCGTGTATCGTTTGGAGTCTGCCTTTGTTTCCTTTTCCTCTGGAAAAGGTATATATCTTCTGTCAAGTGTTCCATGAGTTGGTTCTCTCCCCCGACCAGGACACACTGTGATGCACGCATGCACATACACTCATAAACACAATGATGTATGCACACCGCTCCTGCCAAGATACATAATCATATCTACACTGCATACACGTCCAGCACACCAGAGAGAGGAGAGGGAGCGCTGGACGCAAGTTGAGAACAGCAGGGGAACAGTTTACAGCAATCTGCTGACAGAAACACTGTCAGATAACCATGTATCTGCCTTCATCCTTTCTTCAACATCGAAGCTCCAGTGTGGAGGATTTGGGGGACATATTGACAGAAAACGTACATATTCATATGTTTCATCAGTGTATAATCACCTGACACTAAGAATGACTGTTTGTTGCCTTACAATGAGCCATTCTTTGAACTGATCAGGATCCTCACACGGGTGTTTTCAACAGTGAGGGTGTCATGTACGAGTGCAGCATCATCTCTGTCTCTCCTCTACTTTGCACCCCACCGGCCGTAAAACACCACACGCCATAAACGACAACAAAATGCAGAATGAGACAGTTTATTTGTGCTACCTACTGAAGTTATGAGCACTTGTTTCATTCAGGTGGGCTAACAAAGGCTGAACCAAAGCACGAAGACTGAGGAATACTTTCTTAAGAGGAACTGAAAAATCCCCTTAAAAGTATAGTGCGTAACTTCTGCAGGTCCATAAATGTCTGTTTCACCCAAGCCACTACTAGAGGAGATGACACAATGCTGATTAAACCGACACGGTGTGTGGCGAGTGTTACTAACACAGCGACAAGCCCAAAAACCATGTCGCTGTGTTATCGAAGAAAATAGATGTATTGGATCAGGACTCCGTATAGGCAGATACTCAATTGTAACTGACTCGGATCAGGGGCAAAAACACTTGATTGGGCCATCCCTGCAAAAAATTATGATGAAACAATGCACTCATGCGTACATCAGGATTGCATCTTCAGAAGCAAAAATAAAACATAATTATCGGTTAATTATTATGGCTTCAGGTTTTTGTTTTTATTACTGTAATTATTATTATTATTTTTGGTCTGTAAATGTATAATTAATTGGTATTTTGAATGTCTTACAACTGTGAACAAATAACCATCACAGTCTCAGACTAATCGATTAATGGACTAATCATTGCACCTCCACTATTTATGCATTTAAGAAAGACGTCCTTCCTTCATCACAATCCATCACACTGGGACAACTGAGGTTACACTTGCAGTTATAATTTAATTGTAACTGCAGAATTATGTATTACTAGAATTATATATTACTACCTGCTTTATTCTCTATACCTTAAAGGTCATATTCAGCCAAACATTTGTTCAGTTTTTTTTGTACTTTGCATTTTCTGCAACTGGCCGTGTGGTTTTCGCCACAGGCCCATGACCTTGGTCGAAGAACCGCAGCATTTTTCTCACCCACAATGCACTCGCTAGAATCGCTTGGTTGCAGGCGATCACAAACGACCACATGGTACATCACCATTCACGCTTCATTTATCATTTTGGACGTTTCATGACTTTACAGAAAAGAAACATTTGCTGCCAAGAACATGTTCCTTTCTGACCCTGACATACAGTAGATACAGATATGTGCAATATACGTACGTGAATGTATAGATTTAGCACTTGAATGCAAACATAAACTGAAACATGCTCCACCATCCGACCAAATTTAAAAACAGATCTGTACTGTCAGCTGTGTTTACATGCACACAAAGGCTACAAGAAATGTAGGTCAAACCGAAAATGGCCAAAGTAGTGGTGAGCAAATCAAGAAAGCAACATGTGCTGCCACTCTGCAGGACTGATTGCATCTCAGAATGAATGGAGATGTCACAACTTGGACAGTCAATCCGCTGATCGATGGGCTCTCCTTTATTATACCAGTGAAAGTTTTTCCATGGATCCTTCACAATATGTCCTTATTCTGCATTTTGTCGAGTGCTCAGACGAAAAGATTTAAGAATGAAGCCTCAGTTCAGCAAGTTTCCGCTCCTATATCTTTGCTTTACATCTTTGGAGTTTGACATACTGGGATTGTCACCAAATTCACGCTTAATGTCAAAGCAGGAGTGACTGAAGTCAATAAACCAACCAACAGTATTACACCCACTGTACTGATATGATCTTTTTGAGCACTACTCAGACGTTTATGCTTCTCTGGAAACATTGTTGGGTAAATACATCGGTGGCGAATCACACTATGAAGGTCACTTAGTGGGAAATGGGCTATTAAGACTTTCCAACTGACTTTGGAGTTTTAGGAGTGATGGAGAAAACCGGAGCAGCGAGAGGAAACTATCAATCGCTTCTTGTTGTGACCTTTCAGCTGTGAATTTAAAAATAACCTCTTCTTGTGCACCACAGAATCTTCCCAAAGAAACACAGGCAACTTTTATCTACAGATCATTACTTTCACTATTCATTGCTGCGAGAGATATTTGGATTTTCAACCAGCTTTGCATCATAAAAATGTGAGCAGTATGTGTAAATCAACTGTGGTGAATGTCCCTCCATCCTGCCAGCACCCACACCTCCCTGCCCATCTGCCTGCCTGTTCGCTGGCACGAGATCTGGCGCTTGGACTGCAGATTGTACTTCCTCATTTTTGTATGCCCCACCAGACGGACACAAAGAAGCAGATCAAGAGATTGTGTCAATGCTCAAATTTGATCAACGCAAAGTGGAAACATTGTTCCACATCATCATCTTTGAAATTCTGTGTCACTGTCAAACAGCGCCAGGCTGAAAATAGCAAGCAGCCAAGGAAAAAACAATGAGGATGACGCTGTTTACTCTGGAATAAGTCAGCAGTGTGGAAATATTTTTCTCTGTTTCAACACCATCGGCTGAAAATCAAATGTGCTGTACTGTCGGGAGACGCAGCGACTGTGAGAAGGGACGGGAATCCAGAATAGCAAATTGGAATTTCAATCGTGTGCCTCCAAGTTTGTCAATACCTTTTGCACAAGCTGGCATGTCTTTCTGAAAATTGTGCATTGCAAAACAATAACCTCAAATGTCTCCACTGCTCAAAACTTGCATCAAGAAAGAGTCATGACAGAGAGGAGGATAATGGACTGATTAGCAGAATCGAGAATGGTGTTGGTACCACTTAAGCCTCACTGATATCCATCCCTACATTTGACCCTTTGTTTTACCATACTGGAATTGAAACTCAGGATCGGTGAAAACCAGTATTAGATTCAGAACTGATCTTATTCAAATGACCCAACACAACGGTGAGCAAGAAGTTGAGATTTCTTCCAGAAAGGACTCTGACAGAAAGCGATGAAGGTTAACTCATCCTATGTGCTGCTTTATGTGTGTTAATAAAAGAAAGGGGGGTAGCAGCTTCTTCTGTAGCAGACATATTGATTGCTGACCCCTGAATTGCATCATGTTTCTTGTCTGAAATGTTTTCAGAAACATATTTTAGTGCACTGTTTAGCTGTAATATAAGACTTTGTGGACAGGAAGTGGGCTTCATACTGTTTTGTTTCTTTATTGTGAAAAATGAATGAAAAAACTGAGATCGAACAATAAAACTAGGCAGTTCTGACTAAATGAGATACACATTGCTTATTTATCACCTAGCATGTTTTAAGAAACATATTTTAGTGCACTGTTTTGCTGAAATATAAGAATTTGTGGACAGGAAGTGGACGCCATACTGTTTTCTTTATTGTGACAAATGGATGGAAAAACTGAGCTCAAATGATAAAACTTGGAAGTTCTAACAAAATAGGAGATATGCGTTGATTATTTATTGCCTAGGATGTTTTCAGAAACATGTTTCAGTGCACTGTTTAGCTGTAATACAAGAATTTGTGGACAGGAAGTGATGACGGCGGAAAAAAACTGGCATCAACTTTGTCTCTGTTTTCTCTGATTATGCAGAGCCAATTTTAAAAGTATTTGCACCTTCCTGCTGCACAGACAGCCCAGTTTAATTAAAGGACCATGCAGCGGTGAAATATTACAACTACTGTATCGTGATGTAGCATTACCATGATATACAATCAGATATATCGTGATAGACCATCCCCAGCTTTCACCATTTGCTAATGCTATCAGATCTCTTGTATTACCACGCCAGCAACAGGAAGCCGACCCAGCCCAGTGTGTGCCGGCGAGTTCAGATGGAGACACTGAAGCCAAGAGGTACAAACATCAAGCTGCTGAAATCGCTGAAGCACACATGCAGGTCGATACTGAACATTGTGTGCTCCTGCCTCTGGAGGCTAATATACTGTTTCACTCCACAGCTCTCCCTCTCTGTCTCTTCTGCCTCCACACACACGTACTCACACTGCTGTTATGCAACTTGCTAGGTCATTGATAGCTGGAGAGGGGCAGCTTAAGCCTTATGTAACCTGTACATCCAGAGAAGAACCACTTCTTAATAGTGTCTTGAACACCTCGTATTTTTTACTTTGAAGTCTCGGCGCTGTAAGCACACACAATATGGCCGTACACACACATAAAATAAAAAAGGGTGGGCAAAGTATGTATGGGGACGTTTTTTTCTTTTCATTTTCCTATGATTTACTTCGAGGGAATGTATCACTTCATTCCAGGGAAAAAAAAACAGCATTTCACACCATAAATAAAGTTTTATTTTAAACACTGAGAATCTTAAAATTGTGTTAATCCATGTGTTAGCTTATGTGATGTGCTTTTAGTAGCACAATAATTCCCTTGTACATTTTGAGGTGGAAGGAGCTTGATGCCAGCACATTTTAACACATCCAAGATGTTGCAGAAAGCAGAAATAAGCGCTGATATAGTGAGGGTGGAGGAAAATCTGCTGCATGAGGCATTTGTTGGCGTTTAGTTTGGGCATGGGAGCATTGCTCTTCTGTATTTGATGCTCCACCTCCTGCGATTTAGACATTGGTAGTTATGAAAGCTGCAGCTGAGAAGTTGATGCAGCTATAATGCTACTTATTAGGGGTGTAAATCATGATACAATATATTGATACAATGAACAACGATACGATGTTGCCAATATTACAAAGTCGGCCACGATACGATGCGATTCAGGGCCCTGCAATCGATGCGAGACAATATCATCTGTCCATTTGACCTAACGTCCCGAGGCCCGAACCTTTGTATGGTATGCTTTTTTATTTTCTCCTAGGTAATTGGAGTAATTTAATTTAAATTTGTTGCCATACTATGAGTTTATGACAGCTTTGGGCAGACAACCGATGCTTACACAAACACACCACTGACAGATGACGGTCATTATATCTCTGGGTCGGAACACAGTTGGAAACGTATGGGATAACGTAAGTCGACAAAATCAGCAATATTGATTGTTGTTTTTGGACATTTTACTGAGGAAAAAGTTTCATATTAGATATTTGAAGCTGAATTTCTAAATCAACAATGCATCAAATAACTGTGGTGAATCCAAAGAGAAGTATTCGTACTACGAAGTGTCTTTCAGCTTATTGTTTTGGTTTTCCTTCGTGTGGTTTTACGATTTTGGTTGCAGCAGCGAAAATCCCTAAAAACCAATTGTGTGCTACCTTCCCTGCGATAAACAGCAGATTGACAAAGTTATCAACTAGCTGGTGAACATAGCGGATGTGAGCCCAATGAATGCAAGGAACTAAGACCATGCTTCATTCTGTCCAATTTCCTGTGTCCAAACCCCCCTTTTCTCTCCTTTGTCTGAGTTTTCACATACCTACTACGAAACTCTTCCTCTCCTCCTTCCATCTCATTACAGAGACCACATGTTGGGGCGCTGAAGCTATGGCGCCCCTCACGTCTTGGCTTCCATACTTCATCGATCCCCATTCAGTTCATCACACCTCATAACCTCGCACCCTGTCATCCATCCCTGTTCCTCAGCCCTTCCCCATCCACACTAAAAACATCCTCAGCAGGAAATTGAGCGATGAGAAACACCAGGAAATAATACGAGCATCTCAGTTTATGGAGCTCAGTTCTAATGAATACACAGTAGATGTTATGCTGGTGGTGCGAACACACACATGCACAGAAATCCTTAAGTTTAAAGGATGCTCTAATGCAGCTGGATAAGTATTCCCAAAGCCTGGCTTACGTCTCTCTCCAGCCCCAGGCAAACACACACACACACACATTCACACACAGCGGATTTCGCCATCACCACCTTTGGCAGACCCGCTGGGTCAGCAGTGGACATACGACTCCACTGGGTGTCCCAGTCCACCTGTAATATCAAACACTCCTGAATGTTCCGAGTCAGACGCTGAGTGAGATATCAATCCCATCCCTCCTTCCGCCGCCGCCAGGTTCGTGGCTTTAAATCATTTCCTGGCTGAAATGAGGGCTCGGCGTCGCGCTGGGATCGGCTGCACCTGTAGACCCGTGTACGTGTGACGGAGAATGACCACACCAAACTGTGGCACCCAAATCGTTTTGTGCTTCAGCTGCAGTTTTACACGACGCTCGGTGCTGTCACATAGATTAACTGGAGGCATTTCATTTCATATGTATTAGGCCACTGAGGATCGCAATGAAAACACAGTGAAATGTGGGTTGAGCGTTGAGTTATGCAGGTGGTATGGTGTGATTTTGCACATGTATGCACAACAAATATTGCACAGTATTCCATGTTTGGTTGCTCACAGCATGGAGGCTAACAAACAGGCGAGGATGCGTTACATAACAGCTCATAATTCACAAAAAAACAATTATTTCTGCGAACGAATATCATTTTATGGTGTGAAGAAAAGTGTGTGTGTGTGTGTGTGACTGGAGCTGGTACCCACAGCGCTCTGGCGCCAGTGTCAACATGTGCTTTGTAAGCAAGTGTTGAATTTGGAAACAGGCATTGTTACTTTCAGCAGGGATTTGATTATGATGTGGTGTACATATGAATGAGGAGAGAAACTGTGTAAACGCCAGTCACAGCTTTGTATCACTCCTCCATGTGCTTCTTATTAAAGCCGTGTTTTATATCTTGTGGTTTTGTGGGGAGGGAGACGCAGCTGAACTGACTCCTCGGCTTGTTTTTAATGGAGTGTTGCTGGCTCACATATCAATTAATGCTGATTTGAGGCTGTTGCAGCGCGGCTTAGATGATCAGGAACTGTGTTAGTTGGTCGAGGCCGACGCTGGCGTACGAGTGTTGTGTTGAGAGAGAAGCACGATCTTGTTATAGACCTGTAATTGACTCCGTAATTGTTCGAAGGAGCATGTTCTGACACCTTCTCCAGTCTGACTTCAGCTATTAAAACAAAGGCATTTGTAGTATACATGCTATTTTAATAAGTTCCAGCTATAATCAGGGTGCATATTGTATAGTTGTGTATTTTAAATTAAATGTGGATATAGTGAATAAGTCAGTAAAGCTGAATAGCTCTAGCAGACTAGAGTAATGCAATCAATTGCTTTTTCAGTCCGCTAGATACATTTTGCTGCAGGAAAATGACTGAAGTATGATGAAAACTTTATCTTATGAGATAAAACGGAGCAAATTTACAGTTGAAAAAAGGTGATAAATCACAATATGCTGCATATCGCAATAAAAACGCAATGATATTGTACCACGACTAATGTATCATGATAATATCATATTGTGATTTCCGCCCTTACGAAATTTTGCAAAAAAAATAATGAACTGATCGGAGACACCGTTCTGGTTTTTCAGCCCTAAAAGGAGCCATTAAAGCAACACATAAATGATCATTTATTGAATTTGGAGAAAATCTTTTATGAATTGGAGTAAGTTGGAGCCTGATCACATTTTATGGAGAAAATTCTTTATTCATGATTAATAATGTTTGTAGTTTGATATGGCAACAAATTTGACATATTTTAGCAACACTAACAAGATAAGACACTGTTTATTAGGAAGTACTCAACTGAAGATGTTGTTGACAATGTTTTTTATACTTCTCAGGTCCTACTGATCGCAAATAGCCAGGAGAAATTAAAAATGCAAACCAAACAAAAGTTCATGTCTCAGGAGGATATGTTCAGAGCTTCCCAAACACATGTTTTTGCTATGACTTTACTACCTTAAACACTGTATCATGCATGTAGTGTGCACTCCACTGAGCAGAGTTCAAACACGTGTGCTCACCCGTGCATTACACTGCTTCTGCCCAAGTGTTTAAATCTAAACATTTTAGCAAAAATACATGTGTTCAGGAAGCACTGAGCATATGGTTGGATAAATACACCTTAAACTATACTGCATGAGTTGTGTGAGAGTCTGTAAACAAATGTTTTGATATAGTTTGCTGCTGTGAAACGTGGCCCCCATTTACTTACTCATAAAGAATGTTTTTACTTTTTGGATTCGTCATTTACTGTCAAAGTTTTCGTCACAAATTCAACGTAACACAGGGTTCGTGAGTGACATACAAAGGATCAATTTGAGGGTGAACTGCTCCTTTAATAGTCTTTTGTCAGACATTTTCTGCTCTCTGTTTTCCTTTGTTCCTCATACAAACACTCAAAGACAGACCGGTTCACCATTAGTTTAGTATTTACTGGTAATTTTATCTTGTTTCCTTCCGGTGCATTGTGCGTACGGAGCACCAGATGTGACCATCAGTTTGTACCGAACCAAATAAAAGCTTTTGCCTCAAGAATGTTTCCTTCTCTGCTTTTATTGAAACAGACAACCACACAAAAGTGAACCACGGTATCTGCAGCGCTGACAGCAAGAAGACAGTCTCAGCGTAGGAATGACGTTGTGGTCTCCTCGCTTGGCCGCTACAAAGCCTTCATGACGCTTGTGCTGAACGGCCAAAGAGCCCATCAAAATAAAGTGCTCCCTGAGCTAATCTGACAGCTCTCTGTGCAGCTCGTCCACTAAAATTCATCCCAGCATCCCATATGGCGGACAACATCAAAGCCCTTCGTCTGGAGTCTGCCCTGACAAGTCTAAAAGGCTCATAGGCCTTGAAGAGGCCGTCAGTGTTGCGGAGGGAAGAACACACAGCATGTAGACTTCATGCTGAAGTAAGGGAGCTGTATGAGCCGGGAAACGCTCCAGTCCTTATGTCATGACAAAATGGATTGGTGAGCAGAGGGGGGAAAGTAGAAGAGGTCACATTTTGGTGCAAGTTTTGTATAAATTAAATCCCCCAAGAAATGCAATATGTTACCTGAATATGTAAACCTTCTCCTTCAATACATCACGCCGTACTGCTGGACGTCTCCACCTGTCAGAAACAGTGAATGTCTCACGTTGTTTGACAATCTGAGCGGGGACGCGGGAGCTAAACACTGTGATATAATGTTGCAGAGGAGCTGGTGTTTTCTCTTCCTCGAGGTAACGAAGGATCCCGAGACACATCACACATTCCTGGAGTGATAGTACCACCATTGTAGTCTCTTGTTAACACTTCCAGCTCTGTGGCTTTGCTCCTCATGCTATGACTGGACAATGGGATATTGTTATCAGTCCTCCTGCCCCAGGAGAGACGCTTAATGACGGGGTTTCTGCCAGCGCTGCAGCGACCATAACACGCCAGGTTGGTAGGGAAACAAGACAGTAGTCATTACAGGTTTGGGTGGTGTTTACTTGCCTCGGGGCTGTTGAGTGAGGATTTCCCCGAGTGTCAGACGTGCACATAGACACACATTCAGACACGGAGTGTGGTTAGATGTTAACCTTGACTGCACTGTAATCATCAGGCTGATATGTCAATGCTTTAAGCATCCACACACAAACACACACACACACAGAATGATGTAGTCAGCAGATAGAGTATCAGCTGTATTGACAGTGTGTTTTTGTTCACATTATGTGCTAATGTTAAGCAGCATGGAGGACAGAGGACAACAGGATGGTAGCTGTAATGAAATTGTGCGTTTTTCTTTTTCAGTATGGGATTTGGACAAGAGGTTGGGATAGCCCTAAAGCTAGCTGTTAGCTTAGTTAGCACGGTTTACGGCAATGGTTAACTGTAATAATGCTAATGATGATTTTCGCGAGGAAAAAGGCTTACAACCATTAAAACAAAATGTAGACACTGGGAAAGCTGAACAGCCGACTACTTAAAGAGTCTTTCAGTACAACCAAATGCTGAACAAGACTTTTTTAGGACAATCAAACCATTATATTTAACTTTCGTAGACTGAAAACACTTAGCTGTGAATCTGAGGTTACACCAAGAGTGACCATCTCGGGAACTTTTCTGGCACGTCCATGTTGGATTCATTTTTCAGCTATAAATTAAAGGACTTCTTTGTGGGGAAACATATTCACATGCCAAATTCTTTCTCATGTTACCTCCCTGTGTGACATGTGCATGAGCATCTGTGCGTGCATCTGTGCATATGTAAATGCATGTAATCTGTCCATCTACAGCTTCGGCTGATAGGTTCACCTGCTCTTAGGCTCCTCTGTTAGTTTAAGATCCCTTATCTTTATGAGAACCTGCTCACACACACACATGCATGGATGGCATGGTATTCCATGGATGCACATGCAGCTTTTAACTAAGGTAGAATGGGGCGAACAAAAGCAGGAAGATGATAGGCTGGAGGAGGACGAGAGGATAAAGAGGGGAAGTTGGGACAAAAAGAGGAGGCGGAGCGTCCATCGGGGATTCAGCAACGTGCAGGTTGAGTGAACACCTGACCAAAAGATAGGCCTGATGGACGGGCTCAAATGTTCCCTGATTGGGACAGAGATATGGACATATGCCTCCGTCTAGACTCACACACCCAAGGTTTGATGGGAACGTTCTCGCTGTACTTAAGCGAGTTATGTAAGAGGCCTCAAGTCATACCTTCACAGCATGGGCTCCTCTTACATGATGCCGTCTTTACTTGTCCTCCGTCAGAGAGGTCAGAAGTACAGAAATTCAGATGACCTTCGAAATTATTTCTGCTATATCTACACAATATTTATGTCTCTTGAGGTGGTCGCTATAGAGAGCCGAAGCCGTTACGTCATGTTTGTTCCACTCGCCTCTGTAACTCAATGCAATCTCCCACTATGTTCCTCCTGGGGCCCAGACAACTTGGCATACACTACAGCACTTCATATAAGAGGTTGAAACCATCATGATTTAAACAAAGTTACACAACGATTAGCGTTTGAGCCCAAAAAACAGGGTTTTCCCTCGGTTTGTAGAGGGCTTAGGTGCAGATGATGTCATCGAACAGTCGTAAAGCGTAAAGCTCACTGGTTGTGTTGGTTACAGCGAGAGAGACATCACCTAAAGCCATATCAAAAGGTATACAGAGAAATCTTTTGCCAAATAATCACAGCCAGTGTGCTGTCCGGATGTATAATGGCACTAAGTTGGTACTGTAAGTGTTGCCCCAAATGTCTACACAGCAAGTCAAATAAGGTAGTACAAGCGATGAATACAGAATGTGCAGTGATTCATGGTCCAGTACGTGTTTAGTTTTCCCTAGAACTGCGATGCTCTTTGCCAGCTTTGTTCTTACATAATTGATCCAAGGTTTCCAGCAGATTTTGTCGTCTAAAATCAAACCCACAAATTTGGTTTCATAGACTCTTTGAACATTATCAACTGTGATCTGTACATCTGTGTTTGTACTGGGGTTTCCAAACAATATAAATTATAATATAAAATGATAACTCGTCCTATATAAGCACAGAAACTCACTACAACTGAACTCCCGTTCCAACAAGAAGCAGTCTCCTCCTTCCTGTGCATGGTGTCTGAATAGAGGGACCCCAAGCTGTTGGTATGTGAGTGATTGTTGACAGTGAACGACAACATTCACATCGTTGAACTTCCGTTTTTACATGAGCCACCACTAAAAAGTTAGGATCATTTTATATGTGGGATTTTGTGGGAAAGTCAAGACAAGAAATAGACTGACTTAGGCCCAATCCCAATACCCACTACCCCTCGTTATGCCCCCTACCCCCTAAGGAGGGTTATTGGGACAGGCCCTAAGAGCTTGGACTGAATTTGTGACCACCTTAAGGCGGATTTATACTTGTGCATCAGCTCTATGCAGGGCCTATGCCATACCCTTCACAAGTGGCCTACGTCAATGTGAGCATTTATTTTTGAAGCAGAAGTATAAATCCCCCTTCGCACCAAACAATTGAGATCACAGGAGCACACACCAGCTAAAGTAAAACACATGATTTTAGCCAACACTGGAAATTTGTCTGCAACAGTGAAATCACTCGAAAAGTCACCCTGTGTTAAGCTGGCTTATGACGGCAGGGAAAACCCAGAAAAACTACAGCTCTCATCATCCATGTGCACATTCCTCATGATCAAGTTTGCCAGCGACGTGTCCTCTTCTTCCCTCATTTGCCACTGTCTTATTTTACCACCATTAACTGTAAATGAATGGAACAGCATGAAGCTGTTAGCCACATGCATGTCACTGTACATGTTTCTTCTCTTGTGTGTCCAAGTAAAGCACCACTAGTCGTCAAAAATCCACTATTTGACCTTTAGGCCACAGCTGTAGCATTAAAGTCATGACAGAACGATCAGATGAAACACACACACACACACACACACGACCTAAATCCACATTTCACCGATGCTTTACAATTTCCTGGATGCAAAAGCAGCAGAACAAAGTAGACCACAGTGGTTTCGCCGTGGGCGGCAGGAAGGAAAGATGATAAGACAAGTGTTCACTGTGGTGTGGAGGTGAAAATCCGCTTTAGGAAGCAGAACAATATAAAAAGATATTATCATTTCACCAGGCGAGCTATCTTTTGCTTTTTCGGAAGTCAGATGGGGTTTTCTTAAATCACAGATTTACACATGGGTCACCGTACATCTACTGTAAACATCTATTGAAAGGTTTGTTTGCCTCTCATGTACATATTTGTGTGTCGGTGCGGTTAACGGGCTAAAACAGTAAGCAGTGACTCCCTTCTAATATGCATTGGAAGACGGATAGCATCGCGCTGCAACTTGGTGGGTGGGCCATGTACATCTATTATCTGTCAACCAAAAAAGGAGTCAGAAAGTGTTTGAGTTTATGTACAGACTCAGGGTTTCAATACATATTAGGTAATCAAGTTTTTCGTACTGCTTATGAGTAATGCTCTTTATTAAATGCCAAATTAGGCCAATGAGGACATGATTCACTCAAAACTGAGAACAAAATCAAACATGGGGGAATTTAGGAGAAGAATAATAGTGAAAGTTGAAGAGGAAAAACAGAAGTGGGACTTTTGTATTCTTGGAAAACTTAATCCATGAATAATTTTTCAGTTTTAGTGTTAGTCATGGGTGTGGGAAGTGAGGTTAGGTGAAAACCGCAGTAGAGTTCACAGCAATAACGCTGCCTTCAAGTTCATATAACTGCTGAGAAGTGACCATACATAAATGAGCGATCAAAGTGAAAGTAGGAATTATTTTTGTACTGCTTGATATTCTATGTGAACAAGTTCCATTTTCTCTAAAAAGATTCTGAAGTTCAAGATTAATCATAAAGCTTCTGAAAGGGATACGATCACACCGGAGCCCATGTTGGAGCAGAACGATGGCTATATATTTAATTTTGGTAACATTATGTTGTATATGACATCATAACCATCAATCCATTTTCATCCGCTTATCTGAGGCCGAGTTGCAGGGCAGCAACTGACCCCTTTCAATGCACTTGTAGTAGGTAGATTTTCTTTGGTTGACTACAGCAATATAAAAACTTCTGACTAATAAATTCGTAGAACATGAGTTACGTAACTGCTTTATCCTGCTCCTGTTGCACCACTATAAACCCTTTTCTGATCAAGGGCACTTGACTGTAGGAAAAAAAAAGTAAATGGCACTTCTTTACTCGGAAGTGGGATCTCCCGAGGGGCACTTAAATGCAGCGTAAACCCGACATTTACTACAAATACACACTGATTTATATACTGTGGATGTCCTGAGGTGGGGGTAATGCAGTCCCAAAGCCAGTAACTGTTGTAGGTTGCAATCATGCCTATATAAGGAGAAACGGTGCTTCTGTAAAAGCCTCTGCCGTGCTGGCAGGTTAATTGCATGTTATGTTGAAGTTTAAAGTGCTTCTTTCGTGGTCGCTTTCTCAGAAATGGAATTCAGCCTGTCTTTTAAGATATTTTTACAAGTTTGAACAATAATACTGGTTTTGTGCTTTAGGATACCGGTACGGTTCTAATTAGGTCTAATCCAGAGTCAGGAAGCAGGTTCTGGTTCAGGCCGCCTAACACTGAACCCCCTTTTAAAGTCACACTGCCTTGTGCATGAGTATAGGTACACGATGAACCATTGTTTTTTCAGCTTTAACGCATTGCAGTGTATGGTATGATTTATGGTCACATGGCCTTCAGCGTCGACGCATGCACACACACTTTAAATATATGCTCAACCTTTCATTGCCTATACAACCTATCCAGCCTCATTTGGAAGTAGGGAAAGTCAACATTTCTCTGCGAGTATATTACATACAGGGCTACATGCCACCCATACTGTATTACAATAGGATATTTAATTGATCACTGTAGGGATATTATCCAATGAGCTGTGCGCACTGGAGGACCAAATGTGATCCAGCTTTTGCTTTTATATAGCTGCCACATTTGGAAAGACTTTCATGGTCCAAACATGGGCCAATTTGGGCCGAGAATCAGCTTGAACTCGCAGAGCTCGAGCCAGATTTGGTCCATAGTAGGCCCGTGGATGGGATGCAAGGCATTCATCACCATTCTGGTATGAGCAGAACAAGCAGGTGTGCCAGATTAAGTCGACTGTTGGACTGAGCTATTTTAGATACCCGTATGAAAACTGACACTTTTTCCTGATCTCAGTGCTTTCATAAAATAAAAATGAGCACGGTGCAATCATTAAAATGCCAGAAAACATGCTCCATGCATGAGAGAGTGTGAGAAATATGTCATCACAGTGAAAGCATTACAGAGAAGTGATGGGCGGAACGATTCCTCCAATCTGATGCATGTAAATCTATCAAACCTGTCAAATTATGGTACTTTCTGTTGTTAGTTTCTCCGTGACACTCTGTTATAGTACACGTGTACACTCTTCAATGCATTACCAGTCAACACGGTGTCCTAACTTGATGCAATGCGAGCGAGCATCCGCAACTATATCAGCCTGATTGCATCGTTTTCTATTGGAATGTAATTGTTGGCTGGCAAAGCTCTCGATTTATTCGGGTTGTTGCTGCATTACGCTACAACACATTGCAAATTAACGAAAGGCTGACCCAATACACAGAGAATCATTCAAAAAGATTTGTTCGCTCATTTCCACCCATCGCTATCACAAAGAGAAACAGCCACAGAAAGGCAGCAGTTTGACACTGAAACGATCGAAACTCGAAGGAATAAAATATCTTAACCCTGAAATAGTCACTTGACGAAACAATCCCAACTCAAGGTCAATTTATTAGCTTTCAGCCACGAAACATGGTTTTCATCAGAGGGTGGAGATCATTTTTAGACCATGGAAAGAGTTTCGATAGTCATCTCGATAAGCAAACTCCAATTGTGGAGGAAGGTTGTGTACTGTGGATAAAAACTCCAGCAAAAGCTAGCAAGAGGTCCTTGAGTTGGAATTGTTTTGCCTCGGCTCTTCTCTCTGCACCCCACCTTGCACTAAGCTCAGATATAACCAGCGTTGATTTATCATTTTATCATTTCTATGTTGCCTTGCGCTCGCCCGAACTACAATAAACTTTATTTCACATGCATTAACCCTTAGCTAACCTTTTCATGTGAAAACGGGGACAAAAGCTGCCTCCCATTCATGCCCGTCGCCCATTAGTTGTTAGTTTTGGATTCCCTGCTCGTTTCACAAGTTCTGTGTGAAATGAGCCGCCAAATGTGCCGCTACGTTCGCTGCCAAGAGTGCTCCATCCATCACGAATACACCCATCCATCCATGCATGTGAAAACAATGCACAATAGAGCCTGTGTGCATGTGTCGCGCCACGCCCTCTCTTCGCTCAAGAGCCTCGATGAGACAGGTACCTAATGCCCCTTTTGTTTTCCCCCTCAGACGCGCGCACATATAGACGTGTATGCACACCTTAAAGGATATGTAAGTCCCTGAGGTATTTCCTCTGTCTAAGCTGCCAGGTGACGAGCTGTCAGACTCTGGTGATTTAAGCGGTGATTATATAGGCAGGTAAGGAGAAAAGGAGGGATGCGCACGTTTTCTCTTTTGCTCGGCAGTCTTGTGTGGTCCAACACACACCCACTAAAAACAGCGTCACAATGAGGCTATTGTCTCTCAGGGACAAACCTGAGACAGCAGGAATGAAAAAGGGAGAAGAGAGTGAAACGGTGCGAGAGGATAGAGGTGGGAAATGAATGAAGAGGCAGAAAATTATGTTGCAAAGAGGAATAAAAAAAGCAAATACAAAGACAGGAGAGTTAATTCAACAGCTGCTCTTAAACGCTGTGTGTAGAGACACGTAATGACATTCTGTAAATAGGGATTAAACTGTACAACAAGTACCAGACATGTTCCAACTGCTGCAGAAAAGTGTAAATGATTGCTGTGGTTTGATATGCCTGCCTGAATGCCTCTGAATGCAGAGACAGCTTGTGGTCTTCCTTTCAAACACTTATTGTAACCACTGCATAAAAGCCAAACTATCCGAGGAGCTGTTCTTGACAAAGACGCTGCACCTACAGTATAATCAAGCTAAAGAGCACCCACTCTCTTTAATATAAGAGCTTTATTTCACTTGGCGTCAGCGTATACCGTCAACAAAGAGGAGTTGAACTTGGCTACGCAGCCAGCTTATACACTCAAAGCTAAGCATCAATACCATAAAGTGATGGGAGCGGTCTGTAATTAAGATACTTCAAATGTCAAAATATTCCATTCATATATCATTCAATAGGAAAGTAATACGTCTTAATGACTGTCTCGTTGCACCGCTGCAGGGCCTCAAAGCCGGAACAGTGCAAACAACGCAGCACCCTATTAAATAGGACAAGATAATGTTTTATCACCTGATTTGATTACAATGGATAAAAGACAGGAATTCCCCCAAAACCATGATTACAAAGTGTTCATCTTTCAGTAAGTGTTAATAGAGAGATCTTGTGTTTCTGTGGCCGCGTTCTCACCAATATCACAGTGGAGGAGCTTAAAAGCTTCAGTGACACGGACAAATACAAATATCTGCAGGATTCTAAAGTTCGTGTCTAATAAAGCTGGGGATCAATTTGCTGCTGGCTGTAAAGGGTTTGAGAAGTACTTAAATATATTAGTGGTGGCGGCGGGTGTTGGCCTCTGCCAGGGTTGCCCCTTGTCACTGTTCATGTTTGTGATATTCATGGACGGGGTCTCGAGGTGCAGCGAGGGGAAGGAAGGGATCCAGTTTGGGGACCTCAGATGATGTGTTTCTGTTGGCTTCATCACATCGTGACCTCCAGCATTCACTGGGGCGGTTTGCAGCCAAATGTGAAGCGGTCAAGATGAGAGTCAGCACTTCCAAATCTGATGCCAAGGTTCTCTGATGGAAACCGGTGGATTGCCCCCTCCGGGTTGGGAGAGGGTTACTGCCTCAAGCGAAGGAGTTCAAGTATCTCGGGGTCTTGTTCATGAGTGAGGGTAGAATGAAGTGTGAGACTGATACAAACACTGCGCCGGACCATCAAGGTGAAGAGGGAGCTGAGCCAGAAGTTGAAGCTTTCGATTTACTGGTCCATCTACGTCCCAACCCTCACCTATGGTCATGAGCTCTGGAAAAAAAAAGGTAGCCTCATCCCAAATATAGGATTCTGGGATTCTCCTTTTAAAGGAAGCATGTGAGTGAGAGGGTTACATTTATACTCCATAAATATGTGAATTTATGGGTCAATTTTTCAGCAACTCTTCAACACAGTGAGCAAAACGCTTGTCATTTTGTCAACCGAGGAATTAGTTCCTCATAATATTATCACTGCAGCAGCTACTTTTTCAAACAGTGGACATGTTTTATAATTAGAAGTCAGCGCTGAGCCAAATGGACTGATCACAGCATCAGGGGCCAGACATGTAGAGTGCGAAGTGCAATGCCAAGCTGCATGGTCACACCTGAGAGCGAACGCAGCACACACACACATTAACACACAAACACAGACGCAGACATAAATACACAGACACACACACGCGGAGTCACGTCCACACTTGCGGGCGCACAGAAAGCCATAAAAGCAGACGGACCAAAAAACAGACGCACACATTAACACACACATCCATAAACACAGACGGATATTCGGAGACAGATACAGCAGACGGAGACGCGCCGAGCCCTCAAGGCATCCGCTGTTAGTTTTTCTGCCACATGGTTGCTCCAAATGTCTTACCTGAGAAACAAAGACAGAGCATCACACCAGTAGGAGCTGGTTTTATGTGGCTACGTCTGTCTAGTCAGGTCATTGTGATGGTCAACAGCCGCAGACCACGCGCTGACTCAAGACCCGTGTGAAAGCGCTCATGCTGAAGGAGAGGCCGACACACGGGCCGGTTCAGACATGCACCACTCACGGGCATAAATCAAGCTTAAGTAAACTTTAAGTCAGGAGGAGAATGGGTTAAAGATTTTGGGTGCTCTGCGTGTCTGTGTGCACGCACGCAGGACAGTCAGACCTGACCTACTTCATCATGTTTTCACTTGATGAGAATTTAAATGTCAGTCATTGTGTCACTGGAACCATTTAATGATTATTTTAGTGAGCTTGCAAGCTGTGTAGTTTGTGATGCACTCTGATGAATACAGAACAGTCCCTTAGCTATTCTGAACAAGCTAAAAGCACAATGTTGGACCCAACACATGCAGTATAAAACATTCTGGGAAATATAGGAGAACAAAGTCGACGCCGTTTGAATCAATGCAAACTTTCCTGGCTATTCCCCTGCTTCAGGCCTGACTGCGCTCACACTACACATTCAGCATGCCAGGGTTCACTTGGAAACAAACCACCGGCTCGCTGACAACTTGGACTGATCTGATGTGAGAAGGAGAAAAATGCATGACCAAATATCAGGGATGGAAAGCGCAGGAGAACATTATACTCAAGCAAAAGAAAAATGGATTGTGCAAAAGTGTGCTTAGATGGAAGTAAATGATGAACATACATGATTATGCACACGGCACCACTGAGACCTGACACCCAGACCAACAATATTCCTTGATTATCAATCACCAGAGAAGAGGACACAGCGCTAAACAAAGCTGCAACATCACAAAAGTTTCTCCTCTGCACAGTGAGTTAGCATCCTATGATGTCACAGGTTTGTTGATGGCTACTCACCTGACTCCATGTTGCACCCACACTCCTCCACACTCTTAGCTCCTTAAATGTAAACATTTTAAACTGTAGTGTTGTCCTGCAGTCACACCTGGGACAGAAACTACCGTCACAGACAGCAGACAGGCCTCACTCACCTCACTGTGTCCACCTCCAGCGTAATTGGCATGTCAATCAGCGCACCTGCTGCTCTGGGTCATCTTGGGTGCGTTTGATTTGTGTCACTTAGCGTGCTGCCTGGGTGGTGAGTTTGCCACTTGAAATGTAGCAAAGTAGGCTACAATGCTGAGGGAAAACCTTTGATTAAAGTAAAATTGCTTTTTTGTAAATACTTAAAAAAATAAATAAATAAATAAAAAAAAGTCCTGAACAACTGTAGAAATGATTATGTGTGCGACTTCCGGTGATACAGTGGAAGTGGCATTAAGCGAGCTACTAGTGGATACTCTTGGTGGCTAAAACTACTTTAACTTTTCGAAAGAAATTTGCCTTCAGTTTAGCAAACACTGATTTATTCTTTAATAAATATTTAACTCATGTTAATTTAGCATTTTCTAAAATGTATCTGTAACGACTAACAATCAGTGTAAGCTACATTTTTGTCTTCAGCAACTGTGTCGAACATGTAACCACAACATAAAGGGATTGTTCCTGTCGTTTTTAGTTTTTAATAAAGTCCTAATATGACAAGAAAAAACTTGTAATATTCCAAATGTGTGTCGAGGCAACACACCTGAGACAAAGAGCAGCTGCCACAAGCAGGTTCATCCTCTAACCCATTCTGTTTGTTGTTGGTTATTTCCTTAAAAACTAGTAATAATAATAATAAGTAATATTATGACTTTATTCTTATAATATTACGACTTTATTCTCAAAACCTCCAATTTTTTACCAAGGTAGTTACAAGGGGTCCCGGTGCACGCTATTGTGATCAGCAAGATAATCTTCACAAACATTAGGCTATAATTTAACTACACTGCAGTTGCATGACCTAACGTCACCACCATAACAAGCCTGTAACGCCCAGGCCCCAAGAAATGATTTTTCCCAGTTGCCCATAAAGCATTTTCTCCATAAGCCACTATTATGACAGAGATATCTGTAAAACTTCTGACAGGACACCTCGAACTGCAAACAAGATCAATTATGACTCTTTCTATTCTGACGTCACCACAAGTCGAGTGACTGCTACCGGCTAATTGTGAATCAGCTGATGATTCAATTGACAGATCCAGACAATGACACCGAGAGACAGTGAGTGAGCATGTGTGCAGTGAGTGAATGGCAGGGTGAGAAAGCATGAAGAGTATTGTCTGTGAACAGCTGCATTATGTTGTGCACGTTGTTTGGTACTATGTGTATTTTCACCTCAGAGAACACCTCACCTATGATGTAACCACCATAAACCCTGAGTGGGAGCCTTCAGAGAAGACGAACAAAGATGTACAGAGAAGAAGAAGAAGTCAGGACTTGCTGATGTTATTCTGCTGACCTCAAGTCACAAACCCAGAGAAGCCTTGACCTCTAACACCGGCCACCATTGACCTCCTCCGCCACACACACATACACACAAGCGTCCATACATACAGAGAGGACCTTGGCAACTGTTGCTGTTTGGCTCTCTCCTCGTCCACACAGAGCTGCCTCCACCTCAAGCCAACCGCTGCTCCATCAACATCACACGGTAAATATACACATCATTAGAGATACAATGGCTGTAAACAGAGACAGTCTTTATCACTCATATCATCTTTATCCAGTTCTGCACACCACTGACATGCACTTCACTACTTTTCTGAGAATGTGTGCATACCATGCATGCACTGTTGTGTGTGTTTGTGTGCGGCTGCAGGCCCTGATGAAATCGCGCTAATCCTCGGGGGCCGATAAAGCCCTGTTGGTGGCAGTCCGGGAGGCCCCCAGGCGCTCGCCGCCCGGCCCAGCCGGGACCAAGCAGGGACCAGGAGCTGTAAGCTGCTTTCTCTGTGTCAGCCTCCACATGCCGCACCAAGACACAGCCAGCACTGGTGCCTGTGGGCAGCAGAGGACATGTACGCACACTGGAGTGAAAACAAACAGTCATGCATGGAGGCGAAGCGAGAGACACATCTGGAGCTGGGTAATATTCTGCATTCTGGAACAATGCACAATAAAACACACTGTATGATCCACTCTCATACCTACTCAGCACTGTGGTTTTCTTACTCAGGATAAGTTCAACTCCAATGAACCACCTTAAAAACAAGACCCTCCTCTTGGCTCCAGTGAACGGCTGCTGTGGATTTACCCATGGTGCAACACTGACACCAGCAGGCAGAAATGAAGAACTGCAGGCAGAAATCTCTTAAGGTGGACCGGTGTTGATCGTTGCCTCAGTTTTCAACAGCTTTGGAGGGAAACTAATGTCACGGCTGGTGCTGCGGCGAAACCTCACTTGACATGAAATGATTAAATATGTATTTTATTGGATTAAATTATCCTGACTTTCATCTTTATTATTCTAACAAGTGAGGGTGCTGTTCATTATTTCACCAAGAGAGGGAAAGCAGAGGTGGTCAGGAGAGGTCAGAAGCTCTGTGGCCTCACACACACATACACACACTCAGCAGCAGGGATGCCAGCCAAGCCGTATGTGATGGGTGCTGTTTGAGATATCGTCCGACGGCCAAAGTAAAGCTGAAAGCGTGTGAATCAGCAAACAGCACAACCCCAGAGTCACCCCCACATGGTGACTGGAGAGGCGCAGTGATTGGTCAATAGGGTGACGTGCTGTGAGTGTTTCGGCAGGGAAAGGTCAAGATCAGGACTCAAACTGAACTATGGTGGAAATGTCTTTAGTTTCATTGAATTCACTGCTACTTTCATGTTTTTACTGAGGAGGACAAATGCACATGTCCTACATGTTGGCTCAGAAAAAGAGAGGAAGTGGGACAAAAGAATGAAGAGGATGGAGGACGGGAAACACGGCAAAAGATGGAACCTAGAAAGAAGAAGAGTTCTCCAACGCTGACCTTACTCATGAGCCTGTTGCTGCAGAGACAGCCATATATGGCAAAGCTGACAACATGACATGACTACAACAGAAAATACATGTTTACCTCCAGTGTTGCAGCAATCTAAGAATACACTCACGGGAATACACACCAAGCATGCTCCCAGCTTGTTTTTTCAGCTTTCAATAAGCCGTAATGCCTCTTCGTGTTTCTATAGGGATGAAAGACCTTCGAGATAAAGCACATCAAACTAATAAGAGGGGTAAAGAGGGAGGTAAAGAGAGAGAGCAGATTAGATAGAGTGGAAACGATTGGAGACACAATAGCCAGATGAGAGAGAGGTGAGATAACGGGACCAGCAGGACACACCGCAGGACCGCCGCTCTGACAAGAGAGAGGTCCCGCAGGGGAGTTTGAGGCTCACACACACAGATAATCCAATGTCAAGGCACTGGAACACACACACACACCGTGCACACACCAAAGATTTATATTAGGGATTTTTGTTTCGAATATCTGTTTCTTGTCATGTTGGACTTTGTTTTGAGCAATGTGCCAAACTGTTACACGGTTAGAATGAGGCTTAAAGGGACAGTTCACTCAAAAATCAAAAATACGTATGTTTCCTCTTACCTGTGGTGCTACTCAGCAGTCTGGGTTGTTCTGGAACCAGATAGCACTCAGCTTGTGGTGCTCAAAGTGCCAAAAACTACATTTGAAAAGCTCACCAGCAATGTCTCTGTCCAGAAATCATGACCTGGTTATTAAAGACAATCCACAGACCTTGTTGTGAGCAGTTTCATGTAGGAACTATTTTCTTTCTACCAGACTTCACCTGCCAATCGTATCACTGCGCAGAAGACAAAACTTGACTACAAAACAGCACACAACTACTACAAACGACACATATTTAACACAATTTGACAAAAAATTATCTAAAACAGACCCAGACGACTACAAAAGACAGAAAGCAACTACAAGGAGACACTAAATAACTACAAAGAGTCACTAAACATAAAAAAAAGACAAAAAATTACCATGATAAGACAAAAAGAAATACTTAAAAGAGAGCCAGAGACTACAAAAAGACATAAAACAGCTACAAGGACACACAAACTAACTACAAAGAAATGCAAAACAATCACAAAGAGTCCAAAAAAGACAAAAAATGACTGCAATAAGACACACAGTTACCTAAAAGAGACCCAAACGACAACTAAAAGATATGAAACAACTACAGGAGTTACAAAAGTGACTACAAAGAGTCACAAAACATCCAAAGAAGACACCAAATGACTGCAATGAGACAAAAAAACCTTAACCAGGCACAAGGGCTACAAAAAGACATAAAAAACAACAAGGACACACAAAATAGCTCCAAAGAAATGCAAAACAAACACAAGGAGACACAAAAGAGACACAAAATGACTACAAAGTGACACATAACAACCAAAAAAGACAAAAATATTATTGCAATAAGACACACAATTACTTAAAAGAGACCCAAAGGCCAACAAAAAGGCATGAAACAACTTCAACAAGTCACAAAAACGACTACAAAGAGACACAAAACATCTAAAAAAGACAGCAAATTAGTGCAATAAGAAAAAAAAACCTTGAAGAGACACAGAGACCACAAAGAGGACACACAAATAACTACAAAGAAATGCAAAACAACCACAAAAAGACACAAAAGACACTGCAATAAGACACACGATCACCACAATTAGACAAAAACTTACCTAAAAAAGACCCAGACGACTACAAAAAGACACAAAACAACTACAAGGAGACACTAAAGGACTATGAAGAGTCAGAAAACATCCAAAAAAATTACCACAAAAGAAATGCAAAACAACCACAAAGAGACCAAAAAAAGACAAAACAATGACTGCAATAAGACACTCAATTACACAAAAGAGAGCCAAACAACAACAAAAAGATATGAAGCAACTACAAGAAGTCACAAACATGACTACAAAGACACACAACATGTCTTAAAAGACTACAAAAAGACATAAAACAACTACAAGGAGAGACAAAAAGATGTGTGTGAGAGAAGCAATGGGGCCCTTTGCATTTCTGTGTCCAGGGGCCCATTGTCTCATACATGTATCTAGCCATTGACACAACCCTTTGATATAGTTGGTTCGAAAGAAAATAGTTCCTACATGAAACTGCTCCGAGTTACCAGGTCATGGTTTCTGCAAAGACACATTGCTGTTGAGTTTTCCAAGTGTATTTTTTTGGGCGTTTTGAGCACCACAAGCCGAGTGCCTTCACGTTCAATTATATTGGAACAAAGTGAGACAATCTACAGCCGAAATTTCCAACACTTGCAACTCACACCAAAACTATCGAGACCAATATATAGCACTGTTATTGTTTTAGAGTGAACTGTCCCTTTAATTTAGGGCAGCCATTGTAGTCAGGGAGGGTCCCCACAAGTAATATACCAGCGTGTGTGTGTGTGTGTGTGTGTGTGTGTGAGGCTGCGTGTCTTCACTGCATATTTCCCTGTCTTTATATGCTGTTGATGGATAATTGTTGTCTTTTGTCTCTCTATTCTTTGGTTTAAGTGGGATCAAACCAAAACAGCTTAATTCAGCGACTCCTCTCGTCTATGCCAGCAGCACTGCATTGCTTTTGTCCCTCTTTCATATTTGACACAGATTAGTGTACTCTGGCAATGGAAGACGCTGTCTTTTTCCTTCAGGGAGACGTGGGCTTAATGAAAACAGATTGCAGGAGTGGAAACACCAAGTCGGTGCCAAGATTTCAAATCTCAGGCAAAAACTTTAGCAGCAAAAACTGATTGCACTGAAATTGTGATTGCAGGGAGTGAGTGGGAAAGGGTTGGGGATCTCATTGTGTTTTCTATCTCAGATACACATGAGTCACATCAAGATTAAAACAACAAGCAGGCTGAATTAGACGTAAAGCTGGTGTTGAGGAAATTTTGTTCCCATTATTTTAAAATGTTATCGCTCAGAGAGAGCAGCTGAGTCATGTTCGGCAGCTGTATGACAGGGTTTCACCTCACTGCAACGTCACTCCTCTACAAATAAGAACGTCCCTTCGCTTTTATCGGAAAACTCAAGTGATTCACGAATCACACAGCTTCTGGACGGAGCATGGGGGATTTTTTTTTCCGCCATCAACCAACGTCAGTATCTTGCTAACGTCACAACAAATTTGAGCTGTAGAGTGTCTTTTGGACTGGAGGGCTGGAGCTGCGGCCAAGTTCAAGCTAAGATAAACAAGGATGAGAACGGCCGTGTTTCGAGAAAAGGAATAGATCAGAACTAGAAGATCCTGACCTCGTTTTTGTTGCTGTTTGGGTTTGGATATCGGCCAGACTTTGGAGCCCAGCAGTTTGCTGACTATTATTATATGTCAAAGTGGCCCTTGGGAGATGATAGTGAGTCAAACCAAGAGTGAACACTTTACAGCAACTCTGATTTTTCATGCTCTCTCAATGTCTTTCACAGCTGCATGGCACGCATTTGAAGCAATCTCAATGTCAGTTTTCATCTAATAATCATGCAATAATTGTTTGTGGCACAGCGTTCGACCACAAAATAAAAGTCTTTCTCGCTCTTGTTGAGACTATGGTGTTTCAGGCCTGGATCCCTAAAAGTTCTCTGCATGTAAACACAAATTACGACCAGTTTCTGTGGTTAGGTTCAGACAAAGAAACATGGTGAGGCCGTACTGCAAAATAACTCAAAGGTCGCACAGTTACGAACAAAGGTCTCCTGGGAAAAGTCCTGTGTTTTTGTACCCATCCACCCCAAACCTGCCTCCTGAAGGGCATTGCCAAGTCCCATCTGCACTTTGGTCACATAATCGCAGCCCTCCAGAACACGCGGGTCATGCATGAATTACAGGCTCATGATTGTGTGGTATTTGTACCAATTTTGGGCCGTACAAAAAGTGCATGAGAACAACCTGATCTGCATGTTGCTGTTTCCGAAATCCTCTTTGCTTTGGGAAACAACAACCTCAAAGCTAACGACCTGCATGCTGAAAAAGACAAGCTGTGATGAAGTTTGGTGAATTGTTGTAAAGATCCACAACGAATAAAACAAGGGTTAGAGTTAGGCTTCACTTCTAGGGCATCGATTATCAAATATATATCTCCTTTATGCTAGTGATGGCTTTATTTTGTTGGGCTGTCCATCCGTCCATCCCATTTTCGTGAACGTGATATCTCAAGAAAGACTTGCAGGAATTTCCTCAAATTTGGCACAAACGTCCACTTGGACTTAACGATGAACTGAATAGAATTTGGCGGTCAAAGGTCAAAAAAAGTTTTTGGCCATAACTCAAGAATTATATGCTTCATATATCATAAATTGTAACCGCAACTTTTTCATTTCTTCTCTAAAAGTTGAATCACACAGTCAACATACTGTATGTCAAGGGCTTGCCTCCCCATGTGGGAATGTTCCACCAAAACAAGTTACCCCTGACACTATTTTGCAAGGGCGTGGTTGCAACCTCCTGGTCCAGGTCTGGCTGTGCGATACTAGCTGCTATCAAAGTCATTGAATATAATCACGGGATTCCTCATGTTGCTGAGGAGGCCATGGCGTATGGTTCGGTCACCAAAGTTAAACAGAATCCATTATTTGTATTCTTTTTCTCCTGAGGATCAACGTTTCTTTTTACTTTTCGTTGCCCCCACCACACCAAAGTCAGTTTTGCCCGAACAAAATGTTCAGTCTTGTGTTTTGTCTTCCTCTCCTGCTCCATCCTCGCTGATCACCAGCCTCCAGATGGGAGGATTTGTTTGCCACGGGGGTAAACAACCAATGCCTGGGTGGCTCCTGGACTTCGTTTCCCCTTCCCTCCATGTCCTTTGAGGGCAACTTTGTGAAGCCGCCTGCTTCTTAACGCTTAACTTATTTCACCACAAAGGCAGAACTGACCAAGACACGCTGTTATTTGCAAACAACAGCCTGGAGTAATTTAAAAGGAAAGGAAGGATTCACACTCAGATGTTCCCAGCTGGTGTGAGAAATCAAAAACCTCCCAGGTCAGATGCCTGACTCTTTTCCTCAAGAGGGCCATTTCTCTTTGTGTGATTAATTCTATAACATAAAGCAGCACACAATTCCATTTATTCGTCTTCTCTTTTTCAGTTGTTTACAAAGGCTTGCACTTGTTGTACACTCCTCTTGTACACTACGAGGCCATCACATGGACTTATGAGGGTGTCTTAATGGGGCCGGAGCATAACAGTTTATGTTGGCCCGACTCTTCTTCATCTACTCACTTCCTCCTCGTGTCGCATTATTTTTGTTTCTGTCAGCTCTTACTCGTCCATCTCCCTTGGCCTCCTCCCACTTCTTTGCCCTCACGTTTTGTCCCCATCTCAACTTTGAAGTTGTCTTTTTTCTGCTCTTTCTTAACCATCCAATCCTCATTCTTGATTTCTTCATCTTAACCCAACTCTGTTCGACCACCCGAGTCCATTATCCCCCATGGCAGGTCATTGTCCCGTCAACAAAACCAGCTGGGAGGAAGTCCCATCTGAAGTGACTCTTGTCTTGACTGTTAACATTGTCTCTTGAGGTTAATGCTCACACTTTAAAGAGCCTTTAAGGAAGTTGGATATAGAGCCAGAGAGGAGGAAGGACGTTATGCAATGAGGTCCAGTGGGCTGAAAACATACAGTAAAAACCATAGACTGTTTAAAATAATGGACGTAGCCACTGTGATGTCACTCACTGGTTTGTGGGCTCCCGTTTTGAAGCCTCAAGTTAATTTGGCTGCCACCATCTTGGATTTTTGGAGCCAGAAGTGACCATATTTGGACGATAGCCCTAATGCTAGGTGCTAGCTGGGTTAGCATGGTGTATTTACAGCTATGGTTGTGATCATGCTAATGCAGATTTTTCTAGCTAGTCTTAAAACTGTTAAAACAAGACGTACGTACTGTAAAAACCGAATATATACAACTCCTTAAAGGGTCATTTAGTTCAACTAAATACTGAACAAGTCTTTTTTAGGCAACCAGAACATTATAACGAACTTTCATTAACTGAAAACACACTGAAATAGCATAATGTATCGGTTTGTTAATGGACGACACCCACCTGTCACTCAAGACAGCTACGCCCTTTATTATTAGAGTAGCTTTAAACCTTAAAACCATTTAAATAGGTGAGTTATATTCGGTTCACCGTCTGTGCAGTTGTCCTGAATGTTGAAATCAGCTATACAAACCTAAACCATTTTTCGCACCAGCCTTTAAACATGTTGATTTCTGCTATAAAGTTAGTCATTTTAACACGGGGGTCTATGGAGACTGACTCACTCTTGGAGCCAGCCTCAAGTGGCCACTCGAGGAACTGCACTTTTTGACACTTCTGCATTGTCTTCATTTTTTATTCCTGGAAGTTGTTTGCCCCTCTCAAGTTCTGTACAACTGTAGGTGAAACTATACAGGTGCAAAGGAAGTGAAACATAAAGACGAAAAAGACAGGAGAAAGTAAAAAAAGAGCGCGCATGTCTGTGTGTGCGTTTTGCTGCTCATTGTGCACTTGGCTATGTGCTGAGTGTGTTCTCTCGTCGTGTCCTCTCCCCCGTGTCCATTATGGTGATAAGGCCTCTATTGAAGTCCTGCCAGAGCCACAGATAAAGAGCCACAGAGAAACTTTCTGTGAACATGCCGCTCCTGCAGACCCCCGCCACCCTGACCGGTGCCAGGCTCCCATCAACATCCCCTCCAAAAAACCTCCCCATCCCTCCAGTCTACTTTTCTTGTGTCCGCACTTCTAATCTGTTTTCCCTTCTTCTGTTCATGCCAGGCTCTGTCCTTGGAGCTGAAAAGGTTCCTAGCTCGGAGACAAGATACAGAAATAATGTCCCGCTCTTATAGTTTGCAGACACGTTAATTCTTGTGAGCTGAAGTTATTGTTACACCCTTGTCAGAGCACCAATTAGCACTGTGTTGGCGACTCACTTTCCACAGACAAGTTCTGAGGTGACCACGCATGGGTACACCCTCACAAACACTTTACACATCGCCAGTTTTGCTGTCTCACTCGCCCATGCTCATACACATGAACACATGGTGATAAATGCATTCACTCAAGCAATGAACAATAACCCCCCCGACACACACTCTTTCACTGTATCTGAGTCAGATGTGTGTGTGAGAGAGATGAGGTGCTTTGAAGTCTCGCCGGGTGGGTTGGATCCCCACTTTGAGGGCGCAGCAGGGAAGCTGGCGTGCCAGGCTGGTCCTCCTTAATGCCTGTTTCCTCAAAGGACCCTCAATACCCAGCATGCCCTCTGGTGTCGTTAACCAGGCCTGCCAACAATAAGCCTTATTAAAGCACTTAAGGAGGCATAAAAAACTGGCCTGAATGTCACATACACAGCAGGAGAACCTGATATTTCTCTACTCTCAGTGACTGATAGCACACGATACGATCCAGACTTCTTTTTTTTAAAGCTGTTACCTCCTGTGAACCGCTGCATGAGGGTGGTCCTTCTTACCTGGAGCAGGGCTCTGGTGCACAGGAAGTGATGCATTCATCTCATCATTTGGACCAGGAAAAAAACAACATTGTGTGTCTCTACTGTGTTCTTCCTACAAAAAAACATGAAAAATACCTGCACCATGTTGTCAGTTGGGTCTGAACCATGGATGTATAAAGAGAACTGGAAACAGCATTGGCCCATAGAGCAGACGGACTGGAGACGTCCACTAGCCGAGGCGGCTACTTCCATTTTGCATGGGGATAAAAGGATTCAATCGTGTGGCGCTTCTAGACTTTCTAAATGGTATCAAACCAAATGGATCCAATTCTGATAGTGAAACAAATCAATTCATGGGGGGTTGTGATGCTCAAGAAAATGTATCCACTGATTCACAGACGTCTCTTTCGCCAGTAGATAAAAGCATAACATGACGGACATAATTTCACTGTTTGGCCACTACAAAAACTGGCCTCTTCTAAACCCACACACACACAAACACTTTCCAGAAATGTTGCCCATGAACTGGATGTCGATTTGACAGCTATAAGCCATCTACAATGTCACTTCTGTCAATTTGGCAGTACATCCAACCGGCCTCACAACTCACCTTGAACCAAACCAGCTCAGAACCCTCACATCCAGCTTCTTCACCTGTAAAATCATCAGGGACCAGCCACCCAACAGCTGATGCAACAGCCCTGTACTGCACAGATGGCAGACAGCTTGTATGGTTGTGTGGGGGAGCAGTTTGCTCACGCTGACACTGTGAATAGCCTGCTCCATGGTGGTGGTTGATGGCAGTTGCACAGAGATACCGTGATGAGATCCTCAGACCGATCTTCATACCACTGACGTCATGATGCAGCATGATGTTGCTCCATGTTGCAAGGATCTGTACACAACTCTTGAGAGCTGAAAACAATCCATGTCTTGCACTGTCTTGCCTGCAGACTCATCAGACACGTCACCCACTGAGCATGTTTGGGAAGCTCTGGATCAGTGTGTACGACAGCGTGTTCCACTTCCTGCCAATAGTGTCTTTTTTCAAGATCAAACCGCACATTTACGAGTGTCCTTTTATTGTGACCATCCCCAGGCACACCTGTGTAGTAATGAAGCTGTTTAATCAGCATGTTGATATGCCACACCTGTCAGGTGGATGGATTACTTTGGCAAAGAAGTGCTCACGAACACGGACTTTAACAAATTTGCACCCACAATTTGAGAGTGCATAAAAAAGTCCAAGATCTTTAACTTAAACCTGTGACAAATGGGAGCAAAAACAAACATGTTGTGCTTAAATTTTTGTTCACTTAAGTTGATTTCTTGTTTGTTTCTTCAGCCACACCAGGGCACTGAACCCCCCTGTGTCTCATGATAACTATTTTCTGCGACAGCAACGTATTTATGCCTGATTAACAGCTATGCCTCCAGAAAGGACTTGATTTTAATATGTCTCATGATTACAGTAAAGCCCGAAACACACGCATTACAGCACAATATGTCTGCAGGCAGAGCATTTTACTGTACTTTCATGGTTACTTAGAATTGTGAAAACAAGCAGAAGAGTTGTCGGGATACAAACACAAAAGCTTTTTCTCGTCTAAGTAGACGAGGAGTTTCATTCCAACCCCCTCTGATCCCTTTTTATATACAGAATTACTGCTGGCAGGGATCAGCACAGAAAGTTTTGGCTATCTTAAGACCTTTACAGCATTGTGAAATTTTTGTTATCATCCACACCTTGGGATTGAGGGTAAAGAGCATTTGGGGGGGGGGGGCTTTCTCGGATGCACAGGTTGCACGTGCACAAGCACATGTTCTTCCTGGGTGACATCAGAAGCAGGAGGAAAATAAGAAAGATGAGGACGAGTTATGACCCAGTTAGAGCTCTGCCAGCGCAGAGAGGTTATGGTTTGCTCTGGTTTTATTTGTGTGGCATCCCCCGGACCAACGGAGACAGGAGCAGACAGAGGGAAGATTCATGAAAGGGGGGCTGGTGGAAGAAATGAGGATCACCACGCTGTGTGTTTGTCAACAAAGTTTCCCCTCCAGCTGTGATGGTGCCCTGGTTGGGTTTTTCCACAGCTGCAGCTCAAAGATCCAGTAGGTGGATTGTGGGACTTGATTCTTACTGTGCAGCAGAAGACATGGGAAGGAGGTCGAGGTGGGTGGGGAACATAAAAGGACTTTGATAGCAGAAGTCTAAGACATGACCTTTCTCCAAATATCATAGGAAAACAAATGAAAGAGGCAGCCCAGTGTGCAAGAAATCAAGAGTAGTGCCAAGTGTATGGAGGCAGGATGGTGAGGGCTGTGTAGCGTGTACAACTCTTGCCTCCCTTCCCAAACCTGCAATTAAAATGTGCACTTTCATCATGATCTTGTCTTAATCCTAACTAAGTGTTTTAGTTTCCTTTCCCTAACCTTACATTGACCATACTTTACTTGCCACCACCACTCTTTCCCTAACCGAAACCATACCACAGATTATTCCATCTTGTGAAGGGCTTTTTGCGTGGGCGGAATATGGTCTCAACAAAAATATAAAGTGCAAGTTTCCTTCAAAAATAGTCCAAGGCACACTGTATTTGGAATGGATTTGTGCAACATTCATCAGGGTCATTGTCAGCAGCATGGATGGATTATTGAATGAGAATATCAGGGGCCCAAAGTGTAAGGACTTGCAATATGTAACCCAAATTAATACATACCAACCAAAGAGATGCAAACAAACTGCAAAGACACACAAGACAACTACAAAGAGAGACAAAATGCCAACAAATCAATACAAGATGACCCAAAAAGATGCAAAATTACCTCACAGAGACACAAATTACGTCAAAAAGACACAAAGCAATCACAAGGAGACAAAAAGAGACTACAAAGAGACACAAAACAACTAAAAAAAAGTCACATTACTTTGAAGAGACACAAAATTACCTCACAAAGACACAAATTACATCAAAAATACACAAAGCAATCACAAGGAGACAAAAAGAGACTACAAAGAGACACAAAACAACTAAAAAAAGTCACATTACTTTGAAGAGACACAAAATTACCTCACAAAGACACAAATTACATCAAAAATACACAAAGCAATCACAAGGAGACTAAAAGAGATGACAAAGAGACACAAAACGACCAAAAAAGTCACAACATTACCTCACAGAGACACAAATGACTTCAAAAAGACACAAAGCAATTGCAAGGAGACAAAAAGAGATGACAAAGAGACACAAAACGACCAAAAAAGTCACAACATGACCTCAAAGAGACACAAAATTAACTGACAGACACAAATGACTTCAAAAAGACACAAACTAATCGCAAGGAGACAAAAAGAGATGACAAAGAGACACAAATGACTTCAAAAAGACACAAAGCAATCACAAAGAGACAAAAACAGACTGCAAAGAGACACAAAACAACCAAAAAAGTCACAATTTTACTTGGTAGAGACACAAAATTACCTGAAAGAGACCCAAACGATTACAAAAAGACATGAAACAACCACAAAAGAGGTACAAAATAATCTTAAGGGGATGCAAAACCACCACAGAGTCTTTGTATTTGCTCATCTGTAGGAGAGGTGGTGGGGCCCTTGGTGTATACGGCCCAGGGGCCCATTGTCTCATCATCCACCCATGGTCAGCAGTGGCTTACACACCTATATTGTGTTTCAGAGTGGGAGGATGTCACGGTGCAAATCTACTGGTAGAAAAACAAGAAGTGATACCTCATGAAAGAGGGAAGAAAGAAGGAGGAAGGAAAAAAGGGAGGGAAGTTGTGGAAAAGGACGACTCCAACACAAGACCTTTGTGTTATACAACAGAATGCAACACAATACCCCAGCCTCAGTGATGAGATACACCAACTGCAACATCACAAATGTTATTTCGTGCCCTTGTGGTTGTTTCTATTTAGGAGGAACAGAAAGAACACTAAAAGAAGAAGATAGAGTCACGTAAGCTTAATGTTCAAGGAAGCTCCAGTGCCTCTCTGATTTCCCACGGATGGTCATTCGTTCTGGGAATTCTTTACGAACTCAGTGTCAAAGGAGACGTGACACGTTCAGGGAATAGTGGCCACACCACAACAGTTCCACCACTTCAGCACAAAGTACCTCCTGGAATGTGTCGAGAGTAATGGACTGATGATGTTAAGAGTGTCTGCGGGTGTTTTTTTCCTCGTTAAAGTCGTGTCGGTTGAGAGGAGGAGTGGGAGAATTCACTCTTCAAAACGTGGTTTGTCATTTTTGTGGTGTGCTGCACTCAATTCTATTTGTTTCTTGTTTGAGCTCTTCCTGGCAACCACAAAGCCCAGAGATGTCCGAGACTACACGAGCCCGAGCGCCGATGCTTTCTGTCTTGAGACTGACACTGAAGGCCGACAGCTGATGGAGACACTGGCGAACCTAAATCAATCAATACCCCATAAAACAACATGTTCTTTGACACCATTCAGAAGTTCATAACACAGTTTCTCTGTGTACCAGGAATGGAACAGTTCGGATGGAAAAATCCTCAAAGTTCTTCCAGTTAATCAAATTAGACAAATACAAATAACCTCCCTTTTTATTTAGATTAACTAAGTACAGTAAAGCCACCGTGATTGCAGGAAATTGCTTTTTTTTTGAAGGGAGGCATATTTTTCCATGACTGCTGAGCGTCTTCTCTCCAAAAGGTGGATTGCATTGAGACCTGCGCTCAGAACAGTTCCAAGAGCAGGAATATCCATGTAAATTATATCTGATACTCGTGCGCTCTGCGACCGTGAAAGGAGCGGAGCGTGGCTGCCTGTCAGAATGTGTCCTTGGAAGAGGCCTGGGTCAAATAATTTTAGTGCGGGCATATGTTTGAACCTGGACGGAGCTCAGGAATGATGGAATTTGCTGTATTCGGATGATTCACATACAGTTAGGTGGTCAGTCTTTGAAGTGAAAACACATGAATTGTTAAATAAACACAACTTGACTGTTAATTTTCTGCGGTAGAAGCTTAGTAAGTACTAATACGGTGAGGTGTTGCCTGTAAAGGTGGCTTTTCGGCCTACTGCGGAAGACAGGACTTGCCAACCTTGAGACGTCACAAGTTGTAGGATTTTGAAAGCAAAACAATAGGTCTGGAGGCCTTCCCCTAGAAAAAATTGAATTTCAATGACTTTGTTTCCACATTCTGGTGACTTTTAAAGAATAAAGACAGAAGAATTCTCCTTTCCAGGATGTCTAAAACTTGATTATTTCTGTCTCTTACTACATTTCTGTCTTTCTCCCACTCACTGAGGGGGACGAGGCTCTCTTCGAACGGGACGGTGTGAAGTGTTGCTTTGCAGTTGTCGGGGATGTGAATGAAAGCACATCTAACATATAGGGTTACTAACATCACCTGCCGATCCGTAGGACAAGGAAAAAATGAGCTCCTTATCCCCGTTGCTTTCAAGCAACCTTAGGACGCAAAAGCAGATGGACGTTGCAGGTGTGTTAATGGAAGCACACTGAACGTGATAACACTAGGGCTGCAGCGATTAGTCGACTCATCGATGACTAATCAACGTTATTAAAATAATCGGTGACTATTTTAGTAGTCGACTAATCGGTTGTCATTCTTCATAGAAAAGTACTATAAAAGTACCCAAAATACTCTTATTGCAGCTTCTTACGTTCAAATATTGGCAGCTTTACACACTCTCCCATGATGGTGAACTAAAACCCTTTGGTGTGAGTACGAAACAAGACATTAGATGGCATAATCTTGGGGTTTGGGAGAGACAGGTGTGGTTGAGTGGTCAAGCACATACAGGACTTTCAACCAGGAGACCAGTGTTACTTAATACTTGTTAAGTTACAGTAATAAATGTAGTTTATTTAACCCAGACATCCAAAACCGATGCTAGTGTGGTACTTAGAGCGTCAAAGTGTGAAGCATAGGGCCACTCATCAGACTGCCATATTTAAAAAGCCGGGAGTGAGAAGGTGTTGGCTGTACAGTGCCGGAAACAGGTTGATATCTAAAAGGAAAAATAGGTGTGGAAAATATGTCATAAATAAATCTGGGAGGAAACTGGGAGAGGGCGATGAAAAATTAGTCTCCTGGGAAAACTGGGAGGGTTGGCAAATATGAGACAGGCATCAAAGGTCAGAGTATGCTTCAAATAAACTTGTGTGTATGAAGAGTTGTTCAACCACATCCTACGTGTAAATGAAACCCAAACCCTGCCCACTATCTCACCTGCACACCTGACCAATGAATGTTGGTTTGAAACATTACAAAAATGTCTAATGCAGCCCCCAAGTTTAAACTATGGAAAGACAATCCAGTAAACACTCTGAAGAACAGCTCCATTCATTGACTGGAAACTGACTGTGAGCTGCAACAGGGAGCCAGTGCGGTGACAAGTGGAGTGTGGTGAGAAAACTTGAGGTTGAACAGCAGACGGGCAGCAGCACTGCGGATTATCTGCAAAGGTCCGCACCTTTCACTGATTATCTCCAATTTCTGTCAATTTCTGACTAATTTCCCCTCCATCATCAGCTCCCGATCCGTGGCCGTACATGTCAAGTCATGAATAAGGTGAGCGTGTGCACATCCGTAAATGGTATCCATCAGACGGGAGCGCAATCTTTTCCGAGTCTGTTTGTGGTGACGAAACAGGATGAATGTTGGATCTACGAGCAGAAAAAAGAACGGAGTCTGAAGCAGTTTAACCCAGTCTGGTGCATATGGCAGCTATCGGGCTTAATTGCCAGGGATTTCCATTGCTTCTTAGCAGTTTAATCATCTCTCGCCGATTTTTGTGGGCCATCTGGAAATGATATGCTCTCAATTAACTCTCCTCTTCCCCGTTCAAGGTTTTAAGACTTTGCTCCGCTTTGAAGTTGCTTCCAGGCCTACAGCAGACTGAGGCTTTACTTCAGCTTCACCTAGGCCGTGATGCCGAAACGCCGTCGCAGACGTAGGAGCTGCTGCTACTACCGCACATCACTTATCTCCTGGCCTCATTTTCCCTCCTCTCTCCCTCAGTCTCACTTTGTTTCGTGAACCTGGTCCTCATTACCCCTGAAAGTGGAAAATGGCGAATGATTGAATAACTGTTGGATGAAATTTGGAGAGGGGGCATTTTTCATTCACCGCTGACAGGTAGTGACGTTTCTCGCCTTAAAGCGTGCAGGTTGAGACGTCAAGGCCTGATGTTGTTGCACGAGCAGCCCTGTTTCTGTTAGGATCTGGGTCTTCCCTGAGGACACCTGTAGAGCCCCTGCATGGCGGATAACCCTTTATATTATTATTGTGCCGGCACGTGTGTTTCTACCAGATGTGAGAGCAGTTTTACACTTTATAATGTAGGTCATTTGGACAAAGCCAATCTGCCTTGAGTGTAAACAAAGGTGAAAAATGAGCGTACTCGGATCTGCCACCCTCGAATAACAAATGAGAGCAAACAGCAAAACGCTCATAAAAATTAATTAACTTCATGAGGACGGAAAAAGTGATGGATGCCTCGCTTCGTTGCGTTTCAGGCTGCGAATCCTTGCCAAGGCTATAATTTGTATCCTTGCAGTGATGTTTATTTAGCAGCAGATGTTTTATTGAAATTTGGGGCGATGCAAAGCTTCAATCCACGCAGTCTTCTCAACGCTTCATATCAATCGTCCCAGCGGCCCTTATAAATAAATGAGTGAATGCATACTTTGTTTTTGTCTGAGCGCCCGCATGTACACGTTTGGAACACATGTGTGGGATGCAGGGAAAATCAGACTTTTGGGTATGAAGTCACATGGCGAGTAGCTAGCTAGGTGATGGCAGAGGGCCAGTTTTCCACCTTATGATGAGAACCATGTATCTGGTGCAACACGTGCGGAGGACGGTATGGTGTCAGAGAATACCAGCGCTGCTGCATCATCCCGACCACCTCAGCCTTTCTTCTTTCCCTCCATCTCTATTATTCCTCTCAACTCTATCACCTTTTTTCCCTCCACCCTCACCTCCTGCACTCCTCCTCCTCCTCCTCGCAGCAGCGCATCATCTGTCGGCCTCCATATGTGAAGCTAAAAGCAGGTCATGGGGAGTCTGGGTAGGCTTTGTTTGTGCATCGAGGTGAGCATGTCACAACAGGATTGAATACTTCCCGTGGTCCTTGACACTCCGTAGGGCCCCCTGTTTCCTTCAGCTCTCTGTTTAGATAAGGGGCCTCCTGCTCTCCTTTTCAGGGGCCCCCGAGCACTTACAGCTGAGATGCAGGCGGGAGTGATTATTTGGACGGGGGAGACGTGCACGTGCGCAGCCCTCCCCCCAACTTTTATGCTTGCAAACTCACCAGCTCAGCACTGTGAATCCCCAGTCCTCCCATTGCAACCTCGGGGGCCTTTTTCTTGCTGTTCAGATGCAACAAACAAGTTATTGTTTATTTACTGCGGACTTTATTGCAGCATAAAGCATTAACGAAGCTGTTTGTCAACTCGCTGAAGTCTGGTGGGATTACCTGAGCGAGGTAGCTATAAATGTGAAGAAAATGACCCCGGTGGGTTGAAAGCCCCCGCGACTCTACGAGGTGCTTAATTCTCACCCTTTTCATGTTATTTATAGGACTTAAATCACTTGGGTGAAAAAGTCTCCGTTTAACATTTGGCTCTCAGGAACTGGGACAAATAAAAGCAGTTTTATTTCAAGACAACACGACAGACTGTTTGGGGGAGAACTTTTCACACTACATTAGGAAAAGAAAAAGAACATTTGGTTAAAAACAATCTGCATGTTGAACGCATAAACATGTAATTGCAGCATATTTGGACTGATTCAAAGCTTTTATAGCTTCTGCTTCTCATCAAAGAGCTGAACATGGCTACAGCTTGGGGTCAAGAATACAACTTTCAAAAAGATGTGTGCGTGTATACATGTAGAGCCTCGCATGGGCGGAACTTCCCCTGTTGTTCTTATCCCAACTCGTCAAATACTGCTGCTTTGTCAGGGATTTCAGCATCAGATACCGGCGCACATGACACCTTAAAGCTTGCAACTTCTGGAAAGTCCCTATAGAGAGGGTAAGTGGGGAGGTAGAGTGGTCAAACAAACCCTGGACTTTCACCTGGGAGCCTGCTTTTTGCTTCCTGTCTGAGTTTTAAGCTAAACTATGATTTTTTTTTTTCTAAACCTAACCACGTGCTTTTGTTACACAACGTAATAACCAATAAAAATAAAAGCATATTTTTGTATTTTCAAACTAAAACAGATTAAAAAGATGTGCAGTATATGTCTAATATTTTGACATCTCCTTCACTATTATCAGCCGCAACGTATTTATTTTGAAACTCAATAACACAAGTCAAACTTTTGGTCCCGTCGTGGAGGACTCCAGCCAGGAAACTTTGCAGACCGAGGATGAGGTGGCAGCCTACATTGACCTCAAGAGACCCAAGGAGGATCCTGTTGAGGTTTGGTGGTGCATGGCGGAAGGAGCATCGAGCTCATTCAGTGAAAGAGACGTCTCCGAGAAGTCACAGAGCTTTACGGGTAAAAGTGGGTGCGAGTTTTCGAAAATGGACCCATGTAGGAGTCTGCTGTATGCATCTAATAAGCAGAAACTGTACACTTACTGTGAAAACGAAAGCTAATTTTGAAAAGAAACGATGCATGTAACAGACAGTAACTGACCTGTACTGTCAACAACAGACGCAGGAGGACACCTGGTGCAACATGAAAGTAGCAGAGGACTTTTATTTTGACAAGATTAAAGACATTCACACCACAAACTGATGCAGAAAAGGCACAAACTGGGGCATTAAAATCCCCTGGAACACAGGCAGAGGACCGCCAAGCTCTCCATCCTCAAGCGGTTCATTTCAGGTGTCCCCACCAATGTTGACACAAACCTTACGCCATCATCCACAAAGAGTACGGCCATTTATAGAAATACAGAAAAACAAGTATTAAATGCACACCAGCGTGAGTGTTATCAAGTAGGCCATCATATTATGTGGTGTGCTGCATACAGGAGCTCTTATAAGCTCACGAGATCAATTTGAATACTCGGGGAAGCATAGGCCTATATCCCAGGATTTTAACTTGGACGTCAGAGATTCAGACAAATTTTGGAGATCAAGAATAAATCTTGTGTCTTTAGTGATATTAACAGCGTGCTCCTATCACCAAGGCTGTTGCGTTCCTGTCTTAAAGCTGTCTGGAACTTCTGTGGGAATGTAAAGCTCATCTGATCCCAAACTTAACTTTGAAAAACCACCAGGATCTAGACTTACTCAATAACTGAGAAGTTGTGACAGAATCCTACAATGCACGAGTATGTCTAATTACCCACCCTTGTTAATGCCTGAGTGCACGACAGTAATGAACTCTGAAAGTCTAAAACTCAAACCTTAAAGGAAAAGTTTAAGTCGATGCTGGAGTGTTCATTGTTTTTCCCCTGTCAATGGTGTTTCTGCAGTACTTCCTCTGTTCCTGTTTAGTGAAATAGCATTTACATAAAGTAAATGAAATACATATACAACAATGGGGTCAAATTCTGAGATTTATGCATGCAGGCACATTCCCATTAAACTGAATATTTGTTGTGGGGAAATCGAGGATCCAGTCCCACACCACAAATAGTAAACAGTTGTTGAGAAAGCCCTCTCACAGCAGTCTCGCATATCCCGAACGTGCAGTTCTTTCACTCAGAGAAGCCTGATACTCACTTTGATGAAAACCGTAGTGTAATGAGGAATGGTTTCTATAACCGTGACTCACTGTGTTTGTCCTATTTTTTTTTCGCTGCCTGACCTTCAGGCACCTCCATAATTTATCTAACACACTGTCAGAACTCATCTTAAAAATGTTTTTGTGATACTCTACTGACTGATCTTTAAGACTGTCCCCATTCCTCTAACGGAGAGGTCAAAGGCCAGGGTCAAAAAACACCAGCATATCCTCTTTCAAAGATATATCATATCCTACGAAAAGGCACATAGAACGGCTCTAATGATAACTGATGAATTAGCACCCCATGAATGGCATCGTCACCTTACTTACTTCACATAAAGTTATGTAGGGTTAGGTTTAGGGTTTAGGAAAAGAAACACAGTTCATGGCATGGATAGATTACTGAATGGGGTCCCCTGACCTTCACTTGCAAAATGCCACTTAAATTAACAAGTATTAACCAGGAAGAGACAAAAAAGGACCACAGAGACACAAAGGAACTACAAAAAGGGGTATAACAACCACAAACAGAGACAAAACAACAAAAAAGACACCAGTGACCTAAAAGAGACACAAAACCACCTCAAGGGGAGCAGAATGACCATAAAAAGACACAAAATTGCCTCAATGATAAACTTAAAAAATTACCAGAAATCCCACAAAATGACCTTAAAGAGACACAAACTGTCAAAAAGATACAAAATTACCTCAATAAAAGACATAAAATTGCCTCAACGATAAACAAAATGACTGCAGAGACACAAAATGACCAAAACGGACACAAAATTGCATCAACAATAAACAAAATGATGACAAAAAGACCAAAAATTACCAAAAAATATACAAAATGAACAATAAACAAAGCCACCAAAAAAGACACAAAATTGCCTCAACACAAAATGACCTTAAAGAGACACAAAATGTTAAAAAAAAGTCACAAAATTACCTCAACAATAAACAAAATGACCTCAAAGACACAAAAACGCCAGAAAAGACACAAAATTGCCTCAACATGAAACAAAACGACTACAAAGACACTCAAAGAGACACAAATTATCAAAAAAGAGACAAAATTATCTCAAAGACAAACAACAATTGCAAAGAGATACCAGATGGCTACAAAGAGAGTAAAATTGACACAAAGCAATAAGAGGATGCAAGAAACATCAAAATGAAGCAAAACCACCACAAAATCTGTGTGTCTTGCTCCTGTGCAGGAGAGGTGGTGGGGCCTTTTGCATATCTGTGCCTGGGGACCAACGTCTCATCATCTGCCTGTGGTTGAGTAGGTGAGGGCGTACCTTGAAATAACTTAATTTGGTGTCACGTGGTCCCTAACACTGGTCCCCTGGGAGAAAGTCCTGTGTTTGTTTGACCGTAACCTCTCTCCTTACACAGACTTTCACTCTTTATACCACCTCCTTCTTTGCTCCCACTCCCTTAACACATTCGGGAAAACAAAACAATTTTCATGGCATGTAAAATGCACTAAATATAACAACCATGACCTTCAAACAACCCTGTGAACCCGAATTCAAGATCAGAATTTTTCCAGTGCCGAGAATATCCAAACGAAGCTGCTTTTTTGCGAGTGACCCTGAATACAACTGGGTGTCATTAAACAGACATGGCGAACAGAATATGTCCACCTGAGCTGCTGCGGAAAGCCAACACGTTCCACAGATTCCTGCTTGGTTCAAAAAAAAGAAAGAAAAAGAAAAGAAAAAAGATCATTTGTAGATAATTGCAACCACATTTTCAAGAAGCACTCCAGTTCTTGGATGACCGACGAGATGTCTGATCAGACGAAGACAGAGTGACGGGTGAAACAAAGGTAAAGCAACTCCATTCTGCTGATAATTTTAAGACGCTTTCAACTCTGTGAGTTTTATTTTATAGCTCGCTGTGGAACAATGGCTCCCTCTCATCCTCCAGTCTCTCTGTCTTCCACTCTTATCTCTGTCACATGGTAGGTGGATGATGGGATGAACCATTACAGTTCCTAGAAGCAAGCTTAATCGACTAGCCATCTGGCTTTAATGAAAGGGTCCGACATGTCAAGGAGTCGAATGGGTTTAAAACTTGTTTACTGACTACCGAAAAGGCTAGTCAGCAAAAAAAGAGCCTGGTTCTTGATTCACATTATTGTCACGTCTCATTTTACACCGAATTCCCAGGGAGATAGTCACAAGTCAGCGGCAGTAAACACTGACACGCTGCCAACACATACACGCAGCAGTGATTTCTGCAAGTTTGATCAAATTTGTATTAGTTCTGAGGTGTTGACTTTCCTGCCATTTCTGCAAATTCAGAAATAAAGCAGAGGAATTTTAGAAATGCCAGAATAAAGCCCTGGGGTGCTCCTTTGGTGGAAATGTGTGCTTATTTTAAAATGAGACTTTAAACCAGTTTACAAAGACAGACAGACGAATTGGAGATAGTCTGCATGCATGCAAACATATACAGTGCGAATATGTGGAGATGATGTATATGCACGTGTGTGAATATCCAAAAAGACGTCAACTACAAACAGACACGTGAGCACACAAACAGAATCCAGGTGCTCTTGAAGCCGTTGTCAGGTTTCAGTGTCGGCCGTGGTTTCAGTCATCACACACAGAGGCTCAGAGGTCCTTGAGCAAATACCTCGCAAAACCGACTGCTCCTCCACAGTCCATGTGGATGCAATTCTTGGGTATTTAGAGCGGAAAGTCTCCACAGGGCTACTGGAGTAGAAGTCGAAAATTAAAACACGGCGCGGCACATCTCCCGTGCTAATTAGCAGTTAGAAGTCCCTCGTGTCTACTGTTTGACAGAGGATAGTAAACAGAGACGCTCTTTGTTGCGTGCCCGGATTGTCTGTCAGCTGGGATGTGGGGTGTCCGCGGACATGCAGGGATACAAATTTGTCCTCTTTCGGTGCTTCAAAGTAGGTTCCATTCATCCAATCTCTCACTGGCAGAGTGCAGAGAAGCGTAAACGAGGTTATATTCAGAGGATCAAACCAAAGGGACAAAGGGAGAAAAGAAAAGGTCACAGCATGTTGTTGTGTCTGGGACAACTGCTTTGCTGATGAGTTGCACTCACATGACCCTGAACTCTAGAGGACCTCGCTTTGATCGCGTGTTGTGCAAGCAGTCAACCTGCCTGTGACCTTTTGACCTTTTCTCACAAACAGCTGTTTAGTTGTCAAAGCCCAGTCACTTTCTGCCAATTCACTTAATCTTTACCAGGCCTCACCCTTGATCCTGAAGTATATAGGGTAGTCTGGGAAAACACGGGGCAGCTTCACTGTGTGTTTTCCTGCTTTGTCCTATTTACAAGAAGCCGAGAAAGACATCCATCCATCGGCCCTGCCATCGGCCACATAACTCAACACTTAGTCAGGGCGTCTCGCTCACTCGCACCCCCCCGTGCTTCCACTTTGTCCTCAACTCTGTTTGTGTCCTGTCAGTTCATGCCTGTCTTTCCTCTTTCATCTCATCTGTCCAGTTCTTCCTCTCTGTCCCTCTGGTGCCCACAGAAGCTTTGTCATTCAGGCCCAAATGTGGGTCTACGGCCTCCTTTCTTTCTCCTCTCATCTCCCATTTTTTTCCACCCATCCATTCAGAGGGAGTCCACTGTGTGTTATTTTCCTCACAAACATATTCCGGGCGAGTCTTTGAAACCTTAGTAAATATTTTCCGTTCGATGAAAAGAAATCAAGTTTGGATCTGTGGAGAAGTTTTTGAGATGAGGAAAGAATACAGTCAACTGGGGCAAATATTGAGACATATGGAGGGATGTTTTTCCAAGATAATGCCTTTCGGTATGATGTTACAATAATAAGTCTCACACCAACAGATTCTGACTTTATGTAAAGCTAGAGTGGAATATGCTCTGGATGAATGGGCTGTTTGTTAGCTAATGCCAGGAATGTATGCTAGCAAGTTGGCGTTCGGACAGGAATGTAGCATAACATTGCGAGAAGATAAGCATTTATAATATTATCATTTTCATAACATTAAAAAGAAATTCATATCACATTCTTTTCTTCCACTCTTTAAAACATTTGAAAGTTGATCCGAGGTGCCCAATTTTCCACCTCGTAGGGTAGACATATTGACGGAGCCTTTTTGGTTTAAACAGAACGAGGCGGGCTTCCACAACAGGAGGAGCTGTTGATGACGCCGCATGTGCGAGCCGCTGGCGGTGGATAAACAGGAAACAGCTGATAGCAGGAATTAGCAAGCAGTTAGTAGCAAGAGGGAAACACAAACCTGACAGCGACTGGGGAGACAAGGAATTGCGCGCCCTCCTTGCCCTCGCAAACGGAGATGCCATTTACCGTCAGATGACGGGGACGGTGAAGAACGGGCCGACTTACGAGAGAATCGCCGAAGGACTGACCAGCCGCGGCTTCCCTCCCACGTCACTGTTTACACACTGAGCCACACATTTTGTGACTTGCTCACGCCCCCTATTGCACCGAAAAAGACGATTTCTGTGTGAACAAAAGTAGGCAGGCGGCATTTTGCTGCACTCCCTGATTTTGTTTTTATACTGCCAACGCTGAAAGAAGACTGATTGGGCTTTCCTGCAAATTTGTCTGTCACTGTCAAAGTGGTGTTCATTTGTGAAGAGCATCCTGCTGAACTAAGTCTCTTGAGTGACATTTGTTTGCTACAGAGCTTATTTTCTGCAGTAATCCAAAATATAATGGTAAAATCCCAAAGTCTTCTTGACGAAGGAGCACTAACTTCTGAATTATCAGTGTTTGATATTGATTGTCATTTTTATTACTATTTTTATCAACATATCAGGGGGATATATATGTACTATAATTACTGCCCTGGGTGCCTCCTTCTCATTTGATGTTTGGCTGGAGACAGCAACAGTACCTGCCATGAATGAATGGGCTACACAGAGCAGTCCTTGTTCCTGTAAGTCTGTGCATCAGCTATTTTTTCCCTCCTTTAAACTCATATTCCTGTCAGGGGGCCTCCCATATGTGCTGTGCAATGTGTGCTTTGTCAAGACGGACTGAAAGAAAAAGAGATAGATCTTCAGGGAAGGTGCAAGCTCTCTCTTTTCACTGTCCTGCCTCCCTCAATGCTGAGTCTGCACATTTCCCCCTTCTCTGGATTGTAATGGAAATTTCTGGAGAGGCTGTAATGGAAGAATAAGCTCAACAAATTTGACACATAAGTCCAGGCGCTAATTGAAGGAATGCAGTCAAGGCAAAGTGGCTGCATTGTTTCTGACATTGATTTTAAGCTAAGAGTGGCTACTGTTACTTTAGCAATTAAGATAACAGAAAAGCTGGCAACAAAAGAGTCGGTAGTGTGATTAATCCAAACTACTAGATAATGTTACTCTAATGTTTAAAGTCCTCACAGTGTATCACTTTCATGTGAGTCTTCCAATGTGTATTATACCTGCTGCCTTTGTGTTTAAATCGTGACTTGAGAGGATTGTCTGTTGGAGCGGTGCAGGGGTTTCTCTGCCAACCTCCACTTTCAGTCCAGAAAACTCTGCATTCCAGCGTCTCTGCAACCCTGCACATCGTCCAGCTTCCAGCACTCACAAAAACGTGAGCAAAATGAAGCTCTTTCTATTGATTTTTCTCCCCTTTCCCGGTATCCTTCTCGTGTCAAGATTCTGGCTCTCAGGTTTACGCTGGGGTGCCCAGCCGAGGTGCCCAGCCAAAGGTACGGGTCAATTTTTCTGTCAGTCAGGACAGTAATGACTGCAGAGCTCCATATATGGAACGATTCAAGGCTGCGCTGTACATCCGCAAAGTTTTCTGGAAACGTCGACGCAGATGATTTCAGGAAGCTCTCAACTTACAAACTATGTGACACTTACTTGTTGAGGTTTCAAATGAGGCCTCATTTCGGATTGAAAATTACTGCTCAAGGGGCGATTCTTCGAAGGTTTCACATGGTTTATAGTCATACTGCCAGCGGGTGGTATAAAATATCTCACAATCATGAAGGTTTCCAGTTCCAACAACACCCCTGATTATTGATCTTTGTCTAACCTCTGACCTCAGCTTTGGAGAAAATTAAAGGCTCCAATCACCACTCAGCACAAGTGGTAAAGCCTCGACAGGATTAGATATAATATGAGCAGACTCCAGTCAAACGGAACAATCACACTTTATTTGGGCGGGCCAATATGAAAAAGAGAATTATTCCATGGCCACGGAAAATACTTCTGTCTAATTTGCTGGCACGTGTCCCTTCATATCCCATGTCAGGACCTCTCATCCAGAGTCAACAGCTACTGTATATTAAAGGGACAGTTCACCGCAGAACTAAAAATAGTTTCATGTCAGAACTACTTTCTTTCCACTGAACTACACCTGCCAACTGTGTCACTGCGCAGAAGGAAGTGTGCATCTACTCATGCTTGTGACGGCGCGGGATTAAAACATTAATGGCGTCCTCCTTGGCTGAGCTATAACATCAGCTAGCTCCGTGATGCTAAGTGAGCTAGCAGGGAAATTATCTTGAGAAACTGGGTCATGATTTCTGGAACGAAACTTTTTTTTTTTTTGGTGCTTTGAGATCCACAAGCCGAGTGCTATCCAGTTCTATCACACTACGGCCGATATCTCCAACACTCGGCAACTCACACCAAAACAGTGTAGTTTGATAAAATGGCACAATAGGTAAAAGTGAGAATATGTGTTTTTGATTTTAGGGTGAACTGTCCATTTAAACTAAAATGTAGCAACGATTAGTCTTTAGTTTAGTCTCATTCTCAGGGTCGGTAGTTGGACCAAGCCACCAACCCAAAGCGTCAAATCAACATTCAAATGTCTTTCTCCAGAGTTGCATATAGCGCCTTTAACCTCTGTGTCAGGGTTAATCCCAGGATTGGTTTTAAGGTTTAAAAATGTGGTACAGTTGAGCACAGCTACGGATTAAGGTTACATAAGATGTCTTGAGAAAAAACCCACATGACCCTGTGTTGAATATTGATGAGGTGATGGGATCAAAAGTGTAAAAAGTGTAAACCATTACAATGCCATTAATAGATGAAAAAAATAAATGTATAAATATTGGGCCTTAATTTCTGATCCAAATTTTGAAAACTAATCATTTTATGTTGCGGAGCATGAGATCTAATAGATATCTGTTGCCGATGCTGGCCCTGGTTCCCCCTCCCGCCTCTGCTGGAAAGAAACAGGCCGGCCCATATGACTCCAGTTATCTCAGAGTCTTGGTTCATGAAAGGAGAACTTTTGTTTCACATTCTTGAACATGATGGGTTTATTTCAGCCGGCACTCAAAGAAAAATACACAGGAGGAAGTGTGTTTCGGACTTAATGCCCTCCACTCTCTCTCAAAGAAAAGATTCTTGGGTTGTGGGCATGTGTGTATACATGCGTGTGGACATGTGTGTGTGGGTCTGCACGTGACTGCGTTGTCATTTGTGCAGACTGAATGTTGAAATAGCACAAAAGCAGATTGCCTATAGACTCAGGAGTGAAGCTGGAGATAGCAGCAGGTTTATAAAGCGATAAAGTGTCCATATAATAACTGCAAATATCTCTGAACATGGGTGAAGGTGATCAGTAACAAGGACCCCCATATTTCAATAAAATTGCTCAAAGCCGGAAATCGGTTGACTGGAAGACATGATGCATAACGTTTGACGAATCAACGCTTTGACGCATTGACCACAATATTAATCATTAACACCACCAAAGTCGATGAATAATGCATCAAACCGTAAAAATATCTGACAATGACGTGAAGTTGCTTTGTGCAACCTAACTAACTGCATCTTGTATTTGCTGTTTCACAATTCAAAGCTGCAGTCCCAGTTGCTCAACTGGACATAATTTGTGGTCACTAGGAGAGTGTGGGTGTTTCTCAGCACATCCACCTCCGGAAAGTGTGAAACAATGACTGGAAGAGTGGCACTGCCCACTGTTATTGACCAGGGAGTTGAATCACACCGCGCGGCTTGACATTAGTCAGCCCTCATTGCTTCCCCTTTTGTTTCCGGATGAGCTGCGGCGTCATTAACAAGCTTCATCAAAAAAAGCCCCCCTTTCCTGTTCCTGCAGTCCCGGTCCTTGCCCAGCTCCTCCCCGTGGAAACGGAGGGTGGTGTGCAGGTGTGATGAGCTCCAGATTGGCGTCACTGGTGACATCAGAGGGGAAGTTGTGGTTGGACAGGCACCTCGGGGAGAGGGGGTATTCCCCTCTTGCTAGTTCTGGTTTATGCCAAGTTCAGAGATGATTCTTACATCATTAAAAACAAGAAAGTTATTGGGGAAGTTGGCAGACTGGTCATCCTAAGAAGGATTTTCCTCTCTCTGTTTTTCTATGTTTGTTTGGCATCGATCTTTTTTCTTGTGAATTAAAAAAAGGATGTGGACCTGGGAGCTAAACATGGGAAAAGAAGAATGAGATAATAATGTTTCACTACAAGTCAGTCACCAAAAGATGATGTTGGCATTGCATGTTACTGCAAACCATGAATACGTTACATTTGCAAGTTTCATACGCATCATATCAGCATTTCCAAAGTGATGTAATATATGAGCTGACATCAAAACCAGCTGTAATTTAGCCAGCTTGCCAGATGCTTTTTCAGCACCAAACATGAGTGTTATTTAGTGACTAATCACTTTTTCCCAGCCAGGATAGTACCACAAAAAGTGAATGTTTTTTATCGAGACGTTGCTGCCTTTCCAGCGGGGATTGTGGCCCTAAAACTGGGTATTTTAAACCAAAATATGTTATTTTCCTAACCCTAACCAAGTAAGCGAGGCCACAGCTGCAGACCACTGTTTGAGATTACCAGACAACAAAGCTGGTTGTGATTTAGCGAGTCATTGCTGTGTTTCCAGCAGCTTTTTAGGCATCAAATGTGGATGTATTTTAGCAGCCTGTTGCTGCTAAAACACTGCAGAGACAACACTGCATCTCTTGCCGTCACAGTGGCGAATAAGAGTTTGTTTTTTTTTACCAGAAAATTGCTGCTCCTCCAGCGGAGACTGAGACATTGCTGCTTTTCCTGCCCGGAAAGCCAAAACATGATCTTTTCCGAACTATAACCAAGTGGTTTTTGTCTCTAAACCTAACCACATGTTAACCTCAGCATTGTTCAAATACAGTGTTTCGCCATATCTGTTACATAATAATGTGCGAATGTAACATTTCTGTGGTTTTCAGAAATGTACATTGCCAACTTTTTTTTTTCCTGGCGAATTGGGTTGTTTATTGTTACTTACTATGTTTTAAGTCAATCTCTAAACCAGCAGTTTCAGTTTTGAAAAGTAGTTCATATAGTCAGTCGCTGTATGTTGAAGTTTTTTGCCTATAAATTCTTTTTGGGCACTGTAAAATATGGCTTTGCCGTAACTGCAGCTCTTAATTACTTCAAGAGATGTTGGAGTATCCTCTATAAAACTCTCTCCTTCCTCTTTATCTCCCGGTCTCTCGCTCCAGTTGTCTCTAAAGGGTAGAGTGGTTAGGTGACTCCATTAGTATTCTGACTTTCCCTGGGAAATGGTCTCATAAACAGCTGGGAGCCACAGCAGGGGCCAGGCGCACAATGCACAATGTGTGTGTGTGTGTGTGACTTCATATGCCATGACAAACTAAAGGCTTACTATTCTGTTACACACCAACTCGTGTACGTGCGCACTGAATAGGCAGATACCAAGTCACCTTTATTAATGCAGGAACTGGTCGCGCGTGAATGCTAATGTTGTTAGTGTTTTCACTGGGAGACACACAAGGGTGCACAGCGGGGCACCACTAAGCACAATGTATGACGTCGTTAGGGCTCTATGGGCTTGAGTCACAAAAAAAAGAGAACGTCTTAAAAACTATGTGACATTTCCCTCGCCAAGTATTTACGTCATTAAAGTAATCATCTACTTGAAAAACTGTTGGGTGCCTGGTTTACTACTGACATTGTTCCATTTGGGAGAGAACTAGTGGAAATATCTGTCAGCGGTAACGTCAGTCTCATGTCTGAGCAGTGTGTTTCTGATTTCAACTGATGGGGGGGTGCGTCATCATTGAGCAATAACCGCTTTGACCGACCTGGATTGACTCTTCTGCTGAATATTTTGCATTTTAGCAAACATTTCTAAACACCATTCGATGCATTTCTTCGAAAAACCAACCAAACAGGACAACTTGAGGAGCACAATATTTAAGCTAAAGGTTTCCGGAGCCATGAGTCCAAGTGGGCGGGAGTGGTGACAGCTCGGCCTTTGACTTGGCATCCCTGGTGACGGACATTTTTGCCAGGGTCAACATTTGAGAGCTTCTTATGTAACGGGCTGCTGTTCGTGGAAGTTGCTCCCATTTGGTTGTGTCGCTGCTTGTGGACAGCAGATCCTCCAGCTGATAAAGAACAGGGCATGTAAAGGCAGCGAATGTAGTCAGCAACAGGTGGTAAGAACGGGGGCGTCTCCATGTTCCCAGGGTCCTAGAACCCTCAGGTCGATATCTCTTAACACACATCAAACCTCATGTTGTGTCCATGCCACTTTCTTGTCTCTCCCTGTCCCTAAAATAGCTTTGTTTCACTCTACAAGTCACTGCATAAGACTATCAATTAATTCAGTCTATTGATAGTTTTTAAATTTCTTGGACTGCACTTAATTTTGGCACAACTACATTAGACACAGGCCTGTGCCAGTACAATGGAATCACTCTCAGAGTCATACTTTAAGTCCCCTAACTCTGACCCATGTCATATGCTGAGGACAGCTTTCTCAGGTTCCCATTATGTGCTATATAGAACTGGGCAACACAGGACCCTGGGAACATAGAACGCTGTGAGGACAGGAATGACCCTGCAAGAACTCGAAGTACAAGAGGACTGAAACGGTCATGCTTGGCTCATCTTTTGACATGTGAGGCCTCGGCGTCCTTTTCCCGAGTGTTTGATGGTCTCGCTGCGAGCTTCACATTCCTCTCCCTCTGCAAAGTGGCCGATGCCTCAGGCCTCCGCCGTGGTTACATAACCAGTGCTAAAGCTGTATATTTCTGCGACATATTTACCTGAGACAACTTGACCCCTGCTTGAGCCTGGGCAGCGACGGCAGGGAGGCCTGGATTTCATGAATCAGCGAGCCTCTCAAACAAATATGCACCGCCTCGCTTTTTGAAAAACAGTGTTCGTGATGCTTTGCTAATCGACACATTTCATGTCATTAATAAAATAAATAGGAATGTATCCCCACATTGTGCAGAGGGATGTTTATTCAGCTTTTCAGCACTCGGCGAGGCTCGAGCCTGTTGAGGCCTTAATGCAACACTGGTTCAGTTAATCAGGGGCCGGCGGCTTCCACTGACAGTTACGCTCGGTTTGGGTTTATTACCTTCACACATACCAGGAGGGGGGAAGTGACCCCTGGTCGTCTGCTGCGTATCATAACTCTGAATGCTGTATGAATTTCTGCCTCGTTGTTCCAGCACAGTTATTTTGAAAAATGTATCCAACCACTCATAATCCAATAAGTGTCACTAATTATTACAAAAAAAAGGCAGAACATTCATTTAGCTTAACACAAACTGTGCTTAATTGTGTATTTTTCAGTTGTTTTCAAAAGAAGGACTCCAAACTGAATTCACCGACCTGTTTTGATAGATTTGTTTTGCAGTGTGAGATATAGCACTGGGCAGAGCTCCCCATTCTTTCTCATGCTTCAAATTATGTGAGGTATTTGGAAAAAGGAACCAAAATGTGTCCCAAGTGGATCCAGAGCGCGCAAGGGTATAAACTCCTGCTTAGGAAAAACACTGATCGGAGAGGAAGCACAACAGCCGGGAGAGACAGCCTTACAAGTTATTGCCGAGACGGAGAATTACCTGACTCCGTAACTCACTGGGCTCTCCTCTCTCCTCCCATAATGGATGTCTTCTCGTGAGCGGCGTCGGCGATCCTCCCCTCCGTCGTCGGCCCACACATTAGCCATCAAAACACCAGTCCCGGAGATAATTACTGTGTAAATCACGTCAATCAATTACCCAAGTGAGGGAGGTAAGGAAAACAGAGAGAGCCCTGATGAGCCCTGATGAGGCCCTCAGTGGAAAACAAGTCTGATGGCACACACACATGAATTTCACACTGGCACACACATGCAAAAAATACTGAAAAATATGGTCCATCCAGACACATGCGTGGCTCACGGCAGAGCCCACGTGCAGACATGAGACACCATCACTCATCTCGGCTCAGGGCGCCAAAAAGCCCTGTTAAAATGTCTCATTTTGATGGCGTTATGAATGGAGGTCGACCCTCAGAGACACAAGGTTAAGTGACCCGGTGTGTTTGTCAGTGTCTTCAAGAGCATGTGTGATGTTTATGTGCGTGCTTTTAGGTGTGCTGCAAATGCGTGAATGTGACATCAGCACGCTCGCATGTTTCAGAGTCCTCAGGCTTATCCGCTCCGCTACCGTCCCCTGCTGGAACGCAGGCGCCGAAATATGACTACTCCTCTTCTTCAGGGTGTAAACACAGTTATGTAATTGTACCGCGACAGATGATGAATGGGTAGAAGTAGCGTTGGGAATCTCATGATGATCTACGTCAGCGTAAAGTGAGAAACCCCAGCGCCGGGCCTCTCTTTGTAAATCATATTGTGTGTCTGTGTGACAGACAGAGGGAGGAGGTATGAAAAGAGGAATGAGGGATGGGCGGCTGCGTGGGCCAAGGAGGACAACAAGGCATGTAAACCAGAGATTGAGATAGGAGATGAGCACACAGAGCGCGTCCAAGGACTGACGTCTGCTCGACCGAGCAACTGCGAGCGCGATCGACGTCAGTGACGAAGCGATTGCATTCGAGGAAGGATTTTCCACCTTTCACTTTCCCATGATGAATTTCCCTCCTCTGCTCCAGGGTTCTTTGTGGTGTACCTTGCTTGTCTGTACATTCTGCAGGCATCGCACAATCTCGGAGATTCTCATCAGAGTTAACAGATAGTTGGCTCGCGGTCAGGTTGCTGCACACACTCAGCACATCTCTTCCCTGCTGTCCAAGCCGCATATTTAATCTTGGCAAAGGGAGGGCTTTCCAAAAAGGAGAATGATAACCTGGGTTGTTGCTCTCCCCTGATGCAGAGATGGCCCTTTTTGAATTAGCAGCTTTAAATAGTCAATAAATGAAGTGAGGATGTGGATCATGCTATGGACGTGTGTCTTTTAGGTCTGGGCTGTTGGACAGACAAAAGCAAGAAGTCACCTCAATTTTCTTGCATTTTCTAAACCAAACAGTTTATCATAAGGACAGCAATTACTACTTGTACTACAAATTTCCAATGGCAATTAAAACATGCAGGAGGCCCCACCACCTCACCTTCACAGGAACAAGGCAATCAGAGCTTATAGTTTTTGGGCTCTTGTTGTGTTTCTCTTTGTAATTCTTGTGCATCTCTCTGTGATTTGTGTCTCTTTGTGGTCGTTTTGAGTTGCTCTGCAGTTGCTTTTGTGTCTGGGAATGTTTAGCTCCTCTTTGTAGTTGTTTTGCATCCCTTTGTAGTTGTATTGTGTCTCTTTGTGGTCATTTCAAGTCTCTTTGTAGTTGTTCTGACTCTCGTTGTAGTTGTTTTCTTCCTGTGATTGTTTTGCCCCTTTTTATAGTTATAATGTGTCTCTTTGAGTGACATCTTTGTAGTTGCTTTGCACCTGTTTGTGGTCATTTCAAGTCTCTTTGTAGTTGTTTTGCATCCCTCTGTAGTTGTTTTGTTTCTCTTTGTAGTTGCTTTGTGTCTCTTTGTAGTTGCTTTGTGTCTCTTTGTAGTTGTTTTGCATCCCTTTGTAGTTGTTTTGTGTTTCTTTGTGGTCATTCCAAGTCTCTTTGTAGTTGTTTTGCATCCCTTTATAGTTGTTTTGTGTCTCTTTGTGGTTATTTCAAGTCTCTTTGTAGTTGTTTTGTGTCTCTTTGTAGTTGCTTTGTGTTTCTTTGTGGTCATTTCAAGTCTCTTTATAGTCATCTTGTGCTTCTTTTTAATTGTTTTGAAGTTTTTTTGTAGTTGCATTGCGTCACTTTGTAGTTGTTTTGCACCTCTTGGAAGTCATTTGTGTTTCTTGGTGGTTGTTTTACCCCTGTTCCTGGTCATTGTGTGTCTTTTTGTGTTTCTTTGTGGTCAGTATATTTTCATTTGAGGGACATTTCATAGGTGAAAGCCAGGGGACCCTGACACTTTGCACCCCTGGGCCTGTGCCTGGTAGGCCCATACAGTAACCCAGCGATACTATTATCCCTGTCTCCTGTGTTATTTGCATTTGCTGTAATAAAGCAAAGTACAATCGCCTTCCTTCAACAATCAGAGCAGATCTCAAATAAATCGCTCCTTCCAGTCATCAGACCGTTGCTGACTGACTCTGCACGCAGAATAACACTCTGTCCAACTGAAATTTCCCCAACACACGCAACCGGGCCGGCAGCAGTCATTGCTGAATGCAAGCTTACGATCGAGGAAGCCACAGAGAGCGGCGGCGAGGCCCTCGACACCCGTGCCAAGAATGCAAGGTGCAAGAGCAGCAATTTCCCCCTCCGCCGGCTGTCTTAACACGCCACACACAGAGGCCATCATTATGGCTGGAGCACACTCCCCGTGAGAGGCGGCCTGGGTCCAGGTAGAGCATGTGGAGGGAGAGATGGAGAGAAACGCAGAACATGCTGGATGTTAAACAGAAGATATTTGGTATGTAGAAGGTATCTGCTAGGAAAAAAACCTGCATACTGTGTGGCCTTGGCGTTGGCGTGGATAAAATATGGACAGAGTTACAAGCAGGAGTACACTACGGTATCCGATCGTAATTCACAGCTCCATATTGTTGTGTTTGTCCAGGTGTGTAGCAGCAGTCTACGGAGCTTTAGGGGGGCGCTGAAGGGGTTTATGGGGGGTCTTGTTTCTAAGATAACACCAAAACACAATTAACCCCCCGTGACACACGAGAAGCACTTCCTGTGCCTCAGCCATACCAGCAGTTTCCCTGCCAGCCAGCGCGAGTAGTCAGGGCTTCTATTGTAAAAAGGTGTGTTTATGTTGGCCTCTGCTCACCTTTTTGCCATTACCTCGCCCCCTCCCCCCACTGCCCACATGCACTCAGTCAAAATCTAACCCTTATTGCAAATTACCTTTGTCACTGAAAAAAAGCCTCCTCCTCGCCCCTCCCATCGCCACTGGTGAAGCAGCCAAATGTTGTTTTTTGTGAATTTCATCAGCAATTTTTGGTACGTGCCCCCCCATTCACATTCCTGGCAAAGTGCTGTAAAATAAACGGCGGGCCACTAAATTTCAATGAGCTGAGATGGAGCGGGCGAGAGAGAAAACAAGCTCACGCCAGCAAGAAAGTGGGCAACCGGTAGAACGCAGGGCTCTGCTGTTTGTTGTTACAGATGGCCACGCTCTTAAGAGGCCTCAGTAGCTTTTCATTGTCGAAGGGGGGAGAGAATAAAAGAATCAATTGTGAAAGGTGAGAGGGGGAGTGAGAGATCTGTGCTGAAGACAGTGGAGGATTTATTGTGTTTGCATTAACCGTAGAAGCTCTACATGCAATATGGTTTGGGCCTGAAAAGGGCTTTGTGTTGGCGTGTGGTGGGATTCTAACTAGGTGGTGAACATAGCGGAGGAGTCACGGGAGACAGACACCAAGGCCGTAGCCATGGAGCCCATATTGGGGGCTGAGGGGTTGTAGTCATAAGGTGGGACCAAGGGCCTGCCCCATTTCTTAGGGAAAGATAGTCAGAGAGATAAGATAATCATAATTACTTTTTAAAGACAGTATCTATTTGTTAAAACAAGTTTGTTGAAGAGTTGTTTAGCGGTTAAGCTAACCTTAGCTAGCTTCATAAGCTTGCTAACTATGTTAATATTAACCTCGGCTTACCTTGTTGACCACCTCGAAGTTTTTCAAAGTAAAACAAATTATCTCGTGTATCATTTTCCAACTGGCGCTCAGTAAGGTAACGTTCATTCTTTATGGTTCTCATCTGCAACTTAAATGGATGCTATTGGATTGAAAGTGAAGGAAAATTAATTACATAAAGGCACACTTGTGAAAAAACATACTTTTCAGTCTTTGTCTTGGGGGCGTGTTGTCAAGTGTTTCTGAGTCAAAAAGGCTGAACGCCAAGCGAAGTCACAAGTTATTGGTGTTAGCTCATGTAGAGCCGCAAGTCTTTTTTGATTTTGCAAAAGCTGAGTCATCAAATTTGTGGAATGTAATGAATTTAGCATAACGCTGCGAGAAAATGGCCATTCATAAAAGTCTTCTCGGTTTCATAACACTTTACAAAGTGATATCGCGTACGTGACACTGGTGTAACATTCGAGTCTTTTGTTTTTTAATACATTTGGAAGTAACAAAATAACTTGAGGATGTATACTGCCTTGACAAAAACAGAGCTAGAAGAGGAGTAAATATTGGTCATACAGGTCTTTATCCCACAGCTGCATCACACACTAACAACTTGTTCCTCTCTGCTGTTTGAACCTCAGTGTTATGACCGGCGCACATCAAGGCGTCCGTGTTAAAAGTAGGACGCTAGTATGTTTATAGCAAAGAAAGTGATGATCCCGACCATTCTGGAACCATTATTAGATGTGGCTGAACCTCATCTTTTACTCGGGACTACACTTTAAACACCATACTCTGCGGCCCTACTAACACACTAAACCATCTATTTGTGGTCGTCTCTGCTGTACAATCTGTAATCAAAGATTTGTGCTGCGGAAGTCGTAAACACACACAAACACATGCATGCATCTGTGGCACATAAGTGGCGCGCACATGTGCACTCATGCATCTACATGTGTATTTATGCATGTGTTTTGCAAGAGGGACCGAGAGGGAGGGGAGGCAACAGCTGGCCGCGGCCTCCACGCCCTCCGCCTCGCCGAATGGTGGATGCTTCGCCGCCACATCTCGGCGGAAACAGCTGGAGTTGTCACCACTCTGATGCACCACCTTCAGCATGCAGCCACCTGGAGGGAGGCGAGAGGAGTGGGAGAGGAGGGCGAGCCAAGTTGAGTGAGTCATACTGAATTTATGTCAGAAGCATTTTTATGAAGAGTGCAACAAAAAAAAAAGATTGGTGTGGTGCTTTCCAGACAGACAGACAGAGAAATTAAATTATGAAAAAGAGGAAAACAAGGCTGATGTCTGAGAAGAGGAGGGAGCAGAGCATTTTAGAAAACTGCAGAAAAACAGACGTGAGGTGAAAAGCTCCACAACAATGTAAGAGTAAGAAAAGCAGGTAGAACAAACCCAAAAACAGGAGACAAGGAAAACAAAGCATGAGAAAAAGACTCCAAGGATGATTCTGATTCTACAAGGTGGAGCAGCGTAGGAGAGAAATGAAGAGAAGCCTCCAGGCTGGAGTTCAAGCTCCGCTCCTCTCAGCTCTGTGGTTGCAATTTCCCCCTCTTCGCTGTAACCCAAACCCAGGCAGCTCGTATGAAAACACTATCTGTGGGTTTGGAACGCACTTGACGTCAAAAGGGTTCTCCCATGAGGCCGCGGGGACCCTTCTCGACAGCGCCTGCCCACGTCAACAGAGGTAAGTGCGCCAGATCTCTCGCGTCCAATCGCCAGATTACTCTTAAACTCAGGACGCCCCTGTGTGTGTGCGATGCTCCTTTGGGGATGAAGATTTTATGACGCGTTCACTGATGCAGGCCTGTAAGACTGTTACTTCCAAATCAAACATCATCATCATGTTGCTGCAGTGATCAGCTGTGAGAACTATGTTTTGGTACGTGCAGCAGAGATGCACCGACAGTGGGAATTTTTTTTATTAGGTGGTAAGTACAATTACTGCTGTGGTGATTTTTAATAAGGCTTCTCAGAAATCACTTGTTCGTCAAGGTCTGCTACTGTGACGGTAAGTGCTGCTCTTTTCTTTGTATGTTCATATCGACCCAGTCTAACAGAAGCACCTTATATTGATTTGAAGCACACTGAGTCTACACCAAAATTTGACTTGAATTAAAGGTATACCATAAAGTAATCGTCGGTTTTTCTTTGGTAACAGTTGTGCTCATCTCGGCACAGTGTCCACAATTTTTGTAGCTCCCTCTTGGATATGTGCTGCTTTCAGTGGGGCACTTGGTTGCTCCCTTTAAGGTGCTGCCCTCACCTGTGCACAGTTACAATTAGGCATTGCTGATTCATTCATTCATTCATTCATTATCCGTAATGACGTGGGGGAGCTGGAGCCTATCCCAGCTGACATTGGGCAAGAGGCGGAGTACACCCTGGACAGGTCACCAGAGGGCTGACACATTGAGACAGATGACCATTCACACTCACATTCACACACACTCACACCTACGGATAATTTACAGTCACCAATTAACCTGCATGTCTTTGGACTGTGGGAGGAAGCCGGAGTACCCAGAAAGAACCCACGCTGACACGGGGAGAACATGCAAATTCCGCACAGAAGGACCCAGGCCGGCCGGCAGGTTTGAACTTTCGTGCTGTGAGGCGGCACTGCACCTTGCAAAATTTGATTTTATTACCTCAGTCCTCTTTGGTATCTTCATATGTATAAAGAAACTGAGTGTGATTCGCATCGTGATTCAGCGATGAGGCCTTTTGTGTGTAAGTGACGCCCATTGACACCCAGTGTTTTGCAACATCCCACCAATGAATGTATGACTATCTTCCCACCCAAATGCTGCAGTGATACAACTGCATATAATGTTGGTTTAACAAAGCATAACTCACATCTACTGTCTTTTATTAATATATTCAGTATTTCAGTATTTTTTCTTTTTTAGCTCAGGACAGATTTTTAGCACATGCTGGTGAACCCTAATAGATAACAGGCTGCAGATTTCTGATACATTCTGATGTAACGTCTAAGGTCTTGCATGCAAAGTTCGGGTGTATTTCTCCTCCAAGAGATAATTTTTTCACAACTTACTTTGAACTCAGATGACTCTGACCGCTGAAAAGTTGCTGCTAGCAAAGTTCACTTGAGAGCGCAAAGCAGGTCGGGACAAACATCTGCGGCCTAAGATGAAACACTTCAGGTTCACGTCCAGCGCTGCACTGATACATAGTCTTGTGTCCTGGAGCAGCAAACGGCAATAAAGGTCGCACACACTGTACAGGTAACACCTGTTGACACGTCGGAACCCCCTGTACAAAAAGCAACATCATCAGCAAAACAACAACAACAACCGCCGACCTGGCCCTCTCATCTCTGCTGCACTCGGCCTCCTTGAAAAGCGTGTCGGTCCATGCTAGCGAAGGCGGGAGGACCAGCTCCGCTCTGTAATCATGCCTTCTCTCTCCCAACAGACAGCTGTGTAACCAGGTGAGTCGCACAGCTTTCAACCTAATGACAACCCCTGGCTGACTGCTGTCAGCGGGGCTAAAGGGGCTTAAGGCCAACTGCAGGGTGGATTAGGAACAGGACTGGGAACAGCAATAGGTTTTCCATGCAGCTCTTGGCTCTGTTACGTAACAAAATCTGCCCTTTTGGAAAGCAGGCGGGAACTGGTGGGATAATTCACTGCTGCTGCTGCTGCTGGCGGGCAGTTTCGCGATATAATCAGCGACGTCGACGGCTTTTTTTCTCGCCAGATGGACGTTGAACCAGGTGCACGTTATGAAAACACAACAGCGAGGTGACTGACATTGAAAAACACACATACTTGAATGTCAATATACGACACACGTCCCCTGATCGGCGCTTGACACGTCCACAGCACCACACTCGCACATGGAGAAAAGGTTAATAAACATGTGTGCGTGGGTGCACAGGTGTAAAAATCCTCACATGGACAGAGCTTATAGGTGTAGTGGAAATTTCTTGCAGCCAATAAACATATGAATCCCCTCAGGGAGGCGAAATGTTCCCCACTAGACCTACACAAAGTACACACCCTGTAATGATTCTCTGTAGCGTAATCGTATGAAATCAGATCCAAACAGGTGTTTTATGTGGTGAAATGTGCTTTGTTCTGCAGAATGATTTTTCACTGAATAAAATGAGAAGCTTCCAGTATGATTCAGTTGTACTGTGACTAATAGATGACCTCAGTCAGATAAGAATACAACCACTGAGTTCTAATTAGGCAAGACAACTTTGGGGGAGTTTTGGGAAATATCAGGGACTTTTAAAGCTAGAAAAAATGTGCATGTTATTTATGATTGGTGTAGAAATTGAGATCAATGGATGCAGGGCGTCCCTGAGGCCTTGACCTGCAAAATGTCACTCGAATTAACACATACTGACCAGGAAAAGACACAAATTATGACAAAGAAACACCAAGCCACAAAAAGATGCATGGAGCCCATTGTCTCCCGATCTTCCCATGAATGGATTGAACCTTTGACGAATCAACGGATGGATTATCTGTGTCTTATCTTAAGTTATTCCCTCATCAGTGAACATTTGTATTACCCTACATACATGTCAAATTAGTTTTCAAAAACAGCTGTGTCTTCTGTATGAGCATGCAAACGTATTCAGTTTTAAGTCAATCAAGTTTGACCAATAAACATTCGTACAAACACCTGCAAAATGTAATGCACCACAATTTGTATAGTACTTTGTGTAGTACTTTGTGTTTAAACTATGTAAAGCGGAAGGCTGTGATCACATGACCAGTGTACTGACGGGAGTAAAGAAGGGCAATATAAAGACCGAAAGTCCGCTCAAGGAGGTGTGTTGGGGTCACAGGACTTTCCCCCACGAGACCAGATTTATTAGTTAAAGGTTCTTCGTCACCATGTTTCTTTTCCTAAACCTAACCTTCATAACTTAATGGTAAGTACGTAACTCTGTGTCATTCGTAGGGCGCTAATTCATGAGATATACAAACTTGTTGTATGAGGACGCAAAGAAATGTTGGTTCAGAGGATTAACACAGCAAAATATATGTAATAAAAATGCATATAATGATGGCACCACACAGGTGAATTCATCATCACACAGCTATAATATTTAAGTTTGTGTTAGTTGGCTGCGTAGTCAAATAGCTATCTGTTAGATACTCACTCTACAGCAGGAAACAGCACTTCAAAATAAAAGCTCTATGCCGGAAATTCACTTTACTTTAAAATAAAGAGTGTTTTTACAAACTTGATACTTGTCGTCCATTCAGAATGGACCCAAGACCCAATTAGGGACTGCGACCCACCAGTTGGGAACCACTGAGCTGTAGAACGGACTTCCTGAACCATGGATGTGTAATGAGAACTGGATACAGCATCGGAGGACGGGTCCCATTCATTCCTGTGAAAGTTGCTCAGTGGCACATGAAGGCAGAAAAGTTTGACTTCCTGGTTAGGTGCACTAGAGTGGCTAACTTCCTGTTTAGCTCTCTGCTAACTTGAATGGGGATAAAATGATTTACTCTTCTAGACTTTTGAAATGTTATCGGACTGAATGGATCAAATTCTGATCATTTTTGCGGTGGGTTGTGACACTCAAAAAATGTGTCTTGTAACTTAAGTCTTTTTGGGCCCACTGGCGTCATGTGATCATGTGTCATGTGAAGTTGTAATTCCACTGTTTGGTCACGATGTCAATTTGGCTTGAAAGTCCGGCGCACTTCCTGGGGGCCTGGTTCCAGCTTGCATATCTTGACATTGTCCATGTGTCAGCTCAGCCCCCCTCCTCTACACACACACACACACACACACACACACACCCCTCCCTCTTCTTCTGTCCATTTCTCGGAAGAGGCACTGGAGACTGCGGACCGAACCCCCCACACCATGCGCACCACCACCACCACCACCCAACCTCTGTCTCTTTCCCTCCATGCATGCCCAGCTGACCATCATATCAAACTTAGATATCAGCTGCTTCTGATGTTTTTGTATGGTTCCCTACATTCCCCAGAATGCCTTCCACCAACCCTGACTTGGTACTTGATTAACATCCCTCTCCTCACCTTGAATGCACTGTGTCAGCCATTTGCTCGATTGCGTTCAGGTCAACTGAGGCAACCCTCTCTGCTAGAGACTATATATTACACATATTTCAAGATGGTATCGACATCTGTGCCAAGGAAATGCCTCTGATTCTTGAAACTACTGATGAATATTTCCCTTGTTGGAGGTCTGATGGTTGACCCCAATCTGGACGCACTTTCTGAACAGCAGCTTCATTCACCTGTTGATTGATGGATCCAGTGCAACCACATCAGACGCAGGGAAATATGCCATTTTTTAAATGTGCTCTGGTAAGCAGGCGCAAATATGAAATCAAAAACAGTAGAGGGTGGCCAAGTGGTTCAATGTTCCAGGACTAAAAAGCATCAAATTAATGGTGTCTGTGTCAGCCAGACACTCACTCTCCGAAATCTGTGTTTAGTTTAATTGAGGATTTTCATGGATATTTTCAAATATGTGCACAGTAATCTAGATGTTAGTTGCTTAACTCTGGCATTTTGGCATAAACAGCAGGGTCCCGCTCTCGAAAGAGCCGTCTGCTGAGAGAGTTAAAGCTCAGTGTCTGTAATGTGAGAGCTGCTGCAGGCCTGCAGACGCTTCAGATCAGGCACTGATGCAACCACACTGCCCCCTAGAGACAGACAGGGGAACTTGTGGACAGAAAAAAAAAGCACATTGAAAATTTATTGTGCCTAAGTAGGATATTTGTCCTGGGTTTTTTGTTTAAATGAAGCGAATAAAACTTTTCCAAGTATCTCCACTGATTTATTTCACAAACTTTGATTATGCAAAGACACATTCAGACCTGCTGACTTCACTTTTACTGAGATTCTTGCACTCGTGGATGCTCATAACATCCTCTGTCAAGCTGAGAAAACCCATCAAAGCATCAACAGCACGCTCTGATGACTCCTACAGTCGTGTTTTACAAGGTATGCTGTGTCAGGAGGCCTCGTTTTAACTGCAGCTTTGAATGTAGTTTGTCATTGCAGTCTGGCGAGATCAAGTTTTATTATTACGTTATTTCAGCTTTACTACTACTGAATTTCATCCTGCTGCACAGTTTGTTGTCCCTGACCTCGACACGTTTGATGCAGCCGGTGTTTGAAGGCATAATTCTGTCCTTACATAATTACGTCTCTGTGAAGGATGTGGCGGTTTCCAGTGTGACGGCCGCGACAAAGCAACCGCCAGACTGGGGTTTATGATGCTTAGACTTGCTAATTAACTGACTACCGACTACAGTCGCCTACTCAACATCACACCATTCAGCCACATGTGGGTATCAGCTCAGTGGTGAGTCGAGACAAGTTTGTTGTGCTGAAACAGCTCCTGCTGTACATTAAGGATGCATTATCTCTGGAAATAAGGTGATTTAAAAAGTCCCATTTCCTTGTTAGAGCTATAATAGTTTGACTGAGGCTTAGATTTCCATCCTCAAGGAGCAAATATAGCATTTAATATTCAGAGTGTCTATTTGCCCTCCGGTGAGAATAGTCACACTGCAGCTATACGCCTATTTACATCCATCCACAGTGCTATTATAGGGGCTAGTGGTTGTCACGTTGACGCATCAAAGTTCTAAGCGATTAGGATTCATGCAAAGAGCTCATAATCAGGGCTAGTACTCAACAATCTTGGATATTCTCTGAGATACATGTTGTACATTTACAAGAAAAACCCACAAAAAGTACAGCCAGAAAGTCAGGTGATGTCAGGTGACTCTTTAGAGGTAGTAAGAAACAAACCCATTTGTGTTAACATCATATTCTGGCATTGCTAGGACGCCCAGGAGTGTGGACCTGGCTGTAAATAGCATTGTTGGCTATAGAAACATGGTGCTATACACACCCAAGTGTGAACAGCCACAATGTCCGTTCAATCCCGGATGCAAATGGAATCCGCCTTTATTATTACCAGATGTCATTAAGGTGCTACTGCCTGGTAACTATTTTGCAACAGTATCCACGCAGTATTCGCCCTTCCTAAAACCACACCTTGTCCTTTTTACAGCTAGGTTTTTTTAATGGATTGAATAAATGGAATATGCTGTGGAAAACAATGACGGTAAAAAGGGCATGGGCAGATTATTTTGTATCGACAAAGCCAGGCTAGCTGTTTCCAATGTTTGCTAAGCTAAGCTAACCTGCTGCAAGCTGTAGCTTCGTATTTATCGTACAAACAGGAGAGTGGTATCAATCCTCTCATCTAACTCTCGGCATCTAAGTGAGATTTATGCATCACTTTTATATCCTTTAATTAAATCATGACATGACATCATGACAACGAAACTTCTTTTGCAGAAATTGATGTCACAGAAATACATGAAATGACCATTACGACCTCCTAACAATGCATTAAATGGTGGTGGCATGTACAGTAATGTGTTAAATTTGGTGGCACGGTTGGGTTTTATGCACCAAAACCACTTGGTTAGAGTTCGAAAGAAATGTGTTTTCAGTTAAAATAACCACGTATGTCGTGACGTGATGTAAGTACATAAAATTACGTAAGTACATAATCTGACATAATTACATAAAGGACTTAAGTTTACAAAGTTTAAAGAAGTCAGTGTTGCCTTTAGTTTCCCACAGGACACAAATAGAAGTCTCAGGTGAAAGCCCTGTGTTTGTTTGACCCCCCCCCCCCACACACACACTTATGGGGTTGTAACATTAACCACCGCCTATTATGCGACATTGTTCAGCCAAGCAAATTGTGTGTCCACCACGACAAAGGAGTACAGCAGACACAAAGCACGTAGCAAAAGGACAAATATGTACAACAAACAAAACCAGACAGTTTCTGAGGTGGTTTTATCGTCAGTATATCCACAGCAAAGCGATCCATTCTTCATTTCAGACACAGCAAATGTAAAACTTTCAGCAGTTGCTGCCACAAATGACGAAATAACTGAAGCATTTTGACTCACAGCAGCGTGACACTGTTTACCAGCTCACACGACCACAATAACCACTATTAAATATCACGAGAGCTCAAAACATGTTTTATACTCCTAATAAACGGCTATACGTGGCTGCAGCAACACGCTTGGTTCCGTGCAAAAGTCAAAATTGTTTCATTCAGCACTTGACGCCGGCAGGCAGTATAAAAACATAGATGCATAAAAATCTTTTACAGCTGGCTATTAGCTGGCAACGTGTTGGCTGTTGCAATGCTGCAATAAAGGATGTTTCATTTTTATTGCAAATTGATGGAGCGCTCCATTGTTCACGCAGCCTGTTGCCACTTTAGGCCTCTTTGATTTTGCACTGTAATGAAGTGCAAACATTTGTTTAAAGGCTGCTACTGATGGGAGGACATGACCTGAGTGGTGGCATCAGAAAACCACAGGAGCTCTCGCTGTTGAAAGGTGCAATTGAGCAAGGCGGTGACCTCTCATAATATACATATGGATGTGTCTGGGGAAGGAAAGTCAGGCTTTGTGATAATTTTCCTGGAGGCAGAGAAGTAAATGATGTGGATCAGAGTTACAGCCAGAATTTTTACTTAAAGATTGAGCTCCGGTGACAGAAGCACTTTCTGTTTGTAATTTGTCACTTTCATCTGTCATCAACCCTTCGGAGGGTGAGATCCTCCTGCTTCATGTGCACGCCAGACCCGTTTTTAATCACGTTCGTACTCGTTTCTCAGTAGTCCATCATTCGAAATCTCTCAGTCCATTTTTCTCCCTCTCTGCTTTTCTACACCTCTTCCCATGGGGTGAGTGGGTAGGATGTGACTGTTAGAGTCATAACAAGGCGGTGGAAACGAGTCAGACATGGGAGCCAGCGGAGGAGCCCTGCCGCTTCGCCCACCTTCTGATGACTTTACAATGTGACAAAACCGCTCGTCCTTGTTTTACTGGAGGGGACGTGTGTGCCAACATGCTGCAGGAAGCGCACAACAAGGGGTGACAAATAATAACAACGATCTGGCAGGAGATTGAGGAAGAGAATTAAGTTGTGGTGAGTTTAAGTGTGTATGGTGTTTGCATGTGCATCCATAGATCTGCTGCTCCCACACAGTGAGGAGCAGCAACAGGTCCAGGAGTCTAATAACACTTCAAGGCTCTATCCTATGAGAAAACCCACCAGCCCACTGATGAGCTCAGCAGGCAGCATGAGCCTCCAGATCCACCATCTTTATATCTAAACACTGTATATATGTAGCTAGGGGGACTGCTCATTGTTCTGACGGCCCAAATTTCTGAAGTCCCGTTAGTCTCCCATTGAACCAAATGCCCAATCTCCGACAGCCTGTTATTCCAAATAGGAACACTCAGTCTGGTTTCTATAAATGTTTTTGCAAAGCATGGATACGTTACTATATTTTATAGCAGATAAATTGAAACTTTATGTTTCTCAACACCACTGTAGGGTTTAGGTACAAAAAAACGTATCATCACATATCGACATATCATCTGGTCATTGACTTTCCACAGCCAGATACGACGTGCAAGGTACCCTGGGTGCGTTGGTTGTTGACGTTTTGGGACGCTGTGTCAACTTCTGCCTGTTACATGTCTGTTTTGTCTGTTTTCAAAAGAAGAGCCCTGGTTTCCGGTTGTAGGCTGTTTGTAGTCCGCGTGATATTGACCAGTCACGTTTGAGCCGGCTGCAGTTGTTGCCAGGTTAAACAGTCCATGCTGTGAACTAACGAGGCGGAACATAATTGGCGTCACTGCAAACTCTGAATCCATCGCAATGGTTCAGCATATTTACTTATATATAAATGGAAGTCGGAAACGGAAATTCACCTCCTGGCTGTATCGCCATCTGCTGGAAGTCAGATGCCGAATGCAGCCGATAATGACGAAAGAAGAACAGGGTTTGGTTTTCGGGAAGCTAAACTTCATAAACCATATACTTTGAGCTAAATGCTAACATCAGAATAGCAAATGCAGAACAAAAAACAATGCTAATATGCTAATGCTTAGCAGGTCAGAGGTGGACAAAAAGGTTGTGTTTTTGTCTATTCTTTATTTGTCAAGCTTGGTGGAGTGTGGGCATGTAGCGGTGTGCGGCAACAAAATGCAGATGCTGCGTCTACACTGCCGGAAATTAAACAAAAAGAAGAAACAGGTCCTAAAGCAACTTTACCACCTCAGCCAAACATAATAATAAAACATTTAGTGACGCTTTCTGGCATGGAGAAATATACTCTAAGTACTTCTAATACTATGAAACTCTTGAATAAATACAGGGAAATGTATACACAGTGCAACAGGAGCCTCTCCGATGAGAGTCTACTTGCACTCGCCCTCTGCAGGGGTCCTGCTGTGGTCAAGCCAACAGCAGGAATGCAGACTGGTATCCCAAGGGCAGTGGGTTAAGAATCTCTCCGTCTGCTTCTCTTTTTTTCTCCTCCACCCAAAACAGTCCAGAGCCTTGGAATGGCGTTAAAACAACAGGGCTCTCTTAAATTAGCCTAGTGCGAAAGTCCAATTCAGCGTTTCCTTCACGGTTCAACAAGAGCCCTCCCGTCCCTCGCTCCAAAACCCGTGTGGGGGTCTTCTGCAGGCCACGGCTGTGTAAAACCCAATCCAAACAGCCAGGTGATGGAGATGGAGGCCTGGCTTAGCTTGACTTGAATGGCAATCGGCCAGCTGACCCACTTTCCATCGCCGGTTGTTTTGCTCGTGTGCTCTGTCTTCACCTGTGCAATCTACCAAACAATGCAGCAAGCATGATGCAACAGCGGCTAATAAAACCAGGAATGACTTCTAGGTCTGTGTCACTGAGATTTACTGTTGAGTTAAATAATACTTTCGAGCTGTGGCCAGTTCAGTGGCTTTCCCTTCACCATCAAACTTAACAGATGGTAGGATGTCTGTTGTTATGGCTGAATTTATCCAGACTTTATGAACTCAATGCCCGAGACTTTGAGTGACACTAACCATATTGTCAACTCATCAAAGACAGAGCAAACCACTGGCGCACGCCATCATCTCCAGATCTGGGATTCTCTGCTCCTAGCTTCTGTGCCACACTGATGAAGATTGATGCATCTGCGTACCGTGACTGGGCTAAAACGGGACGCTGATCTGGCTGATTTGCTTTACATCAAGGCTCGGTCCAAGATCTTGTGCCGGTGCATGCTTTCTTGCTTGTGTCTGTCTTTCTCTCTCTGTCTCTCACACAGTTGGATGCAGACTTGGACTGCTGCAACTATTTTTCCCAAGCCAAACTGCCTTTGTGGCTTTTGCATTATTGTCAGTCACCCACAGGCTTCTGACCTACAGACCATGAGCCCCGTCTGTCATTCGCACTTAGGACAGAATGAGGTCATGACCCTGACAGCAGTCACCCAGAACTTTCCCAAAGCTCCTCTTGAACTCTCTCTTTCCTGTTCCTCTCCATATCTCATCATCTCCAGCCAAGATACCTCTCTCCAGAGTCTATATGTTGGAGTGAAACAGACAGAGGTGTGGACTAGAGTCACATGACTTGGACCCGGAGTCAGAAATTTGACGACTTTAGACCTGACTTGACAAAATCCAAAAAGACTTGGAACTTAGATTAGACTTAAACACCAATGACTTGTGAATTTACTCATGACATACGCCTTTGGACTTGAAAATACTTGATACCTTCCTCCCAAGCCCAAGCATTAAAAGTATGTTATTTAAAAAAATGTGCCATGAATTAATTAATTCTCAGCAATTTAATTCCCCAGATCCGCTTTCTATGAGTCAATCCAATGTTGCACACTACACTCTATTTTTAAAAGAAATTATAGCCGACTGACAATAGTTAAGTTCATGTACAAAAACTATGCAGTGGTCAACAAAAACCAAATTGCAGTATGCAAAACAGAAAACAGAAAAAAAACTCAACAATTTTCAGCTGACTGGTAGGTCCAGGCTAATATTAGCATAGTTAGCAGAGACTGAATCTTGGTATAACATTTGTTGAAAAGTGCATTTAAATTTGTTTGGGGTTCAAAACTCAAAGTTTAGGACATGGGACTTGACTTGGGAATGAACTCGGGCTTTGCTCGTCTTGGGACTTGAGTGCAAGGACCTGAGACTTACTTGTGACTTGCAAAACAATGGCTTTGTCTCACCTTTGGAAACAGATCAAAATACATGGAGGGGTGTCATTTTTCATGTGCATATGATTTTAATGCAAGTGGGACCGTGAATCAATCTCCACATCCTGACCTTGTCTCCCATTCTGACACAGAATTCTCATATTGCCGAGGCTCATTACAGGCTGAAGTAGAAGACGCAGATCAAGGGAGCTCCTCAGCAGGTTAATTTCCTCGACTAACCAAATCTCCTACATCAAATGGATCATCTTTCACTCCACCTAAGCTCTGGAGCTCTGAAGTCTGTGACTGAAACTCGGAGGACCTCCAACTTTTTCTTTGAAGTCGTCGAAATCAAAGTAAATGTCATTTGAGCAATACCTTAAAAAGGCATTTATAAGGAAGATAAGCTTATCAAATGGACTGCAATTTCCTTATGAAAGATAGACTCCAATATAATCTTGAAAGGGCTAAAATTCTCAATGACCCCCCTGTCCCGTTTGAAATTGCAGCACTTCTCAATCACCATGGTGGATTTTGCTGAGTCACAGTGCGGTGCCCATATTTCCTGCAAGCAGTTTCAACTATTGTGATGGACTTCCTGACCTCCCTCCCATAGATTTTATATCCTCCCAGTAAAGTTTCACTTCCCAGTTGCTGACACACGCCCTAAACCCCTTCCCCAACTGGCCACGGTAATGCTGGGAATAATCGAGGTCATCTCGGCCTTCACCTGACGCCCTACATCTGCAAAGCTTTTCACGGCCCCCATCATGCCCGTCTGGGTGTCCCAGGACAACAACCTTCCTGCATCACCAGCAGAAGCGGGGGTTAGTCATTCATGTGTGGGATATGGGAGGAAGTCAGGGTGTGTTTCGGGGAAGTATAACGTAAGACTTCCTCTGACGGTCAAGCAAGGTAACATTTCGTTCTCACAAATCATTTTCAGTGTATGACATAATCAAGTTTTCCTTCCTGTTTGTTGATAACTGAGTAATAATAAGACTGATTAATTAATACAATAGGACGAAAATATAAAAGAATAGAATAAAAATAGAATTGAAATGAATAGACCCGAAGACATCAGGACAGAAGAGGTAAAGTGAGCCAAACCTAACCGAACAGGACATTCAGCAATTCTCATTGTTGGTGTTGAAAGGCTCTCTGATCTGCAGTTTAGCTTTCAGTCCACAGAAGCAGCAGCAGCAGCAGCAGGCAGAAACCCAGAGACTCCAAAAAAGAGGTCAACCTTCTGTTTGGATAAAAGCTCGCTCCAGCTGATCAATGCTCCTGGAGTAGATGGCAGAAGTCTGGAGATCAAAAGGCTTCCGTTCCAAAAAGTCTGAAATGTGTAACATCTGAGATGTTCCCCCTTCTTTTGAGAATATAAAACTTTCAGACTTTATCAAAAGTGAAAAGTTTGGCTGCTGTTTTTAGGGGCTTGGAAATAGCCTGAAAACTATTTCAAAGACACGTGAAGAAGTGTTTTTAAGAAATTCCAAACTTTTAGTAAAAACAAACAATGCCCCATTTTTAAAAAAAAAAGTATATTTGCATAGCTTATGATAAGAATAAACATGGCCCAGGGAAGCATTTTTATACAGTAAGCTGAGAGGCATTTGATTCTGTAACCTTCAGAGTTGTACAAAATAATCACCACGTTGATCCCCGAGTCCGAATCAAAGACAAGCTCAGAGAAGCACAACTCATGCCCAGTTTTCTACTCAACGCCCCAGGCGTACTGTTCATGCCTTGAACCACAACCCGTCTCACACTTGTGCTAAAGTGGTGGGATATTTTCACATCTCCCCAAAGCAACTGATGAGCCTCTGACATCTTATGAAGCCATTTTCCTCAATTATTTCATAAAGAGGGGTTTCTCTGTAAGAGGAGGATTTGGTGGTTTTCATTCCTGACAATTAATCCCGAAAGGCTGAAAATGTTGTGGCAAGAGAGAGAGAGAGAGTCAGAGAGAGATGCAACGACAAGACTGTGTATGTATGTGACAATGATAATCAGATGTGCATAATAATAATAGAAGTATGGCAGAACCACAGCAGCAGCGCAACTTTGGCGCATTCTGAACCGTGGGAACCTGCGAGACAAGAAAACACAAAACTCCGGGGAAGAAGTCAACTCACTAACGTCCTTAATGGGATATGAATGTTTGCAAATGACGGAGAGAGAAGCTCACTGTATCACAGGAAATCCCCAGCGGACTAGGTCTGTATCAGCCGTACTAGGGGCTGGTTTAAGGCAAGCCTGAGCCAGCCCTGAACAAAAATTAAAACACAATACTTTTGTTTTTGCTCTTGTTTTACACAGTATTAAGGTAAAAATCTAAGACTTTTATGCACACTTTATATGTATATCGTTCGTATCATTTTGGCAGTACATCCAACCAGCAACATGTCGCTGCACCACCTCAAGACCTCCACATTCAGTGCCTTCACCTGCAAGATTGCTCCAGACCACCTGATAGCAGTTTGTCATTGTGGTGGCAACAAATTATGCACCTATGAGGCCAGTTGGATGTACTGCCAAATTCAGGGAAACAACAGGTTATGAGCTTTATCAAATAAGAATGTCTTAAGTTTACTCATAAATGTGGAGACCGTGTCTGCCTCCTGGACCAAAACGATAGCTGAGGGCTCTGGCTCTGACTCTCGGCACCACAAGCAACCCTGCCTATCACCTGTACCCTTTCTACAAAACACTAACATGATTATAGCCTACTGATGCTGTTTATACCCAATGGCTATAACTGTTCCACAGTACATGTTGTTTACCAACAATGTTCTTGCTCCTGTGTGGTTCTGATGATGAACAACACCCCGCTATGCAAATCTAGACACAGGCTTATAGAGGGGGAAAGGCAGAAACAGTTTCCATGTGTGGCTTATCTGCGCTACAACCCAACAATGGAGCCATGGCAACTCCCCAAGATTGAGATCTACAAGAACCCAGTAGATAACTGGGCTAATGACGCCGGCCTGAGTTTGAACCCTGGTGATCTGGCACATAACCGATGACTTAATGCTCCACTTCATCACTCGCCGAGCACCACCTAAAGATAACCTCGCCAGTAAACATTTGGTTTCTCTTGCTGCACCTCTGCTGTGCCACTGGCTCCTGAGCGAGCTCAAAACAGCCAAGGTGTTGACAGTCCTCCACCTCATTGGCGTGTACTTCTTGGCAGAGGCCGCTGAGCAGCCCCTATGCCAGCCCCCAGCATTTAACATGGGCCTACTGGAACTGTGCGCCCAGTCCGGTAAATGACGTCAGGGAAAGTGGCACCACCGGAAAACAGCAGTTCTGTAACAACCGGGAAACTTATGAAGAGTCACCTGTTACTCAATATCACTCAGTGCACTAATTGCTTTTAAATGTACCAAGTGTCCAATCATATTAAGGGCTGAGATAAAGACAGATGGTGTTATAGAGCTGCAGCCTCAGCATTTCACTTGGTGCAACTCACAGCCCACAGAAACTCTCTCTTCTGGCAGAGCTCTTTATATTCTGCAAACTCATAGCCGACTGCCAGGTAGTGAGGGGGAAAGGAATCGTCCACGCACAGATCGAGTTTAGATTCACTCAAGGAGTCTTCTCAAGTGGCACAAAATGCAAAACAGGGGAATTACTGCACTTTAGAGTTTGGAGGGGTCGACTTTGAGGGGTCTCCTGTGTGTTGCAACTCAAAACCTAAAACTGTGACAGGAAATACAGCTATAGCTCCACCATGACAATCAATGGTGCTGCAATTATCCCTGATGCAGCCCAAGAGTCTAGTAGCCACGGGAATGATGATGATATAGGATACAGACATGCACTAGTACACACACACTTCCTGAAAATAAGCTGTACACACACACACACACACACACCGGAATCGCCCCCCTCCTCATCATCAGGAACATCCTTTTCTTGACTGGATAACAGGTCAAGGATCTCGAGTTTGATCCACTCTGTTGACAAAGAGGAGGAAGAGAGGAGAGACGATGAAGAAGAAGAGAGATGGAGACAGAAACAAAGAGGAAGGTTGCTTCCCCCTCGTCAGTTAAAGGCGATGAGAGGAGCAGCTGTCGGGAGCTTCCTTTTTGGCTCCGTAAATCCGCACGCCCCACACACACGCACATCTTTATTCAATTGGCCAGTCAAATAGCCTGCGTTCTCCTGGGCGGGGTGATGATGGAGGGTAATTACGGTGACACCTCGCTGACACCCCGTAGCTCACCTAACAATCTGGATCTCCTCTGGTCTTCCTGCTTCCCCTGCGTATACCACCACCCTGGTTATCACAGGGGTGCCTCATCGTCAAATGGCTTCCTGACCCATTTGTCTGTAGTTTCGGGTGGGGGCACTGCACAGGAGGATGCACAGGGTGGTTGGACAGAGGAGGCATGGGGAGAGAAGGAGGGGAGGGTGGTTGTATTTTGGCATCGAATACCGAGGCCTTTTCTCTTTTTTTCCCCCCTCCTTCCTGCGGTTTTATGGCCTACTTACCGGTAGCAGACTTTCATCTGGCTATGAGAGGGGATCTCTGGCAGATCTGTTGCAGAGATTTTGACAGGGGCTCCAGGAGGAAAGGGATCTCCAGCAGGGCTTCTGTGCTGGACCGGATGGCCCAGGAGGGGTTGCAAGTTCTGGGGCGATTTAACACCCCTGGGTGGCCCATTAAGGTGTGTGTTAGGCGGGCCTAGCTGTGCGCAAAACAGTGTGTAACAAACTGTTTGAGGGAAAATATGACTTGGGAACATTTTAAAAACAGCTGCAAACAAGATGCATGTTTGTTAGAAAAATGCTATTTTTTTATGATTTTAAGCAGTCAAAGCAGGTGAGGTACTTAAAGTTGCACTATTTTTATATCAATCGAACAGTTTGACATTTTATGTTTAATCACTTTCTTGTTGAGAGTTAAATATGCGCTAAATATGACGCTGGAGCCAGGACATGGTTAGCTTAGCTTTAAGGCTAGAAGCAGCTAGCCTGGGTGCGAGAGTGAATACTGGAGCCACATTCACGAATCCGTGAGGGGACTATCAAAAATCCAGCCTTTTGTCAGGGAGCTTATAAAGTGCAAGTGAGTTACAAAGCACACCTGAAACAAATTAAACAATTAGCTGAGCTGGTAGGAGACTATTACCGAGTTACTGCGCACCACACACGTAGAACAGCAGCACAGAAACACAAAGCATTATTGCAAGTTTGCTTCATTAGATTTGATTAAAGTCACATTATCCTCATACAACAGTGTATGATCATTCTGGAGTACAAAGTGGACTCCCCAAGCGAGGCCTGTTTTGCACACATGGAACAAGTTAGAACCACGCTGAATTAAACATGACGTGGAAAATTCAAATATGTATAAGTGCCCCTGCAAATTTAATTCCCAATAATGGCGACTATTACGGAGCTGCTCGTACACACCAGCTGCAGAAATGGCTCCTATTGTAGTCAGCGTGGCTCTCAGGATGGGTTTTATTACGGAGCGGGGCCACCCAGGCTCCACACTTCAGCTTGTGGTGTTTTACATAAAATCACCTACTTTTTGTTTTCCTTTGACCCATCATTACACAAACTGATGGATGATAGTGTGTGTCAGTTTTTGGAGAACATTGATTCTTGTGTTTTGTTCATGTTTAGTCCTCATTTTTGATTTCACTCTAAACGTGAGAGAAAGATGCCGTATGTTTTTTCTCGTGTGAATATGTTTAAGTCTAATCCTGGGAGTTAGTGTGGGAAAGCCTTGCGCCCATCTGTAGTCCCGGAGCCTGAGGCGAAAGTCAAGCGTGACACATTAAGAACTGTGATCTGGATCACCTGAGAGAAAACGTGTGTGTGTGAGGGAGCCGGAGCTGAGAGAAAGTCAGAGGAAGGGGGCAAAAGTCTGATCCATGCTCTGTAAATCACGCTGGGATTGTTGTCAAAACATCACTGGGTCTCCATGTGTCTCAAAGCCTGTACGTGCGGGAGGGAGAGCGAGGACTCTCGGTGGCAGATCTGTGCTTGTAGGTCAGTGTGTGGGTGGGCAAAACTCCCAGGCAACCTCATTTTTTTTGTCTTCTTTGTATCAGTTAAGTGTGCCATTCTGCAGACGCTCAGCTGCTCCTGGAACTGTTCTGGGTTTTTGACTTTGATTAGCCACAGCGTCTGGACTTAATAAGGCTGCACTGTGTTTGTGCATTGATCCACTGCTACCTTCCTATCCTGCAATCACAGAGGACATTAATCATGATATACGGTTGCAGGAAAAGTGACCCAACAAGTTCTGTTTTTACAGTGTTTAAAGGAAGATAATTACAATTAGTGGAGAGAATAGCGGAGAAAATTCGATCTGTGGGTGAGGCAAGCAAAACAAAAGCTAGAGCAGAGGCAAACTGGACAATCTGGCAGAGTGCAGGTGGAAATGGGCTGGTAGGGTGCATCCCACTGGTGCTTCTCAAAGTCAAGGAAGGATTAGAGCCACATCATTTCAGTTTCTCCTGAAACATCGAGTCTCCAATAATTACCAGTGTTGGAAAGACATCACGATCACATTCTGAGTTAGAGAGAAACAGAGCTAGAGACACGCTGCTGCTCTGCCAGTGATAACCGTGTGCCTGTATTAGCACGTAGCACATGTATGCACACACAAACAGCTGCTAGAGCCGACTGACAGCCGATCCAGCTGTGCTCAGCTGCCGCCGTCATTAGAAGCGGACGTCACTTGACGTGACACCTCAGAGGAAAGGACGTCTCGTTACTCTGAAAACACACAGTTTCCTCTCTCCTTGCATGGTTTCCTTGCGTCTCTCCGCGCATCCCTGGTGGGAGGAAGTGCAACACGAGGAGAAGACGCCAGTGAGGAAGACGCGGATGTAACTTAAGAGGCTTGGGAGACTTTCTATAAAGTCAGGGGACTCACAACAACAACAACAATCAAAGCAGCACTGCTGAGATAATCTTGACTTTTAGTTCCTAGTGTGGATCAGACTCCAAAACCTTGGATCCTACATTTCCCATAATGCAACCAATAGTATATTTTTGCTTGAACCTCTCTGCCTGGTTAATGTCCATGTCTTCCACACCACAGTTTTTAACACAAACTTTCTGCTGGACTTTTAAAGCCTCCGAGACCAACCCAAGATAACCTCGCCCAGATAGCCAAAGTCACCTGGCCCAGCATCGGCGCAGACTTGGCACGGTGGAGGGAGTAGGTTGGGCCGCGCTCGGTTGCCTGACTTGACTGAGACTTCGAATAAATGACACCCCAGAATCAGCCAACGTTGCTTTTTTTGTTGTTGTTGTCAAACTATTCTTCCCAAAATCAACAATTAAGGTGTCTCAGTGTGTCCCAGTCTTGTCCCGGTTAAATAAAGGATTCAAGAGAAGCCGCCCAGAGCCACAATTTACCTGCACCGTGTAATTTATTATTGAAAAAATACATTTTATTGTTTACTTTTCTATTTGACAGGTGTTTATTTGGGAGCTTGCCTGTCGCATCTGGGTTTTGGTGAGCCTCTCCGCCTCTCTACCAAGCGTTTCAGCATTTCCCCCGCTGGTATACAGTATATAAACATTTAGACTTCATTGGGTAATTTTCCTGTCAAAGAGAGATTATGTGTCTGCTCCACATTTCCCTCCGGTCTCCTCAGAGAAGTGTGTCACCAAAAATGGATTCAAACAGAAATCAGATCACTTTTGTTTTTCTCTGCAGTGCAAATATTTTGGGAGTGGGGAGATTGGGTTACTCTCTTTCTTTTTTTTTCATTCTTTTTTTTTTTGTTTTAACCGCCCATCGCTCCAAATTGTCGTATTGGAAAAAATCCTCCACGTGCAGACTGAGCCAGGAAAGTTTTCCCCCGAGCTGCAGGCTCGGTCTGTTTTTATGGTGCGCTGAGAGGCTAATTGGCTTTGCAGACGGCCTTTCCCAACAGTGACCCACGGTGCTAACGGCCTCCGCGCTCATCCAGCCTGTGACAGCTTCACTTCAGCGCGCTGACTGGCCTAGGAAAATGTGCAGGGTCAAAATAACTGACTGTGTGTAGCCTACTCTGATTGAATGTGTGTGTTTGAGTGGGCAGACAGGTAAAGGAGTCTCCGCGATGAGTCACCAGCAGACACTTATATCCAGAAATCTGCCTCAGCAGCTTCTGGAAAAGTCACATTTCCACCTGATGCGTTCGCAAATAAAAGACTGAGTGGGATAAGAGTGATGTTTTGTTAAACCCATATGTCTTCCACTTGTCAGTTTTGCCTGTCTTTGGCTTTCTGCACTGATAGAAATGGATTAGTGTGTTTCAAGTCTCTGACAGATTTTAAAAGCCAAATCATTTCCAAACCTCCTACGTGCAATTGAATCACTCCTAGAGAGAGACCTTTACCATCAGGGAAGGAGAAAGATTTGTTTTTATTTTATTTGTTTGAGCCGCCAGACTCCCACTTAAATGGCAGTGTACTGACACGGTGCTATTCTGCAGTAATCCTCTGTGGGAGGCAAACCTGGGCCAAATAATATTTAGCAGCATTGCTTAGCATTGATTAAAATTTCTAATGCTAACTAACCAATTACATGATGAAACAGCCAACTTTCACTATGTGAAATATCAGGCTCCAGTCTGAGGGTGATGGGAGGGGGGGACACGTGAGCAGGCCTGTGACTCCGAGCCCAACAAAACAGTGTGCAGGGAGAAAGTGGGAAACAAAGATGGCCTCTGCAAATGAGCTGTGACCTGAGGCCGCGGAGAGGTGGGAGTCCCATGAGGCGATGTGGGATGTGGGCCAAACGAGGGCAAGGGGAGGGAGTTTGAGAGCGTGTCTGGGTGTGTGTGTGCAGATGTATCAGTCTATAGACTACCAGGTTTACACACAGAGCCAGTGCAGGAAAGGGAAAGTGTGTGTGAGCGCGTATATGTGTTAATCCTCTGTCTGCGCTCGTGCCCTCTTGTCTCCGGCTGCGATCGTGTAAAAGTAGGTCACGTTTAACGATGTTTTGTCAAAGAGGGTTTAGGTTAACAAGTGGGCTTTGTGAGATGGATGCTGAGGAGTCCCTGAGCACACGGCTGTGAAGTGCTCATAAACAAAATGTGTGCAAGTGCACAGGCAGTAGGTTCAAGCATAAACAGAAACATTGTGATGCTAAAGTCACACAAGACTTTCTACTCTGAAAAGTCATCAGTAAAAGCTTCTAAACTAATTTGTGTCCAGCAAGGATATGATCCTAAATTGGGAAGAAATTAACAATTTCGGGAAACAGAGAGAATGTTTCCCTAATGTTAGCATGTGGCTACATGTAGCACTGTACTTGCAGCCTGGGCATTACTCTAGCAGGGAGTACAGCGGCAACTTCTACTGTGACAAGTCATCTACAAAATCTTTACAACCAAATATGTCCCAGCGGGAATATGATCCAAAACTGGGGAGATATTAACAACATTGGCAATTAAAGAGTGTGTTTCTCTGATGTTAGCATGTAGCTACATGTAGCAGTGTGCTGTACAGTGTAAGTGGCACCTTCTACTGTGAAAAGTCATCAATAAAAGCTTCTAATCTTCACAACTGGACATGTTTCAGCAGGAATATGATTTGAAACTGGGAAGAAATTATCAGCATCGGCAACCAAAAAGTATCTTTCTGACGTCAGCATGTAGCTACATGTAGCAGTGTACTTGCAGCCTGGGAATGACTGTAGCAGAGTACAGTGGCACTTTATTACTGTGGAAAATCATCTACAAAAGCTTCAAACGAAAATCTTTACAACCAAAAAATGTTCTGGCAGAAATATGATCTGAAATCAGGGATAAAATATATAAACATCGACAACCAAGCTTCTATGTTTCTCTGATGTTAGCATGTAGCTACATGCAGCGGTGTAGGCAGTAGCATGATGATAGCCGATGTCAGCTTGTTGCAAAAGTAGACAAATATAGAAAACATACACTGACCTCATTTTTTAAACTTTGTTTTCATGTTTATTATGAACATCCGACACTGTAACGTTATACATATGCCAGAAAACAAGGACAAACACAATAGGCCCCCTAAAAGTGTATATCACTTATAATGAATATACAATACATTTCCTGAACACACATACGTTCAGCCTCATTTAACATAGTTTTCAAGCCCCTGATGATTGACAGCTGCTCAGTCATAAACATATCACAACAGACAATTACTGCACACCAGTTCAAGTACAGAGTTTGAAAATATTGTGCTTGTAGTCTTCTCACAAATACGCTTTTTTAAGACAATAAGAGCTCGATCAGGACTTTTTCCAGCAAACATAACAATGTTTCAGGAAAGAATGTAAACTTATTCTGCACTTGGCAACCACATCAGCGTAAGAACTTTCCGTACACTCTGGCTGCAATTACATGGACCGATTTCTTCTAATCAGTCCCATCAACGACTCCCACCAAAGTCTCTGCATAAGCATTAAATGACATGATCAGATAAGGGGTTTAATTTATTGTGCAGGCCACCTAGTTGAGTATAAGGCCGATCACCAAGTTCAGCAGGAGAATATCTGTGCCAAATTTAACAGCAATCCATCCACTGGTTCCATACACCTGCACACACACTTGCACTGCACCCTATGTGAGGCACCTTCCCATGACAACATCCACTCCCAAACCCCAAACCCACACTCGAACCCGAACCCTAAACCAAACCACTAACTGTAAAACAACCTCTTCTCAAAGTCAGAACCAAACCACAGTGACTTCAACGTCCACAAAATATCTTAGAGTTCGTCCAGTTCAGATGAGTCCTCAAGCGCACCACAGTGTGTATACACACATTCTGACATATCTAGAGCACAAATCCAGCTGTTTTCTATCCAAATTGACTATGGTTGTCAATAGGAAGGCTTTTCTACACCGTTTTCTCTCATTATCACCTCCTAGTATTACCTTATTGTGTGTTTGGAGTCAGATTCACCAGCCTGAAGACATCCCTTTCAGACAAAATGCTCAGTTTCCCAAACATCACAAATGTATATTTTATCAACAGATGTTTTTCATAACCTCGCCTCCTCGCTCTAATGGATATGTCAAGATTCCCTTCTCTCGTTTTAACTTTGTTTATTGATTGCAAGAGGAGAAATTTATGCCCCTCGTAGCTCCACATGCTCTGCAAAGCGGTTCATCGGCATCACGTTTCATCAGCAAACGTCAAACAGAGCGGCCTTGGGTTTCAACAACACGTTGCACCATCTTGGTCCAGATTGAATTAGCTGTCAACAGTCGATGTCCGGGCCGGACGGGACGTCGTGTTCGGGAGCAAATCGGCCTCAGCTGTTTATGCATGTGTGATTGAGAGAGGGGCTACAGTGGTTGATTTGGCGTTTGCAGTGGACACTCCCCGCGGCTCCAGCATGTTTATGAGCTGCCACACTGTGCTGAGCTCATCACTCCAGCCAAGGTATCCACATTTACATGGTTACAGACACACACACACACATCTAGATAAAAGTCTGCATGGAAATCCCCTGAATTTATATGATTAATGTTGCTATATCAACAGCAGAGCTACACAGTGTCAGATAACCAGAAGCAGACAGCAGAGCAGCGCTGACTCGGCAGACTTGGTCATCATGGCAACAGTCACTAAACGGGTTTTAAAGCAGACGAAATTACTAGCTCTGCTGTGCATTATCAAACAGCATAATTCATTTAAATCAGTGGTATTTATGAGCTTTTCTTGAATAGAAAATTCTGTCTTGTTGCAGAAATCATCAGCTTTGCGTCAGAGAGAACCACCAGTCCCTCTACTTGACACTAAAGGGACAAATTTAAAGGTTAGAAACAAACTAGAAGGACAGGGAATAACAGGGTGCACAGATTCACCTCTCAAATGATGCAGGGCTGCAGCTGATGTTAATTAGTGCTTGTTAAGTGGTGCTGCTGCCAGTGCTCTCTCTGTCTCTCGGTCTGTGTAGGTCTACCGGATTTTTGGTGCTTATGCTGGGCTGCACTCAGACCATATCTGACTGGTGAGCTGATTTGATTGGGATCTGTGAAGACCTCTATGCTGTATGAATGATTTGATCCTGTAATTTATGGCTCACAGTCATGTCTCACAATGGTACAGCATGGGTATAATATGCACTTCCTGAATCCTTAGAGCCCTGTGAGTATTCCAGTTTCTGAGTTTGTGTCCCTGATGTTTCTAGTTGCCACATGGCTAAAAGAAAAAATATAATATAGGCGAAAAGTGCCCAACATTACATTAAACCGACTTTTGGTTTCACACTGGACACAAACAGCGGTTTCTTGGATGAAAGTCCAGTTCGCTTCGTAGGTTCGCTGATCTGACTGGTTGAAGCTCGCCCATAGTCCAAATTGCCTGTCTAGTTTCCAGTGATGGCTTATTTGATGGTTCTGTTGGGATGAGTGAGTAGACAGTCATCTGTATCTGTATTTGTATCTGGACTCAGAATGGGTGTTATTTTGCACCTGAAATTGATGACTTAGGTTGATCTAAAGTTGAACTATTTGCAGAACAATCTTAGTCGTGAGCTTCAGATCATTTTCAATCAGAGAGTTAAACACAGCTGCCTAAACGAGGATTTTCCTTCACCATGAGCACAGATTTTAATTTACTCAGCTGACACTTGGACTTGGAAAAAGGACATTTTCGTCACTGCCTTCTCACGTCTTTCAAGAATTCAGATCAACCCTACCGTGTGACAAACCATCTGGTGCGTCAGCTTTTTGTAACATAACCTGACTGTGATGTAATGTAATGTAAGATAACCTGACTGCTTCTGCTTTAGCAATAGGAAAAGCAGAAGCAGTCGATGTCAGCATCTTGAGCTCCTGGGGTTTCTTTTAAATCATATTTCGCCTTGACTTGAACGATGTTTTTAAAACATTATGTCCCATAGAAACACACTAGACAAATATTATTGATGAGTCATGCCGGACCACAAGTGATTCATGATGGAAAAGCTTGTTCCACTGCAGCAGCACTGGTTTCATACACAAGACAAATTAGATTATCAGTAAGTCGCTGGTTACTCTGAAGTTTTGGTTTGGTCTGATGTTATCGATGACAAGTCTGACGCATTTGGCTGTGAGATGGCTGCAAAGAATTAGGAGATCTTGTTAATGCTAACAGGCCTAATAAACAACTGGAAGCCACACTGAGAGCGCGCCTGATTTGTATCTGCACACCCTAATTCTGTTTTACTGCTCAGTCCAATCAAATCGAGCACCTAATCCGATTTCAAACATTGTTCTCTGTGTGAAACTCAAACAATGCTTATGTTATTATTTAGCCCCTCCTACGTTTTCTTACATCGCGACTGGAGCTCAAAAAATTAGGGCATGTTCATTTTTTTGGAGATTACTTGACACTTTGAGCCCAAACTTTAACTGGCTGCCAGATTATTGTGTCATTCGAGCAGTGTAAGAGGCGAGTTAGCTCACAAGTCAATCAACATTTTAAACCCAACACAATGAAAGCGCTTAGCGTGTCCTCGCACATGTGTACAGACTGCATGTGTGTGTTGCTTATGTCCGCTCACGTGCGCAAGGACGCCAGAGAATATCAGGCCCTGTAGTTTTTGTTTGTGCAGACGTGGCCCTGACCACCTCCGAAGCCCCAGAAAACTGTCCAGCTGCTTCACACTGCTTCACATCTGGGACGAGTCTGGTAGTGGTTTAAGACTTGAGCACGTGCGCTCATATATAGTCTCCCACACACTCACTGACACACAGTAAATCCCCTTACACATCTATACATACAGAAGACATTTCCACTATGAGGAAAATGCCGACTTCAGCGATGTGCAATTGTTTTTGTACCGCAGCCTTGTTGTGGCCCGTGACCTCCTTTTTCAATTCTGTAAAATGTGAACAGATTTCGAGGAAAGGGAATGGGGGTGGATAAACATGAGCCCTTCCTTTCCTCTTTTCTCTTCTTTTTTTTTTTCCTTTCACCTCCTTCCCCACTCTCTTCTTCCACCTATACAGCTCCATCAGTTTGTCTGCTCCAGTGAGACTGACCCACTTGGCCGAGGATCAGCAGCGGAGTTAGAGAAGGATAAACACAGTAACACACACACACACACACAAACACACACTTCACAGCCATCAGGTACAGTACATAGGAGAACTGTAGCATTGTTTGTATAATGACGAGCTAATCTTTAATAATGACTGTGGGTGCAAAAGTTCATACTTATGGAAGCTCATTTCGGCCAATGTGACAAACGTAAAACACTCGCTCAAAAATAATGACTTGGTATCTCAAAATAATATTCTATGTCTCTTGGGTCAAAATGGTATTTAGTGTCTTTCTTGGGCCCACTCTTAAATATCCTGGGGTTTTCTGCATTGTGCACCGTTTTGGCGTGTTGGCGTGCTTCTTGTCAAATCCAGGGAGCACCTCAACAGAAGAGCCCTCAGCACCAAACATAACTGTATTTCAGTCAGGACCACTTTAGTCAAAGAAAACTTTATTTCCATTGCAATATCATATTTGATATTTGGTGGTATGGCTCTGTTTTAGGATCTCTCTGCCCTTCCACGTGCCTACATGGAAAGCCAGAGGCAGAAAGAGCAAACCTCCCTGCCCTTCCATGCGCCTGCATGGTAAACCTAAGGCAGGGAGAGCAGCAGCAAAGACCCCCCAGGTACAGAACAGAGCAGCATCGATGACAAACAGAAATGATGTTAATAAGTCAGACACAATATAAAGCAAAAGGAGGAGCTGGGGTGGAGGTGGGGTGCAAAGCAGCTTGCAGAGGAATCAGCAACAGTAAGCGGGCTAACGCAGTTTAAATAGGGCGCCCTGACTGAGATTTGCCGATTGGTTGCGTAGAAAGGAATCATGTGATCTATTAGCAATCAACTGATCAACTGATCTGGGATGTGAGCTCAGCTTGACACTGTGGCCTGCCTGAACTAACACTATGCTCGATTTCCATTTGTAGCAGTTAATGGTTAAGTCTATGATGACAGTGTTCCTGACTGAACTTAAAATAATGAGTTAGTATCTAAAAATAATGACTTAGTGTCTCAAAATAATGACTTTGTATCTTAAAATAATGGCTTAGTTTTTTTGGTTGTTTTTTTAAATGACTTCATGTCTCAACATATTGAGAAACTTTCTTAAAAATAACAACTTAGTGTCCTTACTTATTATTTTGAGAAAGTTTCTCCTTATACCAACTTACAGAATATTTTTTTTTTAATCATCGCATTGGCAGGAATGGGCTTCCATACAGTTTTAATCACATTTATGCTAAACTTCTCTAATACAGCGCATGTCTACTTGCAGCCTCACATCATGAATTGAGTTCAGTCAGTTAGTAGGTTTCCCTTCAAACAGCTTCATTTCAATGGTCTACTTTTAAAAGCCTATAAAGAGGAGAAGACTCAGTCGAAAAAAATGAAATAAATGAGTCTTAAAATGTAGATTTTTGGAATTGTCTCAGGTTTCAAGTTTATATTTGAGTGGGTGATGCTGTGAAAAACCACAGTGCAGACAGCTAACACTCATTTGCCCACACTCTCACACACATGCTCACATTTTAGCCTCGTCTAGACTCACACATACATATATTTAGAAAAGCTTGCTTACACAGACAGACACTTTGACACACGCTGCTAACTAGATATTCAAATGTGCGTGCACGGACTAATACATGAACGCAGACATGCGCGCACACACTTAAAGCTCAACCACCATCCTGCCACACTCGCTCAACCTCTCATCTGAAGCACAGGGTAGCCTGTCAGTGTGTGAAATGAGCTGGAAAAGAGCAAAAACAAGGAGAGGAGAAGTGGTTAGGAGGAATTCATCGAAATCTCGGGTGAAACGCCGCCCGACAAAAACCCTCTCGCCGCACCATGCAGCCGGCAGCGAGCTCGCCATGCAGGAATGCAAATACGGCTGAAAATGATCAATGTGGGCACTTTTGGGTGAACTTGTCTTCTCGCAGGCTTCACAACTGACTCATAGCTTTTCCCTCCGGTGATGCACAGGGGCTCGGAGCGGGATGTTGGCCTGATTGCGGTGACTTGCCATATGCTTCGAGAAAGGAGAACGATACATCATCATTGGACATATGCATACAAACACTCATATGCACGTGTGAGCATGCAAACGGGGTTTGCTGAGGCCTGAGCTGTGCCAAGCTGTGATAAATCTTTTGCTCCTCTGAGAGAAAGGTTTCTTGCCTGTCACATAAAATCCACCCTGCTCTGTGTGCAAAGATCTGGCCTGGAGTACCTGTGTGTAAGTGTGTGTATGTGTGTTAGGGGGGGGCGTGTATAGGGTTGTTTTTAGTCTGGTCAGCTGCCAGATGGTTGAACTTTCCCTCACAGAGCAACACAACGAGTGCCAGCAAAGTTTCAACAATCAAAAGTCACTTTAGGAAACTTTTCTGTCTAAATTTCCCCCGATGTGGGAAACACCATGAATCTGGCGCTCGAACAAGGTCACAACAAAGTACAAGCATGTGGAAGTGTGTGAGGGAGAATAAGTGAATGAAGCCATTATGCTTATGATGCTCTATTCTGGGCATTGTGTGGTCACACAGGAGTCGCAGTCGTCCACCGCCTGGCCCCCCAGCCCTCCTTTAGTTACACTCACACAGCGGGCCTTGTTGACTTTGGTCGAACTGGCGTTGTCGCACAGCGGGAGCGTAGCGCCTCGCTCGCGCTCATTTCGGGGTGGAAAGTCACTGCTGGCTTCCTCTCCTGAGAGAAGCCAAACAGAAATAGGTGATCGCTGCTGCCAGAGACCCAGACCTAGGTTACCCAAAACCAACTCTTCACTGAGGACACCACTGTTCCTCTGTAAGTCACTGAGTGCGTTGGAATTATGGTAATTTTCTAATATCATGCAGCTAAGTGTGTTATCCCATTTACAAGAACCTTGATTTGCTGGGACTTCGTGATCAGAGTTGGGTTACTGACATGTAAACACCATAATCTGTTTCTAATTAGTTGTGTATCTGTTGCAATTTTCCAAATATTCTCTTGATACATATCGGATACTTGAGGTCTACCCTGCATGTGCTGTCGACAAAGAAAAACTAGATGTAAAGATTTAGACCAGGAAGTGGGACACTGACGAAAATGATAAAGCATGAACATTTATGTTAAACATGTGGTTGAGGATTATTCTTTGGTGGTTGTATTTATGGACTCAAACAAGACCAAAGACCACACACGCTACCTGTCGTTAACAATTAAGCAACACCCACAGTCTTGTGTCAAACCTGTGGTCTAGGATAGTGTACCCTTTATGACGGCAAGGCACACATTTCCATCTCTTACAGTAGGTCACAGTTACAGCACGCGTAAATTTCACACACGTTTGTAGGTCAGTTATGTGGGCACGACTGCAGAAAAGAGCGAAGAAAAAAAAAACATAGGGCAGCCGTGCGCCAAGCTTGTAGTCAAGCCACAAGGTCCTGACTGGAAATTCCCAATGTGAACTTTTCCATGGAGAGTGTGCAGCAAGGCATTAGTGCTACTACTACTGTGAGTCATTCTTGGAGTCACGGTTGCTCACAATATTGGACGCAACCTCCGTTAAAAGTGCAACATATAGCATTTTTAACAGCAATATATCATTGTCAAATTAACTGTAATACCTTGTTGAAGTTTCCATAAACAGATGGAATTCGTAGGCGTTTTCGTGCCAGTGGTGTTGGTAGGGCCAGTGTTTCTTCAAAGTAAGAGCAAATTTCCCATAAACCATTAACTCTGGTGACACTGCGTGAGTTTGCTGTTCCTTGGTTTTAAGAGGATTTGAACCTACTTTGGTTTTCTGCCATAAAGCAACGACTCTTTGTGCTGGAAAGCGCACGTGAAGGATGTTTTCTCAAACTCAGGCCTATAAGTGTTCCATGATTTCATTGTTAAAGGGAGAAGTCAACAAAGTAGCATTACACAAGCCGATTCTTCAAGCCTTTCAGCAACCGCGATCTCATGGTCAATATTTCGTCAACCCAAAAGGCATCATTCTGATCAGACATTTTAACTTAACTGTTTACATGGACGCTAGCTAACGTTACATATCACAACAACATTGCTCGACTTTAAGATTAAGAATTGTGGGTAATGTAGTGTGTTTCACAGACATTCATCAATCCATTTTGAAATGTTATCGGACCGAAAGGATCAAATCTCCGATAAAGACATTTCATGCTTAAAAGAATGTGACGTCTCTTTCCCGATGTAAGTCTATGGGGAAAAGTGTTTTTGGACCCAATGGCAAAACATGATGGACCTGGAAGTGGTCGTTACACAGTTTGACCAGTATGTCAAATTGGCTTCGGAGTTCGTCGCACTTCCTGGTTTCTGTCCTTCCAGGTGGAGCGAACATGCTCAGCAAGAATATATTTGTTCCAACAGAGAGAAACAATCATACGAAGTGTTTACATGGTTATTAGGTGGTAATACTTCCCTATTGAATGGATTATCACAGGTTTACACCCACCCTCTCAACGCGGTTGAGCATTCCTTCCAATCAGGATGGATCGGTCCAGTGTCTTCCCATAAAGGTGGTGACATGAGGCACTCTTACTCTGTTTGGGCTATTATTTCAATTATTTATGGAACATTAGGGTCTGGGTAAAGTTTGTCCTGAAGGCAACACAAGTGGAAAAGCTGTGAGGTCTCAGGGTTCTTCCCGTTGGCAACATCACCGCAATCAGAGGTGTCTCATATGCATTGTAGAGTAAAGGTCACAATAACCAAACCAACGTTGCCATCCTGAGATAATTAACAATGAACATGAAAGAAATCACTGTGATTTACGACGACATCTTCAGAAGGATAGTAAAACGTCTACAGCAGCAAAGAAATGATGCGTCCTAAATCCTTTGATGTCCCTTTAATTGTGTTCATACCTGTTTATAATCCCCATAAAGGGCCTGACAAAAAGATAGCCAGGCAAAGAATAACGAACAGACAGACAAAAGAGGAGGAGGGAGAGAAGTCGGCTGCATTGTTCACACCAATTAAACTGCTGGAGCTGATCTGTAACTGTAGACTGTATGGTTCGGCTTTATCTCTTTCCGCATCAAGAGTTCCTTCAAGGGATGTAGAAAATGAACAGGACAAGTCGATCTGACCCAGTTCGCTGCTTTTGAGAACAGAACATCACATCCTGGCTGTTTCTGACCTCAAAGCAAACATTTGCTGGTCCTCTCCCCCCTCAGCAACAGAGGCAAAGCGATCTCTATCTCTGTTTCACGCTGGTACGAGGCGCAGATGGCTGTAGCAGAATCCAGAGTGACAGAAAACATTTAACTTCGGTTGATTTGACTTTTCTGGGTCTTGGAAATACATGAAGTGCACACAAACAGCTACAGACAGACTCGCACGCTTCGTCTTCTCATTATCTAACCGCGAAAACAAACCTCCCTCAATGAGACACTCGACAAATCTAAGTACAGATACATTCAGATTCTGTTTCGACAAAAGCCTGCGACTTCAAAGCTGATCCCCACCCTGTCTGGTTTGGCTATATCTGTTGCTGTAAAAGATTAAAAGTGTGAATGAAAAATGGTGTCGTGGCAGTTTATCTGCATGAGATAAGCCATATTCCAGCAATTAGACACAGCCCGAAACACGTAAAAGCATTTTATTGAGGTTTTCCTCACGAAAAGTTTCATCAGGCCCGACAGGACTGCTGCAGGGACCAAGGTGATAATGGACCAAAGAGGTAAGAGTGTGTTTGGTTATATTCGTGTGTGTGTGTGTGTGTGTGTGTGTGTGCTGAGCACCACTCGGGCATGATTAGGAAGCAGCTATTGTTTTTATTGGTGCTCTGTTGAATGGAGGCCAAGTACTGGGTTTATGAGACCCCCACCAACCCACACACACAGACACACACACACATATTTGGCATCCTAGTAACCCCTCACCTGCCTGACTCTCTCCTCCCGTTTCTTTAATGCAAGGCTGACCCTAACAATCTACAGCTGTGTGAGCCTGAGAGCCAAAGACATGGGCTCACATGACCGTCTAGCAGCACAAACACACACACAAACACACACACACACCAGCTGAAGAAGCTCAACCTGCTTAAGACAATGATGGTGCATTTCTACACTGCCATCATTGAGCCCGTCCTTACCTGGGGTCTCATTTTATAGACATTGCGTCCACACAAGACGAGGCCCAAAAGAGGCGTACACCACTTCCCATGCAGAAGTTGTGATCCATCGAAACTTTGATCCATGCTTACGAACATTTTGGAGACAAGACTTTGGTGACTCAGACGGTGAGGTCGAAGCCTGATCGGAAAAACTGTCGAATATCTTTAAATCATGTCTGGTTTGGACTCCTGCACAACTCACATCCTCACTTTCCCAATAAAGGCGAAACACTCCGAGCCAGCGCTCCGTAGATAAAAACACGTTTAATCTTTGTTTTGTTTACATTCAGTCTGTCACATTATATGTCAAGCTCAGCTTTTATGGTTGTGGGTTTGCAATGTTTCCCCTCTGCAGCAGTCAAGTTGAGGTCGGAGGCCTACAGCGCTGCCGCGGTCGCCTCTTTTCATGGGTGACTTTTACAGGAGGCTTATTGGATTGTCCTGGGACTCTTAACTGGCCACAAACTGACACTGTGACTGGGCCGTGCGGTCTGCTCTCCGCCAGGGGCCTGGCTCAAAAAGCAACTGCAAAAATATGTTCCTTGCTTTTGTTTTAATCTACTTTGGGTGGCAGATGGGTGGGGTTTGCCACATTAAGACGGTTGTTGTTAAATGAGGCTTGCATTCTTTTCTGAGATGAACATAGCTTCCCAGGACGCTTCATATTTTCCTACATGGCAACACCCAAAAGAACGCAGAAAATAGATCAGGGACTGGTGTGTATTTCAACACTTAAGATGCAACATGCAAGCATTGTAATGATCAGACAAAAAATGTCTTAGGAAAAGCACCCCTGACTATCACAGCGCTGACACATCGAGACAGACAAGCATTCACACCTACAGCTAATTTAGAGTCACCAATTAACCTGCATGTCTTTGGACTGTGGGAGGAAGCTGGAGTACCCAGAGAAGACGCAATTTTGGCACCCGAGGGAGCCACCTACACCACCTATAGGAAGATCTTCCTCTGCTCTAGACTCTTTTCTCTTTGGATAAATGCAGCTTAAGTCCTAATGCAGCAGTCGCCTTGTGGTCAGGAAGGTGGACTTGTTCAAACACTGGAGTAAAGAGTGGGAATAAAAGCAACAGTCTGCAGTGCAGTCGCCCTGGGACTAACACCAAACCCCCCAGTGGAGCTCACTGGCCAACAGGATGAGACTGTGGTCGTACTGGGCAGCTCCCAGGTGTGAATGTGGGTACGTCTGGGCCCCTCCCTCCCTCCATCTCCCCCCCAGGCTGTTCCTGTAAATAAGAGCGTGCTCTCAGGCAACCTGCCCAGGTTAAATGAAATAAATAAACATATTCAGAGCTAAATAAATATCTGATTTTGTATTCAATCTCCGATTGAAGTTCAAAGCAGCAAAGTTTGTAACATAAAACCATGACACATCTAAACAAAATGTCTGAAACATCCTGTCTCGTCCAGAAACACAGCAAGTCGCAGTGAAATTAAATGTACTGTACCAGGACAGGGATTAGCTGTTAGTCTCCTGCTCACACTGATAACATCTCATGCTGACCCGCCAGTTGCTTTGGTCTTGATAATCATCACTCTTAAAGATGCCACTCTGACATCCGAGAAAGGCAATTAAAGGGGAGACGAGGAACTAAACATCCCAGTACCATCAGTCTCTATTAGCGTCAACGCTAGAGGAAGAGTCGGTGGCAGAGCTTTTCGCAAATCCTCCTGGCTCGGGACTCCTTGTGCCTGGTGCGCATTAAAATGACTGAGGTGCATCTTGTGGCTTGAGAAGATTGAAAATGCTCTGACGTTCACACTAAGTACGGCCTGTGATTACCCCCAAAAACTGAGCATCTTCATTTGTGCACCTGACTGATGTGGCCCGAAATGCAAAGTAAGGCCCATGTGGTTGTGGTTTAGAGTTGTGTACGGCGTCTTTGTTTTTCCCCTCACTGCTGGTTTGTATTTGGGAGGTATCTGCAGAGAGTTTGTTCCAGAAAGTAGCCAATATCGAGTGATTATCAGTGTGTGTGTGGAGAAGGAGCTCAATATGATCTTTAAAAAAAGGAGATATTCATGACAGAGGGTGAGAGAAGGGAGAGTGGATGGACGGGGTTGTGAAGATGTACACTGCCCTCCAGTGGCAGTGGATGGAAGTCCCCTTCACACAGAGAAAAACAAACATTTTACAGCGCATGAGTTGAAATAGTTATCTGTCATAAGAATGTGTCCCTGATACTCGACAGAGCACACTGTCAGCAGTTTTCATGTGGACTATTTATTCTGTAAAAAAGGAGTTCCAATGAAACTGTGAGATCTGTGATCCATCCAGAGGATCAGATTTTTCTTTTGATTTTTATTGTTTTTATTGGTCACGTTACCAGCATGGTTCCAGGCGTGGTAATGCCAGTTGGTCACTAGTTCACAGTTGGTTAGCATCCACTCTTGAAAACAAATGCATTTCTTGTCACAGTCAGTACTTGGTGTGGCACCATTTGCCTCATGCAGTGCAACACATCTCCTTCACATAGAGTCGATCAGGTTGTTGATTGTGGCCTGTGGAATGTTGGCCCACTCCTCTTCATGGCTGAATATTAGCAGGAAGTGGAACAGAGACGGCCGATGCAGAGCATCCCAAACTGAATGGGTGATCTGTCTAGTGAGAATGCAAGCCGTGCTAGTACTGGGGTGTTTTCAGCTTCCAGGAATTGTGTAAAGATCCTTGCAGCATGCAACATGAGGTCATGGCGGCGGATAAATGGCTCCCGGGATGTTGTCACGATACCTCTGGGCATTCAAACTGCCATCAATAAAATGCGCCTGTGTTCGATGTCCGTAGCTTACACCAGCCTATACCTTGGAGCACCACCATGGAGCGATCTGTTTGCAAGTTTGGCATTAGCAAACCGCTCAGCCACACAGCGCCATCTGCCCGGTACAGTGTGAATCAGGATTCATCTTCTCCAAAGTACCAGATGCCATCGACAGTGAGCTGTTGTACCATCAGCTGTTCAGGTAGCTGGTCTCAAATGATCTTACAGGTGAAGATGCTGGATGTGGAGGCCCTGAGCTGGTGTGGATACGTGGTCTGCGGTTGTGAGGTCGATTGGATGTACTGCCAAACTCGGCAATGACACAGGAGTCAAGTTTGTGGTAGTGGAATGAACATTGAATTCATGGGCAAGAGCTCGACTGGATACTCCAATGGCAATCAAGACTTGCAATATCCGTGGCATCGTGTTGTTTGATCGAAGAGAGTCCATTTATTGTGACCATCCCATGGTGCACTTGTGTGGTAATGAAGCTGTTTAACCCTTTGAAACCTGAGCAAAATGGCGTGATTTCTTTTAAAAACCATGGGAAGGAGGAGATGAGCAACGAAAGAAGAAATGATCCAAAGTGTTGGCAAGAGATTATTAAAAAGACAAAATTAAAAACAAGAAAATTAGTACCAAAAAAAGAAAGTTAAAAACAAACAAACAAGGAAATGACTTGGAAAAAGTGCTTAGAAAGTATAATAATTCTGTTAATTTCTCATTAAGTTGCTCATTGCTTTTTTTCCATATTTGCTCAGGGCTCAAAAGTTTACTTGCAGAGGGCGTCTGAAAGCAGCACAAGAACACTGATGTTGCTTCAGGTTTCAAAGCGTTAATCAGTATTTTGATATGCAACACCTGCCAGATGGATGGGTTACCTTGCAGAAGAGATTTTAGCACAGTTGCAACCAAAACTTGAGACAAATAAGTCTTGTATGCATGAAAAACTCTTAGATCTTTCACTTCTACTTGTGAAAAATGGGAGCAAAAACAAGTGTAGATAGTGCAGTGTTGATTTGATTAAAGATAAAATGATTTGTCCAAAATCGAATTTCACTTCTCACTGTGTACGTACGAAACAGCACCATGGTTGTCATTGTTTTATTTCTTTTTGCAAGCAACACTGACTCGTCTCGCAACTGACTGGTGAAAGGGTCTGGTGTATGTACTGACAGGCTAATGAGGGACATGGAGAGCAGGTGAGCAGGGAAGGTCAGGGGATGGAAAAGGCTTGAAAGGGGTGACTGCAGGGCTGACGATGCAAAGTGGAAACAGGTGAGCAGGTGAACGGGAGTCAGGTGATTGGGGCCAGAGGGAAGGTCCGAGGGCGTCTGGTGGACAGGTAGAGAATGGTCTGGGGAAGGATGACACTGTCGTCTTTCATGTAAATATTAAATGGCAGTGAAACACAATGTTCTCTTTGTTTTTCTGCTCCACTGAATTTAAAATCACACGATTATTTGAATGCAGTTTTCGTCCTCCATTTGCCCTCTTGACACTAGAGGGAGGCAGATCACTTGAGTCTGCGTGAGTGTTAAATTGCATTCACAGCTCCAGTTTTAAATCATATGTCAGTCTGCCGAACTCAGGCTGAATCCTTCTTTCACATATTAGTATTTTATCTCAAACCAGTGGCTGGGTGCTGTTAAAGCAACTTCAGGATACAATTTTGTGACTATATGAATATCTGAGATTGCCTGAATGCTTCCACACACGTTCTATTTTCCTCTCTTTGGCAAACTCCTCCAAAAGAAAAGCAAACACTTCTAATTATTTGTGCATAGTGTTTGTTCTCTGTCTGAGCGCTGTGCTGCAGGCTTTAAACTGCACAGTAACAACCTTGGCAGAGGCACAACATGCTGCTGTAATTAGTCAAAGTCTCCACTAGGGGGGAGAAGAGAACAGAGAAAAGTGAGGACAGCACTCTCCTAAAATCTCTCCAAAAAGTATATGTGATAATTCATCTCATTTATCTTCAGGTATTTGTTCGGCTCTTGCTGGTAACTTTCCATTGCGCCCACTTCAGAAATTTCTCAAGTTTTAAACACAAGCTAAATTACCATATTGCAGACGACACCAGACTGGGCGCCAGATGTATAAGTTACACTGTGCTTTCACATTAATGTGTTGAGCAGTTTTGTGCATCTTTGCTGCAGTCTGATTATCAATTGGTATGCGGTATGTGTTTCCATGCACACACACACACACACACACACACACACACACACACACACACACAGATGTTGTATCTGAATTCTTTACATGCACGGGAGTCGTCCTGTGTGCCGTCACATGCAACATGTGACAGTCAAGAAGGGAGAGACAGCAGATGAATAAAGCTCACCGTCATGAAAATGTCCTCCTACTTTTGTCCATTGAATAAGTTTGAAATCAAAATAAAACCTTTTAATTCTTAGGATGAAAAATTACCCTTTTATCGATTGATATTCCACCCAGGTTAAAAGTCTTGTTGGTGTAACCCTCCTTTAAAGCTCTAATCCCTCGGTTCCTCGTTTTTGTTTATTTGCTGTGTTTGCTCTGTCTGGCACTCGCAGCTCATCCGTTTCTGGGTGTTTGCATTGCACTTCCCAGAGATCACTTGTCAATCAAATAGTGTGGGCGGTGCCGTGCTGTGTTTTTCCTTGGATTTTCTGTTGATGAAGTTTCGTCTGGTCGACTTCGATAGCTATACGCCCATACAGTGCACATAGCTTGTGTTGACACTGAGCTGCGATGTCCTTCTTATTGACCGCCAGGATATCCCACAGCACACACGCAGGTCGAGTGTCGATAACAAAATCAGAGAATGTGTGTTTTCCCACAAAAACCACTTTAAATTCAACATTGAAATAGCCTATTAGTCAGTCACCCCACATTCCCATTGTGACTAACTCAGCTGATGAGTCCTCCTCTTCTGGCTGCTTGTGGGCAGTACAATAGGTTCTGATTGCATCTATGTAATCATCTGCAGCTCCACTGCTTTGCTTTTCATAACATTACACTGTTTAACTGAGTGCATATATCTGGTGACGACTGAGTAACATTGATCCGAAGCATCTGAAACATGCCCACCTGCAGGCAATTAATGTCACATCTGCAGCTTTAAATTTAGCAATTGACACTTCGCTAAGTCCCGCCCATCCCTTGGTTACTGTTGTCAAGCCTGTCAACTTTCACACCTTGCATGTCAACATAGTGTCGTCAGCAATGTAAGTGAGACATATGGTGTGCTCCATTTACACTGGGAAGTCTGAATGTTTGAGCTCCCAGTTGGAAATTTCAACTGCAGGGTCCCCTGAAGTCAGATTTTCGATTCAGAGAGTCTGAGGACGCTCCGAAATGTCGTAAAAGCTGTGGTAATATATTGTTTATGAGCAATAGCCATCGTGACGTTGCCCACTGGTTTGTGGAGTCCTGTTTTGAAGCCTCGCATTTGGCAGTTTGCCCGTCGCCATATTGGATTTTTGGAGCCGGACATTACCAACACAGTTGTCATGAATGTAGAAATCAGCTATAGAGACCAAAACTGTTTTCGTACCAGGCTGTAAACATGTTTATTTCGGCTGTTAAGTTGAGCATTTTAAACTCGGGGTCTGTGGGCACTGACTCACTTTTTGAGCCAGCCCCAAGTGGTCATTCGGGGAACTGCAGCCTTAGCTTCATTTTTCAGCCCAGGTGGTTCCCACTTCCGACTTCCACACTGTTTAATCATACTCCCTGCATTTCTTGACAGGCCTCTTGTAGTTGTCGTCGCTAACGCAGGATTGGGCATTGGCCATTTACGGAGGGGTTTAACAAATTGAAACTGCAACATTGCGGAGGGAAAAAAAAGTTCAGGAATTTTAAAACCAAACTTTTTGCCACCTGTGACTGTAGCAATTTCAGCAACTTTTCTTCTCAAGCTTGCTGACCGCCCACACATCAGCTTTCAGAGTTTCCCTGGTCACTCAGCTCTGTGGACTCCTGGTGACTTCTATTTCTTTGCCTGCAATGTGCTTGCGAGGTCGTAGCTATAACTGATTGAATTAGGGCATGTATTTTGCCCAAGGATGGTTTGAAGATGCATTTGTCCTGGGAACAAATCAGTATTTCCTCTGAGGAACTAAAGCACCCTCATGTGTGATAGAAGGAACCAGCTCTCACACTTAAACTGCACCTCACATGATAATAGAAACTTCATTGTTTGAACTACTGTAAGTGAATTCAAGGGATTGACCCCAGCCCTGCATGGTGCTGCTGTTATCTTGTGATAAGCCCTGATACCAACACTGTGCTCCCCCTCCTCAGCCTGTGTGGAGGTGTGAGAGGGGGGCCGTTAAACCCCTCTCTATTTGCTTTCCCCTCAAAGGGACTATGTGAGGAATGCCGGGAATTTAACTGATCCCAGTGTGTCCCGGTATGGCACCCACTGCTCCTGCCTGCTCACGTTCTGGGAACAGCCGAGCTACCTGAAACTGGACACCGGTCGACCACCCCGCCGTGGGAAACCAGGCAGAACGAAAACACATTGAAGAAAACGTCTCAAATAGATTCGGGGCCTTACTTGTGGACTGCTTGAGATCACAGAGCATTTGTTGCGACTCAGCAGCGCAAATATAACTCGGCTCACCTAGCTATTCACTGGAGACTCTATATTGAATAAAGTATAACTTGGAATTTGTTTTCTGGCATCTTCACTTGAGAAACACAATATGCAGGCTCTAAAAGCACACCACGATAAGCTGAAGCATGTGTTTCCCAGCCATATATTTTGCCTGTGGCACATTTTCTATTTTTTTTTTAAAGGGGAAAACAGCCATCTGTGGACCAACAACAAGCAATGTTCAAAATTACTTTGGGGGAAGATGGACGTCCTCGCACAACTGAATAAAACAAAAACATAGCAAAAGGCTCATTCTAAGAGAAAAGCTCAGGGCTGCTCGCTGGTTAGAAGTGATGCATTTTTCTTGATTAGTCTGCATAATAGCTTGAAAAAATAGTTAAAAGATGTGGCGGCAGTCACTGCAAATTACAGAGTTAATGAGATTTTATCAAATGTTGTTTTATCAGACACTTGCAAATTATAATGTTCGGCTGTGGGTTTGTTTTTTAGAACTTTTATTAAAAGAACAAACACAGCCCTTCACTATATCGAGACCTACACCTTATGCTGTTGCACATAGCTTTTAAAAATACAGTGTATGTGTGCTATATTTATACACAGCATTAGGAGGTGCAGTATGTCTGGGGGCACTCCAGGCCATAGGGAGTGGACGATGAGAATCTTGAGGCCCTGACACACCAAGCCAACAGTCGGCCATTGAGCGTCTGTCGCCCTAGTTTTTGCGATGTGTCCTGCGCTGTTGGCACTTCGGCGTCGGCAGCTTTTCAGCTGATTGAGCATGTTGAATCGGTGGCGGAGCTTGTCGGTGAGAGAGATCACTCTGATTGGCTGTTTAAGTTTTATTTCCTTGCCCCTGTAGCAAGTGAAACTTTGTGCACTTTTTAAAGCGGACCAAACCTCCTGGACAGTGTCGCGCAGTTACAACAGCTGCTAGTTTGGGGGCGGTATTGCCTGAAACGACCACTGACCAGGAAGAACAAAAAAGCATGAGGAAGAAGAACGCGGCTCATCGATTGGCCAGGACCGAAAACAGAAATCCATCCCCTTCAGCCGGCTTGGTCACCACAAAAACACCAAACACCAAAATGCACTGCGCCCTATATCACTTCCTCTCTTTGGTTCACTTCCTCTCTTTGGTTTGCTGGATAGTCCATTTGCATTTCCCACTGTAAGCGAACCGCACCAGGGTTCACAAGCACGCTTGTTTAGTCCTCAACAGAGTTCGAATGAGCGTTCACAGCACTCCAAACGAACCGAACTATCTGTGGAAGTGGACCAGGGTTCCGTTTAAAGTGGACCAAATAGCGTCAGCGTGAATGCGTCCTCAGTGCCAGCCGTGATAAGAGCTGGTTGAATTCTCTAAATGCTCAGGAAATGTACTTCAGCGCTTCCTTTCTTATTTCCTCTGGCACAGAATGAAAACAATAAATGTCTAGTTATAGTTCGGGATATGGTGAGGCGAGGGATAAACAGTCCTTTTGTCCAGCCTGTAAATGCTGGGAAAGTGCATTTCTATTACATTTACTATAAATATGATCAATTCAATTTAGCATAATATCAGTACCCTACAGCCAATAATGCTATTATGTTATAGATGAATGTTTCTCAACTTAGAATAACAATCTGAGCCTGTCAGTGGCAAAAACAAGCACTTTTAATGGATGGACATTCACGGTGCAAACATGCCCTGAGTGGTTGCAATGCAGCCTGGCCACTGCTCCTCCTCAGAACTGGACCTGGTTAAAAAGATATTGTTCCCATTAGTCACTGAAGAGCCTGGGAAAATAGGGTCCAGGTTGAAAAATACCCTTTAACTTTGGATTTTTAAGCTTATTTGACGTGCAGAGAGCCACACAAAAGTCTTCAGCGTGTGAGAAAGTGCTTTGTTTTCCCACTTAGCATAAAAGAATGTGATATTGTGGGCGATCGTATTAAAACCGTCTGTGTATATTGTCTTTGCTCTGCAGTTTGCCTTTCCTAAGGTCTTAATGAATTCTCCTTCACATCTTTCCTTGGCCTCGTGAAGTTTTCCATTGTCAGGGGACAGTGCTGAGGAGAAGACAGTAGACTCGGATGGACACTACTGAATCAACAGGGACCACCATACGCGTGTCGCACCTCTTCCATCCATAAAACTGGCATGGATGTGGTTTTGTTCCATTTCCTGCTGCACCTAATTTTGAATTGTTTAGATGTATTGTTTCGACCAAACTGGTTCAGACCTTTTCTTCCTTGACCTCAAGTGTGAACTCTGGCAACATCACAGTGCGTGTCATATTCTACAGGTTGGAAAGAGACGATGGAGAAGGCAAAGCATGCAGTGGTCTCATGAATAGTTGGGTTGTGTTTCTTATTTGGATTAAAAACAAATATCTGTAATAACAGAACAAACATTTGCAGGAAATCGATGTAATTTGCTTTTTAGCTACTTTTCATTACTTATTTTTCACATTGTCCAACACCCTCCATTGATGACATCCTGGATTCGAATGGTTCTGCGCAAATCTGGTGATAACATCGACTGGTTTGCCAGATAGCACCAAGGTTCCAAGAAAGAAGAAAAAGTTATGTGGCATTGGCAGAGCAGATTTGGAAAAAAATGTATGGGCGCAACCCACATACTCAGCTCTGCGGCTCATCCCACAAATGCATGTTCCTTACAAATGCAGCACCATTTCAAATGGAAATAAACAGGCTTTCCGACAGTGTAAGATTTATTGCCAAGAAGCATTGTTACAGCAAAGAAATACTCTACCAAACACAAATTTCCTTACTTTTTGTGCTTAGTTTATATAGAATCTGTACATTAACTTATTCACCTCATAGAAATCAAACCTCTGATGAAAGTTTTGCTCATATATTCTTTACAACAAGACTAAGCCTTAATACTTTTAGAGTTTTGGTGCTCCAAGGTCTTACTCTTCATTTTCACATTCACAGTTGGTGCTTCAGTCTGTTCACTTCAGCACACATCCTGGAAGACCTGCTTTTTTCCCGCCTCTCTGTCACACAGTTCTCTCCGTAATTATCGCTTCTTGCTACAGTGGGTTTCCTTTCTAAACTTACTCCACATCTGTCTCACCCTGTCACTTATTACCTCATGTGAAATCACATTATCACTTCATCGCAGCCAAAAAATGCAACAAAAACCACCCAGATTATGTTCTCCTCTCACACACGCCTCCACCTCCTCTGTGACCTCCTCACCAACCTCCTCATCGGGTCACATTCGGGGAGGGAGTCGTACGGGGAAGGGCGGGGGGGTCGGTAGAAGGGGGGGGGGGGGGGGGGGGGGGGGGGGGGGGGTGCAGCAATGCAGCAAAGGATTGTGGGAAAGCGTGGAGAGGCCAATGAGAGCCCTCCAGACGGATCGCTGCCGGGCATCGCCACCCACCTATGACTGCTCTCCAGCCGTTGCCGTGGCAACAGCAGCGCTTGATGGGAGAACATCCTACTTTCTGAAAAAGGAGTGTGTGTGTGCGTGTGTGTGTGTGTGTGTGTGTGTTTATTTAAATCTTGAAAGCCAAACTCCTCACTGGTGACCTTGATGCTTGATAAGGGGAAGAAGCACATGTCATGACCCCTGAGTTGGAATAAAGTTAGACAAAAAATCAATACTGGCATGAACACTGTATTGATTCCTTTTTTTTTTTGCTTTTGGTTTACATTCTAAAATAATCTTGGGACTGAAATTGATGGACTGCATTTCAGCATGCAACAGTATCATGTTTAAAACCTTATAGTCTGCATGTGCATGCTGGAAAAGGTCTGAGAATTAAGATTGTAAATGCAAAGTTTGAGAAGAAGAAACGCATGTTGGCACATTTTTAGATTCCTCTTTTGCACTGTATGGGTGTGTGAGAAAAGATGGAGTGTATGCACTGATAGGTTTGTGTATTTAAGAGAGGTAAAAAGGAGAGATCGGCGTGGGCTGTGCTGTTCATGTTTATTCATAGCAGTGCTGATCTCTTCACAGGTTTGGCTATCATTTGCTCTTTTCTCCCATCCTTCCCTGCCTGTCTGTTTCCCTCTCTATCGTCTTTATCATCATCATATCCTTTTATTTCTCCCTCTTGCTCGGCTAAGTCAAAGCGACAGCAAATTATCTTCCGTTTTCGCCGCCTTTCAAACACTCTCCGACTCCGCTGTTCTCACTCACACACACGTACAGGTGTGGGTAGCTCAATAGGAGGGAGAGTTTTACAAAGCCTACACACACACACGCACACACACACACACATTTAGACCTGAGTCGTGACTAGTGTTGAGTTGACTTTGCAAGACAAGAATGCACTCTTAAATGATCCTTGGAAAATGGCTTCTGCAGACAGAATTTGTTTAATTAGACATGATGAAAGGTGATGTAATACGACAGGAAGTGAGAAGACCTGTCTCTGGTTTTGACGCTCTGAACCACAAGGGTCAGGTTTTAAAGGTTTACGGAGTATGATCTCGTCCTCGTCCTGTAATGACAAAGCAAAAGCAGGATTTTAATTTGTCTTTTAGTGTCTCTGAGCTCTGCAGGCAGGTCCTTCCGCCTCATGGGTTGGTTTCTGCTCCGATTTGCATTGTCCCTGAATGTCTGAATCAGAAATTAGATGAGCACATGTTAGACGACACATACTCACTCCGACCTCGTCACATATTGACGTGCTTGGTCCATATGCAACGTTGCTCTGAGACAACAAGGGAGGCTGAACTTCCCCTAAAATGTCATAGAAGAAATGGTCAAATATGCGCTATTGAATTGACATTAAAAGAAGAATTTACACTGCATTAAACGTGCGCTAGGATGCGTTTCACATCATGAATATGATGTTCAAACGTCAGCTGTTTATCACCAGTTTTCAAACGCGACCTCCCTGTCATACATTCTCATGTCAGCATGGTGGACACGGAGCCTCCAAGCATTCCTATGAGACAACGCTGAGCAGGTTTTTTCATGCAAATGCAACAAGATCGTCACTTCCAGGAAGGCTCAGCTTCCCTGGGACCTAATGGAGCAGTAGGTGGGTGAGGACGCTCGATGTCTGCATGATGATTGGAGGAATTGTCTAAAAGGCTGAGCCCGTTTGTGACGGACAGCGCTTTCGAAATACACACCGGCATCGTCGCATTTCGAGCTCGGTTCCATGCGGATCCGAGTCGAGTCATCGTTCTGACGCCGCAAGTCACTGCCCAAGCGCTGGATTTCGACGACCTCAGACTGAGATTGGCAGGCTGTCTGTGACGTGCCAAACATCATCGCAGAAACACTGATTTGTGACGTGCAACTGCTTCGTTCAATGTGTTTACCAATTTCAGGGGCCATTCACATGCCGTGTTGAGTGAGTGCACTGCATATTTCAAATTATGTCCATAATCTTTAGCTACCTTTGACAGTTTTACTTTATGTCTACAAATTCTTCTCACATTGCAGCATGTGGTGTTCAGGTGCTACAGCTGAGTGATTAAGAGAATTGGATAGTTTCCCAATCAAATCTATTTTCTGGGGGTTCATTTTTTATTAGTTGAGCTACTTTACAATCTTTTCATGTACCCCCTGGCGAGTGAGTGGCAAGTGCGCCCCAGGATAATGACTGATTTAATCTGCACCGTATTGCCTCAAACTAGACTTGATGCTCACTGTGGATTCGGCCTGCAAAACTCAAGCAAGTTTCAAGAGTCATGAGACGTTTGGGAAGAAAACAAAATCACAAATCTCAAACACAGTAACATGGTGTGCAAAATGCTTACGAATGTACACTGTTACACACATGCATGCATTATGTAAGTACTTCACCACGTCAGACTTACTCGAGCACTTTGCCAGCGTTGATCCCGACGATTCCCTCAGCTCTCCGACATTTTGCCAACTTTCTGACTTACTCATTTGCATGATAAAGTCCAGCATTCATTCAACTGACGCCGCAGCCTCTCCCTGTTTGTTAGGTAATGTGCCACAGCCTAAACGCCCCGGCATCAGACCTGATCAGCGAGCAGCCTTTCTTCTTCATCAGCTGCCTCCTCCTCCTCTTTTTCCTCCTCTTCGCCACTTCCACCCACACTCAGCTTTTGTTGACTCTTGTCCTAAGTGACTGTGTACTTGTGTGTGTTGGTGCGCCATTTTACCATATTTCCCCCTATTTTACAAAGTCGTTGACGTATTTTCGCGATAGTTTTTGCTCCTGTAGTCGGGATCTGGGAGCTCCCCAGGTACAAGGGGGGATTTGCTGCCATGTTTCATTTTGCTGGCAGGAGAGACACAGACAAATATGTTAATTATCATCCTTAAAGAAGCAAGAAATAGCTGCTTCGATTTGGTTCACCAGCGTTCTAAATATAGGTGATTTAGATGCAAATACACACTGGGAGTGGGTGTATCTCTCCTCACCCTGTTTGAGGAGACAAAAGAGGTGTTGGCAGCGTTTGAAAGTTTAAATTGTGATCCATTACATGTTGCTGATTGGCATATTAAAGTGGGATAAACACAATATTGCATTTGTCCTTGTAATCTTTTGGTTACTTTTAGTTTGCAGCACCTGCAGGACTCAAACGAGAATTAACAATTTCTCATTGTGAATTCTCCGTGCACGCCAACAACGGATTGCTTTCTGCTTTTTATTGGAATTTAATTTCTCTATCTGTATTGCGTTGGCAGCTTTTTCTCAGCAATTGCAGCAGACTCCGTGCAGGAATTAACCAACCAATTTCTGTAAAGCACAAACACACTCTTCTCATCAGCGGGATTCACACTTGACTGTTGCCATGGCTCTGCGAATCTGCCGATGTCTATCCGTCAAGGCCAGAGTGTTTGACAAAGATATTGTCTGGAACGATGATTCACTTTGCACTCAATAGCCAGGCTGTGTGTGTGTGTGTGTGTGTGTGTGTGTGTTGCTGCCTGTGTGTGTGTGCGCTGGAATGCAGACTGTTCGAGTTTGTATTTGTCCACCCTGTCAAGGGAAACAAGCATATGAAAGTTCAACACAATGTCTTTCTCGACAAGCAGGAGCTCCAATAAAAGAGGATTAGCTGAGGATTTGGCCTTCAAAGTTCTGTGATTCCTACTGCTCAACAAGGTCACCACTCAATACACATAATTCATAAGAATAAAATATATATCTCGAAGCTGCAGCAACCTGACTCTTTCCTACGAAGCGTTAAAAGTCTTCCCAAGCAAACAGTTTTTCAGATTTTGAAGGTAACCCCAGAAGAAAAGGTGCTGCTTGTATTTTCCACAAACAAATCCATCAGGAATCAGATTGACTTGTGACGGCTTCATGACATTCTCAGTGTTCGTGCTGAGAATCTTACTGGCAGATATGAAATGTAGCGTTTCTTGTCTTTGTTGTAAAGGAGGCAATGTGGCTGTTCTTTGCCAGAAGACGCCCACGCGCCCCATGTGTTCTTGTTCGCTTCTCTTGTACACAAGATGCGCACACACGCACAGGAATGCTCCAATATACATAAAATTCATACTCTGCATGGAGATGAATCTGTCTCCATAGTGGGAGGTGATGATGTTAAAGAATGCAGTATATATTCAAGGTATTTATTTATCTGTCTAGTTTTAAGGTGAAACATTTCCTGATATTCTGTTCGGAAAAAAGATGACACTACGCTGTTATTAAAGTTGCAGCACTTTATTGAAAGGATTGAAAGGACTGAATGGTGGAAAATAAATAAAAAATACTCATAAAGTAAGGGCCTCTTCGATGAGGACTGACACACATGAAAATAGATGTTATTAAATGGTAAGTAGCTTCGGTCCTTGACTGGGTGAGTAACACGTTTCTAAAGACTATCCGTCCTATTCTAAATGCATAAATGTAATTATCTTTTGTCCAAAAAACATCAATGCAGATTTGAAATAAATTCCTCCCTTGCTCTGCTGCCGTCAATAATTATTAATGTTCATGTGGACTATTTTCAGAGCAGCTCAGACCGAGTGCGACGGTTCACACACCCGACAGTATCATCACTGCTTTTCAGTTAACTCATTTATGCACTTCAGCACTTTTTTATTTTTATTTTTGGCACTTAAATCCAATTAAAAGCAGCATTTTCCAACCTGTGTCTCATCACACTTTCCCTGAGGCGTATTTGCCCGAGGAGGACGGCAAATTCCAATATATCCGTGCACAGTTGGAGCATGTTCTATTCTCATTTTGCTTCACAGCACATCTTTGCAACTGCAACTGTCACTCAGCTCCCCTTCCTCACTTCTTACATAGCTGCTTATATAGCTTATTGGCACAGTAACATTAAAAACATTACACTCTGTGCTTCACTCCTGTCTTCAGATATTATTAACTCTCAAGAGCACAACATGATACACACTCACCATATGGGTCTGCTACACAAGTTTGCATATTGTGAAGAATAACAGAAACTCCGTAAAAGTCTCAACAAAACAACAAATTACTTAACCTTATTGTTTTTTTATGTAAAAATGAGTTTAATTAAATTCTGGAGGACGGTACATATTTATGCTCTAACAGATGGCATACTGTAAATTAAAATCACTACAAAGAAACATATACAAAATGCACATTTACATAAAACTGACTTTCTGTTCCCAACTGGCACGATATGCAAATGATTTGCATGTTTAAATTATGACCCATAGCTGGAAATTATGGAAGAAAATTGCTCCCAAAATGCTGCTTCTTTGTTATAAAGACAAACACTTCATGTCTTTATCCGTTTGGATGCGGTGCTTTGAGCTGAATGCTGACGTTATAATGAAAAATGCAAGCAGTGACAATGCTAACATGCGTATATTTACAATTTAATGTTCACCATGGTCGCCTGTAAGCATATGATTATTAGCTCATGATGAATGTTAAGCAAGTATCGGGTTAAAGTTGTGGATTATAAAAAACTGAAACTCATGCCTCTGCTGAACGAAGAATCCAAAAAGTGCAAAAGTTCTTGATGAATTGAAGTCATAGCGGTGTGGCTTAAGACAAAGGTATAACTATATCAGCACTTCTGCATTCAAATTTCCGACACATGAGACCTTTTGAATTTAATTCATCAAGAACTTTCACACTTTTTGGATTCTTCGTTCACTGTACAGACATGCAAGAAAAACAAAGGTTTCTTCCTGATTCGATGTAACACAGCGCAAGTAACTGACGTACAAATTGTCATTTGAGGGGGGAAATGTTCCTTTTAGGGAGAACTAAAGTTATTCTTATTTATTCGGGTAGGAATTTACATGTTTTGTAAAATTCTGCTGCACTACAGTCAACCGTACACAGTGACAACTACAAAGGGGAGGCTGGTACAATTGCTGACCGTCCACTGGGCACAGTTGGTGAATAAAAGTCTCGGGGGACATAACCGTCTTTACGAGGCTGTGGGGCACTTTTTTGATGCTAGCGTTAAGGTAGTGGTATCTTGTGAAATTAGACAACCTAAAGCATTGGTTGGTAGCACACAAAAATAGTGCTCCAAATTTACGACCCTTGAACTCTCACTTCAAGATATCTGAATGACAACTGTTTCTTTCGGTACTCACGAGCCTCCGCTAAACTTAAAAAAGGTTGTTCCCAGTAAATGTTTTGCTCTTTACAATCAATGTAATCCTTCAAATTAAAACTGTATATTTGTCTTTTTAAGGATCCATCATGTCTGTAGCTAATTGGTCAACATGTTTAAATAGTATGTAACTGCTAGCTCACTAGTTTGCTTTGCTGTTATGGAAAAGTCCACACAATTATTTAGCATTAGCAAGCTAACAGAATTGCGTAAGGAGTCATGGATAACAGTTGGCCTTTCATCAGTGTTGTGCACTGAAAATTAAAGTTTAATTTTACAAATAGGTCCATTTGTTTTTGCTAATATATGTTGGATTCGTTAATGTGAATTTTTAAGAAATATTTTAATTTTTGAAAAATTAAATTTTAATTTAAAGTACCAAACAATAATTTGGCGGCCCCCCTGCAGTAACTCTGAGGGCCTCTAGGGGGTCACGGACCCCTTGTTGAAGACCCAGGGTCGAAGCACATCACATAACTAGTAGAACTGACTGTAAAATAACATTATATCAGCATGCACTTCCTTTTAGGGTGGCCCCATCTGGCCTCCACTATGGAAGTTCTGGGGGCGCCACTGAGCAAACAAAATTAAAAAATGTTTAAAACAGTATTTCAAAAACAGCAGTGTTGAATGAGTGGTTTTAATGGGCATGTAGGAGTGTGCATCTACGCTACAACTGTGGTTTTAGCTACATCGCAAGTCCATGCACCCATTGAGAAAAATAACAGCTTCATCTGCTCCACCTTGGAAGACAAACACCACCACCTAAAACCTGTAATCTGTCATCGACGTCAGCTCAATCCAGAATCGCAGGTGATGGAGAACAGTTGGAGCCAGATGAAAAGATTTTGAAGCTCTCGGGCATAATTAACGACACATTTCTCAGCAGAGAACAAAAAAAAAGATTGGATTGATCTTATTTATTTACCCGCCATGTTTGAAACCGCGTCCTCCAAGGTCAGCTATCATTTATTCAGCATGACTCATTTGCCTAAAGCACAAATTCCTTGAAAGTATGAACTCGTGTTAAAATGAATGTTACTGCTCTCACACTCGCACCCCCACAGTCCTGCTGCTGGTTAGCCCACACACACACACACACACACACACAGGCGCACCAGGCATGCATGCACGTGCAATTACATACACTCACATGCACACACCTACACAAACACACACATGCAGACTGTGTGTGGAAGCGAATGTTGTTCATGCATGTCTAGTAGAGTTGAGCTATGTGGAGAGGATCTTTGATCTCAGTCAGGCAGCCAACCAGCTTCTCCACTATTTGCATTTAGTCTCCTGGGTCTGTTGGCTTCTTGGCCCCTCACCAGCTTCAGATGCAGGTTACAGAGGTAGCCAGAGGGAGATTCCCACACATTCCTGTTTGTGAGAGTGTGTGTGTGTGCCGTTTTGTGCATGCACGAGCCTGTGTTGTTGTAGGCTAAGAATATAGCCATGCTTTGTGTGCGTGTGTGTGTGTGCGTAAGAGAGAAGGGGAACGAAGAAAGAGGCCAAGCGAGAGTACCTGGGCCAGCACCACATCAAAGTACAACAGCCTGACAGAGAGAAAGAGTGAGTGAGAGGAGAGCGGAGAGGGAAAACAAGCTGTGAATATAGCGAGAGAAAGAGATACGGGCAGAGAGAGAGAGAGAGAGAGAGAGAGTGGACGAATCGAGGGAGAGGGAGGAAAAAGAGTGAGGCCTCTCCAGGAGGTCACTGAGTTTCTGGATCTCCGCTCCTTTTGTCCCACAGCACATTCCATAGCAACAATCTGACCAGTCAGCCAGGGAGCCGCAAAAATGAAAAGAAATATAGCGAGGTAACAAAAAAAAAAAAGACTGGTATCGAAACACGTGTAGAGGAATTACTCTGCAGCACAAATTTGGTTTTAGCATCTACTTCCCAAAGGCCAGAAAACAAATTATTCTGATTTTTATTAGACTTGCTTCACTGGCATTTAGATTTCCACTGCTTTGAATTATTTGTAACTCCCAGTGCCTTGAACGGATTAAAGACTTTCATCTGACGCTAACCGTTCACTAGTAGAAAATTAATTTTACGACCTACTCTGAAGAAAAAAAAGAGCATCTACAGTAAAGGGTTAAATATTTGCCCGTGCTTTGATTGACATTGATTGGGTGGATTTAGTGGTTATTTCTTCCTCAGGTGTTTGGGTGGGGAGTGCAACAGTAAACCACTAATGCCTCTTAATAATAGCTACGCTTGATTGATATAATTTTGGATGTTGTTTGACTGACGTGGACGACTTCAATCTCACTGAAGCTCGCACAGAACATTTTCTTTGTCAGATCATGTGATGCCTTTAAACCAAATTGAAAAAAGTGAATTGAAGTATCACTATGGTGCATACTATATGTATATGTATCAAGCCCCCGGGAACAGTGCAAGGCTTTGAAGCCGATTTGACATAGTGGCCGAACCGTGGAATTAAAACTTCCGGGTTCATCATGAGATGCTGTCGGGCCCAAAAAGACTTTTTCCCATAGACTTACACTATGAAAGACACGCCTGTTAATCACAACCTCTGCGAAATGACTCAAGTTTTGATCCATACTGACGAATAATATTTCAAAACTACAAAAGAGCTACACAGTTAAGGCCCTGTCTGCACGTATACAGATATTTTTTTTAAATGGATATTTTTCCACTCTGTCCATACAACTTAATTTTACAGTCTGTAAACAGATGAAGATATTCTGCCCACAGTCAGGAAGTGTCGAGTCTGTCACTGATACAAACGATGAAACTGTAGTGAAAGCTGGTGCGATGTCGACGTTGTCACAAACTGTCTCAGTGAATGTGACACAAAAGATTTACTTAAACCAAGTGGAGTTTATTAAACTCAAGCGTGAAGGTCAGCAAAGTCACTTATGAAAGCCATGCGTGGATGAGCTGCAGAGGTGCTGAAGGTGCAAACCAAACGCAATGATACCCGGTGGATGTCAGCTGAAGGAAGGGAGAGACCACGGGCCAATCCCAATTCTCGTCCCTTAACCTTACCCCTTGGTTTCAAGTGCACTCGCCAGATAGATTCCCCTCAACGATGAAAGGGTAGTGTTGAGGGGTAGAGAGCGTTACCTATGAATTGGGATGCTACTTCATGCAAATTAGAGTAACAGACGTGTTCACCTACGTCATGCATATCGTCAACATATATTGTGATATATTGCTGTTTATTACTTTTTATCCAACTGCTAATTATGTCAGACTTTGTCAACACCTGTTTTCAGTCTGTTCATGTCACTTCAGTCATTTTATTGCAAGAAAATGCATCAAATGGACGGAGTAACCAGTTGATTTTATCATTCTAGTGGGCTAACAAATTTATATATCAAATATAAATTAGGGTAAAAAAAAATCTTTACTTGCTATCCATGTATTGATACATTATTGCCGTGCAAAATATCACAATACTATACTGAATCAATATATGTATATATATATATTATATATATTGCAGTGGTGGGACGCGATTAAAAAACAAATCTAATTAATTAGGGGCTTTGTAATTAATTAATCTCGATTAATTGCATTTTTATCAAGCTGGCCTTATCCTGTACCACCGAAAGTAGCCTACACCGTTTGCCTGTACCAGGATTGTCGTAGCTAACATTAGCTCGGGTGTCCGTGCTCGCAGCAATTTGCATGTAACCATGCTCTTATCCAAGCAAAGCAGTGCGGGCTCGTCCTCCATCACTGTTCACCGAATTTTGTTATGCGCTGATGCCACTCAATGCATCCTGTGCATCTTCTTCGCGGCTGGCAAACAAACTTTAGGTGCATTACCGCCACCTACTGGGCCGCAATGTGTGCATCAGTGTTCCCGGTGTGTCAGAAATTAGGGAACTGAGGAAGGTGCGATTGAATGCGTTATTTTTTTAACATGTTATTTTTTTCTGTAATTAATTAATCGAAGTCCCAGCCCTAATGTGTTGCCATCATGCTAAAAAAGATATGTCGCTGTGCACCAGCATTTAGTGGGGAAGAAGAGGAAAAGGGAAAACAGTTTTACTGCTATTGTTAACAAACAAGTAAGTTTTAAAATGTTGAAAAAAAAAACTGTAGATGTTTCTATGTGAAGAAAATTAATTGCTAGAATCAGATACTAATCCTCTGAGATGTTTAGACTGAAACGACAGGTGTGTTTACAAGTAAAAAATATCTCCTAGTGCAGCTTTAAACTTGGGGTGCATTGCAAATGTAGACCAACTCCCTGATTCTCAAAATAACTCAAATGAAATTGTGTAACGAGTTTTGGGAAATGAGATGCAAAGTGAATCTGATTTGTTGTTGAGTGAAGTGGCCCTTTAAGCTGATATTTTCAGATATGCAAATCAGCGCTGCCTAAACACAAGAATTCTAGAAATTACCTATTGCTCGCTGATTTCAGCGCTCTTAATGCATTTCCCTTGCAGACCAAAGTCAGGGAGTTCGCTCTTGTTCCCATCGGTAATTTGAAATGTAATTACCCATCATTTTAGAGTGCTTCAGGAGCCTGACACCTACAGCTCCCTCTCTGCCTCTCTGTCTTTCTCCCCCGTCATCTCTCTCTCTCTCTCTCTCTGGCTGTTTTTGTATGCTGGTGGAGGATTGTATATTTTCCACCCCCACACATTTTTGAGCACTACCCCTACCATTACCTATGTAAATGAATCGGGCTCAGACAGGCGGTTTACAGAAACCACCTCTCCTACACCATGACTAAATGAGTGCTTTTACATGCACACAGGATACCAGATCATATCCCTGCTGAGGTTTATGTTCGGGAACATCTTCATATCCACATGTGCATGAATGAGCAGATGTAACAAGTGGTATTTTTCCATTATAATAAAAAAAAAACTCACAAAGGAAATCAGTTTCCTCACACACATGTGCATGAGAATACATTCAGTTACATGCTTTTAAAAATAGACGTGTTACCAGAGGAGACATGTTCCCTGAAACCTTTGCAGCTATAATTAATTTTGAAGAAGTTTGCAAAGCTCAAGCTTGTGTGCTAGAGGAGGCAGCTGATCCTTTTTTTTTTTTGCGAGTCCAACCTGTCTGCTTTGCAACCACACCACATTTTACCCTGCATTCTCAACCTTACAAGCTCAGTTTTCAAGATGAGATATATTAGTTTGGAAAACGTCCACCGAGTATTTCAGAGTCTGCCAGCTTATTAATGAAGCAGGTCCAGGGTCCGGCCCTGAAGACAGAGCAGGCAGAGCTAAGGCCAATATTATTACACATGTCGTACGGCATCCACTGTGCAAAAACTCCAGACAATTAAATTCTTCTCCTATCACTTCCAGCGCTAACATTACAAGTGCCTGACGGTGACCTTTATCACGGCAAGATTGAATATAATTAAATATCAACTTTCTGTGCACACTCATTTTTGTCTCTCTCTCTTCTGTGCAACAGCCTTATTTTGTCGGTTCCGTTCATCAGACCAACACCTGTCGACACACCAGCACACGAGCCACAGGAGTGTTTTTTTTTATCCGCAGGTTGAAATTGTTTTCAGCTTGCAAAGCCACCCACGCACCGCCAACTACTTACGGACTACAGGCTTTTCAAAATGTCCTTGCTTTTATTTACCCTTGTTTACATTCACCTGCTTGTCCGCGGAATGAAACAAGACATGAAATGCACGCTGTCAGTCAACCCCCACCTGCTCCCTCTCGCTTTGTCTGTCTCATGGTCAAATATTTTCATTAGCATAACACTCTAATGAAATACAAGTGACATCAGTGTTATCTCTGATAGGGAAATTAAGCAACCAGTCTATTAAATTAGAATTAATCAGCTGCTTCTGATGCTGTTAAATACCTGGAGTGAACCACTGATAACCTGCAGCACCTGCCATAGATTTCAATTTAAAATTGCCACAGCTGTGCTGGTTGTCCCATGTGTGATTAAGTTAAACTCTAATAAATGACCCAAGACAATGTATCCTCATACAACGGTTTGTATAATATCTTACGAATTAGGACTTGACGAATGGCTTTGCCATGTAATATACTTAATGTAAATTAAGGAGGGTTAGGTTACGGAAAGTAAAGTTACCTAAATTAGGTTTAGGAAAGTCAAGTTGCAGAGGTGAGGTTGAGGAAAAGAAACATCTTTGGGCATCATTATGTATGTAATGTAAAATTAGGTAGGTTAGTTTTACGGAAGTAAAGGCACGTAGTTTATATTTAGAAAAGTAAAGCTGCATAGGTTAGTTTTACGAAAGTAAAGTCACGTAGTTTAGATTTAGGAAAGTAAAGTTACATCGGTTAGGTTTGCGCAAGTAAAGTCACATAGTTTCGATTGGAACGTAAAATTACATAGGTTAGGTTTACGGAAGTAAAGTTACGTGGTTTCAATTTAGGAAAGTAAAGTTCTATTGGTTAGTTTTAAGAAAGTAAAGTCATGTAGTTTAGATTTAGGAAATAAAGTTACATAGGTTAGGTTTACGGAAGTAAAGTTACGTGGTTTCGATTTAGGAAAGTAAAGTTCTATTGGTTAGTTTTAAGAAAGTAAAGTCATGTAGTTTAGATTTAGGAAATAAAGTTACATAGGTTAGGTTTACGGAAGTAAAGTTACGTGGTTTCGATTTCGGAAAGTAAAATTACATAGGTTAGGTTTACGGATGTAAGTCATGTAGTTTAGATTTCGGAAAGTAAAGTTAGGTTTAGAAAGGTTCGGTTTAGAAAAGGAAACATGGTGGATTGTTACGCTGCTATGCTAAACCTGGCTTGTGATCCTGGGGCTGTGTGTGTGGTTGACTGTGTTGACCAGGCCACCGCTCTTGCTCCTCGCAACCGGCTCGCTCAGACAGGGCGACTCCACTGGACACGCCTCGGGGGCCATTCCGACGGACCAGTCAGCCAGCTTGCTCTTCTTCATGGTTGTTCAGAGTGAATGTGTATTTGCATAATTCACGGTGGCGTAAACGCTTCCTCTGTCTCTTTTTGTCCTCAGAATGTCTTGCCTGCGGCGTCTTCCTACATGTTTCCTTATGCATGCCATTTGAATCCAGCACAGGTGTGGCGGACCCCGCCACTGACAATGCAAACTAATGAAGCTCAGCCCAAGTTCAATCAGGAATACTATCTTTATGCTTAATTCATTCACAATTCTCTCCCTCTATCTTACTTCCCCTACTTCTTCCTAATTAGCTGATTATATTTGTTTACCTTTCCAGTTAAACCAATCAAATTTTGCCACAATCTCAACCAGCCAATCATGCCACTGCTGTCATTTTTAAAGCCCTTTTCATCTATGCTGCTGTGAGCTCTCGTTTTAGGCAATTTTCTCGCATTCGTCATGCCCTCCTCCACCTAATTCACCTCCAGCAATCATATCCAGTACCCAGGTCGAGCTTCTCAAGAGTCTGCTTCTCATCACACGCAGATCTTCAGCACCCTCATCTCATTACCACCAGTGGCGTTGAGAATCTGCAGCGGGATTCCCTATTCTACTACGGCTTCACTTTCCTCCTTAAAATACATGCCATCAGGATGGGGTGTAATCCCCGAAGACTATTCACATTTCTCATCCAATTGTCCACATGTAAACAAATACTTTTCTTTGACTTAGAATGAGTCTCTCCTGGCTGAATTATATAGAGAAGTAATTAATGAGTGTGAATATGTTAAATGGCTGTAGCAGAATAAACAGGATGAACCGAGAGTAGGGTATGCATCCGAGTGGAAGCTACAAGAATCGAGAAAACAGAAAACAGCAAGGCAGAATGCCAAGTGGAAAAGCTTGTTTTAAAACGAGGGTGAATCTGGGGTTGGCTTCATTTTGACTTTCGCTGGCAAGCATTGAAAGAGAGGATAAAGGTGGTCTGTTTTCTATTTGACAGGTAGGTACAGGAATGTCCACAACAAATGTAATGTTCCAACCATGGTAGCTTGCAGTGTGCATCAGCAACCTTTATGAGATGCACTGACGATGGCAAGGCCTAGCTTTGATTTAGAGTTTAGCCATTTCTTTTGCTTCAGACCAACCAAAAGCCCACAGATGCTTTAAAATGATAGACAACAGTGAAATGATGGGCAGAGACAAAGAATTCTCCCAAGATTACAAAGTTTATTGAACAATTTAATAAGACACAAAAAAGGTATAAACAGGAATCCTATTAAAAGCTAGTCGCAAAAAAGAAGAGGTACGAGATGTAGAAAAATGGAAAGAAGTGCTACTTGAAAAACAACAAATTACATTACAACAATGGAGTGCTAAAAGACGGCCGGTGTGCAAGATTAAACGGTGGCTGAATAAACTGGCTAAAACCACGACCTACCAGAGCAGAGCCAATCACAAGCTGTCAGACCCCTGGGAGCAGAGGGACAAAAGACTGTACCAAGAGTGAGGTTTGGGCTTAAATACTGAGCCAAACAAATTGAAAACCAGGAAGTAGGAGGGGCTGAGGCCTGCCTGACCCTACGGTGGCTCAACAGGGACATAACTAGCTACATTTAGAGCAATGACAACAGGCCTGTCCCAATACCCACACTTCCCCTAGAAATGCCCACTTGCGCTAGGTTGTGCACGTCCACGTTTAGGCTAGTGGTGTCCCAAAACAGAATTGAGGTAGTGGAAGTGGATTCCAACAATTAAAACCTGCCCTAGATTCCAAGGGAGCCCCGACCCACACTTTCAAGAATTAGAAATTTCCCAGAACACCTTGCAAAGTCAGAAACTTTGGCAAGTTTCAGAAAACAATTTGTTACTGTAAGATCGGACTGTAGGCTATACAAACAACAGACTAGCGTAATCTCATCAGCAACTCGGTTGAACGCAGCGTCAAAACGTTGACCACTCTGATTTGCATGAGATGGTGTCTCATTTCTTAGGGAAAGATCTCGACCCTGATATTTCTCACTTCCCTCATCAAGGGTTATCTCGCAAACGAGGGCACTCAATACCAAGTGGACGATTCAAGGGGCAGAAATGGGATTGGGCCAACGTATACAGAGTGAGAACATCCGCAAAGGTAGGGGATGGGTGGGTCAAACAAGACCAGACTTTCACCCAGGAGACCGCTGTCTGTGTCCCGTGTGCAACCAAAAGCAAATGTTGTTTCAGCGTAACGTTACACAATTTACTTCATCCCGCACTGACATAACTCGTGATAAATTAATGTCACGTTACGTAACAAACATAGTTATTTAAATTTCAAAATATGATCTTTTTCTAAATCCGACCATTACCTAAACCTAACCACGACCATTTACTGATCATGTGTCATTATGTGTTCCAGCTGTGCATCACATAGAAAAGGGTGGCCTGTCACTAACAGAAGCCGAGGGGTGCGACAAAGCCTTGGTATAAGGTTGAGGAAAGATCTTGGTTGTGGTTACAGTTTCCAAAGGTCCATGTACCAGGAGCTCCTCTTCCTGGTGGCAACATTCAGCCTCCACAGCATGGACATCTTCACCAGTGTGGTGCAGTTCTGTCATATTGCACAGGTTTTGAATAACTGTAACTGTATCGAAGCAGCTCGAAGCTCATTTTCTCCTTTAATGTCACCTCTGTCTTTAAGTACCCATCATTATGGTGCTTTTGCCCGGCGTCAATCAGCCGTCCTGGTGCCACACACTGCATGAAACACTTATCTTTAAAAAATATTGTTGCTTTTAACCTTCTTTCTTATATTATAGCTCTCAGATGCTGTTTCTCTTAGCTTGCTGACATGCGGCCGAAGCCTGGCACTCTGGGGCCTCAAACCGGTAATTTCTTTGCTGTTATTAGATTTAACCCCTCGTGATGCCACCACTGAATCGCCTGCATTTATTCTCATCTGATGGCGTCTCCGCCTCACGCAGCAGGAAGCGTTGGGTGAGTTTCTGCCTGTATTTATAACCCTGTTGCAGTGCAGGTTTCTCAGATTCTCCTTGTTTAAAATTAGCCGCAGCCGAGCGATTCAAACTACAATTTCTAATCTCAAAAAACACTCCGGGAGGCTGTGAGACGATGTTTTTGGTGTCGTTTCATGCAAAGGAGTCGGCAAAAAAGTGGGTATTTGTGCTATGTCCTGTTAGCTGAGGGCATCACAACAAGATAAGCCGCTCACCAAAGTTGCCGCATGGCCTGTAGCTGCCTATTCAGCCGCTAAGCCACCTGGTTATGCATATAATGGATATAACTACTGTCATTACGAGCTACTCTGTGAGAAGCAGGATGAGTCACAGGTGTTCAGAGCTGTTTGCCGAGGATGCCTCGCTGCCCTTCTTAAGACATGCCCTCCCTCCCCGAGGCGAAAAAAAAAAAAAAACAACTTCAGGTGACAGTGAAATGTGGGCTTTGCTTTTAATGGCCCTACTGTGTGTAGGTGTGCACACACATGCACACAATTGATGCGTAGGGGTGTGGAGTGGTCAACTGATGAGGCACTGTGGAGGCTGAGAGCTCTGGAGAGTGGTGTGTGGGTTGGAAGCCTCCTCTCCTCGCAGCAAAACACACACACACACACACACAAAGCTGGTGTGGAGGTGGAGGCAGCAGCGCTTGCTTCGCCCGGCTGTCCATTGATCAGTGGAGAGGTTGGTAGACTTAAAAGATCAGTGTAGAGACTGGTGGAGAGCAGAGAGAGGGATGGAGAGGAGGGTACTGGGGTGCAGCAGAGACAGAAGAGAAAAAAGGGGGGAGAAAGACAGACACGAGCAAAGTGTGTGAGGAGGTAGAGATGAGGGAGAAATAAAGAGGCAGATCACGGCGTCTGGGGTTGCCCAGGGCTTTAACAGTCTGGATGAAGCATGCTGGTAAGCCCTTGACATTTCTACGTGCCATGTATGTGCCTGGGTGCCTATTTGTATGCCATGTCTGTGTCTCGTGCTGCCCATGCTTTGCCGTTGAGCCACTGCAGAGAGAGAGAGAGAGATACCAGGCGTTTGTTTCCACAGTGCAGCACGCAGCAGCAGCAGCAGGAGTACAAATCTTCCAGGCTTCCTTTCCACTGCAGACAAAACCATTCAGTCTGTTATCTGTTCAATTAAAAACAGCAGTGTGCTCCGGGCTGCCGCCGCCGCCGCCGCTGCTGCTGCTGCAGGATTCATTCAGACTGTGTGCATGTGTTGTGCGTGTTTGAAAAGGTGTTAGGGTGGGAAAATCACACACAGACTTTGCGTTTTCAAGTTGTCGCCGATGAAAAAGAAGAGTGATGTTCCCCAGACGCAGCTCGGGCGCGTGCATGAATTGGCATTTCAGTGTGTTCTGTGAATTGTCAGACTGATGTGATGTAGGAGGGATTGACTGACTCCATCACATGCTTATTAACCACCATATGGGACATTGTGCTTTTTGCTTGTGCTGCGGGCAATTTAGAAAACAACCTTTTGACTGTACAAACTGTACAGCGAGTCAAGCTCAAGTTCAATCACAAGACGTGCACTTCATGGTGTCTCCTTTTTTTCCAGTAGGAATTTTCTCCTCTTTTAAAAGGGTGGCATTGAGTTTTGAATATAATAGAGCTGCAGCTGCAGTCGGTGGTGATGCAGCGAGTCTTGGAGGCAGGGAGGTGAAGCAGATGACCCTCACAGACCACCTTTCAGAGCCACAGCTGAGATTTTTTAAAAATTTGATACCTAATATTAAGTTTGTTTCAGCGTTGGGTGACGGACAAATGAAACGGGGGAGTTGGGGCTCCTCCACCGGAAAAATCAGAGCGTCAAACACTTCATTTCCTGCATTCTGTTGGATTTGAATGCACCAATTTGTGCCAGTTCTGCATCAGCTTCTGGGGTTTAGTTTGTCAAAATAAAAGTGTTTTGTGCTTTTAATGTTGAGGGGGACGTGTCCCCTGCGCCCCCCTCTGAAATCTGCGCCTATGTCTTGTGTAGAATGTGGCTGATTGGCCAACAAATGCACATGATTAACATTTAAAAGTATATTTACCAAAAAAAAAAAGGGTTATGAGTTTTTATTTTTACGTCAGACACTAAAGATCATGCACAAAACGCTGGTAAATAAAGTGCCAATCACTTCTCCCATTAGTACCTGGGAATGTTCAACTTCTGCCTGAGCAGCTCATCAGATGCAATGATTGGATCTTCCTACTTTAATGACCCGACACTGATTTCACGCAACATTTGCCCCTGCGCTCCTCTCCATCTCCATCTCCATCACCTTCCAACCGCAGCTACTTGTGGCTCACTCTGCCGGTCCCCTCGGAGGTCCCCGGACCCCAGCTTGTGCACCCCTGAGCCAGGCAGCAGCTGAAGAATCCCCCCTTATGATATGGAGAGGCAACACGCGTTGACGTGTCGCGCTGCGCTTCCGACCACTAGTATCGGAATGCGTCTCCTGCACACACACTCACAACACTCTCATGGGGACATGCGGCCAGCAGACGCAGCCACGGTAAGTGGAGACACTTCTTCATACGGCGCTTTATCTGCCGGCGAGGCTGTGGAAGTTTCTCCAGCCTCGGTGTGTCGTTGTTGTTGTTGCCCGTGTTGGGGAAAGGGAAGTTTAACAGACTTTTTCGCCTCGTCCGTCTCGTCGGCACCGCTCCGCCGTTCCATGCAGATTGCGCAACGCGGCGTGTGATCGCGCTGAAAATCGTGGAAACATTTCAGTATTGTTGTTTTTATTCAACACTAGTGTGGTTACTGAGCTCACTTTGGCCAAAGTCCACCTCATCATCTCAGTTGTGCTTTGCTTTGGCCATGCGGGGCTCCTCCAGGGAGCACATTTCAGCCTCTCCACTTGGTTCAAAATGGCACTTTCACGCACCAAAGTGTGGTTTTTCCGCGCGGAGCCACATCTACACATCTGCTGAGCGATCACTCAGGTTTGTCTTTTTCCAACTTTAATGTTTCGCTACTTTAAGGGCCAAGTGTGCTGCTCGGTCCCGTGTGTGTGTGTGTGTGTGGGAAAGGGAGGGGGGCAATGCGCAAAGTGTGTGGTCTTCAAGCTCTCCACCCCCGCAGAGACGCACGGATTGCGCGCACACACACACAGGCACGCACACACAGGCTCTGTCTGTCACGGTCGGGCATGGATGTCTCCGGGTCTCAGGAATGCGCCCGGCATTTTCTCTGTATTTTTCACATTAAGAGCAGTTTGGGAACCGCTCTCAGAGCCGCTCTCTGAACCGCTGCCACCAGCGTCAAGCCGGCGGGGAGGAAGACATGACTTCCGGTTACTGGTTTCAGAATAAAAGACACTTGCAATAGTGACGCAAAAAAGGAAATACTTTTCCCATTTGTCACACACAGCAAGATGAATAGTTAGGAAACATTTTGACATGATATCTTTAATGTTTTTTAATTTTCATCTGATGTTTGCCAAAATATTATTTTAATTATGTTAAAATTTCGTAAAGCTCAAATTGACGTCTTTTAAAAAGCGCACATTTTCCGGTTAACAGCTTATCAGTTAAAATTTTCAGCACAGTTTTGTAATACAGGAATAATTTCACAAGCTTATAACCAGGGGCGTAGCATAAAATTCTTGAGCATTCTCTGTGGGCCCCTCCCTACATCCACAGCTATTTATTCTAGTGAGGGCCCCTTTTTACCCCCTGTCCTACGTCCCTGCCTGTATTTCCTGCATAATTTTAACAAAGTGTAATCTTGCAGTTTTGATTCTCGTCCTATAAGAGCGCTTAAATTTATCCCATAAGAAACATATGCTTTTATTTTGAATGCACAAACTTCCGGTGTGTCCCTGGTGAACTCGGTCCGGCTTGACTCTGGAGAGGGCGGGTGGGGGTGGGGGGGTAGCCCCTGCCTGGAGAGGAGAGAGGGGGAAATTCTTGTGTTTTTGGTATGCGATTACCCAGCGGAGAACCCATGACTGAAGGGGAGGAGGAGAGGGAGGAGGACCGGGGTTGAGTTTAGGATACATTCCTCGCCTTCCTCTTTAAGTTAACCACATTATTGGAGCTGCTGACATGTTTGCCTCCTCACATGACACCCATAAGCTCCCAGCTGATGCATTACAACTGGACAGAGTGGTCAGATGGCCTCAGCACTGGCTGGTATGATACACAGGAAAACTAAAAGACCCAATAAGAACGACTACGGTGATACCACAGAAGAAGACACCACGATAGACACTTATTAAACAACAACATATATCTGATGCGACTGAATTTACTTACGGTTTTAACAGTCTCAGACAAAAAATTTCACACCTTCATTTGGTTCGGTTCACTTTCACACTGCATTTTTTTTTTAAAGCGGACCAAACCTCCTGGACAACGTCACGCAGTTACAACAGCTGCTGGTTTGGGGGCGGTATTGCCCGAAAACAACCACTGACCAGCAAGAAAAAAAGCATGAGGAAGACGAGAACCTGGCTCATCGATTGGCCAGGACTGAAAACAGAAATCCATCTCCTTCAGCCAGCTTGGTCACCACAAAAACGCCAAATTGCACTGCGCTCTACGTCACTTCCTCTCTTTGCTTCAGTTCCTCTCTTTGGTTCACTTCCTCTCTTTGGTTCACTGGATAGTCCGTTTGCATTTCCCACTGTAAGCGAAATTGGACCAGGGTCCGCACCAGAGTTCGAATGAGCGTTCACACCACTCCAAAAGAACCAAACTATCCGTGGAAGCGGACCAGGGTTCGTTTAAAGCAGACCAGTGTGAATGCATTTGGAAGAGATCGATTTGGTTAAAATAACCACATACAGGACATAAGGGACGGAAACTTACATACTTTTTGGAGTTACGTAAAGTACCAAATAAAGTATTTTGTGTAAAGTCACGCATGTATGTTGACTTTTGGTTTGACACAGGACACAAACAGCGGCCTCATGGTTGAAAGTCCATGCTTGTTTGACCCAGAAGATCCGTATTGACTTTGCACTAGCCTTATTTTCGTGTTGCCAGCACATAAATTTAATATATTTCATTCCCACCACAACGTAATGTGTTGTTCAGACTTATTTGTGTCTATTTCACGTATTTCTATAGCTGTTGATCCCGACAATTAGTTAGGGACTGTATGAAGTTATCGGGGTGTGGACCTTATGTTTAACTTTTTTAAAAAGTTAGACCCTCTCAAAAAGGTTCCAAATATTTGGTTTGATGCACTCTTACGATGATCCGTCACACAAGTAACATTTGACGTGACTACTTTGATTTAACTATTCAATCTTTTTTCTTTTCTCAAAAATTCCATTACCCCCCCTTCCCCCAAATAATTTGTGCACAGTCCCTTAAAAACCTGAATTCAGCTCATACTTCCTATCAAATCATGTTTAATTGTTAACGCCCATGCCTGTAATGCCACAGGTGGTCTCACACACACACACACACACACACACTCTCTGTAGCTCGGCGTTACGTTCACAGATACTGTGGCTTTACATCTGACATATTAAATGGGCCTTGCTACATTTGCATAAAACCAGCGGAGCTGCGCCCGTTCTCCTGCATCTCTGTCGAAGCTGTAATCGCCCACTCGCTAATGACAATTACTATAATGGACTGATTGTTGGATTATACCACCAAAGTGGTTTTAGCACACATCTGCATAATTGTTCTTAGCATATACGCGCCTGTGGGCTCCTGGCTGCCATTAGGCGCCGCAGAGAGGAGAGTGATTGAGGAGTCGTTGGATGCCTGAAGAACAGCGGAAAATTGTGAGCCGATTGTGTGGGTGTTTTGAGTGTGGCTGTACTTTGTGGAAATGCGCTAAGCATCGCCTTATTGGACATTGTTTTTAGATTAGACAGGGACAGAGCAGCTATATGAGGGGGCGACGCTTTGCTTTCAGGGGTCAGCTTAGGGGCCCTTGAGCAAGGCATCGAAATGTGTAACCCTCAGCTCACAAATGAGTAGAAATGGATGAATCTGAAGCGGGATATTTGTAGTAAACAGCCTCATGCTGAGTCACTTTTATGTAAGGTTTAGAGATGAAGATTACACAAGTACAAATGTCATCCTCTGTGAATGATGCAAGCAAGCCAACGGCCAATCAGTGACGAGACGCTTTTAGGAAGATCTGCCACTGCATATCTAAATGTTTAGCATCTAAACTTTAACGCCACCTTCATTTAATATCAATGCTTCTCACCGTCTGACTCATATCCCATTGGTTTACACTCACGTCCAATCCGTCTTGCTTACATGCATCAAATTAAAAAAACCGACATGACCTTAAAAACTCTGTTTAGCTGTATCGTCTTTGTTCAAATGCTGGAGTGAAGCTGTGCGCAGCTTTCGTCCAAAATCAGATCAGTGGAGCTCACGTCACATGACCAACAGATGGACAGACACATCCGTAGTACATGGGGGACTGTGGCAGCGTGAGCCAGATCAACAGCTGAACCCAGTTACAGTCCCTGTTTAAACATGCAGCGAGGCTTTGGGGGAGCTGAGCATAGGAAATCTGTCCAACTCCTTCCCCCAGCGAAAAGTGCTAATTTCTCAGTCAAATTGGATATGAAGGATTGAGTCAGCGTAGAGGAAGTTATTGTCTCTGCTGGTGTGTAACGATACCTGGAACCTGCACGACTGTTACTTCATCTCCTCCTCTTCCTCCTCTCATTGCTCATCTCTTGAAAGCAGGCCAACATCCCACACACACAAAATCATGCTCCCTCTCACTCGCTCCTTTTCTCTGAACAGCACTCTGTGCTAATTACTCTCCGTTTCCATAGCAATGGGTAGCACCTCTTTTTTTGTTATCTTGGATAGCCCATCGCAAACATGCCTCGCATCAAATCATGCCACTGAGGCAACAGTTTGTATTGTTGAGTGGAGGGATTTTTTTTAATTCTTGCAGCTAAGCAATCAAATGCAAATTATGAAAAACGCACATAAAATAATCTTTTATTTTGTGATTCCTAAAGGAAAAAAAACACCTTTTATATAATACGATAGTCGTCTATAATCAGCCTGTGATTCAACATGTTATTTTGTGATCAAGTGTTGTATGTTTTTGACTCATACAAGTGTTTCTTCCCGAGTTAGTTATTTCACACATGGGTCAAAATGCCTTTCAACAGCCTGTTGCAGTATGTATCAGAGGGGGGGGGAAAGCATGACTTTAGACTCGACTTGAAAAAAATCAAAAATGACTTAACTTGGACTTAATGGACTTTCAATCTGACAGCATCCGGTCCAGCTGCCGGAGAAACAGATGAAGACCTGACATGACGTGACTGAGCACCAGCTGTAAAAAGTGATACCACAAATAATTTCAGTCTTATACAAGAACTGGTCAACAAGAAACGCATTGCAGCACGCAAAACTTGGAGCTCAGAAATTACAGGCAAAGACTCGACAACCTCAAAAAAACTTTAGGACCTGGGACTTGACTTAGACCTTGCCTGTCTTGACTTGAGACTTGAGGCTTTTCATTCTTGACTTGGGACTTGACTTAGAACTTGCCTGTCTTGATTTGAGGCTTGACTTGGAACTTGTCATTCTTGACTTGGGACTTGGCTTGAAACTCAACTGTCTTGATTTGAGACTTGACCATGGACGTGTCATTCTTGACGTGGAACATGCCTGTCTTGATTTGAGACTTGAGGCTTGTCATTCTTGACTTGGGACTTGGCTTGAAACGCACTTGTCTTGACATGAGACTTGTCATTCCTGGCTTGGGACTTTACCTGGAACGTGCCTGTCTTGAATTGAGACTTGACCTGGGACTTAACTTGAAACTCAACTGTCTTGATTTGAGACTTGACCATGGACGTGTCATTCTTGACTTGGAACTTACCTGTCTTGACTTAAGACTTGACGTCATTCTTGACTTGGAACTTGCCTGTCTTGACTTGGGACTTGTCTTACTTGACTTGGGACTTAGCTGGAAACTTACCCGTCTTGATTGGAGACTTGACCCTGGACATGTCATTCTTGACTTGGAACTTGCCTGTTTTGACTTGGGACTTGGTTTGAAACTTGCCCTTCTTGACTTTTACCCTGACTTCAGACTTAAGTGCAAAGACTTGAGACTTGTAAAACAAAGACCTGGTCCCAGCTCTCATGTATGTGTCGGTGAAAAGCGAGAGTTAGCACCACTTTTAGGTCTTTAACTCTTATTAAATAAAAACCCATCGATGTTTTGTCCTGACTTTAACTTCAATCTTCACTTATTTAGTCATAAATATCAAATTTAATGGGGAAATACTGAAAGTGGTTTTTACCATTGATTATTAATAATTAATTGATCAGTGGCAGGAACTGTTTACTCGATTGGAGCATTTCATCAAATTATTATAAAAGGATCTATTCAGCTCTCACTCAGCGACAGGTCTGTGCTCAGGATGTCTCACATTAGGCTCCGTATAAGTGGGTCACTTTGACACAGTCACACTTTCTATATAGTAACTGGAGGGGGTGAGGAGGGGGTGGGGGGCAGTTAACACTGAAAGGGGTCAGAGAACTAGCAGTAATTACACGGGGAAGAAACAACACTGGATTGGATTCAAGGAGTGTGTGTTTGCGCCTTTGAGTCGAAGCTGAGGGACGGAGGGGCAGAAAGAGAGCGACAGCCTGAGAAAACAAAAAAGGGGAAATGATGGCGGCCTCAGTGGCCCTCGCTTCATTACTCATTAAACACACAGGAATGTAGTGTCTCTGTGTCGGGCTGAACGCAGCCAGACTTTAAAAGACACTTAAAGGGTCAGGTAACTGTTTCTTTAATCCATATTTATGTGACATAAATTCCCGAAGAGTTAATAGTAATTTGTAACACACAAATGTGGGTTTCCTTAATGCTGCATTATCCTCAATGACCCAGGGTTTTATGAATGGGAAGCAGGAAGCTCCGCCATTGGCTGCACGTGACAGCCAATCAGAGAGGATCACTTGCAGCAGAGGCGGGAGTGCATGAATGGACGAGTCAGACATTTTTAGAGGTCAGGGCCCCGGTGTGTGTGTGTGCCTGTAGGTGTGTGTGCATGTGTGTGGGTCTCACACACTGACCTACTTGGTTTATTGCAGGCATCTATACATAGCTGTGGGAATCGCAGGCAGACAATCGGCCCGGTTAAAATTAGCAGTCAGGGCCACCTGTCTGTTTCTCACAAAGGCGGAAACGCCAGGAGATGGAGGGAACAGGAAGGAAGGAGAGGGGGGGTGGAGGAGGATGAGGAGGGGATTGATCACTCTGCTGGTTTAACTCCTTCTCTCTCGGCTTTTTCTCTCCTTTTCTCCCCCCACTGCGACACAGGGAGACATTGTTAGGAGGTCTGGATTTGAGGAGGGGGGTGGTTGGTGGTCTGGGCCAAGCAGAGTTCACATACCTCTCTGCTGGATCACTGCCAGATCTGGAGGATATAGGTGGAAGATATAGGGAGGGTTAAAGGACTAGTCTGACTCTTTGGGACTGAGCGTGAGATGAGTTTTAGTACGAGACGTGCAACACTTTATCACACACACATATTATATTTGCACCCTTGTGCCGCCTGCATCCCCTACCCTGCCTCTCCGAACATACAACACCATTGTCACTGTATCGCGAAACTCAAGTTTCCTGTCGTGTCGTTTCAGACAGCCAACAGGAAGTGTTAATCTTCTTAACTGATGAAGACTTCCTGTTCTAAAACTGGCATCTTGTTTCCTAGAATCACGATTTCTCAGCTCACACTTGGTTTTGTTCCTGTGTGCCTCCGCCAAAGTAAAAGCGCTTGTGGGCAGAGAGTCAAAGTGTTAAGTGTTACATAAAGGTAACAAATAAAAATATATGCAGTCCATATTAGCACTGCTGCATGACCACCAGAGGACTGAGCATTGACACTGCTTTTAAATGTTGAATATTAAATGTTGGATTGTGAATTTGTGTGCAGTCCCCATATGGTCACAGTGATTCTTACCCCAACCTCTTTTTGTCCCGCAGGACTCCCGTCAGACGTCAAACAGCAGACGGACACTCAGGAAAGGCGGTGGAAAGTCCTCCATCGGCCATCTGTGGCAGTCAAAATGGACGCCGCAACAGACGGCCATCTTGGTTTCAGCGTGGGAGCAGAGGGACTGTTTGATGCTGAAAGGCAAAGAGGGAGATGAGGAGGGAAAACTGCAGTTTAGCATCTTTATCCCGCCTGCACCTGAACCTGTCAATGCTCTCTGTGTTTGTGGTTTTAAAAAATGATCACTGTTTAGATACTTTTGACAATTTTTATAACAATCAATGTGATGACAATTGCAGTGGATTTTTTTTTTGCTGGAATACTGCAGGTGGTCATTGGGAAAAATATGGTGCAAGGCTGGAGGCCTAGTTAGCATGCTAACAATTGCTAATTAGCAGTAAACATAACATGCAGGTTGAGAATAATGGGAATGACAAATAGTTTAGCAGGTGTTTGCAAGCCAGGTTTACCATTGTAGTTGAGAGTTAGCATGCTAACATGAAGGGAAGTTTTTGTATTTCAGCTGTATGTTCTGAGTCACATCCTCACCTGCAACGCTGGCGACACATCTGATACCCAGGGAGCCTGCTTGTTTGTCATATTCCCTCTGCATGAAGAAGTTTTGCTCCTCTTCATTTCCTGTCTTGGCTACAATGTGACACCTGGGCGGCCATTTTGGCTCAAACCGGAGCCGCAGAGCCACAGGGTGCACAGCGGTTGCTCAGTAGTCAGTGTAGATCCTGTGGGGCTGGCAGCAGCTACATCTGGCTACTGGGTCTCTGCTGGCAGCCAGGTTGATCAGGACACTTGAGAATGACAGGAGGCTCATATGTAGCAGCCTGTTAATTTCTCTTATTGGAATTCCTCTCTAACATTGTCCATGTGTAGTTCAAACACTCTGCTTGTGATCTTTCTGCCAGGCAGCTTTTAGATTTCAAAGGAAATGTCTCCAATGCCCACCCACTGTGAAGAGAAAAGCCTTCAACGGAGTTAATCCGAGGCTGCATGGGTAGTTCAGAGGACAGAGGACATTTTTGTTATAAATATAAAATGACATTTTTGAGATACTGGGTGAGTTCTGAACCTGGCATTCAGTGTAGGATTCTGTGTGTGTCAGTCTACAGCTACATTGTCTGCTGGGTTTCAGGCCTGTACTCTTCCACATCGATGTTTTTATTTTAATAAAACCTGTAAAGAATGTTACATATAAGAAGTGTGTGTTTGAGGAACCAAAATGCATGGATAATTTGACAACTTTGTGTTTATTGACTCATCATAAAACATTCTTCAAACAATAAAACAATTTTAAATGTCCGTTTCTGTACAATGCTTGCTAAGCAATTTTATTTATATATAGAAAATGTAAGAGGAGTTGTGTTAAAATGACAAAACTCCTTCAAATTTAATGGCAGGTACTCTGGAAAAAATAACAGCATTCCATCAACAAATATTTTCAAGCAATAAATATGTATTTATAAATAGTGTAAATTTACATCAAGATTAGAAACATAACGAAACAAAAAAAATCACAAATTAAACTTTATTCCATAAGTCTATGTGCAACCCATTCTCTTTGTGACTTGGCTAGTAAGATTTTTTTTTTCATGTTTTTTTTTTACTTTTTTACCTAATAAACAAAAAGTTTTTAAAAGAACAAGACGAAGATAAAACGTAAAAGCTGTAAAAAAAAAAAAAAAAAAAAAAAAAAGAAAGAAAAGAAAATCACCTTAACTCTTCACATTACAAATTTTTTTTGGAGATTTTGCTGTCCAAAGAGTCTTAAAATTACTATCTACCATAGAAAAAGACCAGTTAGGCTAGTGCTCCTTAGAAGGGAAAACTGAAGAGAATTTCGGGGGGATTCTCTAAATCAAAGCCAACAATTCATCCTGTTACCAGTATAGAAAAAGAAAAGAAGGGAAAGAGAGAAAGCTTGTCAAGTCAGTAGTCTTTTTCGGGTGGTGTTGCCAGTTGTGACATTAAACAAGTATCTACAAAACATTTTTTCATCACGCACTCCTCCCCCTCGTCCCCCTGTTCCCAACCATTTTTGATTAAGTCCTCCGTTAAAACAGGGCTGAGCCATTGTCACTAGAGGGGGCTGGGAGGGAGGCGGGGGGAGGGGGGAAGAGAGAAACAAGTCCTGTTAGCGAGCTCGGTGGCGCCCCCCTCTGGAAGGGCCAGGCCCCAGCACTTCAAACAGGTTGCATAGACAGACACACTCGGCCGCCTCAGCCTCCAGCCGTCGCTATGGAGACCAGCCATAATGGGAGGGGGCGGTGGTGGGTGGTGAGGGTGGGGGGGAGACGGCCTTGGCTTTCCTGAATATCAGAAATGGTCCGCGTATGTAGATGTTTGTTCTGGGTTTTTTTTTTGTGTTTGTTTTCTTTAAATCTTAATACAAGTTCCTGTAAATGGGCTTCATGGCTCCACAGCAGAAGAAGAAAGAGGTGACGCCTAATGTCAAGATGAAGATGAATGAAGAGGAGGGGCCTGGGGAGGAAGAGCAGACACGAGAATTAGTCATGGCGTTGAATTTATCAGTATGACAGGTTCAACATGTCGATACACCGCAAGGTTCCTACCTCTACTGGCATCACGTTGTATGGATTTAATTGTAACCACACCCATCAGCAGTCACCCCATGAACATTATCTGTTAAAAACATCCTTGTTCGACCTATCTGCTAACCCTGACACGAGGGAACAACAAGTTTGGAAATTGCTGCAGCCAGCATCAGTGAAACAGGCTGTTACGGAGCCACTCGGGGCACGTTCACTGTCAATTTACGTTCATTAAATGTGCTTGTTTTTGCCACTGACAGGCTCAGATCGGTAATATAAGTGTCTTACGACATCGCAGAAAGGACCCTACAGACGACTGAAATGTTTTTCCACACCTTCCGCTTGTTTTGTGTCCCAAGATTGACGAAAGGAGAGAATCTCTTGGACTTTTCCGCATCGTCGAAATTAAGCTCAACATTCAGCCTCGACACTATTACAAATATTACTGGCACTCCTCTCTCCAGCTCACTAACGTTTCCACCATTTTCTTGCTGCAACAAGTCACCTGTTTAAACTAACGAACATGTCAGTGGCAAAGACAAGCACTTTAAATGTAACGTACCCAGAGTGGTTGCATCGTAGCCTCTTCTGCACGCTCTCTAAATGCTGGACCGATTTAAAAAATTGTTGTTCCCATGAGTCACTTGCGCCACTTTTACACAGCCTGTTCAAGGCGGGAAAGTCGCACCATTATTCTAGCGGTTCTTTCTTAAAGCTACACTTGCAGAATTGGGAGACAGAGTCCTCTTGCGGAGGTAGTTAACGGCACCTAATCAACGTCAGCTGGCAGGACCGGACAGGTGTGACATTTTGACGGCTTGTTCTGTGCGCAACCCACCACAAGAAAATTTGAAAGCAGGTGGTAGCAGTTAGCGGCTAGCTGGCAGACGAACTGCAGCTTTAAGTGTTCGCAAATTGGGAAGATGATGACGTCCAGGAGCTCCTTAACCTCCAGGAAGGGGATGAAATCAGCTGCCATATAACAGGTGCTAAATGATTGTTACTGCCATGTTAATGCCACTGTTGTGTGTCACACTAGAGGCAGACACTTGTGTTACAAGTCACACCAACTTTTGCTTCCAGGATGCATGCCGTCTAAAAATCATGCACTTGGGCGGCTAAATTATGAGACTAGTGGGCTACTCTGTCAATCACTAGATTCTGTATTTAAATTTCAGATGAATTGATTCACTTAAATGTTTAGTTTGAAACAGGCGCTTTAAGTGTCTCTCCATCCGTCAGGTGACTTACTAAAGTGAACTGGTCGTAGACCTGCATTAGGTCCTCCATCCTGTGCTGCTCCAGGACCACGAAGGTGTCCAGCGTGGCACTGCCTTTCCTGGCACAGTCCTGGCAATGGACCATGTACTGCTTCTTGGACAGGAGCTCGCGCCGCACAAACAGCAGGTTGAACACCTCCACCTGCAGAGGACACACACACAAACACACATGAGAGGGGGCGCAGACTGAATGGTTCCAATGTCATTTCTATTATACTGCAACTCGGAGCTTTATTTATGAATCTGAATGAAGCTGAGCGACGGCAGACTGCAGTGATGATGTCATTCAGAGACAAATCCCGGAGCTGCTCCACAGACGGTGAATAATAGAGCAATTTTGAGGACACAATGACAGCAGACATTTAATTGGATATGGACACATTTCTGCTAAACAGCCGAAAGCGCTGCATTCAAATAAAACCCATTAGCAGAGCTGTTAATTAGCTCAAACAAAAACTGAGTCGGCCTTTAATTCAGTGTCAAAGGAACAGCTGATCACAAGTCAGCGCCAGCAGAACATCTACTCTAACCTGCCCTACATGTGTGCATCTGTAAAGTGTAATGTCTTATGGATCACATAGACATACACATATGCACTGAGACGCAATCGTTCAGTTTTATTCCCTCACATTTTTCAGACTGATTCAACTCAGATCAGCAGAGGTACACTCAGGACATTTGGTTCCAATCCAACATGTACGGTACAGCACGTCGTTCCCAATGTGAGGGCTTAAGAACACGGCGAGACAATGATTTTATACTTGAAATAAGTGTGAGCTGCTTCTCCGCAAATGTGAAATCCTGTTAGAATTCACACCCCTGACGCTGAAATGTTCCCCGTGCGCTCACTGACCTCGCAGATGGTGCAGTAGTGGGCCGGCTCGTCCCTGGTCCTCGGCCTCAGCACCGTTTCCTTGCCAGCCGACGCCAAGGCTTCCTTTACCCACTGGCACTGCTTCAAAGTCCGCAGCAAGCAATACCTGGGACAGAAATACATTGTGTTACATTAAAAAAAAAAAAAAGAGAGAGAATCCAACTTCTGCAAACAAACTGCTGGGAGATCCTGCGACTCACTTGATCATCTCAAACAGCTTGTGGTCGGACACTTTGATGTTGCGTGCCATGTTCCAGGAGAGGTGCACCATGGGAACCATGGACTTGACGCTCTGGAGCTTATTCCACTCGTAGCGCTCCACGGCCAACTTGTACTGGTGGGCTGAGAAATAAGTGGGAAACATACTGAACGTTACTTGACATGAACGTTAAGACACTATGAGATGTTTATGTGCAAAGAAAGACGTCATCGCAAAGACAGACGCATCAAAAAACAGACTTTGGGAAGCGGTGACGTGGATCGCATAAATAAGTGCACCGGTTAGATTGACAATAACCTCCTGCAGTAATCAGCTCACTTATCAGCTAAAAAGGTCAGTAATCAGCAGAAGAGCATTTCAAACATCACATTAAAGGTCATCATATCAGATATACTTTGTCTCAGACAAGCGATCGCACACAATTAACGCACATATAACCAACCCCTGTGAATTCTGTGAGAAATCTTGCTCTATCACCGCAACAAATCTGACTAATTCCCATGAATTTCACAAATCACAGCAGTCCCCCGCTCAATGCCACCAAATTAAGAAAGAAATGTGGAGGAATATTACAAGTACAATAGACCATCCTGCAGCCGCTTGAGTGCCATTAACGTCAACCCATATCCCATAATCCCCTGCGTACCTGTGAGAGGTCCGACATTCCAGGCGATGTTATTGCACCAGCCGATGGCCTGGACCCAGTGCACAGTGCCGGTGTTCAGCCACACCAGGTCGCCCGGTCGCTGGATGAACCGATAGACGGGTACATCAGCCTCATACAGGTCCTCCAGGTTGGGCCACCACGAGCCCATCAGGAAGTTGATGTTGTTCCTGGAGGTGCGGAAGAGAAGGACAGTTACGATGCATATAGGAGCTGAGGGGTGACGGTGTGAATCACATCTGTACACCTTGGTTTGATGTGTCTTACTTTTCACAGAAGTTGCTCATCACCCCCCAGTAGGGCTCCGGCACTGCGAACCATTCACAGTCTCCTGGTCCGATGTTGATGTTGACCGCACAGAAGTTATTGTGTTCCTGGTGACCTGGATAGACGGACACACAAACCTCGTCACTGCACAAATCCACGCGGAAAAGCTGAAGGTGTGTCAAAGAGAGTACGCGTGGGTGTGTATGAACCTGCTATCCTGCTCCCAGGGACCTTCATGTAGAGCTGCACTGTGTTCATGCCCAGGATGGTGTGCCCCACGTGGCTCAGCAGGTTGCCGGCGGACACGACCCGAGCGAAGGCCGGCAGTTTGCTGAGCTCCTGGAGCTGCTGCTTCCACCTGCAAGAGAGTGGGGATGGCGCTTGTATGTTGACATGCTCTGAGCGTTTAAAGGCATCTAAAAGGCAACAACGAGATCATACTCACTTCCTTTCATCCGACACATCGATGTTGGTTCCGAACTTGATGTGCTTTAAGGGTCCCCTTCTTTTGCGTGCAACGCTGATGACACACACAAAAGCATTTCTTAAAACATAAATCAATTCAAAACCATGTTCAGAGTCTGGAGCTTTCAAAGAACATTACCTCTCTGCTGATGCTGGCTCTGTGTCCGACGGCTCCTTTAATGCCTTCTTCTCATTCTCCTCCTGGAAACAAACAGGAAGTGCATTAAGCCAGCAGTTTGCCAACAGTAATTTTTTTTTGTATCCTTAGATGCCCTAAGTGGACAGACGTGAAGCATATCTCACCCTCAGGGACTCCTGGAAGGAAGCAGCCTGATACTGGGCGTATTTGGCGATGGTGGTGTGGGCGCGGGCACTCTCGCAGCGCCACATTTTCTTGGTGCCGGTCGGGTCCCAGTTCTCGTCCGCGGGCTGAGAGAGCTGTGTCCACACCTCCACCAGGTGCTCCGGGTTGGCCTCGACCAACGTCTTTGTAGAGAACAGACCCAAGTCTGCAGAGAAGTGGGCAAATAAGTTAGATGTCTCTGTGATTTGAAGGAAAAACACACATATAATACACACTGACAGCAAAGCACTTACCCAGTTTGAGTGCTCCAGCCAGTCCTCTGATGACAGTGACGGGGTTGGAGGGGTTTGTGCAGAACTGGTGCAGTGGGGGGAAGAAAGCGTCCCTCTTGTTCTCCAGCTGGGTCAGGACAGGAAACAGGAAGTTAAAGGGGGACAGGAGGTGTTAAGGGCGAGACAGCAGGTCAACAGAAGCTGAAGAATAATTTTGGATGCATTTCAGCTAAATTTAAGTATTTTTTGACACTCAGGAGTTGATGAAAGTGGTCAAAAATACCTCCAAAACACCACATTACGACACCAAGACCCTGAGGAACACCATAGACAACTCCATGATGTGATTTGGCATCCAAATCTTTGGAGATTTCAGTAGCAACTGCATTTTTCGGCGATTGGATAGCAAGCACTTGCACTCTGAAAGCTGCTGAGAAACCTCCTTATTGTAGGTAGTTTCATATGATACCAGTATCTTGCTTTAAAACCCACTCAGCCTGCGACAGCCTCTGACAGACAGTAACGTCAGCCGAGGACGGCAGCGGCCATGGGGAGTGGAGGAGGAGGTTAGAGTAGCTTGCAGCCTCGTGGGTGGGTGATACTCACATAGATGCTGGGAGTGGGAGGGTTGAGCTTGTCTTTGGGCAGGGCTGGTGAGGGCGGAGGGGGCAGCCGGGGCGGGGGGCACTTATCGAGGAGGATGCTGCTGTTGGAGAGACCGTTCCTCCCCAGGTTTCTGCACACACACGACACAGAGTGTTTACAGTGATGGCTCAGATGAAACCGATCATAAATCAGGACGAGAGAAATAAAACACCAGGAAATAATGCTGTCCTACCTCAGAGCTCAGATACACTCCGTCTTAGCAGTCCATTTAACTATCTTGTTTTACCAATCACATGTCAAGTATGGCAAAATTAATTTCCACAGAAATTAAAATAGAAGAAGCAACCAAATGGAGGTATCTGTGCTAAATAATATCTGCATGGCAACAAGACTGCCCAGTAGCCTTCGGTGTTGTTTACAGTTACATAATTATTTGCCTTTGGTTCTGTAGTTCCTCTGAAACTCCACTGGGAGGAGACATTTTCAAAACAAACCACACAGCTCAGCCGAACCAAGTCATGTTTGCACCATTTTATACACAGCTAAAGCCTTAAAACTCTGATAGATTCATCGTGTAAACTCATGTGACCTCACCAATCTCAACCTCAGGTCTGCAACATTTTGGAAAACATTGAAGACATACATCACACTGAAGCTGAAGCGGCCACACATTTACACTAATCAAAACCTTTTTTGTCCCTTGCACTCATTTCTAAACCCCTGCTTTAGTGTGCAAAAATAGAGTTTACCACATGCTGTAAAGCTAATGCAGGTCTTGTGTACTTAAAGCTCTGTCATGGCGTGACTATCTGGTATCGTGCTTTTGTCAACGCCATCACTTCCTTGCCAGGAGCGCCATTCCTGCCAAAGGAGGAATGAAACAGGGCCGGCAGGATACTGTCTGAGTGCATCCGCGGGACACTGTGGTGTGAGAAAAAACACAATGAGGGCTCTCAGTCTCACCTGCAGGCCTTTAGCACGTCTGTGGAGCTGGGGTAGATGGATACTGAAGATGATGATGAAGAGGAGGAGCTGTGTCCGTGTGGAGGCGTAGCTTTGAGACTGGTGACGGTGGGCGGCTCAGCCTTTAGCGGGCTTTGAGAGTCCTCGGAGATGCCTCCTTTGCTGTTCCCGTTCACGGCAGGTGCAGCAGGTGCGGCGGTGGCGGGACTGTGGGCGCCTGTTTGGGTGTGTTCTGAGGATTTGGGTGAGGGCGTGGCGGTGGATATGGCAGAGATGGGCGAGGAGGCAGCCGAGCTGCCCTGCGCGTGGGGGGTGGAGGGCAGGACGGCCGGGTGGATGTTGTTGACTTTCTTGTGGGGCTCGGACGTGGTGGATGCTGTGGATGCAGTCCCTTGTGACGGTCCCTCGCCCTCCTCTGGGCCCTTCCCCCCTGCCAGCAGGGCAGATAGTCTAGGATTGTCTGCGCTAAGGCTCGGCTTCTCGCCGCCTTCTGCCACCTTGCCGTCCCCCGAGTGTACGTGATTGGCTAGGCCATCTGTCGGCGCCACTTTGCCATCAGCTGACGGCCGTGGCGATGGCGTCTTGCCCTCGGAGCCCCCGTTGCCGAGGGACGCGGCTGCCGTGACGAGGGCGGCTGCGGTGTTGCTATCTTTGGTAGCGGACGCACCAGGTGCTGCTCCACCTGAGGTAGAGGAGTGGGGGAGGGAGGGAGGAGATGGGAGGTGGTTGTGAGCCTGCTGTCGTGGTGATGGGGCGTTAGTGGAATGTCCAACCTGATTGTTGGGGTGCACAGGGGCGATGGAGTTGGGGGTCTGGGGGTGAGAGAGGGTCCCCTCACTACTGGAGCCCGTCGCATGTGGAACACACCCCGTCTGAAGCCCCTGGAGGAAGAAGAGCACAACTGTTATACGGTGAAAGCAGTTTTCACGGCATTTTGACTGCTGATGATCCTTGTGTGGACTGAAACACTGCAACTTAGTAAGTAATAAAGATATGAGTTGAGAGCGAGCAGCAACATCCCAGGTTGAAAAATGAAGTCAATGCAGAAGTGCCAAAACCTACAGTTCCTGAAATGGCCACTTGAGGCCAATACTTTTTGCAAAGTATTTTTTTTGTGTTCATGGTTTTAAGCTTTTTTTCATGAGCGAAAATTAGCACTTTATATGCCTCATGCTAACCAAGCTAGCAGCTGGCATTCGTGTTATCTCCACCTTTTGTCCAAATATGGCCACTTCTGGCTCCAAAAATCTGCCAGTGGGCGACGTCATGGTGGCTACACCCATTACTTTATTCAGTCTGTGGTTGTGAGCCTTCCCAGAGACCACTGATAAACCCAAATGTCCCACTTCAGATTCATTTTCTGTATCTATGTCACATGGTACATGTTACGTCATATCTTGGCTCAGTATCAAACATTGGGGATGTGCGTCAGAATTCCTGCATACTTTAATTTATCGCAGTCTTGTGGGAGGGATTTCACAGCTTGATTTTGAAACCAGTTGACAGATTTTCTCTTTTGACAGCGATTTACAACAGAGCCAAGTAGGTCAGTGGGATAAACCAGAATTATATCCATTTCTTAACTGAGCAAACTTGCCAGAGGGAGTTTTAATTTTAAGGATGTGCGGATGCTCTGTCACAGGAACTGAGAGAAAAGATGAATAGTGATGTCAAACCTGAGAGGAGTTTAGGTGCAGGGCCTGGCGCGGCGTGGCGTCCTGTGTTTGCGTGCTTGTGCAGGTGTGAGGTAGCAGTGCTGCGTCGCCGCTGCCGGCAGGTTGCAGGTAAGGCACGTCTCCGTTGGGTCCTGTGGCCGTGGGCCCTGACTGATTATTACTACTGTTACTACTGTCACCCACAGGGAGAGAGTCTGAGTGTCCGTGTGTCCCGGGGCCCACGGGCCCGTTGGCCAGCGGCTGAGGCGGACACAGGGGTCGGTGGGGTCCCAGGTGGGGCCGCGTGGGGTGGAGGCTGGGGTTCGGGGAGGGGAGGGAGTTGGTGGTGGGGCCGTTGGGAAGAGATGGGCGCACCTGACCTCCTGAGGCATTCTGTCTCATCTGTAACAAGAGAAGATGGCAGCCATAAACACTTGAAAATATCTTATGTCGTCGGGAGAACCAGATGGGTGAACTCCACCACCAAAAACAACATTCAGACTAAGAAAAACAACTGAAATTCACATTCTTACCTGTCAATGGTTAAACTTTCTTGCTCTAACTTGTTCTGTCTACGTGCCAAAACACAACGGTTAACGCCTACGCATGCCACAAACACACACTGACGTCAGACCTGAAAACTCTCGCAGTGTTTACACACTCTGGATTAATGAGTTTATTTATTCTACAAATTAGGGTTTAAGCCTTCATCCACCCAGCACCACCTTTAATGGAATGTGGACTGTGGAAATCTAACGCAGTGGCACACACAATACTTGACGGACGAGAGAATTGTGCATTTTTTGATGGTGGAGAGTACGCAGCCTGTTTTGACTCATGTCTACTGTCACACATTCGAGGTTCCTACCTGGTGCTGGTGCTGCTGCATCATGGCGAACTGAGCCTCCAGCTGCCCCAGCATCTGGAGCTGCGGCGGCTTCAGGCTGGCCCGGTTACTCCGCAACTGTTCCAGCACCTGGAGACGAGATAACCAAACCCAGAGCTCACACACAAGTGGAGATCATACATGAAGACGAATACAAAATGAGGGATGTTACGTACCTGTAATTTCTGTGGGGAGAGGTACCAGTTGGGAACTGGCTGCTGTGGTGGGTTACTGACCCAAGAATCACCCTGAAAGACACACAATACACGATTGTATGATGCTGACTATAAGACGAAAGCAGCAGTCAAATGACGTAGACACTGTGGTATGTACCTTGCCCGGGCTGGATGCTCTCCTCCTCTTTGCTGGGCAGGACTGGTCCTCTGCTTGGCCCAGCGGGCCCACGTGAGGGGGCAGAGACTGACCCGAGCCCCCGCCCTCTGCACTGTGATTGGGCTTACAAGCCTGGAGATGGAGGAGGGGGATTGCGGGAGCGCAGGCAGAGGGAAGCAAAAGAAACGTAAGGAGGAAAAGAACGTAAATGGACGGACATGACAAAAAGGTTGTGGGAGGAAAGAGAGTGAATCAAAGGGGGAGAAATAAAACGGAGGGAGTGTGTAAAAAGTTTATTTATCAAGCAGCAAAAGGGAGAAAGCAGTACGGCAAGAGGGAAGGGCAAAGCAAAGCAAGGGATGGAGGATAAGGACAGAGAGACAAGGAGAGAAGCACTGTGATTTTTGTGCTGGCGCTTTGACAAACAAGCAGGACATGTAGAGCAAAAACATTCCTGTGTATCTGAAGGTGTTACTTCATAGGGCAAGGACAGCCCCGGGGCAGCTGGGAGTTCATCACTAAAGCTTCGTGTCAACACCTGCAGCCCTCAAAGTCTTCAGTTAATTTTTTCACAGCGTTCCTTGCTGCACTTTGAGACAATTTAAGGCCGCTGCAGCTGTTCAAGGGCACAGTAGCAGAACTCGCCCTTTAAAGCTAAAGGTTGCATCGCGTTCTGCCAAACGAGCCATGTGTGACTGCCCGGGAATTTAGCTCGAGGAAACTTCATGGTTGCTTTTAACCATGAGTAGCATTAGTTTGCTTTGACTAATATCCCCATTCACACTGACATCGGTCTCACAAGTCAATAAATCAAGTCAGTAACACGACAGTGATCACACACAAACATGGACACAACAGAGCTACTCGCATCTACTGTATGATGGGCATGAATGAGTGAAGTGGTAATGGAACACTAGGGGGCGTTGCTGGGGCTTTTGTGAGCAGCTGCAGGACATCTAAGGTCAACTACTGAAAGGGGAGGAAGATGGACGGAGCCAATGGGAAGCCGGGAGGGGGATACTCTACGGCAGCACGACCTCACCAATCACACTGGGGAAAGGGGGGCGGGGTGGGAAGCCAAAAATGAGTGTGAGAATTATCCTAAAACACAGCCACTTGACTTCGAATTACTTTAATCTCTCCCACTCCGAACCAAAGCAGATTAAGAGCAAACAGCAGCGTGGTGCAGGTTCAACACCTCAAACTGGATTTGTTAAAGAACTGCAGAGGGGGGGCGGGGTTAATCCTGAATACCACATTAGATTAAAAACAGGATTAATAGAAGGAAAAATTGAATGGGAAAGAATTAACAAAAAAAGCACAAATGCTTTGTTGATTTGTTTTTGGGTTTACGTGAGCTGAGCGTGATGGGTGAAGCCGAGTGACTACGGTGCTGTGGGGGAGAAAGGGGGTGCAGGGGTGGGTAACACTTGGCTGGACCCCTCCTTGGTCAGGACAGATGCCATAAAGCAGCCTGGATATTAGAAGTGTGGTAAATAAATTCAACGTCTCCGATGTGAGTAAAGAAAGTGTGTTTTCGTGCATGCTGTCGGGCGTCTTTAGACACAGTGTGGAAGGTGGAGTTAAGCTCAAGTGTTACCCATCAGTATGGACAACATGCGCATGTGTTGACCTGCAGGTATGTCTGTGTGTACGTTACGTGTCTGAGTGTGCACTCAAAGGTAGGGGAAGGGGAGGGAAGGAGGGAGGGGAGGTGGAGGGGGAGGTGTAAGTTGCTCTATCTGGTCTCTCACCTGCTGTGGTGCACTGCTCAGGCCTCCCTGCCTGGAGGTTAGCTCAGCTGGGATTGGTAGACTCCATGCCTCCTCAATAAGAGGGAGCATTTTACTTTTACCCTGTAGGCTACTGAGCTGGGGGTTACTCAACTGAGCCTAGGGGAATGGAAAACGACGTGAAAAAACAAAAAAAATAATAAAACACAAGGCTTTTTTTTTTTTTGGAATTAAAAAAATAAATAAAAAAACGATGACCTCAAAACAAGGAAATGATCAGCAATGGCAAATAGGTAGAGGTTATAACACAAGTGAAGCTACGTTGATATGCAAACTTGTGTCTCGGCTGGCGAATATACCTACGTCATGTACAGCATCAACCACAACAAGGAGGCACTTGAATGACATTCAGTAACAGTAATCCCAGACACAGTCACAGTTCCATTAAAACAAGCGTCTGGGCTTGTCTTAATGCCATGAGTATATGCTAACATGGTGGAAATGTAACATTCCTTCATGCATATGTAAAGGAGAATGACAAGTATTGATGGGTAAATTAACACATGAGATATGGGGATTGTTAGGTCCCCCGGTTCGGCTATCAGTAGTTTCACCATGAATCTATCTCAAATAATCCTGAACAAAAAGGGAAATTACTCCGTCCCTAATATGACACCGCACAGGACACGCAACAAAAAACCTGGGCTCAAAAAAAGGTGCCAGTTACCTATCAGCCAGGTATGAGTTAAAGGGATAGTTCAGATTTTTTAAAGTGGTGCTGTATGAGGTGCTTATTCATAGTCAGTGTGTTACAAACAGAAGGTCCCCAGTTTGGAGAAGCAGGCTGGAGTACTGACACAGAAGCTGAGCAATGTACTGCTGTGGATAGGGGCCAGCTTTTAGCCAGCGAAAAATAATACCTACAGAGAGAAATGAATGTACGCTATATTGAGAATATTTTTGCTGCTTTACCTCACCGTCAGACAGCCTGTTTTGACAGGAAAGCCTGTCTGTGATGTCATCAAATCCACCAGACTCCACTGAGGAAAACAGAAGCTGAAGCTCACTTAAAGCGACACTTAACTTTCTTGAAATTTTAGGCTTTTCTTTATTCAGGTTAAAATGCTATTAATAAGCTGATGGCACACACTAACTTAACCACTCGCGTAACATTCCCTCATTAGCATAATCTTCCTTGTGCGTTTCCACTTACTGGTAACGCTAACGCTACTATCTAATGTCAGCACTGTAACCTTAATCTAAAACTCATCAGTCATCACTGACTCCGGCGAAGTTTTAAAACTCTTGCTCTCCTCTTCCGTGTATCTAACGTTACCTTGCCAACGCCTACGTCTATCATAGACATAATGAGGACGTAATGGAGGAGGGGGGTGTAGGCCGCTGGAGGGAGGTGGAGTTGCAGGAGGAGGGGGGTGGGACTTTGGAGGGAGGCGGGAGTTGTAGATGCACAAAGTGCTGTGTGAAATGCAAGAAAGGTAAGAGTTCCTTTAACTTCTCACCCCGTCATATTGTTTTTTAGGATGATTTTTTTTGGCGTTTTTTCCTTGATTGACAGGGCAGCCGTAGATTGACATGAAAGGTGGGAGACAGAAGGAATGACACGCAGTAGAAAGTCTCAGGTTAGAATTGAACGGGCCGCTGCCAAGGACTCAACCTACATGGGGCACGCATGAAACCAGGTGAGCTAGCTTTAGTTAGCTTCTGCTTCTCCAAACTGGGGATGTATCAACCGACATCTACTGTATGTAATACACTGACTGTGAATAAGTACCTCTTAAAATCCCACTTCAAAAAAATCCTAACTGTCCCTTTAAGGTTTTGAAAGAACTGGGAGGTGTATAGCCAGGCAAAGAAAAAAATGCCATCAGAGATCCCTGGATTTTATGTGATTCTGGACACTGGATTCGATTGGTGCAAAACTTTGCTTTGTGTCTGAGAGAATACTCGAATCACATCCCTGTGGAATAATATACAGGCTTATTCGGCACACTCATGGCTGCACAGGGATGCTAGCAGAGAAAAAACAGGAGAGGAAACGGTAAGAAACCCCATCCAATTTCAACTTTAGAAGGGTTGAGAAAAAGAGATCTCTGTGTAGTTCTCAGCATGCATTTTAAGTTGCATGACGAGAGAAATTTCATTATTGATATTGCCCACAATACACGAGATGTACCAAACTGCATTTGGTGAACCCCAGAGCAGCATCAACAAATCAGCATCAGCCAGCAGTTGTAATTAGGGATGTCCCAAACTGATCCAGACATTTTCCTGATGGATCTGTATCTGCCGTATTAATCTGTCTGTCCAGGTACGCCAGCTGTCACACACGCCCAATTAAGCTCTGTTAAAACACTGGAAGTCAACAGCGTTGTGAACGAGTGACCCGTGGAGCGCACAAATTAAATTAACAGCAGCCAGCAGTTTCAATTAATGATGTGACAGCGTGCGTTGGTAACTGAATCACTGATGTTCGTCTTCTCTAAATTTCCTTAATGCAGCGCGAGACACCTGTCAAATATTGCGACTGCTTCACTGACTTCATGGGGACATCCCTACTGGCGAAGGTCTGTGAGCGAAATGCCACTTTGGTTTTAGCAGCATCCAACCAGCCACGGTACGGCCACTTCCTGCTTTAATTTCCTCTCTCCACCCACCTGCAGGCATTTGATGCGGTGGGTTAGCGCGGTGGTGTTGGTGCAGCCCTTGCTGCGTGTGGCGTTGATGTAGCACTTGATGGCGTCGTGCGGCTGGTTGCAGGACTCGTAAAGCGTGCCCAGGTCCATCCAGGCGGCGGCGTGGCTGTGGTCCAGCTGCACGGCGCAGATGTAGGCCTGCAGAGCGTCCATGGGCTGGTTCTGCTGCTGGTACAACACCCTGGGGAGGGAGGAGAGGAAATGGGAGAAGAGAGGGAGGCATGGAAGGAGACAAAAGGTGCAGAGAGAAGGAGCAACGTGGAGGGGAGGTGTAAGGGATAATTAAGTGATTGAATCAAGGTTGGATAGAACAGTTGAAAAGAAGATGGTAAGAATACAGGTCACTCCAAAATATCAGAAACCTAAAAGGTGACAGACATTGAGCCTTACCCTATAGAGCACCAGGTATCTGCACTGGCCTCTGATTTGTCTATGGATTGCCGATAAGAGATGAAGGCGTCCTGGACCTTCCCAATACTAGAGTAGCACCTGCAGGAGACACAGGCTGTGAGGGCGGGGCTACACACATGGGAGACATGTATGCAAACAGACAAAGAGGTTCCTTCTTCACATTATCATTTGAACATGTTACTTTTCTAGATTGCACGTGGCTGAGAAGTGCTACTTTTGATCCAAGGACATACAAGACCAAAAAAGGAGATGATAGACTTGGACTTAACTTCGTGATCAACAAGTCATAACCATCTTCAGATCATTTTCAAAGCACCACAAAGCTTAATTACGCCCTCTTCTGATGTCATGAATGTGTGTGCGACCTACCTGCCAAGGAAGTACCAGGACTGTCCAGAGTTGGGGTCGGCCTCCAGAGATTTCTGCAGACACTGGATGGCATAGCTGTCCCTGCTGGCTCTGTCCCCGAGCTGTTCCACCGTGTGATGCATCCAGCCTGGCGAGCGACACAATAAATCAAGTAATGTTTTCCCATCTCTCGGACACAAACTTTTATTCAAAGTTCCTCTTTTCACAGTCTTACCTAGCTGCTGCAGGGTAGTGGCCTTCACCTGTGCAGGAAGATCCTCCGTCTGCAGGAGGCTTTCATAGGCCTCCTTGGCAGCCCGGTATCTCTTCTGGATGTGAGAAGTGGAGAAGTGATGAGAGGGGTAGGGAAAAGAGAGAAGAAAACACCAGTTAGACAGGGTGAAGTTTCATCTCTTCAGTGTGCAGCACAACAAAACAGAAACGCCATTGTGACATTCTTGACGGCGCTCCCCACACCTCCAAATTTAGCCCACTTTTGCATCCAAACGTTTGCTGCTCATTGGCAGCACGCAACCTCAGACCTTCCACTGCAGCGGTGTGTTCTGACACAGCACAAAAAAACCCCGCACATTAGTCGTGAAGCGCTCCCAACGCCAGCGAGGGCTACTGTACTCCTCTCGTGAAACCGACATAAAGAGAGAGAGAGAGGGAGACCACCAGCATACAAAAGAGGGGGAGACAGACTTTCTTGTTTCCGTGGCAACCCCGTCGATCGACTCAGAGTAATCTCCTATCCTGTCCCGCAAGCCACCCACTCACGCACCCTGCTCCCTCCTCAATTTGTCAGCACCTGGTTCAAATACTAAAAAAAAAAAAAAAAAAAGAACAGGGCTATCCCCTGCGCTCCTGTGATTTCACAGCGCTGGCTCTATAATGAGCCGTCGTCTTGGACATTCAATCAACACAAGACTTATTTATCCACAATTACAAATGACAAACAGACGTCTCGTGTCCTTGGGAGATGGCACAAGTTCAATAAAAGCGAGCACTTACCTGAATCTCATACAAATGAGCAATGTGGAACTGAACTGTAAAAGGAGAGAACAGGAAACATGTTAGACAGAGGTTATTAAGCGTTTAAGAAAAGGTTTCCCACCCCTACACAGAGCTAGTCCTCCTCACAGTCTTTTCAAGTCTTTGAAAAGTAGCGCTGCGTTGTCAATAAATACGTGTCAGAAACCCAAGGTTGCCTGTCTACATGAGGTGTAACAGACCAGATAGGTAGCCGTGCTCCTGGCGGCACCTTCCTTTGTCTGGAGCGCTGCAGTGTCTGATCTAAGCTGCCTGAGTGACTCTCAGCAGATGGAGGGAGAGAGAGAGGAGGGGAGGGAGAGAGAGAGGGAGAGAGAGAGAGAGAGAGGGGAAGAAAGACGGGGGCTGCCCTTGCTATGTCTGTGTGTCTATGTGTGTGTGTGTGTGTGTGTGTGTGTGTGTGTGTGAGCGAGAGCGAGAGTGAGAGCAGGAATGAGGGGGACACAATGAGGCAAAGGCAAACAGCGAGACGCTAGGCTAAAAAAAAAAAAAAGGGATATTGCTGTCGCCAAGGTAACAGGTACCGGGGCGGGAGAGATGAGATGGCAGCGGCATATCAAATAATGCCAGCGCTCTACCCAGACTGAACCCCGGCAGCTGAACATAATCTAACAGTCAGTGAACACAATGAGGTGTTTGAGTTTCCCTGCTGCTGTTTTCTTTGTGCGCCGACTCGATGCAGATGACTTTTCCACTCCGTGATCAATTGATGTGAGTGGTGCAGTCTGTCTGGATGTTCATACCCCACATAAAAATGCACATATAAACACAGAAGGTCTATACTTTCTGTCATCTTCAAGAAAATAATCAAATTCAAATCCAAAATGAAAAAGAAGGTGCTTACTTTCAGCTTTGGACAAAGTGCAGGGGTTGGAGTCAATCAAAGCCAGCTGAAAATGCTGTGAGAGAACATGAGGAGAAATCAGTACGAGCACACACAGAACAACTGGCATCCCCCCATCCATCCATAATACTGCTTTATTTATCACTGGTTGCCAGGAGCCATTCGGTCACAGCGGCATTGTCGCAGTGGGAGCCCCGTCTTTTACTGTTCTGCTCCACTCACTCGCCGTGCTAAACTAATTTTGAGACATAAAAAAGCTGCTGATAGTAACTCAACACTTCCTGCATGTGCTTCATCATAAATCTATTAAAAAGTAATATGCCTTTATTGTAAAATTAGCTTGTGAAATGACACTGCTACTCAAACACGGGAAGAAGGCGATGAGATAAATGGCCCTGAAAATTAGCAAGTCATTAACATGTTATAAGAAGTAACGTTATTAACCAAGAAGTTTCCTCAAAGACAAGCCAAAAAAGAAAGTTGAAAATGAAACAAGACTAAAACAAACAAGAATAAATGAAAATTTAAAAAAACAACCAAACAAACCAAGAAAATTGCCTAAAAATAAGCAACATATATAAAAAAGTCTCCCAAAATAAGCAAAAAAGTTACAAAAAACAAACCCCTGAAAAAGTAAAAGTAAAAAATGAAACGAGTCAAAAACAAACAAGTAAATTACCTGAAAATAAGCAAAAATAAAGAAATAAAATCTCAAAGAAAAACACAAAGGAAAAAAAAAAAAAACAGTGAACGAGAAAATTACCGAAAAAATGAGGAACAAATAATAGAAAAAAATCCCCAAAAATAAGCGAAAAAGGAAAGTAAAAAAGATAATTACCTGAAAAAGGACAAATAAAGTAAAAAAAAAAAAGAATAAATAGAAATAAAAAAAACAACCAAACACACCAAGAAAATTACCTAAAAATAAGCAACATATAAAAAGAAAAAAAAATCCCCAAAAATAAACAAACCAAGAAAATGACCTGATAAAAATGTGCTATAAATTAAACTAAATAATATCTGTATTTATTTTCCTAGATTTTGATGATTTTCTGGTAACACTTTTCTAATAATGCTCATTTGTTGCCATATTTTAAAGGCGTGTGAAAACCATCTGAATGCAGCACAAGATAATGAATGCTTATTCGGGTTTAAAGGGGTTAAGTATTAGTCTTTTGGATAGTTCAAGAAATATTTTGTATTTGTTCCGAATTCACCTCTTTGAAATCAAAATATGACATGAATTTTTTTCCCCAGTGTTCACAAATTTAGATCGAAAAATTCAGGATTCAATGTTAAAAAAACAAAACAAAACAAATCACAAAAAAGGTAGTAATTTTTTGCTTTGGATTTAAAGCCGCTTTCTTGGTTCACATGACAGACAGACCAAGAAATCCATTTGATTGCATTCAGGCTTGACTGACTATCCTGTCCATGGTCGCCCAGATGTTGCCATTTGAAAATTTTCAACTCAAATTTTTGGATCCAAGTTTGACGAATCATATTGAACATATGCTCTATTTGAAGTTTTTCAACTTGAGCACCCTGAATCTTTCCTTTTGGACACTTTGAAACTTCCATTTTTGAGTGTGAAACTGTAAACATTGAAAAATATACTTTCAAATGCAGCTTTTCGAGAACTTCCATATTAATTTCAAAGAGGTGAATTCTGCTATTTTGCTAAAATACTTTCAAATGTCACTCTTACACCTGGTCCCTACCAGCGTGCAGTGCATTATGACCATGCGCTAGCTCAGGGGTTACCAATCTATTGCGTCAACATTTGCCCACTAACATTACTAACATGTCTAAATGAGTCTTCATCAATGTTTTACCATAATACGTCTACTCTGCTTTGTAGCAATGACGGTGAAAGCAAACAAATCTATACACGTACTATTGAAATTTCTATTTTTGTCCCCCTTTTTCTAGCTTGAAATCCATAGCTAGCCTAGCTCGACTCAAGACTAGCCATTGCTATCGAGGTTCAGCAAAGTTTAGGGCTTAAGGCGCCAGGCCGTAGACATATGACAAACGAACTTATACAATTGGAAAATGTAAGAATCACTTTAGGACTACTACAATGCTCGAGGAAGGCGTTTAATGTGACTAATTTCTGTATATTGTAAGCTTTAGGTGGACGTACCTTTAGGCTTGACTCATAGTCTGTGTTGACCTTGAACATGAGACCCAGGCGTAGGTGGATCTCCTTGGCCCGGGAGAAGCCTGGGTCAATGTACAGCACCTCCTGGAATGCTTTAATCGCCCTGTGGGACCAACGAGAGCATGATGAGTAAAGACTATGATAATATGATGGAAGGATAAGATAAATAAGGATTGCTGTGCATCTGAAAGCAAACTATCTTCATGAGTTCTGGACTGAGGGAACTGAACAACAGGTGTGAGCACGACCCAAGATGCAGCACATTCTGTCGGTCAGACAGTCAGCGCTCATTCGAGTCACGCTGCATGTGTGCTATCTCCAACTGAATACTAAAGATGTTCCTTCCACAGTAACTGAGAACATGCCCCATTTGTTATGTACTTTCTTTCTGCTGTTCGTGCTTCACAATCAGACAGCACTGAATAAACCAATACTGCAGCACACAGTCAAATAACACAAGCTGTATTTGCTTCATTGTGGTGCTGTGAGGAACGCTGCAGGCGAGCAGGACGTCCTTGGCCTCTTCAGAATGATGCATTTGCCTCTTGAAAACTATTTCTGACTGTATGATGCTTGTGTCTTGACGCTTTTTTAATCTGTCAAGAGATCTGAGCTAGTCTGGTTGTGGCGTTACCATGGAAACAACACAGGACAGCTTCACACGCAGCTGGTAACAACAAACACATGAACATATACAAGCTGTAACTGACGTGTGGCGTGAATTTACATGTCTCATGGAATCTATGTTGGTTGCCTGGCAACTGCCCTGTAAAACCACATTACACACTGTATACACCGAAGCCCTGATGATACACCAATGACAACAGAGATGTGTGAAAACTGGGCAACTTGGTGATGTCTGTTCTCATTTTCAGCCAGAACCGTAACGATTAATTATATATAGTTTAACACTGTGGGCCAACTTATTTGTTGGTTCTGCTGTGCCATTTAGAAACACATTGCAGTGTTTCAAGTGGTGTCTGTGCCGCTAAAAATTGGGCGACCCTTCATTGCATTTCCATCGCTGTTTCCAGTGGCCATTGTGCACCAAAACGGAGGGCTTTTTAGCAACACATCTTGACATTTATGACACCAAAACTGATTTTTTTTTAAAAAATTCAGCGTAGTTGTGCTGCCAAAATGGGTTGTGTGCAGCAGCTAACTGTTATATTTCCAGCAGTGTTCGTGCCAGCAAAACATGGGGTGTTTTTAAGCGACACACCGCAGCATTTCCAGGGGCAATCGTGCAGGTATTGTAAGCCAAAAACACAATGTTTTCCGAACATGTTTCAAAATATCCACTGCATATTAACGTACAAATGTTATGTATCAGTGGTTTGCAGAAACAACCCGATTGCCACAATATATTCTGGCAATTAGGTTACACCAAACAGAAACATTTCACTGCTGACCAAAACAACTGCTAGTTGTGTAAACAGCTGCAAACTGTTGTCTGTGGCCCAACAGGTAGATTAAACCAGTCCTTCACCACTCTTTGTTCTTAACAGGCACCCCCAAACATACCAAGACTGAATCATGCAGGGGTTTTCTACTGAGAAGTGACTGTAAACAAACATTTTGATTCGGTCTATAACGCGCTGTCGGGTTGCAGCGGTATACCAGTTTCAAGATACACAATGATATGAGCATTATAATGGTTATATGGTTATAATACTATGTACATTTGAAGCCGTTTCCAATCTTTATGCTAAGCTAAGCTAAGCTAAGCTAAGCTAACTGGCAGCTGGCCTCAGCTACATATTTACAAGCAGACCTGATTTAAAATAATGACTGTGGAATTGTTTCACAGAAAGTCACAATGCTTTGAAGACGAGACGATATTTCCACACTTAAAGTACAACAGACTCGTTATAGCAGTGGTTCCCAACTGGTGGGTCGTGGTCCAAAAGTGTGTCCAAGTCCAATCTGAATGGACCGCAAGTGTTTCGCAAACAAAAACACACTTTATTTTTAAATACAGTGAATTTCCAGCACATAGCTTTTATTTTGAAGTGCTGTTTCCTGCTAGCAACATACAGCTGCTTGACCGAGACGGCAAACTAGCTTTGCAACATGACGCTGAATTTATTAAACTGCATGGACCCTGAACTAATGACTAAAGAGAAATCTGGACCAGTTGGGAACCACAACATTAGAGTGAACAGTTTCTGTGCAAATGGCATAAAGGTAGTTTATACTCACCACTGAAAGGCATTATAGTGGAAGTAGACCATTCCCAGGCCATACAGAAAGGCAGCATTCTGGGTGGGATGGAGAGAAGGACAACAGTTCAAATTAAACAGATTAGTCAGACCAACAAAGAAACATAATACCAAGTTCACAATGCAACCATGTGTCTCCGAAACTGTGTGTCCTTGTAAACAAAAGCCATTCATATTTACATGACCTCGCAGCTTCGCGGTTCAGTAATCAGGAAAAACAATAACTATCAATCTCACCGCAAAGTGTCATCAAGTGTCAGCGAGAGGAGCACAAAATGACTGTGACACGAAACCTGAAACCGCATATTACACGTGCATCTAACCAAACTGAGACCATACGTGCTTCCTGTGCATGAGCAAGTGGATGTTTGTGAAAGAAAGAATATGTGTGTATAACTGACAGGGCGTGGGAGTATCAGTACCTGAATAGGAAAGTAAGCATGAGGGCGTGTGTGTGTTTGTATCTTACCTTCCAGTAGTCTGACTGTAAACTGTAGTACCTCTGGTATGCAGATAATGCTGTAATTAAAAGGAGAGGGAGGCTGAGAATTTATCGATGTCACAACAACAACACGCCGCTGAGGAAATGTGCGCAGTCAGCATTTGTGTCAAGCTGGAGGGGAGCCGACTGTGTGTCTCCAGATGCTCGGAAACATGCGAGGAAAGGATGACTCGGCAAAGCACCCGAGTGGAGGTGAAGAGGAAGGATTACTCACCTTTCGGGTAATCCTCCAACAGGAGGTTGAAGTGGCCGAGCTGGCAGAATAGCTCAGGCTCCACTTTGCCCTCGGCCTTAAGGATGAGCGAATCGTAGCAGCGGACAGCCTGCAGAGAACAGCACAACAAATTGTCTCAACTGTCTGATACTGCGCACAGAAAAGAAACACAGCAGGGAACCAGAGAGAAAATCATTCAGAACTTTTGAAAGTCACAGCACGGCTGACGTCAGCTCCCTTATTCTGGCCAAGTCGACTCACATTCTTCTCAGCAGATAACTATCAGCCCAAGACTAACTCACTGGAATGGGGTTTGCTGTAGATAAGGACTTATGCTTAAGGCTTTTTTTTAAAACTTCTATTCCAGATCTTCATGCACTGATATAAAGAGAGAGAAGCAGCTGCTGCCTGTGAGCTGCATTAATGCTGCAGGATCTTGATTTAGTTAAAAAGGCCATACCGCTGTTTTTTAAATGTGTTTTACCAATGCTTGTGTGCCTCAAGACTCACATGGAGCCATGACAGTAGACAATCCCTCAAATATAGATGTTGCTGCAAAGAAGCTACAAATCCTAATACAACCCAACAGCACTGAGGATCTATACAATCAGCAGTTTCAAAATGGACACACAAGATTAGTGTCACCGATTCAGGATCTGACCAAATGTCTACCTTTCGGCCCCTTTAGGTTGCACTTTTATTTTGAAATTCTTCTTCTTTCTTATTTTGAAAGTCACCTCAAACAGCAGCAGGCAGATGGCGAGCAGCCAAGACAGACGAGGATAATGTTGTTTACTCTGGAATAAATCACAGCGGTGTGGAAATATTTCTAATTTCATATGTAAATAATGCCGGATAATATCGTTTCATATTGATCGCAGGCCCCTGAGTCGCACTTGGTTGAACTCGTATTGTGGCAGACTGTATAATGGTTTGCCCTCCAGTGGGGGCGAGCCTGAATGCGCTCTGTGTCGATCAGACATTTGTGTGAAATTCTGCTATAGGTAGTGCATGAATTCTTTAGTTACGTCAAAAATCGGGTTTTGTGAGGTCACAGTGACCCTAACCTTTGGCCACCAAAATCTATTCAGTTCATCCCTGTCTCAAAATGAACGTTTACGCCAAATTTGAAGACATTCCCTCAAAGTGTTCTTGAGATATCGAGTTCACAAGAGGTGGAAAGATGAAGTCACAGTGACCTTGATCTTTTGACCTTCAACCACCAAAATCGAATCAGTTCGATGTTAAGTCCAAGTGGACGTTTGTGCCAAATTTGAAGAAAATCCCTGAATGCATTCTTGAAATATTGCGTTCAAGAGAATGAGACGGACAAAATACTCATTGCCTTTCTTGGCAAGAATACCAGGGTAAGCCAATCAGAGGCAGAGTAAGGCAGAGTGGCGTGGGACGTACCTTTACCATCCCAGAAAATAAAAACGTGCACCCAGTTGCACGAGCTAACACAACAACTAACATCAGACACCAAGCCGTCCCAAAAAACTCACTGACACCAAAATATCTTGAGTCCTTGAAGCTGTGAACAACTGTTTGGTAACATTAGCCGTGTGATGCTAACAGTCAGTCCGGGCCTGAGAGAAAGAGAGTGAGTGCCAGACAAGGAGGGGCAAAGTAAACCAAAACCATTTTTTCCTACCATCAAGTTAGTCACAGAACTAACGTATATTAGCAACAACTGAGAAGTTTGTCATTTCAACCGGTGAAAGCAACGATCAGCACCTGATAAATATGCAAAGCTGCCAGCCGAATGTTTTGTACACTGGTGTTAATTGATAAGAGAGAGATAATCGAATCATAGCTGCCAGCAAAACCGTGTCACCACTGTGACCAAATACAAACACTGTAATTTTCACTTTCATTTGAGCCGAATGCTCGCACTGTAGAGCCCAGCTGTCATTAAGGAGCGCAGCGACACCAGCAGGATAAGGTGGACAGCTTTTAGCCAATACTGGTCCATTAACATATACCCAGATCATCCCCAATAAAATGAGGAGCCATCGACAAACTGGGCCCAGTTGAGCTGTAAAAAGAAATCAAGCGCATATTGTCCGTATCACTTCCCACACCAAGGCAAACAAACTTGAGAGTGACCTTCCCTGGCACCTTATTTGCTCTGGTGCCATATTGCCATCCCATCATAGATGGGCTCAGCTGGTTCCCAATGCAGAGTGCAGTTCTGCTATTCAAAGCTAAAGAGAGGCAGCTGCATGAGCAAGTGAAACTTCCAAGATTCTACACAAGTGGATAATAATTCATCTTAAGAGTTTTTAATGGAGATAATTTTGCTGTCTTTGAAACTGAAGCCCCATCTATCACCTTTAACCTCCAAAACACAGAGGAGCTACTGTTTGCCCTTGGTGGGTAGCAGCCTCATTGCCAAGAAGCTCTTACATAATCAAATGCATTTATTTTACAATGAAAAGTAAAAAGCTTTTGCCAAGACAAAATGCAGCAGATGGAGAAACAAGAACCACGACAGTAAGTTAAGTGACAAGTGATTGAGTGGTTGGGGGCAGATGTGGTCCAATATCGCCGATGCTTTTTCTCTTCAAAGAAGAAGTTATCAAAATTCTACTCCGAAGTACAACTGACCATTTCATTGGACTTATCGTACAATATATGGACATGACCTTAATCATTTTGCTGACCTTGATATTGTGTTTACATGCCTGTTTGTTGACGGAAGAATGTCACCAATGATGCCAGAATTAACAGCAGGGTTTTCCCAGACCCTTATCAAACCTGGGCACAACAATTCACCCTTTATCTTTTCCTCTCCATCTTGCCTACCAGCATGAGTCAAAGAAAAATAAAACAGCACTTCAAAGACAACACAACATAGCTTGCCGGTAGACTGCACTTTTGGAGTGCAAAAGGCACAGTCCTGATAGTCGTTAACTCGCCAACTGGCAACGAACCACAAAGTCCAACTTCATCATCCTATTATTAAATCCACCAGCAAACGGCACGGCTTCCAAGCCGCCCATCCCCGAAACCAACTGCAGCACACCATCCAGTATTTGAAGGTAACTGCGGAGTTCCTGGAACTTTGCTAAGCTTGTCTGTTAGCTGCAAGAGGCATCACGAATTTGTTTTTGTTGGCCAATTTTTATATTTAGGGCGCATTCACACCAGGATAGTCTGGGGGACTCTGGTCGATTGGGCAGGGAATGCTGAATAATTTCACACCTTCATTTAGTTCTGTTCACTTTCACACTGCACTTTTTAAAGTGGACCAAACCGCCTGGACAACGTCACGCAGTTACAACAGTTGCCCATTTGGGGGCGGTATTGCTCAAAATGACCACTGACCAGGAAGAAAAAAAGTATGAGGAAGAAGAAAACCCAGCTCATCGATTGTCCAGAACCGAAAATGGAAATCCATCCCCTTCAGCCTGCTTCGTCACCACAAAAACACCAAAATGCTAACTCACTTCCTCTCTTTGGTCCGCTGGAGAGTCCGTTTGCATTTCCCACTGTAAGCGAACCGCAACAGGGTTCACCTGACCCCAGTTTTCAAGCGGGGTTTGTTAGTTTGGTCCGCACCAGAGTTTGAATAAGCATTCACACCACTCCAAGCGAACTGAACTATCCGTGGAAGCGTGGAAGACTGAGTAATTTTGGGCTATTCCTATATAGGGTCTTACCATTTTGTATATACTTCCTTGAATATATTGAATATATTTACAGGTATAAATTACTTTCTAAAATGTAAAGAAAAAAAAATTCCAATTCCAATATTGGAAAATTAAGAATTATAGTATAATTATGCTATTGTATTATCACTATGTCATTTTTCTGGGCAAACAGTTCATACACTACGTTACTAAAAGGGAGATGGAGTAAGGAAACAGAAAGTTGAATGCACTGTGAAAAGACTGAGCAATGTCAACCTTTCCACATCGCGATATTGCCTTTTTAAAACTGTCCTGAAAGTTTGAACCATACCTAAAGTAAGGGGTCATAGAAGTCCTGATTTATTGGTGATATTAACCACCACGGCAACAGCACCAGTGTACTGTGCTTTCATTACATCCCAAATGTCGATGGGAAAGGCCAGTGTCTCATTATTGAGCCAGAGACTGCTGCTACTGAGAGTAATACATGTGTTTACCTTCTTTCATCTACTGTGGGCAGAGGGTTTGCAGCAGAGGTGGGTTTCGCTGGATGTGTGTTAGTGAAAAGCATCACATTACTGAGCCTTTCCTCCCCTTCGTCAATGTCTTCCGCACTCACGTCTACACTATCAGCAATCTCCACGGGCACTGGCAGCTTTTAAGAGCGAGCACATGCTGGCCAATTGCAGTTCTTAAAGACCCCACATGCAATCACCATAACCACAATAACCTCTATGTGTAGTTACATCTTTTAAAGGGGGATACAGGACAGCTCCAGCGTGGCCTACAGCATGGGTGGATACGTACTGTACAAATCAGTAGTCTCTGAAGCGTCTAACAGTTCTTCTGAAGTGTCAAGGCAAAATCTAAGACTTTCAAGATATCCATCTCCTTTTAGACACATACTAAAACAAATGATGTAAACACAGTGATGTAAAATAGGACTGTACAAATGTATTTTTTTTTTTTTTAAAGCTTTTGAAGCTTCTACGAGATGTTCAAAGCTTCGGATGTCTGCCCTGACATTTATTACGTCATCACCCTGAAAAAAAGTTCTCAAACTAATTCCTAAATTAGAATAAAGGGATCAGAGGTGATTTTTAAAAAATAAAATAAAATTTCTTTATTAAATAGGCTACATATAGCTTATATTGCTGTGAGATTGCAGTTAGACTCGGGCAAAACAAAATAAAAATAAATAATATTTCCAATATTTTTGACAGATACTGAAATAAGAGTTGGATTTCCTGTAGGAATGGTCGTTTCTGCATTTCATTTTCACTGAAATAAATAAATAAAATAAAAAGAAAAAAAATTAAAATAATGATAATGTGATTTTTGCTGAGATTTGTAAGCAGAATATTTTGTCCTTTTTGTCTTTATTCAATAAATTTTGACTGTTAGACTTGGAAATGTTTGGATCACATGAATTGGAATCAATCCTACGCAGCCATCACTGGACTCTAACTCTACAAATAATGCAAATAATTCAAGTGTAGCCTTTTGTTCATGTGCAACTGTGCAGAAATGCCAGGTTCCAACTGAATGAATAGACATGCAGAAGATAAATAAACAAAGCTGTGGAGCAATCAAATGGTTGAATAAGAGTAAGAATGTCAACATTGTGAATGAAGCTTCAAAACTTCCAACTACTTGGTACAGCCCTGAAGGAAACACATCACCAATAAGACTTTGTAATATGAGATGAAAGCGAGGGCAAACATCGAGTAATATGCTAGCTAGGCAGCACGGTATCTACAGTATCCCATTCATATTTGTGGGTGTTTGAGCCCATTGTAGACGGGTGTGCCAACCAATGAGCGGGATCTACAAGTAGCTTCAACGACTGTTGTCTGTCAGTACTGTTTTTGATACAATATCTGCATCCTTGTGATGATGCAGCCTCATCTGCGAGAAAAAACGAGCTATACTTTTCGTACTAGATCTATTTTTTGGGAAGGGCTGAACCACTGACCTGCAGACGGATAACTCAAGAAGAAACAAACATCACCCACAACAGAATATGCTGTAGCTTAAACTGTTGAGTAATAGTGCTGTTTGTCCTGTTGGCTTTCACGGACCAGTTATGTCCATGCATCATGTGTGCCCTGACTGATTTCAACCTAACAGTGCGTAACACTGAGCCTCCATGCGACACAATCAATGTTTTCGGTTTCATTCTACATTTGAAGTACAATCCAAGTGAACAGGAAGAGGAGTACCATCATTATTATTTGATTGGTGCTTATTTTGTACCCTGACTTGAACACACTAACTTTTTCAGAAGTGGCTTTAACTTACAAAGTCCCAAAGTCATCTTCTCTCTATGGGTAATTGCTTTTTAAATTAAGTTACACATAAATAATCCTCGTGGGAAAAACTGTCCTCTGCCAATGACCTCTCTTAACTATTTCTGGACAGAGGTCGGTCACAGCACACACCCGGCCAGCCAGTGCCTTCGTCAAGGGCAATGAGAGAGCAGCTCTGACATGCATGTCGTTTGGCACACACAGGAAGAACATGCAAACTTCATCCAAAACAGCACCACTCATCCCATCATGAGAGTCATACCCAAAGCTGCAAAAAGTGCCATCACGTAAAAAGTATGACAACCAATGGAGATATTCTCACATGTAGAAAATCTAAATAAGAGCGAGTTCAAAGCTTATCTCCCAAGTTTACACCATTGCCACCTAGTTACTGGTGGTGATACAGTGACCTCGTTCTGTCAGATGTGTTGAAGCCATAGTTATCTGCATGTAGACGGAGCAACAGAGCAGCGACGCGACCAAAGTGCCACACAGGGTAGACACTCAACACTAACAAGGTATGAGCAGAAACCTCCCAAAATGTCAAAATGAAGACTGTGACAAAATGAGACCGTCTACGCAAACAACTCTCGGAAAAGTTATACACAGAATATCTGACATTGGAGCAAGACTGAGTCGAAGTTAATTGTTTTGGAAGCCGCGTTCTGGATTTATTTGTTTTCATGACACATTCTCAAACTTCAATGATTCAATGGTGTCTGACACAAGGATGGGATGTTAACAGAGGCAGAAAGCCTTTACTGAAGCAAAGTGTGTGCTTTCTAGTGTGTGCTTTCTGTTTCTAAATAACTCCTAGTGATGGTTTCTTTGCCTCTGTTGAAATATAGAAACCAAAAATGACATGCTAATATAGCTGACCTGCACTATGAACCTAGAAATTTGCAGTTTGGTTAATGTGGCGTACTGCCTGCTGCTCACAATGGATCCAACATATTCCTCTCTTAACACCCAAACTTTGAGAATTGGTGGGGTTGAAACTACTTTATTATTGATTTATTTGCCCATTTTTTCCCCACAAAATAATAGTCAATTTGTCAATCAAATGTCAGTAAAATGGTGAAACATGCTCTGTGTAATATCCAAACACCAAATGTGACATACACCACCAACAGATATTCAGCTTATTATCATGTATGAGGAAGAAAAGCATCCGATTGTCACATATCAGAAGCATGAAACCAGCATCAACCCACTCGTCTTGATCAATTTAAAACCTATATGTGGAAGTTGACCCTGAGCTGCAACAGGACAATACTTTTCAACTGTTTTTCCCCTTTGTCAACATTACTGTGTCGAGAGGTTTGTGAAATTACGCTGTGCAATGTTATAGTGACACTGGTCAGACACAAAATCTGTAATCAGTGTAGTTTGGTCACACTTTGCAGATTTTTTATTTGTTTATTAAGGTCATTGTTTGACCAGTATCAGCCATGTTAACTATCTGACTGGTGCCACTATCAGACGGCAATATCCTGCACATGACAACATCGGAAGGTGCGACTTAGTCGTACAAGGCAAGTGCCCATAGCACTTTTGAGTGTATTTATACCAGGGTGTACAAGAGTACGACTAACAGGGAGGTCTGGCAACAGATGCCACTATAACCACCACTGTCACCCTTTAAGGCACAAAATAACCAAATCTACACCAAAAGTGGGATGCAAATGTTTTTAGAAACATGCACCATAACATGCACCAAACCAATTCCACAATTTTTATGTGACAAACAGACCTTTTCTAACAGAGTGGGCTGTTTAAGAGGCATTTTATGGCATATATAAAACACTTTAAACGTAAATGAATGCACAAATTGTATGTTAAACCAGTGCATCAGTGCTCTGAATATCTACGAGGGAGAAGGTAGCATGCTGCTTGGTTCAATTCAAGCAAAAAACATTGATTGTGTTGCATGCAGTTCATATTATCCTGCAAGTACGGTACAGTGGAGGTTGCTGCTGCTCCTGTGCAGCTACAGCTAGGAGCAGTCACACTTCCTAGGTATCCCACACCACCTAGCGAGCAGATTCGCGGATGGCCCCTCAAACCATGAGCTGTCAACAGCACCATCTTCTCCACATCACCCACTGCTGAGGACTGATCCACAAGAGAGGGGCTTTGGGCTCTGTGAGCAGCGTGCAGGGTGTTGTGCACAGGTGGACTGAGCCTGTTTATCATGAGGCTTCCCAGTCCGGGAGCACATGCAGAGCCAATGCAAACTGTAAACAAAGGACCCCGACACCTACGAGGTCAGCAACAGGAACACATCTTTACAAGGAGCAAAGACTCGAGAGGAAACTCAACACACACTTTAGCAGCACACAGACGACTCGGAGCGATATGTTCATATCAAATGGGTTATATAGCTATCGGTGTCACTCCGCCATGTCCCGCCATCTTGGACAGGCAGCCAGCCATTAACGTTACTTGTAACGTTTGTCAACTCGTTCACACTGACTCCAAACGACCAGAAAACACTCTCAAGTGTATTAAATGGAGAATGCGATGCCACGTTAACAACATAACAGTGTGCCACAGACACTAGCTCAATGCAAACGCTACAGGCACTAGCTAACCTCGCCAAATAACGCAAACGGGTGAGCTGTATTTGATGCACCCTGAAGAAGGCTACGACGTTAACGTTACTTCCACCAATATCACAGTTGTAGCCACATTTGGGTACTCGTGTGTTTAATGCTACATGTTAGTAATAAAACAGTGTTATAACGGCTTAAAACTTTCCTCTTTTGAGTGTTTCCAGGATTCAATGTGCTACACAAAACCGTGACGACGTTGTGTTTCTGGTGGTACAACTGCAAGTACACAAGGATACGCTGTAGGGAATAACGCTAGCTAACAAGCTAACAGGGAAGGGCGGCTGCCTGATAAACATTAACATATATTTACAAGCTAGTAACACCAAGGGAGCTTTAGCTACTCTGCTAGCAGTTATCTCGAGCAGCGACACCGCGTAGCCGCAGGTGCAGGGTCGCTTCATCGGATGAGAGTAGCTAAATAGCTAGCTAGCTAGCTAGCTGGCTAAAAGAGGGGCTGCGGCTAGCTGGCCTTGGTCTCCTGAGCGAGTGGGCCACTTGCATTCAGGCAGCCTCGCTACTTTGAGAGCAAATTCACAGCCGTGCATGCTAGTTGAGAGGCTGGAGGAAATCCCAGGGAGCGGGGTGCTGCTTAAATGTAAAACACATCCACTTAGATTTGCTACCTTCATCAACAGGGCCTTCGTTCTGGCGCCATCTTCATGAAGCTTCTGAAATCCAAACAGTGAGCTGCAAAGCGAGAAGACAACATAGGCGGCTCAGAATCACTTGCAGAGCGGCTCAAAAACATTTTCGACATGCGAGGGGAGAAAACAATTAATTTTCAACGTGTGCGTGTGTGTGAGTGCACGGGGCTGCTGTTCCGACCTGTCGATCCCGGCCAAACTGTCCCTCTCCTGGGCTGTCAGTGTCGGAAAGTCCTCCTCTGTTTCACTCGCTTTTCCCGCCGCCATTTTCTTTCCCTCATCACCACTAGAAGAAGCCGAGCCGAGACTCCGAGCAGCAGCGCAGGCAGCAACGGCGAGAGACACACCGCACGATTGCATGGAAAATCGCGACGCGGGGACGAACGGTTGGCTCTGCCGAATCAAAGACGGAAAACTGAAGGAAACAAAATGATCAAAAACTTTTTTCCCAGGATGAAAAGATGCGATTCGATATAGTAAATCCTTTCGGGGGGACAGAAGCGCTCTCCGGGTAGCTCCTCAAACGTCACATTTTTCATCACAAAGTGACCCTGTGCCGCTATTTGAACGCGAATAACTGAGTACAGTATCCAAGATGTGAGTATTTGACAATAAAATGCGTTTCGGCCGCGAAGATAAAGTTGTTATAATTGTGTCACCCAAGCGAACCCACGCGCCGCTCTAGCCACGCCCTCTCCCCGCTCTCCAGCCAATGGGAGCGCCCGCATCCCACCATATGACTTCCCTGCTATATCATTCTTTTATCTTAAATATTAATTTTCCTCCTGCAAACCACTCATATTTAACACCACGATTATTCTGGAAGCATATTAAAAATATTCAATTTAAAAAAATGTTTGTTTAATTTGCATTCAAGTGACAGACCCAACTTTTCCGGAGAAATAAAATAATTTCCACATGATAAAATACATCGTATTCACTAATATGTATTGACACTTGGGTGTCAACTGGCCCGCACTCACCGGTTAAACGGTGACTGCAATGCATCACTCGCTCCGAGCCTGTGTTTTCACACTTTCCAAAGTCCCGTGGAAATTAATTTACAAATTCAACCTCTGGAAAAATAAGCCGCAGCGTTTTATTAACACCGCTGCAACATTTGCGGAGCGTAATCAAGCGATATCAGAGCGTTTTAACTTGACGTGGCAGAGCATCACACAGTGTGGGCGTGGCTTAGCATTGTCAACATCCTGGTGACATAACCAGTTTCTCCAAAATGGCGACGGTGGATCAAAGGGAAGGTGAGCGATTGTGTTTGTTGGAAATTCGGCGTTGTTACCCTTTTAAACATGCAAATATATCACCCTTTTCACCGACGATAACGACATGAAGACGAGGCCTTGATGTCGGTGCTTTTAATATTCCGAAAAAATAAACAAATAACAGTTAGTTTGCGCGATATTGCTTTGGTAGCCATTTGACGCTAGCTAGCTAATGTTAGCTTCCCAAGTCATTTGCACAGATTAAACAGCAGCCTGTGGTAGCTGAGCTGCCCCTGCAGTGTCGCTTTTGTGTTTAAATGGCCACACACAGGGCGCTGACTCATTGAAAACACGTCCATAATGCAAAAACTCACCCGTGTAAAGGGTGGAGACAAGAGGTGAAGTGCACCCTGACATTACTGGAAGTGTTTTGATTGTGTACTGTGTCCTTGTCTCGTAGCAGGTCAGGACGACCCAGAGAGTGAAGATGAGGTGTATGAGGTCGTGGACCTGACAGAGTATGCCCGGAGGCACCAGTGGTGGAGCAGGGTGTTTGGGAACAACTCCGGCCCCATTGCTGAGAAGTATTCCGTGGCCACCCAGATCGCGATGGGTGGGGTGACTGGATGGTAAGACATGGGTGACATCCATAGGTGTACATTGAAATTAAGCAGCACACATTTACGCCACGAACTGATGCAGAACAGGCTTGAATTGGTGCATTAAAACACACCAGAATGCGGAGAGAAATTGCATTTTCCATCCATTCTCATCTGCTTATCCGGGCTGGGGTTGCAGAGGCAGCAGGTTGAGCAAGCAGCTCCTCCTTGGGAATCCTGAGGTGTTCCCAGAAAAGAGGAGGTATATGATACCCCTCCAGTGTGTTCTGGGTCTGCCCCGGGCCGTCCTACCATTTAGAAGTACCCCAAAAACCATGAATAGGAGGCCAGAGGAAGCTCATTACGGCCGCTTGTATCCACAAACTCATCCTTCCGGTCGCTACCCAGAGCTCGTGACCATAGGTGAGGGTTGGGGTGTGGATCGAAAGCTTTGCCTTCTGGCACAGCTCCATTTTACCCTCACTCTTGAACAATACCACAAGACATACTGCCCTTTGATGCTCAAAATAAAATGGTGGCCGACCCCCAAACCCCCGTTTGATAGTGTCTCCCAAATGCTGAAACAAAACCTATGCCCTCGGTGACATCTGTGACAACAGAGATTAAAATACTGTCCAACATTACGCCTACCTTACTGACTTCAGAAACGCTCGAAGAACTATTATTGACAGATCTGATTGTCTAATCAGAATTTACAGCCAAGTAGGGCTGCGCATACTTTTTATACATACTTATTTTCGATCCAGATATTCACCATTAATTATTAAAACAACAAAAATAAAAATTGTATTTAATATTGCTGTAATAAAACATTTCCTGTTTCGTTTTTTTTTTCCACAAAGAAACTGCAGGCAGCTGGCCACATGACCTGAGAAATGTACACATCTAAATAAGGAAAGAGAGAGAACACACCCAGCCATTTCTGTGGGCGTGCCTGCAACCAAGGCTTCATTATCACTTACACTCCTCTCTTCCTCTCAACACATCCAGGTGTGCTGGTTACCTCTTTCAGAGAGTCGGGAAGATCGCCGCCACTGCTGTTGGAGGAGGGTTCCTTCTTTTACAGGCAAGAGCACCATATGATTGTGTTTATGTAGCCTCAGTAATTAGATATTTACTACATCTACTCTGCCTCTCATGGGATAAGAAGTGCCTCTTTTCTAAGATTCGCATTTCACCAACTCCATTGATAAGTGAAGATGCCAGCTGGTCATCTCTCCACAGCAGAAAGACGAGCATTGTGTGTTCGCTGGCTCTAGATGGACGTAGGCCATCTGGATGCTTAGCTGCGTTGCTGTCAGTGTATTATCGGCTATCTTAAACATTCTTGTAGCCATTTTACAAGTAGATTACACCAGAGACAGGCAGTTGACTTGATTCACGGGCTGAACCCAATGCGCCTTGGGTTTTTAATTCACTCAGAGTTAACTTATTGTCAGTCTGAGATGAGAATTTGTTTTGCTTCATTCTCCAAATGGGTTGTTTTCATCAAGGTCAGGAAAAACATCTTCCTGAACTAAATGTTCCCTGAATGCTTCTTTAGTATTTTCAAAAGGAAAACAAGAAAAAATAGCCCAGGAGAGTAACATAAGGTGACTCATGATGGCAAACCTTATGCCAGCATGACATGTCATGTCAGGGGGCAGTATTATTTTAGTGGAAAGCCACTCCAAATTGCAGAGATAACCCAAATTATCTCAGCTAACTCAGTCATGTATATGAACCCTTTTCTCCCCACAGATCGCCAATCATAGTGGCTACGTGCAGGTGGACTGGAAGAAGGTGGAGAAGGACGTGAACAAAGCAAAGAAGCACCTGAAGAAGAAAGCAAACAAAGCAGCCCCTGAAATAAACACTTTCATTGAGGAGGTAAAGGTACCTGTAACAAAGCTTGCTCTTTGTTTCACGCTCTCTTCTTCTTTTAATTGGTAAAACAGAATCAGTCACTGCTGAGGTTTAGTGTACACACTCTTCATGCTTTCCACACCTAACATGCCTCTGACATGTTTTTCATTAGAATCAAATTGATGTGTTTGTCTTTGATGGCCTGGTTCTGGTGGGAAGGTTTACGTCTTTATCTGCAAACCAGCTATGCCCTCTAGTGTACTGTCAGCCTTACTGCACCCACTGGCTGTGACACAGCAGGCTTACAGGGAAACTTAGGTAGTTTCCAATCTGGAGCCCATGTTTTTGTGTCTAAGTGACAAGAACTCACATGTAACTGGGTGAGTTAAGGGTTTATGTCAACCAAACTAGAGTTGGTGGGTGTTGGAACCGTAGAGAGACGATCGGAGACATCTTCTGTTTTATTTTGTTTCTGCCAGCTCTGAATAAAATGCGTTTACAATGACAAAATTCCTGTTGATTTAGATGGAGTCTCGTGAACAAAAAGGATCTTACTCTTTAACAATGAGGTCTGTCTCTGTAGGGATCCTTTCCATAATGATGTTAGACACTACCCCAAAGAACAGTATGGACAAAACACTAATAACACCACTGCACGCTGCTTCTTTTCTGAGGATTCCTCACCTTTCCAACTTGTATATGACACACCCACTGATCTCGTCATTTCAGGTCAAGAAAACCCCCCCCCTTTTTTTTTTTTTTTGGTTCGAAGATAGGTGCATTACCAAAAACAGAAGCACTCCGAGCCTGTCAGTGGCAAAAATAACCACTTATAGAAGCTATAAATTGATGATGCTGAGTTGGTTGTGGGGGTTACATTGCAGCTTGTTTTGTGCTCAACTGGACCAATTTCAAAAACTGTTGTTCCCATTCGTCACTTGGATGCAGTTACAAAAAAAATAGGGTCCAGGTTGGAAAATACCAAAGTTATCCTTTAACAAAGATGGAATGATAAAAGTAATCTGACTTCTTCTAACCCAGACTATGCTCACTTGCTATTAACACCTGTGCACTGGCTAATACAGTCTGCTGTATTTACACTCGTGCTGACTCATCTTCCATGTCTTCCCTCCCCTCCTCTGCACTGCAGGCAACAGACTTCATAAAAAGGAACATCGTCTTGTCCAGTGGGTTCGTCGGCGGCTTCTTTCTGGGTTTGGCCTCCTAAGACTGCTGCCCATGAAGTGGGCGGCCTCTTACTGTGAAACGCATCGCTACATAGGTCACTTTCCTCTCCATTGTTTACCTCTCAGACCCATGTGTGCATTTATTCACCTTTTAACGAACTGACCAGGGGGGCCGGGCTATATCGAACATTAGAGCATGATCTGTTGTGACAGTGGTTTTAACTGTGTTCTACTCCCCCCGTTTCAAATCAATCATTGCTGATTATTTATCTTATGGAGGGCACATAATGAAGTGTGTGTGGCGGTTGAATGATTGAGGTTGATAATGCTGTGAAGACTTTCTTCTGTGGGACCTGTAATGGATCTCTGTCAGACTGCTGAATATGCCAAGCTGCCACAAGCTAGCTCAGACTCTGAGTCTAGCTTGTCCATCCCATCATGTATTCACCTGGTGGATCTCAGATTGTTATAAATTGGCGTGCGTGGGTGCCATTGTAAATACATAGCTGACCCCTTTTCAGAGGTGTAAATACCCACACAAGGGTAAATATTATATAAGCAGAGTGGGAAGTTAACACCACCCCCCAGTCTAGTGCTTTTTGTAATGTAAAGTTTATGTGCCATTTAAGTATGTAAGCAAACACAGCTTTTAAAATTCGTCACACTGGCTGGGGGTTGAAACAAAGTTATTCTCCCTCTCTGAGCATAGCTGTTATTAATATACAACACATATCATGAGCATAAATCACACTGAAATGTTACATCTGTGCACGTTGTCTTTCTTTGCACTGACAACAGAGTATTAAATACAGATCCTTTGTTCCCATAATCCCCAGCTCCACGTTGGCCTTTAATGACAGGACATGCATCTGCTGTACCCTAATTACCAGCGCCACGAGCGAGACACCAAATGCGACACCAGTCCTGTCATTAAAGAGCATAATGGAGCAGCGATTGTGACTCCCACGCCCTCGCTATTGTCATTGTGCATTTAGCAGTGTCAGTGTAGCAATAACACAAGAGAGATGCTGCCGAGTCGTGAGTGTTCACATTATCCACACAGGACGTCCACACATACAGTAGGAGTCCACGGAAGACGTTCACAAGTTGCTTATTGGTTTTTTTTGCCTTTTTCTACCAGTGCAATATATGGTAATGTTACGGTTATGTTTTTAACAGCCTGTGTCTCCAGCTGGTATTTTGTATGCTCATATTCCCTCATTGTTTCTATTTAATGTCATTTTGTTATCTGAGCTGTATGAATTTGGGTGGGTGTCTTCTTGAAATAAAGTTGCCTGATTTTGTTTTGAGCACAGTGTTGTCATGTTGCAGCAGTAACTGAATTTACGTAGAGCGAGAACATTAAGTTGATTGACAGAAAGCAAGATAATTGTAAACTGATTATATTTTGATTTTCAACTTGAATTTTCACTTTTTTTTTTTACTTTATTGACTAAAATACAAATTCATATTGTTACTCATAATTCATTTTATTGACATGAAGTGTTTGGTATTAAAATATCATTTAATATAACTTGTAATGATGGATTCATAATTGATGGTAACCCTTGAAATCTCGCGATAGTCCAACAGATTTCAAGAAATGGTCATTCTCAGGTGCGAATTTTTTTCCTACGCTATCAGTCGGTTAGAGTCAGAATTGTGTGCGGTTTTAGTCCATATTACAAAGTTTTTGGAGTCAGTCAGTCGGTAAAAATATCCAGTCAGGATGCCAGGAGTCGAGTGATTTCATCTTTAAAATCAAACAACAGCGGCGCTACAGCGCAAAATGGCGCCTTGACACAGGTGGAGTCGGGACCGGTTGACGTTAAGGTTCTTCCAATGACATGGAAGTAAGTTACATTAGCTAACTGTTATATTAATTTTTAGTAATTTAACACGTCATGCATGTTACTTATGTTAATAGATATCAAGCCAAGTGATGCTAACAGTTGTTGGCGCAGTGTGCAAGCTAGGACTAATGCTAAGCTAACGTTAGCAGAGTGGGAGGGGTCTGGCATCATGGCGGACACATCAGGACTCCAGACTAACTTTATTTCAGTCGGAGCACTGTAACCTTTAACTGGAAAATTTCAGGAGCACAAGCAGAAAATTTAAGGGCTAACTTAACAACGTCCTGCAACCAACTATTCACATTTTCGGCCATTTTAATTGTATCATGAACTGTAAGTCTACTGTATATTGACATTGGACTGTTTTAATTAGTGAAGTGATACTATTTACCTATACCCTTAGGTAAATAGCAGCAGCAGCAGAAACGCTCCAACAGGTCTCAAGAATTTGACTTTAGAAAGAATAACACAGTGTTTTACTATATAATATTCTGAGCAAGCAAAGACAGTGTGCAGGTGTCCACTTTTTTTTGTCTTTCAAGGTTTGAAAAGTGCTTGAATTTTGGATTAAGGGCTTGAAATTAATTGCATTAATTTCATAATAAATCACTCCCTTACTCAATCGTTAAATTTTTAGATAAAGAAATAAAAGAAGCCCAATATATTTGTTGTGTTTTCTTTAAATTTGTCATTCTGCAAAAGCCTATAGCAAAACAGTTTTGATTGTTTATAGCACAAAAACATGGTTTAATGTGATTATGTCAATGATTTTGAGAATATATACAGTATGTATATGTGTAGCAGGCCTAATTTACCACAGCTGTAAGGTGCTGGAAAAGCTTGAAAATGCACCTTGAAAGTTATTGAATTCGACTTGGGGAAAAATGAAATTAGCCTAGCAATTAGCGATCATTTAACAAACAACATTTAACAAAGGTAACGGCACACAGTTGGGCTCCATCACAACTCACAAAATTCACCAACAAAACAACTGTCTCATACTAAACACGTTTTCCAAACAAATACAACATGCTAACATTATTAGCCCAAGCCTATGGCATTTTAAGTTGTATAAATTAGCCTAGCGACAAGCTGCGATTTCCTTTGTTCATGTGAAGCCAGGATAAATCACACACAAGACTTAAAATGCTATTTTATATTTTCTTTATTGTCTTCACATTTTATTGTTTCTTACTTGTGAAATTAAAGTAAATGAAAGCTTTGTTTCCATTGAGGGAAATGGTTTCAGCTCATGCGTAGTTCAAATTCTGGGGAGGTGCACGTCAGGCTACGGCGTAGGTTGTGCTGTAGGCTCTATGCCGACATGGAGCCTACACCGTAAAATCAACGCAGAAGTATAAATGAACTTTTACTCTATTCTAAACCTATCTAATCCAACTAACGAAGGCAGCAAGTACTAGCCAATCATAGGGAGGAGTAGTGCGAGTCATGCCTTTGCTATCCGAGGAAACATAAATTCGCAAGCGGGTCCTCCATGTTGTTTCTACTGTAGCCGAAAATGGGCAGACCAAACGCTGGTGCTGTGTAGGGCCATTCATGTTTTTACGTTTCAGTTGGTTGCAATTTGCAACCTCACCACTAGATGCCACTAAATTCCACACAGTAGACCTTTAAGTGTTGGAATCATCACACACCAGTCAAACATCTTTTTCTGGCTTTTATTTACAACTATAAATGACAAACTATATACTTAAAGTATTTACAAAAAGAGGTGGAACCTATGTACGTGATGTTTACTTGCAGGAAAAAGAGTGAAAAAATAGCCAAAACATGACTCAGTTGTGCGCAATATTAAAGAGAATATTGCAAAAAAATTGCTCTCCATTTCATGTTTTGAAGAGAGGTTTAAAATATGGATGTTTGACTTCATTTATATTTTTAAAAAAGCAATCTGCACTATAATTAAGCTGCATTGCCAGTAAGTGTTGTGTATTGTAACGTTGCATTTCCTGGTGGCATTAAGTCTTTGTTCTGTCACTCAGATGGGCATTTTGAGGAGGGCGCACTCTGTCAGTAACGTCAGGGTGGTGATCATGTATTTACTGTTGGAGATCTGAAACAAAAGGAAACCGATATGAGTACAGTTACATCCACAGTGTGTGTTGAAAGACTCCATGGTGAAACATTTTCTGTATCTGTCAGATGGTACCTTGATCCTGCCGCTGTATTTGGCTGAGCCCAATGCTGTGGAGACCTGGTTCAGGCTGCCCGCTGACAGATCCAGCCTGAAGTGTCTGTAGAAGTGGCTCTTCAGCCCCTGCATGAACCTCACCACCTCCTCAATGTCGATACTGCTCTCCTCCTCCGCCTCCTCCCCTCCTTTATTCTCCTTCCTCACACTGCACCACAGGTCCCAGGCGTCCTCAGGTCGAACTGTGTAGGTGACCTGCAGCGGTGGCGCAACCGGAAGTGTCCAAATCATTTTGAGGTGTTGTAAGCTGGACTCAGTGTGGCAGTTTGTCCATAATGCCATCAGCCATTGTAAACTCATGTGGCTGATTTCCAGGGGGGCGAAGCAGCAGTCAAAGGACTGCTGGAACCAGGATTTGACCAAAGATGTGAGACCCTCTGCCCCGCTGCTGCCGAAGAGCGGCAGGCAGGTGAAGTCCTTTGGGAGTGAGCGCAGGTAATCGGGGTTGCCGTTGATGCAGGTGAGCCAGCCGCTCCAGACTGGCTTCTGTGGCTCGTCCTGCCTGGCAAACAAAGGCTTCGAGTGGATCTGTGGAAGCAATGGAACAGTTCGTTTTTATCATATTTTTTTAACTATATCCTGAATGAAGTACACGAGATGGATCGAAAAAGGCATTGCTGGAATCCAAATGTTTTCAGACACATGTTTTAGTGTACTGTTTATCTTAAATTCTGTGACCTGGCTGCCGTGTTGGAATGAGTCAGGAGTACCAAGCACCGCCCACCAGCAAGACCAACGTTTTTAATCTACAGCTAAACAGTACACTAAAATATGTTCCTGAAAACAGGCAGTGCAGTAACACAATCTCAATATACTGCCACTTTGTCGCACATACCCACATCCACCTGAAACGCTTCTCCTGCCTCTACAGAACCCCATTCTCACCTGTATGAGGACCGTCTCTGCGTCGTCGTCTGACTGTGCCATCCCCTGCACCAACGAGAAGGAGGCTCTGAAGGGTTTCTGTGGTCCCTCCACCTCCACCGCCAAACCTTGCTGCTTCTCTGCTGCGATGAACGCCGAGAGCTGCCTGGAGTAGCTCTTCAGCTGAGTGTGTCTGAATTGATAGAGAGGAGTGACGTATGACAGCTGCCACTCCGTTTTCACCAGCAAGGCCAGCTGCTCCAAATTCACCTTCTCCTTTGACACAGACAGGAGGAGGACAGAGACGATGAGCACCCTGTGTCACGTTGACATTTATTACACGTGTGTGATAATTGCCTGGGTTGACTCACAGTGATGTTGTGTGACTTTGGAGCCCGTCTGCTGGTGTTGAGCCTCCGTGCCGTCAACGCTGGGGTCAAGCCAAGACGTGAAGCAGCACCCAAGCAGCTGCGGTAGGACAGCCGGTAGCTCCTTGTTTTGCTCCTCCTCTGGACTACAACACTGTTGAGAGGAGTCCTTGTCACACTGAAACACACAGAGCACCACATCAGCTTCATCAGGTGTTAATGTAAGTCCCACAGGGTGAAACAGAGGGGTCTCAAAAGATTGTTTTGAGTGCAGTGCTACTGAAAGATCACTTGGTCCCACACCAATAAACATACAGAGCAAAACCCTGCTAAGACTTCTGCCTCCTCATGCTGTGTTTGCATTAACATTACAGAGAAACCACTATAATGTTACTGCAATATTACAACTTGAATTTTAAAATGAAACATAAGGTAAAGCTGCACTCAATCGGACAAACAACAGCTTCATTATCACTATTCTGGCTGACGACTTTGTAGAAATGAGGGGAGGAACAGTTACAAAATGTGAAATTTAGCTTTATAACAGTGCTCCACTGGGCACGGGATACATGCCGAATTAAAAAATGGAGGCAAATGATTCGTAAAATGTCTTGTATGTAATTATGTGAGATCGGTATCTTTCATTAAAAGCAAGGCAACATTAAAATACTCGATTACTGAATGTGATTTGGCGTGACAGTTTATTCATACGGACGACAACGGCGAGTATCGGTGCTACGAGAGTCGTAACTCACTGTTACGTTGTTTCGGAGTCAAAAATACTTTAAAACAATATATTTTAATATGATATATAAAGTTTTACCTGCTGGGTTGTCGCTCCATGTTTGGCGTACCGGCCGAAGCCCTCAATTTTAGCTCTTTGGCCATGGTGGCCGAGGCAGAAAGAAACCGGAAACAGATTTAAACATCGCGCTTTCCCAGGAGTCTGCGCGGTTAAAATCAGCCAATCACGTGAAGCCAAGCAGGAAGTGTTTTTATTTTATCCCCCGAACGTTTAACGCAAATATGAGAAGTTTGAATAAGCGTAAAGTTGAAAATAAAAATAAAAATTGAAGGATAAGCACAAAAACAACAAAATTAATTAATTAAACTAATTTTTTTAAATTGTTTAATTAATCAAATGCTATTTGTTCAGTTGCGTTTCCCACATCACACTTACTGTTAGCTATTTGTTTTTGTTATTTTTAACCTTCTTTTGACTAGTTCTTACATTTTACATCGTACTGTTATCTAGTTTACGTTTAGTTTATAGTTATTATATTTTATATTTGCAATTCATTTGCTTTCTCTTTTTTTTACTACTTTAGTCGGTACTGTTTTAGTGTATTGCTGCTTTGGACCAGCACTCCTCTAATTTTATATTGAAACAGCTGCACAGCAATTTTCCTTGGGATGAATTAAGTTTTATCTTATCTTAATTTTATGCTTCCCCTCTTATGATGTTAGATTTTACTGCGTAACCACAGGCTTGAAATATGTTGGTTGCAACCTGAGCTTTGTGGCTGAAATTGTGCACAAACTGAGCCAATTAAATGTCTCATTTTTCGACACAGAGCTGCTCCCCTCCCCTTTTCTTTGTGTCTTCATGGGATGCTGCCAGTCATCACCTACTTCAGATAAGACATCAGTATGAGAGAACCTCATGGTACAGTAATGTATGGATATGATACAACCTGAACAGACAAATGTTTTATGGCAGAACTGTAAATCAAAACATTATATTTAAGCATTAAGGATAAGGTGAGGGTTAGTTTTAAGTTAAGGCTTGGGTTAAGGGTGGGGTATGTTTCCTTGGAGTGAGTGTAAGTCAATGCACCATCCTCCTAAGTGACAAAAATAAGTGTGTGTATTTGTATTGGTGTGTGCGCATGTTCCACTGGCTGCCAGTTTCACATGCAACCACCAAAACCATTCCCCTCCCTGTTACCATGGAAACTGTGCCGTTTCCTTTTTTTCTCCCCCCCATCTATGGTGCTTCCCCATTCTCCTTCTCGTGGCCTTTTCTTTCTCTCCTTTTTTAGCATACTCTATCCTCCATATTTACAGTCTTGCATTTGCCCTCACCCTGCACGTGTGTGAGCCTGTGTGTGTGTGTGTGTGTGTGTGTATGCCTGTTCTGCAGGTACCTTTGTATTGAATGGAGGCTTCAACAGCACATACACTGCCATACATACAGTATGATGACCACATCAACAGCCAATCGGGTTATGGGTAGCTGCTGGTGGGCTTCAACCAATGGGGGAGGCTCGCAGATGATGTGTGAGCAGAGGGGATGCAGCGCCATGGAAACTGCAGAGGGTGCCATAAGAGAACAGCGCGCTCTAGTGGCACCTGATGTCTTTGTTTATCCCCGTCTGCATGGATGGGTTCACCATTCTGCTTGAGAGAAATTCCACTGCCTTTGTGATACTTGTTTACTTGTTTTCCAGCTCATATGTTTTTTCTGAGTTACGTTTGTGTCTCTGATGGGCGCTGGGGAACAGGCTAGGCTGATATGTCCTCAGTATTCAATATAATTTAATTCATTTGGGAGCTGGATCAAACAAAATAACATACTTTAGATTATTATTCAAATTTTTATTCAATCATAACCTTAAAACTGAAAATGTAACCATGCCAGCAACACAATTTTTTTTTTGGAAAATCAGTTTGAAGGTTTGTTTGTAGCCGTACTTTGTGAAGTAATACTGAAGGAATGTTTGTTTCCTTTGCACATTATTCATGAAAAAGAGAGTAAAAATGAATGCAGTTAGGCCATTGTTCTTTTAAAGGCATGGATGGATTACTGAACAGGCCTAGCTGCAACAGACCCAGGGGCTCAAATTGTCAGGGCCCTCCTGGCCTTCACCTGCAAAATGTAACTCAAAGAGACAAGACCAAAAAGAGTCTCACAATTGCTACAAAAAGAGGCAAAGGAACTGCAAAGGGGTGCAAAAACAACCACAAAGTGACATCACAGAGACACAGAATGACAACAAGGGGTAAAACAACCACAAAGAGACACGAAATGACAACAAAAAGGGGCAAAACAATGGCAAAGAGACACACAAAATGGCCACAAAGAGACAAGAAATGACGTCAAAGGGACACAAAATTACATCAAGGAGCAGAACAACCACAAAGAGACACAAAATGACCTCAAGGAGACACAAAATGACAACAAGGGGCAAAACAGCCACAAAGAGACACAAAATGACCTCAAGGAGACACAAAACGACCACAAAGAGACACAAAATGACAACAAGGGGCAAAACAACCACAAAGAGACATAAAATGACCTCAAAGAGACACAAAATGACAACAACAAGGGGCAAAACAACCACAAAGACACACAAAACAACCACAAAGAAACAAAATGACCACAAAGAGACACAGAATGACAACAAAAGGGGGCAAAGCAGCCACAACGAGGTGGTGGTGGGGGCCTTTCCCAATCTGTGCCCCGGGGCCCACTGTCTCATTATCTGCCCATGGTTAAGAGCGACTTTTTTCTTGTTTATATTTTTTGCCTTGTTGGAAAAAACCCCCTCAGTTTTAGAGCAACCTCTTCGTCATGTTAAAATGCACTGTCCTTCATCACAGGATGCCCCAAAATGGAGCAGTGGGAGTTGCATGATCCCTTCCATCACCTCCAGGGGGCATCACCAACACATCTCAGGCCAGGTCTTCCCACACCTGAGGTAATTCCACCTGCGTCCCTGCACCTGCCACCTGCACCAGAGCAGCTCCTGCACCTGCAGAAAGATTACATGAAAGTAAATCGACTTAATCCGCACTTAATTACAAACTAATCGCCTCTAACGCAGCTCTCCAGAGCCTTTTGCCCAAAAATGTTACTTATTTGAGGAGAGAAAAGGCTCGAGATTGAGTTGAAGATCATAATACCTTAATCACCTGTGTCAATATCGCATTGTCAGACAATAAAGACACTAAGCTGTGTCTTATTTTCCCTGAGGATCCACGGGAATATGCAGGCTTCCCTGTTTTTATTCAGTGTTGACAGCCAGCGTGTGGGAAATACGTTATTACTGTCAGAGGAGACAACACAGAGGAATAAACTGCATGTTCAAGGGATGGAGATAAGAAGGGGAAAGGCTGACGTAAGGTGATGGGGCTTGGATGGTCGACGCTTGCGCGGGATACACTGGATGCAACCGTTAGAGGAGATTAGGAAACTGCGCCTCAATCGGCCCCCCTCCAGACGCCATTTTGGCTCAAGCTAAGCTAAGGAACACGTGCTTGGGCCCGCTCTCCGGCGCCATTTCGGCTCTGGCCGGCCCAGTTTCCCGGACGATAGAGGGAGGAGCCTCGCATTTCTGGAAGTCGGAGGAACAGCCAGTCAAAGCCAGCCAGCATCTGAACCAGCGTAGGAACTGGAGCAGCGGTGGACGAAGGGTCGGCTGTGTTGGAATACGATATAATTTTAATATCCACGAGCACAGACGGTGAATGCAGCAGAGTAGTCGTCGACATGCATGCGAGGGTTTTCCATCTGGGTCCGGGGAGCTGAAGCGTAGTGCAGCCCGGGCACATTACGTTTTCGGTGGGATAAGCCATCTGTGATACACTGGGTGTGCACGGCGCAATAACGGCGCGAGACAACCGGTTATTCCATCGACAGCTAGCTCACACTAACCCAGCTAGCCAACCATTTTCCGAGCGCCCCGATAGCTTGCGGTGAAGCGAGCATCTCGGTCGGTGCGGGACGTGTCCGTGGATGCTGCTGAGGGAGCCCTGTGTCTGGCAGTACCCGACAGTAAGATACAAACCCGAGGCATGCAAAGAGGGGTGTTTTTCTGCAAACGAGCGAGGAAATCTCCACGCCCCGGGCTCTGCTCTGTGGCTACTATTTAGCTAGCTCGCTGGCTAGCCAGCCTACCGGGAGAGTTAGCTGAAGAGAAGGTGGGGCCGCGGAGTGACAGCCTTGGACGCCAGCTAATGTGGCTAGCCGGCTAACCTGGACTCTTGAGTGGCCACTCGTTTACCAGTCACTGACATTGAGAGGGGTGTAAATTACCAAGTGAGCAGTTTGGCTCCACGGTAGCACAAAGAAAACAAGTTATTATTGATTCCTCCAAAATCCGTGTGGGTGGGCTGTCTTGAGGAGAGCATCCTCGTCTACCTGTATGACCATGGCGGACGACGACGTGCTGTTCGAGGATGTCTACGAGCTGTGTGAGGTGATTGGCAAGTAAGTGCAGCTATCACACACTTTAATTGTTATATTGTCTCTGAATGCTGTGGGTGTGTGACATTATTTTCTGTTGTTGCACACACACACTGCACAGCTGCAAGGGCCATGCTTAATTGGCTGTCGGCCTGCAGGTGTGTCAGGTGCGAAGTTCAGTTCATTTAACTTTAAATATGGTTTAATAGCAAGTCCTTAATTTCCTGACATACCAGGAGTTAGACGGTGCCTGGCATCAAGTTTCCAGTGCAGGACTATAAAGGTGTATGAGACATGAACTTCTTTGATTACAGGTGCAGCAGCACAGGTGTTTACAGTAGGAGAAACGACCATTCATTGCAGCTGCTGAACAAATAAATTCCCATTCCTAGCTGACAGCCTGGCAGTCTGGGTTTGAGACACAACGGACATGTGGTCGAATCATCTGGCTGCACATCTGAAATGTCTGCAGACAGGATTTTCCCTCTCCTAATCCCCCTGTTTGACAGCACCCACACCTGCATACAGCTAGACTGGCACGCCGGTCAAACTGTGCAAGAGGTTGGCGTGGCTTTTTTAACACAACAGTGAAATTGCCACAGTATGCTTGTATTGTTGTGTGGTCGGAGACAGCGTCCCAGCTCCTGCTGTAAGTGAGGCGGGAATGCTGACAAACCCATCACAGTCCTGGGCTACCAGTCAGTCCCCTCCCCCCTGCAAGCTTCGCTCACTGGAGGGTCCATTAAATTTGTTTTAGGGCAAAGAGGCACACTCTCTCTAGACCCTCAGGCCCTGCTCTATATCCCGGGACTTCCTGTTGTCTTGGTTACTAATTGATGGTTGTCCAGGACCACTGCCTTGGAGGCCCAGTAACAGATATGAGGAGCCACTGGGGAGAGTCATTGTGGAAAAAGTGCATACTGTCTTTAAGTGTATGGTTTAATTTGAAAATACGAATCAACTGGAGTGGTAAATACAGGGAAGGTATGTTTCTCCATTTTGATTTTCTTTGCTTGATCTTTAGCGTGATTCAGACAATATTCACATCTTTTCGTAGTTTGTTTTATTCACCGTCGTTGCCAGATGAGCAGAGTTTTCCACTCTTAGAGCTGCAGCGATCAGTCAATTGAAGTGATTAGTCCATCGAAAGAAAAGCAGCCGCCAACTAATTTGATAATTTATTAATAGTTCGAGTCATTTTTCAAGCAAAATGTCAAACATTAACTTCTTAAATGTGAGAATTTGCTGCCTTTTGTTCACATTTATGATGGTAAATGAAGAGTCTTTGGGTTCTAGACTGGGCTGCAACTAGGCTAACGATTATTTTCATTGTCGACTAATCTGCCGATTATTTCTCCGATCAGTCGACTAATCATTTTGTCGAAAAATGTGTTTCTCCCAAACCCCAACATGATGTTGTCTTGTTTCGTACTCATGCCAAAGGGTTTTAGGTCACCGTAATGGGAGAGTGTGTAAAGCTGTCAAAATCTGAACGTAAGAATATTTTGGATACTTTTATGGTACTTTTCTATGAAAAATGACTCAAACCGATTAGTTGACTACTATAATAGTCACCAATTATTTTACTAGTTGATTAGTCGACTAATCGTTGCAGCCATATTCTGGACTGTTGGCTGGACAGAAGAAGAAACTTGGAAGATGTCATTTTTGGATGATTTTTAGACTAAATGATCCTTAGTTGCTTCCAAATGTCTTTTTGGAAATCACCAGCCTACATGGAATCACCTGTATGTCCTGTGTGTAGTGCCACATTCATGGAGGTAATACATCCAGGCTTCATTTTATCAGTTTGGCTGTAAACAAACACTGAGACATACTGTAAATACTGCCTCAGGGTTTTGAGCAGTCGGTACGGTTATGCAGTCCGGACAGGCCAGTAGAATAGTCAAACATGAACAGCATGAACAATAGTTTGGAGCATATTGTAAGCCTTAGTAAAGACAAGAGATGCCACATTGATGTCACAGGAAAGACCAGTAAATCTCCTCTTATCCTGCCAGTTCTTTAGCGAAACTGCAGTTGATGGATCAAGTGTGTTGAGTCCTGGTGTCTTGGGATGTGTTGCAGGAGGAAGAGGGGATCATTTTTCCTCAGCCCCGAGGTGGGAGGGGAAGGGAGGCTGAGGGAGATCAATGGAGACAAGTGGAGTTGGGAATGGGATGGCCCTGAGGCTAGGGATATAAATAATGCCAGCAGACATTGACTGCAGCACTCTGCCATCTCCCACTTTGTTTTTAACCTCGTGTTTTACTGTTAGCGCTACTGTAGGTAGTGGACAGCGTGGCAGGCAGCTGAAACCTGAGGATGTTAATTAATTGAAGTTTGGAAATGCTTTGTAGCCACAGGAAGCAGTCAGAAAAAATCCAATTCCATGTTATCTTTTTTGGGTGGAGAGTTTTCCTGCTCCTGTATTTTAGCCTAAGTATGTTCTTTTTTAACAGAGGCCAGGCCATTTGGGTGTTTAAGGGGACAGCAAGATTTATCTCCACACAAAATGATGTGTTTGCCATAATGGAGTGACAGTACTGTGTCAATGAGACCTCCTCCAGAGTTTTTTTTCCATGTCATCCACCTTAAACGAACTTTTTCGACTGACTGAATCTGTTAGTTTAGAAATATTGTACCACGAGCGAAAAAACAAACAAACACCGTAATGTGTCATCAGCGGTGTCTGATCAATAGGGCTGGGTATTGTGTAAAAAAATTACAAAACCCGTACCAATACAAATCCCCCTAAAGTTATACAGATACCAATAGAGTACTCCATTCGACACCCTATTCATTCAAGACCCATCATGTGATTGGAAGCTTTGCATTGTGTAAAATGTCACCTGATGCGACATGCGTGCAGTAGAGCCGAAGTTTTGAATGTTCTGGTGGCATCTCAACTGATTAAATTGAAGAATGCTCAAGGAAATGCAGGTATCGGGGGGGTTAAATTAACGGCTAATAAGTTTGTTGTTATTAGGTACCTCCTGCTATATAATGCAAGAGTTGTCATGGTGATTTGTCCCACATTACTGGATGGTCTTGTTGCTGTTGTGTATTCGCGTGTCTCTTGCTCACCTCTGACCTCGGCTCCTTTCAAACTTGTACATAAACCCTATTATCCAGTCCGTCCCTCCTTCAGACTTCTATTGTTGCTCAGAGAAGTCGTCTATTATTGTCCCTGATCGGCTTGTGTCGGAGAGGAGCAGCCTGGCTGGGTGGGATTGAGAGCACTGGGGAGGCCATCACTGCTCAGTAATCATCTCCTTTGAACTCGGATTTTAAAGGGAGCCATGTTTAGGGTGATTTCAACTGAAAGACGGTCAGTAATTTAATTTGGAGAAAGCTTTTTTGTATGAAGTATGTAGGTGTTTTGTTTTTGAATACATTTTCCTGTTATTGTCTTCATGATTAGTTTGTTCAGAAAGTAACCTGCCTCTGTGAAAGTATGGAACTTTGAGTTTAGTTTGTTTTTTAGGCACTGTGTGAATGCACACAAAATGCGCTCCTTGTCTACTGAGATCGTCTCCTTTCTGTCATCTCATTATTTTCAACAGAAAGATGTGCTTTTGCATTGCAGACAGCACCGAGGGCTTACCGAGGTTTCAGGACTGAGAGCCTCAGAACAAAAAGTCAAGAATATTTGAACTTTCAGCAAGTCGGACCCCTGATTCATCAGGGCTTAGAGTTGCATGGCAACAGCACAAACTGCATATGACTGTGTAGCATGGCTATAAAGAGACACATGGACGCTCTGATTTTACAGCTCATGCATACAAATGTCCATCCAACTCCTGTGTGGTTATACTAGCCGTGTTTCAATAGAGGAAGATCAAACAGGTCAGGTGTCAATTCAACTTCTGACTGGATTAACCCTGGTGAAAGATGACACGAGCTATTGACCAGGCGTGGGCAGCGCAGGCCCGACTCATTATATGCTCATTGTTTGTAGTTTACATAGTAAGTTTGTGATGCTGATGTGATGTGAACATAATGTACTAACCACAGGCCTGTTTTTGAGATTCCAGCTCTCGTTGAAGTGTTGGCAAAGCGCTGAAGCAATTTAATCCATTTCTGTCTGTAATGATTCAGTTTGAATAGGACTTAGGTTGTTGAGAAGCACTATTGGAGTCACAGTGCTCTTTATTTCAGCCCTGGGGTGCTCATTAGAGCCAAGGATATTGGGATGTGCGACTCACTCGAAACCAATGGAGTGATCAGCCCTTTGGCTTATTCAGAGTTGGATAATTAAATTGCTTGGACGACATTTAAATCTTAAATTTTCATTGATTGTTTGATAGTTTTTAGTGGTTTAATGAAAGTTTCTCCTCAAATGATGAAACCCTGAGCATACAGATTTTTCACAAAATGCTGCTCTGCAGGAAGGCAGAATTGTTCGGCTACTAGCAGCATTTGCTTCCACTTGTCTTACAAGAGACCTTTTTTGTGTTTGTGTTTGACTCCGATTTTCTATTGCTCTGAGTATTTCAGACCGTTTTTTCTACTCTGGCTACAGTATGACATCATTGTGTGCTGGATTTCTTAACATGCTCCAGACACACTACATGAAGCTATATGCTAACATCAGGGAAACATGTAACGTTGCTTGCTGATGTTGAAAATATCTCCCAAATTTCGTATCACATTCCAGTTGTGTTTAGAGCGTTTGTTGGTGATTTTCCACTGTAAAAAGTGTCGCTATTCTCCTTTACAGTTATTCTCTGGTAGCATTGATGGAGCAGACCAGGCCCCCAGGAAGTGCGACGGTCTTTGAGGCCAATTTTTCATAGTGACCTTCAGTGGAGTTACAACTACCAAGTCCGTCACATGATGCCATTGGGCCCAAAAAGACTTTTTCCCAAAGACTTACATTGTGACATTCAATCTATTCATTGATGCACGATTAAATGATTTTATCCCCATTCAAGTTAGCAGAGTGTGAAACCAGAAGTAGCCAACTTGGCTAGTGAGAGTCTCATGTGCACTTGCTCTACGGGCCCAATTATGCAGACATCTGATCATCCGGGCAATTTTATACGTTTTTGGCTTCATGCGCCACTGAGCAAATTTAATATGATTGAATTGGGTCCCCTCTCCAACGCTGTTTTCTCTTCTCTTTATACATTCATGGTGCAGACATCAAGATATGGAAAATCCTGAAAACTCTGACCAATAAGAGCAGACTGGGTGTTTTTGAGAGGGGGGCTTACAGATGTTCCAGTGCAGACAGTATGAGGAAAATAGTGTTTTTTTTCCCCGTCAAAGCATATAAAGAAAAAACTAGAATATACTGTGTGATGTTTTTGGTGGTTGGCTGAGTGTGAAGCGGTCAGGATGTGAGTCAGCACCTCCGAATCTGAGGCTAGGGTTGGGAGAGAGGTACCACCTGGAGCGAGGGAGTTCAAGTATCTCGGGGTCTTGTTCACAAGTGAGGGTGGGTTGTAGAGCTGCTGCTCTTTTGTATCGAAAGGGGTCAGTTAAGGTGGTTCGGGCATCTGATCAGCATGCTACCTGGGCGCCTCCCATTGGAGGTGTTCGCAACACGTCCCACTGGTAGGAGGCCTCATCTGACCTGGTGTGATCTCATTTTGAGATGGCATTGTAAAGAGTACAACTCCACTTCCATTGTATATTTTTGGGCTGCAAATATTATTTTTACTGATGTGTTTTTTTTATTATCAATCATTAAATCCTGAAGTCTATGAAATTTTGTCCATCGGCCATCATAATTTCCCAGAATTCAAGGTCACAACATCTCCAAATTCCATTTGTTGTCCAACCAACAGTCCAAAACTAAAAGATAGTAAATTTACAGCTCAAAAATGGAGGCAAGTAGCATTTGCTCACATTATAGAATCCAGGACTGGGCAATATTTTGGCATTTCTTGCTCCATTTCACCTTTATTGATCACGTAATTGTTGCACCTGTTACCTCTTTATTAGGTACACCTGTATGCAGCGAAAGGCAGTAAATACTGTCTTTTGAAGCAATATTATGTTAAGTATTTGTTGACATTGAGCCAGATATGTGTTGATTCATCTCTGTAGTGATTTCTGAGGCCAGAGTTGCTGTTTGTGCTTTCCTGAAAGCGTCTCTCTCGTATTCTGCTCTCTCTCATTTATGTAAATGGGTCAGAGAGATTGTCGTTTAGCTAGGAAACTCAGGGTTCAAGCCCCCAGCTTGGCAAGCATCCACTGAGCTGGAGTGTCCTGAAGCAACCCACTGAATTCCTGCTGGGATCAATAAAGTATCACATCATTGACTGTGTCATCCTCCCATCTGTTTTGTAGAGGAAGATATCAAGAGAGAGTAATGTTTGGGTTATTAATAAGTAATGTTGTCAAGTATTTTCAGGTTTGACTTGAATAGTGAAATATATTTAATGTAATACATGTGCCAGGTGCATAGAAGTGTAATTGTTTTCTCACACTAGGACAGTTATTGTCTTTCTTCTGAACTTCCTGTTCATGTACAGTATGTGCTCCTTTTAGCCGCCCACACACAGCAGATCAATAGTTGTGAATGGATGGTGTAAAGTTGGAGCTTTCTTTCAGACTACAAGGCCAGACTCTGCAGGATGGTTTAAACAAACCTGGATTCTCTTCTTCTTTTTTTATGTAGAGGAAAGGTTTTTCTGCCAAAGCTTGAGAACCTCCTGAGGGTATCTTTGCTCTAAATTTCAATTTGCAACCGGAATACTAATTTCCCCGCTAATATTCAAAGGGATCTCTAATTTGCATAAGGAAGCACTCTGGATTATTGTTGCTTAGACGTTCACAGGCTGCAGTTGAACAACACTGAACTTTGTTGAACTTGGGAAATTAACAGCTTTGCACTTGAGCTCAGTTTGGGCAGTAGGGCAAACAGCACTTATTTGAGCAGCCCTCAAATAGTTTGTTTTTCCCCCCTCTCTCTTTTCAAGCACATGCCTTTGTGCAGATTCATGAATAGGCAATTGTCGGCTGTGTGTCCATGGACATCACCCCGAACTCGGCTGTTTTTTAAAGCAAAGTTTGACTTTTTTTACCGATTGAACAGCCACAAAATACCTATTTGTATGTTCGTAGTGTGTTAATTACAGTGGTGTTGCATGCTTGTGGTGGGGCTTGCTGAATCCAAAGGGTTATTTGTAGGAAAAAAAGTATTTAAAATGATGGTGTGCCACAGTGTGCACAATGACACACCAGATAAGATGCAATTTGCCTGCTTGGGATTAGAAACCTGGGAGCAGCACCGATAGTTTTCCTACCTGAGCAACTCAAATTATGTTCTTGTATCTCACAGCTGTGCAGACGTTCTCCCCTTAAATTTTTAGGACAGGCTAACTGAGTGAATTATGCTAGCTGCTGGCCTCAGCTAAAGAGCAAAATGCTGCTTTAAGCAAATATGGTTGCTCTCAGGAGAGCCGTACTGGTGATGTTGAGTCTGCAGCTACAGATGTGTCCTGTCCCTGTTTAGTAGGAGAAAAAAAGACAAGAGACCTGAGAGGAAATTTGGCGTATGGCCAGCGTGGATGTTAAAAATGCACCTAATATTCTGTGATTTACATAGAGCAGAGTGGAAATGAGTCCTGCCCAGGAGCAGTCTGTAAAGATTGCCACTTTGGGCTAATGTTTGATGACTGCCGCTGTCGGATGTGAGCCATGTGTGGGCGTTTTGTGTGAGCCCACTCAGCACAGCTGCGGTGATGTCAGTACGGCATGTGGCCCCTTGCTTCCTCACGCTCAGACACACTCTCCCTCTCCCTTACACTTACTTGCTCTCTCATAATGTCTCTGTCATAGCTACTGTACATGGCTGAATGGTCATTTAATTTTTTTTTTTTAATTCCAGATGATGAGATGAATCGCATTCTGATTTATTAAATTAAATATCGGCCCCAGCCCCCTTTCACTTGCAGCGCACAACTGTTGTAGAAACAGCCCATTCGGGAATTGATTCTCCATGCAGCTCCCGTAAATTGACAGCCAAGATTACAAATGGGGTTGATGCATGAAATCTGGCAGGTTCGCCCAACCCCACCTCATTGCTTAATGGTGATAATGAGTTTTATTGACACACATTAGATCAGTGCCAAGATGGCCTTAGCCTAACTGCATCATTTGTATCCCTGTGACTGCAGCCTCTGACTGAAACCAACCCCAAAGCTTCGGTATTTGACAACAATCAACAAAATTAACTCCCCCAGACATTCACTAGTCATTCACTAGACTAGACGAAGCTGGATTGGGAGCATCAGATGCTCCATCATGCACTCAAGAATCACCCCACACCTCTCATGCCCTCTTTCTAATGGGAAACGCAGCTGCTCCAGCACATCAACCAGGAGGGCAAAGGTCAGCTGGGCTGTCAGGTCACCAGCAGGATTCCTGTGAACTCTGAGGCTGAGAGCGTTGTGTTTTATGGTGTTCTCGGCCTGGAGCTTGCACATACTGCCGGGGTTTGTTTGTATGGGTTAATCATTACAGCAGATGTGAGGGACAAATGTGAGAACAAATCAGCTGCAGCCGTCACACTCAAAACACACACACTTAAAGTGAATAGTTTTTACTGTTTGTTTGACGCTAACATTGTCGGGCAAGTTTATTTGATAGCTCAGTCAAACCGAGCGTTAATGGTCGACACTTTGCTTTAGCAAAACGGGTGTTATTGTGTATTTATGTGTCCCCAGTAGCAGTGGTTCCGCCTCTGAGGATTGTAGACTTGGGAGATGTAGAGACAGCTGTAACATGGCAGGGGTGTGTGTTTGTGTGTGTGTGTGTGATTCTCAGTGGGCTAGGAGACACAAAATGTGCAAATTCCAAGGCTTTCAGTGTGTGTTCCCGCCACTTTGTTGCTGATTTAATCTCATGCTTGGTGCTTACGCATAATGACGAAGAATTATCATATACACCTGTGAGACTAATGAATTACAAGGCATTATAGCTTCTGCATGGGCTTGACCTGTGTGTGTATGTGAGAAGTACCTCTTAGTGTGGCCTGGCCTGTGTGTAGATACTGATTGAAGGTCCAGGGTTGTATACAATAAACTTTTCTGGGGTGGTCCACCCAACAACATTTATTCTCTTGGCATTGCCCTCTGCTGGTTGCCTTTACCCTATCCACAACAAGTACTTGAAACAGCATTTCTGGCACTTTGCCTCAGTTTATACCACAAAGAAATAAAATAATTAAAAGTCGTGAATCATTTTTAATACTTTAAAGAAATAATTAACTCGTTACTAAGAGCAGTCATCCATCTTAAAGGTGCAATGTGTATGAATTTTTCTTGAAAACCTCAAAAAAAGAAGTCACATAATCAACAGACTGGGAAGAAGTAACAGTTTTGACATAATCAGTATGTTTACATGCACGCAGTAGTCAGACTTCTCGTCTTGTCTGAGTATACAGAAGAGAAAATTGAATTCCTGACCAAGTACGTCTGATTCTGCCTCGATAGGCGGCGCTGTGTCCTTTTTAATATAGTGCAAATTGAGCTAGTTCCAGTTGACCCGAAGAGAAAGCGAACAACAAATGACGATGGCAGAGATGGATGTCGCTGTGGCTCTGTATGTTTCATACGCTTTAGGTGTTAATTATATTACAAATGCGGTCTACCATGACTAGTTTCCTCGTCTGTCTAGTCCAGATGTGCGTCTTCGGCTTCTTGGTCGCCATGGTGTTTGTTTGTTTGTTTGTTTTTCCGGGAGTTACTGCACTGCTACTACATCATGTCCTTCTTCGAAGTGAAAGCCCGCAAAAGAAAATGCTGCATGCTGCAATAGTTTGATTTTCCATCGAATTATCTCAGTGTTAGTCGAGCTACGGATAGTCCAATTTCAGTCGGACTAAGCTGTTTACATGCATTTAAAAGTCCGGTTTCAGTCGGACGAGGCCAATAATTCGATTTTCTCAAGCTGCATGTCAACGCACTGTATGTCAAAGACGTCTATCTGTTGTGTTGCAGAGATACCTACTAAAATTAGGATGCTAGCCCTGACCCGTACTGTCTTGTAATACCACCTGTACCTCGAGAGGTGATAGTGAGTCATTGTAGTGTCCAGTCTGCCCTCCCGACGTAAAGTGCAGCAATCTCTTTATGTCCTCGACTTCCTCTTCTGTAACTGACAATCCAACAATCTGAGGTCTAAAATCAATGACGTTAATGTGGTTAGTAATGTGGTGAGAGAGTAGAGTATTCTTTCCCTGCGATTAGTTAGTCGTTGGCTTGGAGGTGATATGCTGCCCCCATTAGTTTGGAGCATGTGGCCATGTATTACACATTGTACCTTTTTAAATATCATGATCCGATCCGAAATCCTATCACATAATGTGTGGTGTGTGTGACATATGAGCCAAAGCCTGTTTATAAGCATGTTTGTTTTATGGGATTTAACCACATTAATTATGGATGGGGTTTTAATATAGTAAAACCTGTGTTTGTTCAGGGAATTGCCCCATTGAAATCAATATGTCGATGCAAGCTTTCCTGTGCTGCAGAGCTGATTTTCTTATTAAAAAAACACAACAGAAAAATGCAACCATACAAAATCTGCCACCCCATTTGTCCAGAAATAAACCCTGCTGGGTAGCTCTCCGTGCTCAGGTCTCTATAATAAAGCTTTTATTTTAGCTTTTACAGCTGTGCTGCACACCACTGCTCTATAATTCCCACTGGCACGAGCACGGCTATGATGCCTAGCTAACCGCTCACTGTAAATCCAGAATATTTTCAGAGATGTGTGCCCATTGCACCAGGCTGCTGTGTGTGGTCGTGAGCATGTGATTATGTGTACATGTGTTTCTGCAAAGTGATAATTTATCCAGTGTTTGAATGTGAGAAATCACATCAGAACATAGGTTGATGTCTGTGTGATTTGTATGAACCTGTCACTAACTCAGCGTGTGTGTGTTTGTGTTGCAGGGGTCCCTTCAGCGTGGTGAGGCGCTGCATCAACAGGGACACGGGCCAGCAGTTTGCTGTAAAGATCGTGGATGTGGCCAGCTTCACCTCCAGCCCTGGCCTCAGCACAGAGGGTGAGGAACACCGCAGCCTTGGGCTGTGGCTGCAGTGACATCTTTTGTTGTCATGCACTCGGAGCAGCAGATGGGTGGGGCTAGAATCAGGTCGAGAGAGGATAGTTGTCAATCACAGAGACTTAATCTTTCTTTGAGAACTCCAGCTAACTTATGAATTGCTTTCTGTGCTCCAATGCAACCCCCCACCCGCCTTATTCTCCTCGTGGGTTACAACAAATGTTGGTAATTATCTGCAAGTACTGTTTGGATCAGATATCAAACACCAGGGCACAAACAGACTTTATAAACACAAATAAATGAGGCATAATGTCACACATGCTGCACCCAGATGAATAATGTGTTGCATATTTTGTGTGCTTGTGTGTGTATGTGTTGGTTAGGTTGTGGTGGTGAGTATGTGTGAGATATTGAAGCCTGCCATGTCTCGCCATGTGGTTTGATGCTTTGTCATAGTGTGTCTAAAAGAGAGAGAGAGAGAGAGAGAGAGAGATGGAGACAAAGATCATAGGTGTGTGTGTGTGTGCGGATTGGTGCTAATGTTGGCGCTCACCATGTGCCATCTGTGATACCCCAGTCAGAGATTAGCCTGGTAGCCAATAACAGCAAGACAAGGAAATGACCCAGAGGAGGAGAAACGCTAGAAGTGGAGATTTACACCAGTGTATGCTTCCTAGATAATTTGGACTGTAGTGTGTTTTTCGTTATCCTGAGACTATTTGAAAATTATAAATCATCTACTAGATGATTTTACAAGAGTATTTGTTACCTTGGAAAACAGGGAATCGTGCTGTCGGTCTCCCTGTGTCACTTCTAGCACGCTTCACCCTGTGGTCAGCTGCACCAAACATGACAAACAATCCAGCTTGCCCACAGTATTCGTGATGACAAGAATGTCCAGAAGGATGTGGAGGTTTTCAAATAGATAATAGCTAGTACTTCTGATTGTTAAGGACGCATTCCTGACACGGGAATTGATTCAAAGAATGACAACAATACGTACTGTGCGTTTGTCAGACTGTGAGAAGCTCATGTCACTTCTCACATGTCAGGATTTGATGTTCTAGTCTTCATGTTGATGTAAAAATGTGTTTTTGGGCTCTTAATTGGAATTTAAAGGCTTAAAGGGCAATTTGCACTCATGATTTATGCTATTTCACTTACAACAATTCATTGATTCATTAAAAAAATGTATGAATACATATCAGTTCTAAATGTTGGTAATGGTTTCAATATTTGTTTTCTGCAGTATCAATACGCCTGGACCAGCTGGGCTGTCTGGCGCTCTCTTATTGTTTATGTTTACTAGTCTTTCTGCTGTTGTCTGTCACTAGCCAAGAAAAGAAGAATCATTGTCATATATTAGCCTTGTTATATTTATATTCTGCATTTTTTTAAAGGTATACTGTGCAGGATTGCCAGTTTATGTTTATTAACGTACTCACCAGTGAAAGTGAAAGTACAAGAGAACTACAGATTCACTCTCGTTTGGCGTTTTGCCTTGTTATAGTTAGGTTTTATTTCTGGCGATTTGTCTCTTGGATACCTGCTGCTCATAGTCTGGCACCTGGTTGCTACCTTGCACTCAATGCACTTTTTACACAGCTGTCACATTCACACATTCATACACTGGTGGCCAAGGCTACCATACAAGGTACCACCTGCCACTCAGTTTTTAACACTCACACATCCATGGAAGCATCATTGGTAGCAATTTGGGGTTCAGTATCTTGCTCAAGGATACTTTGACATGCAGACTGGATGAACCAGGGATCAAACCGCTGATCTTCCGATTGGTGGACGACCCACTCTCCCAGCTCTCCTCTCACACCCTCTCACAGCGACAGATAAAGGCACCTCACTTGAGCTGTGTGGGGGTACACTCCCATAAATGTCCTGAGCACAGAAAATATTTAAAAAAAAGAGAAAATACAGAGTCTCTGCAGAAAAACACACAATCACACACCTCTGGTGGGTCATTGAATGATTGAGAGGGATTACTTCTGCTCTGCTCTGACAGAGAGTACATGATATTGGTTTTCTGAGTTTGGAAAATGACCGTTGTACATTTTTACCCCTGTTAAAGGGGGTACCACAAGGTTCAATATTGGGTCCTCTCCTCTTCATTGTAATGCCCATCTGTACACGGATGATACATACTAAATGGTCACAGTATTGAGAGGGTATCACATTATAAATATCTTGGTTGGATCAAAAAGTCACTTTTAAATTTCACATAGACACACTTGTTATGACAAAAAAATTTTTTAAAAATTGTACAGAAACATCGTGAGTTTTCCCGTGTTCAGTCGGAAGTGGATAATTGAGGCAGTCTTCATGTCTGTCCTGGAACATGGTGACATCATCTACAGACACGCCTCTCCCTTCACTCTTCAACCCCTTGATTCAGTTTATCACTCAAAATTAACCTCATCATTTCTGGAATCAGAGTGAAATTTTATGACTGAACCACTGGACATTGCTAATTACTTCAATAATTATTTTAATTGCAGAGTAAATAAACTGAGGAATGAGATGGACCAGACCGACAATAAGCAATCATATGACTTGATAAAAGATAAAATTATGAATGACAAAAATTGTAGGTTCAAAGTTACTGAGTTATGTGGAAAAGTTGTTATCTGGATGTAAAGACAAACCATCTGGGGTAGATAATTTAGATGGGAAATTATTGAAAACAGTAGCACAGTTGATTGCCTCTCCAATTTGCCATGTGTTTCAGTTGAGTTTATAAAAATGTGTGTATCCACAAGCTTGGAAAACTGGTGAAATTACTCCATTATCCAAGACTCTAAGTGTGCCATTTTCTGGCCCTAATAGCCATTCAATTAGTCTGTTACCTGCTGTGAGTAAAATCATGGAAATACAATGCTATGTTTTAAGTTAATGATTTGAATGCAGATTTCCAACGCATGTATAAAAAATGACACTCCATGGAAACTGCCCTAATGCAAATGGTCGATGATTGGCTTAATGAAATTGATCATAACAATTTAGTAGGTGCCATATTATTGGATTTCAGTGGAGCTTTTGACATCATAGATCACAGTTTGTTATTAGCAAAACTGAAATGTTATGGTTTTAGCCTGACTGCAGTATTATGGTTGAAAACCTATTTGACCAACAGGAAACAGACTGTTTTCTATAATGGAAGTTTCTCTGATGCAAAACCAAATAGCTGTGGAGTTCCTCAAGGAGGCTGTCTAGGTCCATTGCTATATGCCATTTTCACCAATAATTTACCATCAATCTTACAAAAAGCAAATGTATGATTCAACTGTATACTGGGCAGAATCCACTATTGATGCACTTCAAAGTGTTTTAGGTAAAGAACTGCAGTTGGTACTTAAATGGGTAGTTTAACGTGTTTAAAACCAAAAGCATTGTATTTGGGACAAGTCATCAATTCAGGACAGACCCTAAATTATATGTAAAAGAAGTTGCAGTTGAACAAGTTCTTGAGACCAAACTTTTAGGTGTAACATTAGATAATAAATTATCTTGGTCAATGCATATTGATAAATAGATTAGTAAGATGGGGAAAGGTCTTTCAGTTATATCACAGGACAGATCATCTGGACTACTGCTCTGTGGTATGGTCCAGTACTTCCAAGACCCAAATTTAAAAAATTGCAAATTGCTCAGAATATAACAGCACACTGTTAGTCAGATGTTCATACAGAACAGAACTGTTTATCATGGCTAAAGGTAGAAGACAGATTTACTGCTTCTTTGTTCAACTCAATCAGAAATATTTTAATAACCAAATTGCCAAGAGCTCTGCCTGCGCTCAGATGTACATAGCTACCATACTCGGCATGCTGCTGGGGGTAGATTTATACTACTCAAAGTTAAAACTAGTATGAAGAACACTGTAATGTACAGAGCTGTGGTGACATGGAACTCTCTGCCTGAGCATATCGTTCAGACCTGAGATTTTTGAAGTGCTTGGAGGCTTTTCTGTAAGTCCACTTTGATTGCCTTGTGCAATAATCTAAGTATGAGTCATTTGTGCTTTATACCTCTGCACGAGTATTTTGTTTTTGATTTTTCAAAGATTAGAGCCAGGTCCTGTCTTGTGTTGTATCGTGTTTTGTTGTTGTTGTGGTTGGTGCTGTTGTGGTGGTGGGATGTCTTTAGTGATTATGTACTGTCATGTATAAAGTATTGTGTTTGGTGTGGACTCCAGGAGGAATAGCTGTTGTTTCGGCTGCAGCTAATGGGGACCCTAATAAATGAAATGAAATTGCATCCCATATGAAAAGGTCGGGTGGACATCTTTAACATTTTACAGACATTGGATTCTATTCATCTACAGAGCCCTAAATGGAAACGTACCGTCATACATCTCCTCATTAAACTGGAGCAATTGTCATTATTCCACTCGTTGAAGTGATTGGCTGACACTCAAAGTCCCCCGTGCAAATACTGAGCTTGGGAATTAATGTATGTGGTGTCTACATGTGTTTATGTGTATATGTAAATGCATGTGTATATGTATTTGCTCTTGCTTTGTTTTGTCATCCTATTTATTCTGTTCTAACTGTACTCTCGACATCATTGTAAATGAAGGCGGTCCCTCAATGATTTCTCGAGATTGAATAAAGGTTGAGTTAAACTTTGTTTGGTTTGGTTTTTTAGAAAAATCCTGCAATTTTTCCTCATGGGATCAAATATATTGATATTTTTCAAGGTATTACATTAAAGTTATTGCAGTATCATGTCAACTCAACATTTATAACAATTGTAACACAAAGACAAGTCATAAGTTGCAGCCCACTCACATATGAAAACAATATAAGAATATAAAGTGTGTGTATTTCCTCACACTGAAAGTTTCACTTAAAGTTAGAAGAAATTACCTTTTTGACACCCACATTCCTGACATTTAAAAAAAGTCGCAAGAGCAGAAAAAAGCACGGGGACACTCAGAGTAGCAGGGCAGAGAGCTGGAGCGCAGCCAGGTTCGGAGAGTGGTTTCCTGGGACCACATACCTTAGCTTATTAAGAAAGAATCTGTGTCAGCATAAATGTGACTGAAATGGAAAAGAGACAGAACCGCTACAAGCTGAGCAACAAACATTCATGGTTATGTGTGAATATATCTCTGTGTGTGTGTGTGCATGTGAGGGAGTTGGACGAACAAATGATTAATGGTGTAATTAAGAGTTTGTGAGTATTGAACAAAAGCAGAATGAGTCAGTGTCTGGATTTGTAGAATTTAATAAAGACGAATACAGAGAGTGAACTAGTGAACACTCTCCATCAACTGCAGAGCTTCATGGGTACTGAAAAATACAATAGTGCAATTTGCAGTGTTATTAGTTGGATGTGTATTGCGCATTTAGGTAATGAACATTTTGGGAATGTAATTCATCAGCAGGCCAGACAAACTAACACCACACTAGTGCATGACCAAGCATTTTGTGAGGTGTGCGTCAGGTGAAAATGGAAAGACCTTTTCCTGAAAACTATCACACGAGAAAGTGAGTGAAATAATTTAACATTGCATCACAAATCGGAGTCTAGCCCGGACCTTGCATGTAAGAATTGATTTGGAATAGGCCCAGTGAATGGCATTGCTTTCATTCAGACCGTTCCAGGCCTCTCTGGCTCCCTCGCTCTGTCTGAGTGGTTTCCTCGTTGCCGTGCGGACACTGGGCAGCATTGTTACACTCGAGAATAGATACTCGATGAGACGGGCCGAGGACGAGTGCAGAGAGGAGAGAAATAATGAAAGCAAAGGAACAGTAGAATGGGGGCTCTGTAGTGGGGACACAGCGTCATTTCTCTGTGTTGCATAATGATACTGGTCTGTCACGACACAATGAGCACACACACACGTACACACACAAAGATCAGTAGACTTGCAGATGGGGAGTGGAGTGTGTAAATGAGGTTTTTATGGAGTGAGGAGCTCAAGAACAGCACATTATGTCTGTCAGCCTCCCTCAGCAGTCTGCGTTAACTCTGTTTCACCACTCGTCTCTCCAGCTGTTAGTCATTCTCTTCAATATTGTCTGTTTCCTCCTCTTTAAAGAGAGAACGCCGTCCACTCCTGTTAGCCGTGTTCTCCCCTCAGTGTTCTTTAATGAGGCAGGCAAAGGATGAGGAATGCCGTAACTGTATTTGCAGTGTCATCTGGATGTGTCGATAATGAGAGGGCATGATGCTGATGAGTGTGAGCCAGATGTGCATTTGAATTAGCAGTGAAGATGTTATTCTGGTGGCCCTGCATCTGGTGCTACCCAACATGTAAAGGCTCACCTTGTGTGCTCAGGAGCAACAACAAATGGGATCCCTCTGTGTCAATGAAATGCTCTGTCGCTCCCTCTGGTGGTGGAGTGGAGTTGTGGCAGGTCTGTTGAGGTGTGAAAGGATGAGGGTGGCCTTTTTATCTCCTTAAATGGTCATCAAGGGACGTGAAAGGAGTAAAAAAAAGAGGCACCAACCGACCACAAATTCATCCTGGTATAGTAGCTGTCTTTCTCTCTCAGATAAACATCAGGGGGTGTTCTCACCCACCTTTGACGTAAGATAAAGATAAGGCAGCTGTGTAAACCACCAAAACCTAATTCTGCTATGACTATTTTTCACGGGTGTGGTTACTGTCGCTGTGTCGCTGTGACACTACTTTGTGCCATTTCATTGTCTTTATGAAAGCTTTTTGACCTGTTTTCATAGCTCTGCATGTCATTCTTTCGTCCTCGCCCCAGCTCAACAAGCTTTTCTGTTCCTCTTTTCTAATCACACATAGAGCTAATCTTGTGTTTTCTGCTTGTCTGCTTATTTGTGTGTGCGTGTGTGTGTGTGTGTGTGTGTTGGCTCGTGTCTCCCACTCTGTTTAGACCAGGGCTTGGCAATATAGAAAGTAATCAGATATCACAATATTTCTGACCTTTGCTGTGATATTGTTAGGTTGACTATTGGTGCTAGGCAGCTAGAAGAATCTGATAAGTTCAGAAAATGACTTTATTTTATGGTATGCAGCCTTTAAAACAAGGAAAAGACAACACTTGTGATGGTACAGTATCCAAAATCTAAGATGATATTTAGTATGATTCATTCATTCGTGTGATATGACCAAAATCTCATATCCTGATATAGGTCATTTCATATCCTGATAATGACGATATCCATCACGATATAGCATATTTTAATCCAATGAATGTGAAGTTGTGAGGGAGCACTGATAGCGAGAAAGCTGGTGAATCAGATCAATAAAACGCCCAAATGGCGAAAAATATTACGGTAAAAAGTGTAATTTGCGTCACGATATAAACGATAGAGCAAAATATGAAACGATAGACAGTTTTCTCTCGTCACACGGCCCTAATTCAGATCACGACATAAATAAAATATCGATGTATCGCCCAGCCCTAGTTTAGACTCAGAACTCAGTCACAGACAGCAGTGAAGCTCGGCTAGTCCTAAAATGAAAAATGAAAAGACAGTAGACGGCTTGCTGGGAAGAGACCTCCTCGCTTTGAAGTGCTTCACCCAGAAACACTACCTTGTAAAATACTGATGTTCATACGTGAATCAGTGTTCCGTAGTACTGAAAACTCTGTACCTAAAAGTACCGAGTTGGGTACCCGACCCTACACGTTTAGTCATGTATAAAAAAGGAAGTGGTTTGAAAGTGATGCATACACCCACAGGAAGATGCAGACATTCAACACTGGAACTGTTGGTGCTACAAACTACATAAAACCCTCGAGTGACTTAACAATAAAAGCTCTGAGAAATCAAAAGTATACATCAATTTTACTGGTGTGATGTGCAGTGGAGAAGTCGTGATTTAAAGTATGTCAGTGTGTTTCTTCAGCCAAGCAGCACCTGATAATCCAGAGCTGAGCACACTTCAGGCGACGCCAGTGAAGCTGTGAATGGGAATTAGTTTACTGACTGTCACGTATGCTGCGTTTGAGGCTTTGTATAAAACCTGAATTATTATTAGAAAGGCAGATACAGGTGCACACAACCTGTACTTGTACTGTAATTACTTTGGAGTGATGTGAATGTCTGATTTCTCTTTTCCAGATCTGAAGCGAGAGGCCAGTATCTGCCACATGCTGAAACATCCCCACATTGTGGAGCTGCTGGAGACCTACAGCTCTGATGGCATGCTCTACATGGTCTTTGAATTGTAAGTCTGTGCTGCTCACTCTCTCTCAGCCACACTGCATTATGTAACCAGACGTGCACTTCAAACCATCCTCACTTTTGATATTTCGTCTTTTATTTCTTGTCAACCAGAGCAGGAAACACCGCCACAGCTGCTGATCAGTCCCACCTACTATACCAGACACTGTTTCTGTAGAGCTGCTGAATATCCCTTTTTTTGTTTTTCAAAGGAAACAGTATATAGATGGCATGTGATGATCTTGTGTATGCAGACCAATCTATCGGCTACAGACTAAATTTACCAGCAGTTGGCAGATGGTTGCGCCTGGTTTTTTCACACCTCATCGCCAACACGTCCAGCCCCCTCACTTAAGTGGTTTCAGACGTATTAGAGGCCTCGGCGGAAACAAAATGTGTGATAAGCAAGATGTTAAAGCTCATATAGTAGACATAGATGTCATTTAGGTTTACTGAAGAGCTACGCCTGGGCAAAATATGAAGTATAAATGGTATGATTGCATATGTTTTGCTGGAGAGGAATAAATAAAGAGGTTATGTTACTATAAATTTAGTAGTACTGTACTACATTGTTAGTCTGGGGGTAGATTGAAACAAAGGTCATACTGATCCTGACTGATATTGTGCGCTTGCAGCCCTGCATCAGCGTTACACACATATAAATCCACAGGAGACGACGCAGAAGCAGGAGACAGCACTCTGCTCGTCCCTCCCAGCCTTTGTTGTAGATATAATTTTCTTAATCAACTCGCCTGGTTACTGTGTCTCGTCAGCGTGGGTTTTATGCTGCGAATATGTGTCCCGTATCCTCCTGAAAGCTTCCCCCGGGGATTGTTACTGGCTGAAAAGTGCGATCATGAAAATATAGTGCCTCTGTGTTTATGCCAGTGACAGCAGGTCGTAAAATGGCTTCCTGACGGATGTCGAGTTATGCACTCTGTTTTAAACACTATTCTGAGAGATACTAGTTTGACTATAATCGCTGGAATCCTAATTTGACTTCTCACTCTTCTCAGCATGGATGGAGCAGATCTGTGTTTCGAAATCGTGAAGAGAGCCGACGCTGGGTTTGTGTACAGCGAAGCGGTGGCCAGGTAGGACGCACAGTCTGGGAACTGTGGGGAGAGCATTTTAAATATTAATAAAGCCTGAAATAAACAATTTGCGGCTGGCCTAATTGATCTCCCCCTTGTCTGCTTCTGCTTTCTGCGCATCCAGCCACTACATGAGGCAGATTTTGGAGGCGCTTCGATACTGCCACGACAACAATGTGATCCATCGGGATGTAAAGGTGAGATCTAATGCATCTTGGCGTCTCTGCACCATCATCACAGCCAGGGAACAGCTGTAAAGTGGAAGAGCGGCACTTTCCACTGTAACACAGGCAGCCAGGTTTGCATGTTTCCCTGATGTTAGCGAAAAAACTGTTTGAAACATGGTCTTCAGAACATTAGGAAACCCGAGGTTCCTGCTGTCAGGGATTACTTCTGCTCACATTTGCGTCATTATCTGAAACTTTGGCCTCATTTAATGTGAACATAATTTAACGTGACACTGAATATTGTGACACAAAGTATGGAAACGCACCATACTTCCCCTTTAACCCTTTTCATACCACACACTCTGATGTGACTGTTTCCTGACAAAATCTGTGGGGTGATAAAGGTCAAAGGCTTTACAGTTTCCAGAAAACACCCCCATCAGCATCTGCTTTTTACATTAACTTCTAGGTATGATGTGGCTTTGTCAGTCTAACTATAGAAGCTGTTAGTTTGCACACCATCCTGCTGGGTCGAGTTTGGTCCTTTAAGAGCTCTTACAGTCAGATTAGCATCAGGATTAGCCAGGAGACGAACATTTCTAGAGCAGATGGAGCAGTCCTGAACCTGGCCCTTGATCCTCCTACTATCACTACCATTTGACAGCATAGTCCACAGACGGATCAACACTCGTGTTCAGTGTAAACTGATAGCTGTGGGTCAGACCAGGTGGTATTTACACAGTCTGAGCTATGCCTCTGTCTGAGTGTCAGGAAGGAAACATAAGTCCGTCTTTGCATCTCTTTCATTCCAAATCGACTTCATTTCATTTATTTTTTTGTGGGTTCAAAATGTCATCAGATACATTCAATCTATTATCACCGAAATACACTTCTCTCTCTCTCTCTCTCTCTCTCTCTCTCTCTCTCTCTCTCTCTCTCTCTCCCTGATGGGAAACACGCATGGCATGTATTATAAGAAAAGCTGCTGTCACAGTCATCACTGAAGTGTGTCTCCTCAGATGTTACTGTATCGTCAGTCTGTCACTCAGGCGTTAAACTGCAATTTAAACAATGATTCCCTCGCAGCACAGGTGTTTGTAAGCCAACACAGGGAGAATATCTCAGGAGTAAAAAACATATTTATTTTTCTTTCAACAAAAGAAGTAAGAATGTGTAGAAATGCGCAGTTTTGTACAGAATAAGCTCAGCAGTCCGGCCTGTTTTAGAAATCTCAGAAATTTATTTCTCGGGTGTTCAGGCTGTATTGCAGTCAGATTTGTGATCACTGTTGGCCAGTAGTTGGAAGCGTGGTCAGTCCTGTGCAGCGGAGGGTGGAGTTGATGATACAGATACTCGTTCTAGGGGTGACTGAGGGGGTGGTCAGTTCAGCGTTCAGGAAAGCCATAGGCGCAGATGGCCGTCTGAACTCTGTGGTCGAGCTGTTAGATGTTGCGTCGTTTAGGAAGAGAAGACGGTGGCCAAGTCGGTGTCCAAGTGCTTGGAGGGCGGTTTTGCGAACAGAGCCAGATAACAGAAAGTACATGACAGGATCCAGGCAGCTATTGAAGGCGGAGAATAGAAGCATCACCTCGTTGGTGCGGTCCACCAGTTGCAAGTAGTCACACGATGCCTTTTCGCGGAGCTGGGAGAGGATGTAGACGGGGCGGAAGGCGTGGTAGGGTGCGAAACAGACGGTGAACAGAAAGAGGACGAAGAAGGACTTCTTGGCAGTTCTCTGGTATCTCTGTGCATTGGGAAGGTCTGGTTTGTCCCGTGACACCCGCAGCAGCTGGGACGCAATCTTGGCATAGGAGACAACCAGCATGACAAAGACGAGCCAGAACAGCAACACAAGCACAGCGTTGAAGTAGGCTTTCCCTTTGGCTTTGCTGCTGCGCTGCTTGTATTGGAAGCACTTGCCGTTGAACTCTTTGTCCTCTGCGGTGGCGATCATGGGCACCAACGCCATCAGTGACAGACCCCACAGAGCGCCACATGCCACCCAGCTCCACGGCCGGCTGCGTCCCCACAGAATCATCGTCATGCCTCTCCGTGCCTTGCCTTTCCCCTTCAACCGCAGGTATCTGTCCAGGCTGATGAGCCCCAGTAAAGTAATACTGATGTACATGTTCATGTAAAACAGATTCCCCACAACTTTGCATGCCACAGATCCCAGTTCCCACTTGTTTCCCTTAACATGGTAGAACACTCTGAAGGGCAGGCACGCCAGCAGGACCAGATCAGCCACGGCACAGTTGATGAGGAACACCCGTACTGAGTTGCGGCTTGAATGCAGGAAGAGGAAGACCCACAGGGCGAAGAGGTTCCCCACGAGCCCAAAGAGGAAAAACAGGGAGTAAAGGACTGCCAGGGGCAGACGGAGGGCGGTGTCATCAAACGAACATCCAGTCTGGTTTAGGGAAGAGTTGGAGGAAGGGGACAAGGAAGGGGGAATAGAGGTGGCAGAGAAGAAGGATGACATAGAAGTCGATACAGGAGGAGGGGAGTTCGACGATGCAGAGGCTGAAAGAGTAAAGGGGAAGGAAGAGGCCGAGGAGAAGAGGGTCATTGTGGCTGAGGAGAAAGAAGAGACAAAAAAAAATATCAGTTCATTGTGTGTCACAGAACAAATACGGAAATTTTAAACAGCTCGAGGTAAATGGCAAGAAAAAGGTTGCATGCCCACACTGTGAAACTGCAGTTGCGTATTTTATGAGTAATGCACAGACAGGTGAGTAATTTGTGGGTTGTAGTTTTAAAGGTCACACATGTAATACTCAGTGTGAAATGTAAATTATAGTAATTAATGTAATGCCATGAAAAAGGTACAACACCCTACAAAAGAGGAGCTCCACATGCAGGGTATTGGATGTTCTGGAAAACATGCAACAGTTCGGTTTTCTGTGGGAGTCATGACTAATTTAAGTTTCATGCCCATTTAACCCATAAATTCCAGTCCAAGCTGAGGAGTTGCTGCACATGTATGAACACTCATGCTAAGTCACTGTCTGACAGCCACACACAGATGTTGGGATTAAAGCAGAACACTCACCGTCAGTATTCCTTGCGTAGCGATTTCAGCACAGCTGCAATTTAGATGTGTGGGAAAGTGCACGGAGGTGCCGGAGTCGAGCAGTCCAGTGTGTTTCTCTCCTCCATCAAAGTGTAACCAGTTTAAAAAGTTACATATATGATAAGATATTATGCAACGCCAGTCCTTGTCCTTAACACTTTTCTTTGGCTATCTTCACCTTTTCTTCAGTCTCTGAATGAGTCATAAATCCTGCACACACTTTTTTTTTTCACATCTTTTTGATAGTCTGCTCCTCCCCGACCTCCTCTCAGCTCTCTGTTCTCAGCTCGCCTTCAGTCCTGGTCGTTGTCCTCTCCTTCTTTATTAAAAAGCCTCTTCACTCTCTCCCCCCTCTTGCTCTCACAGATCTCACTGTTCAGTCTGCCGGTCCTCTTGTCTCTGCCTCTTGTTCTCACTCCCCCTCCCTCTCACTGTGTGTCTTGCACCGCCTCAGTCAACATCCTCCACGCCCCTCAAGCCCCCATTACAAGAAATACAGAATAGATAAGACAGGAAGTGAGTCCACCGCACTCTCACCCTGTATCTGAAGGGAAGTTTAGTCAAATTAGCAAGAATATAACTTTTAAACAGAACTAGTTTTTCTGAAGAAGGTGTAGTGTTTGTTATATTGCATGCACAGATCAGAGACATTAATCTTGTCTGGGGTGCATGTAGCATATCGTATTGATTACAGTCCCAAAAGCTTGTTCGCCAGCATGCCCTGTGGTCAGTTTGTGTTTGAAACTGAATCTCTGAGGTTTTGCATGCAAAAAGCGGCAACTCCTTTTATCATCAACTCGGTATGAGTTCTGTGCGACAGTGGAGGAGGCTTTGTTCAAAGAATCTGATATTAAATTAACTTTAATAATAAGTAAGTGTGCTGGAGAATGATGCTCACGTAGTTTCCCCACATAGTAGGGAACGCGACCCTGTAAAGTGGATTTACTTACTGCGGAGCAGAGCAAGTATTTTATTACCTGCCTCCTCCTTCAATATGAATCCTATACAAATAGGGCTCCAGTGTGCAGACACAGTACATTTAATTGCAAGTAGGATCAGGATCTACGACATTATCTGCTGCTTGTCTCCCAACATTTCTCTCATTTTCATCTTCTTCTGTCAGTCTTTGGCCTTTAGTTTGACTTCTCATGTTAAGGATCTTACCTATATTTATTCCCAACAGTTCCCTTCTACTGTATGTCATAAAGAGTTGATATCATGTCTGAATAAACCTTACGCAGGCCAAATTCCTCACCACCTTGCTCTGCAGCTCTCTGTGACATCTTAATTTCATGCATTTCACTTTATGCTGATGATCTCTTGCTTACCAAATGCTGGAACAAGACCTGTTTCCTGTCTGTATCGGCGTTATAATGAAGTTGTGGTTTTAGTTGTGCATGCTGTTTTGTCAATTTGAAACTGAGGTTCTCTAACCAGCAATTTGTCATATGGGATGCTGCACTTTTGCACAGAAAGAGCAAAAGCAATGCTCTGCACATTTACTGTATGCTGCAAAGATTGTGTTCTCTTCAGTAAAAAGAAAAAGTCATCATTGCATTTGTTGATGAGTTCCTTATTTAACCTGTTGAAATATATTTATATATTTTTATTTATCTCTGCTGGACCTCTCTTCTATCTCTCTGTAGCCTCACTGTGTGCTGTTGGCCTCAAAGGAAAACTCTGCTCCGGTCAAGCTGGGAGGTTTTGGAGTGGCCATACAGCTGGGAGAGTCTGGTTTAGTAGCTGGAGGTACAGTTCATCCCTACTACACGTGCATGCACACACAATGATTTAACAATCAGGCAAAAAATGGGAAATAAATTGTAAGTTTTGATCATTATGTTAATTTAAGGTGCTTATTTAAATCTCCACATCATTGCAAAATGTTTTTTTTCTGTTGATGTTGATCAGTCAAACTAAGTAAGAAGTGTTCACAGAAAACATATGACTGTGGTAACAAGATGAGCAACGGACAAGAAATATTTTAGACATGGCTACCAGGGTTTTCCCTGGGTTTTTTCGACACCAAGGTGGCAAAGGCGTGTAGCGGGGGGCATCTTGACAGCTGTACTTTTAGATAGGCCCCCCCCCTCTATTAAATATGAAAGGAGGCCCCCACATGCCTGAGCTTTACACTGCTGACTTGTATAATCAGAACAGACATGTCCTGTGATTTTCAGCCTTCTATGATTATATTTACCCTTTACAGCAGGCTCATCCTGACAGCTGAAAATATTACTGTCAAGTATTGTCCCCCCTCTGTTAAATATGAAACGAGGCTGAAAATCACAGGACATGTCTGTTCTGATGATACAAGTTAGTGGTCTTGAAATGTGTGTTTCTCTTCTATAATACACATTCTACATCTCGGAGGCAACATCCTTCCACATGCGGGCTTCCTTCGCCTTTCAAACGGGGCAGAGCTCCGTGGGAACCGGGATCTGACACAACACCGGAGGGAGAAGCAGGTTCATGGAGCTGTGCGCCGGATGAAAAAAAAGCGCGTTGCACCGAATGCGCGCTGCTATGGCGTTGCTTTGGGTTGTGAGCGTGCATAACATGCGTCTACATTGAAAGTAATGGGTTTTTGTGCGCAAAAGACACTACATCTGGATGCCCCCCATGCACACACACACACACGCTTTAACCAAGGCGGCGGCCAAAATCGCCTGGACGGCCCGTCTTTGTCTTAAGTCCTTTTTTAGATAGGAATTGTGCAAATTTGCAGGAAAGTCCAATCAGTCTTTTTTCAGCATTGCCAGTTTAAAAACAAAATCGGGGAGTGCAGCAAAATGCTGCCTGCCTACTTTTGTTTATACAGAGTGTGCCTTTTTCAGGGCAATGGGGGGCGTGAGCAAGTAACAAAACGTGTAGCTCAGCGTGTGACGTAAACAGTGACGTGGGAGGGAAGCTGCGGCTGGTGAGTCCTTCGGTGATTCTTGCATAAGTTGGCCCGTTCTTCACCGTCCCCGTCATCTGACAGTTAATGGCCTCTTCGTTTGCGAGGACAAGGAGGGCGCGCAATTGCTTGTCCCCCCAGTTGCTCATCTTTACAGTGTCTGTCAGGTTTGTGTTTCCCTCTTGCTACTAGCTGCTCACTAATTCCTGCTATCAGCTGCTTTCTGTTTATCCACCACCAGTGGGTCGCATGTGCGGCGTCATCAACAGCTCCTCCCACAAGTCTTCAACAGCCCCTCCCATTGCAGAATTCCGCCTCAGTCTGTTTAAACTAAACAGTCAAATTGTCTACCCTACAAGGCGGAAAATTGGGCATCTGGGATCAACTCGCCAATCCGCCTCTGTGTGTCTGAACGTTTGCAGCTTGCCGGCAAAACGGCCCAACATTCGTGGAAAATCTGGCAGTGTAAAAGGGGCTTTAGATAGGCAGGGAAAACCCTCAACTCAACTCAACTTTATTTATAAAGCGCTTTAAAACAACCACAGTTGAAACAAAGTGCTGTACATAAGAGGTCATAAAACAACAAAACAGTGACTGACTACTGTCATTTGTGTGGGTTTCCTTCAGCAGCACTAGTTTGTCCCCAGTTCATAGACATGCAGATTAGGTGAACTGGAAAATGTAAATTGTCCGTAGGTGTGGAGGGAGTTGTATGTTGGCCCAGGGTTGTCCAGGGTCCAACCTGTCTCCCACTGAATGGGGGGTAGACGTCAGGTCTCTGCAGCCCTAAGCCAGAAAATAGGTTTAGACAGATCGTAATAAATGATTAAATTAGTTGAGCTCCAAACTAAGTGAGAACAAACAACCTTCATTCCAAAAAAGTTGGGATGCTTGCTGTGTTAAATGTACACAAAAACAAGATGCAATGACTCCAGTGCAGCTAATTACGTGGAATTTAGACCAAACATTAGTGTTAACCCAATAAAACCACACAGATAAAGACATTTTAACATTTCAATAAATAAAATTATGTCCAGTAAAGTGGAATGACGGGGAAAAAAGTTTTGAACACACTTACAGAATCTTATTAGTATTTGGAGAAACTAATCTCTCAGTGTTCAGACTGGATTTTGGCCCATTCTTCCACAAAAATAGACTTTAAATCTTGAAGTTTTTGTGGGCCCAGTAGTGGATCTTGAGGAAGAATTTCACTTTAAGAACTTTTGTTGACAACAAAAGAATAAAGTTTGCGTTTGAACATTAAATATCTTTTCTTTGTACTGTATTCAATTAAATATAGGTTGGAACGGATTTGTAAATCATTGCATTCTGTTTTTTATTCATGTTTAACACAGCGTCCCAGCTGTTTTGGAATCGGGGTTGTATATACAACATTTAAGCCATTTTAAGTTGAATATCTGAGACTGTGACAACTCAACTGTGACATTTTTAGAGGCTTAACGCAATACCAAAACATCTGTTACCTGCAGCCCTACATACATAGATCAGCCAAAACTTTAAAACCACTGACAGGTGACGTGAACAACAAACCCTGGGTCCTCCCATTCATGGATTTGTGGATGCCACTTGACACGCCCCAACCACCCGAAGAATATGACAAAGAGCTCAAGGCCTTGACCTGGCCTCCAAATTCCCTAGATCCAAATCTGATCGAGCATCCTCGGGACATGCTGGAATGTCATCTCGCAACCCACAGGGCTCGAAGGATCTGCCGTGACTTCCTGTGTCCATACCTTGACATGTCAGAGATATGTCCAATCTGTACAGGCCACCATGGATCGGCAGTACGTCTGGGGTACTCGCATGTCCCGCAGATGCTCAGTCAAATTGGGATCTGGGGAATTCGGAGGCCAGGTCAATGCCTTGAGCTCTTTGTCACGTTCCTTGGATCATGACACCACTTATCTCCTCAGATTTCCACCATGCTTCCATTTTTTATCAACTCCTCGTAGCTAATCACTCTCAAACTGGCTCTCTGTCTGTCTGCTCTCCTCAGGTCGAGTCGGCACTCCCCACTTTATGGCCCCAGAGGTCGTCAAGAGGGAGCCATACGGCAAACCGGTGGACGTGTGGGGATGTGGCGTCATCCTCTTCATCCTCCTCTCTGGCTGCCTTCCTTTCTATGGCACCAAGGAGCGTTTGTTTGAGGCTATCATTAAGGGAAAGTACAAGGTAGGAGCTGATCGACAAGACACAGTCATCTGTGTGAATGTGTTCGTTACTGTGCTGGAGCGGTGACATTTAGCTGCAGATAGGCACAATAGGAAACTCGTGGTCGTCGCTTTGCTGCAGTGTGTGTCAAGGTTGAGCTCCTAGTGGTGTTTTGAATTCATTTTTCATTTGTATTTCCTCTCCTGTCGTCTTTTCCCTCTTGCCAACCAGACATAACGTGATACAGCCCTAATTAATGAACGCCTGCTCTGAGCTATTTTTACTATTACCTCCTCATATGTATTCCTAATTTGATGCAAAGTGAGTGCATCAAATTACACACTACTTCGTCTCTTCACAATGACAGGCCTGTTAAATTCTCTGTTTTCAGCTGAGAGTATGAATTTCCTGCTTGGTGCGCTAATCTGTGGCAGATGCAGTAACGGCAGGCGGCTTGATGGACGACGCCGTGCTATCCTCTATCATGCTGCTGCCGAACAGCTGCTGCTGAACTCACAGATTTTATTTTGAAAAATAAAGAATGAGCGGCGCCAACACTGCAGCTTTACCGTCACATAAGAGACGAGAATTGAAAAGTGGTTGCCAGTGCTCTACGTGCCTCTGAAAGTGTCGTCCTGCATGTGTTGGTCCAGATGAACCCACGCCAGTGGGCCCACATCTCTGAGAGTGCCAAGGACCTGGTGAGACGCATGCTGATGCTGGACCCTGCTGAGAGGATCACCGTCTACGAGGCCCTCAACCACCCCTGGCTGAAGGCAAGATCACATACTCTCACACATAACTGCTGGTAATAAATTGACCACAGCTTAAGTCGCTGTAGGTTATTGTCTGTAACCTGTGTGGTCGTGTGTAATATTTAATGTTACATTACACATGATGTGGATATTTGGTGTTTGAGCTCTAGCAACTCAAAGTCACCTCTAACCACTGGCCTCACTGGTGCTGACTCAAGAACACTTCCTTCTGCATGGAACCACAGCCCTGCTTTCACTTCCGCTCTGAGACTGCTCTAATGTGTCAGCATGCTGATGGCCGCACCATTGTGTAAATGCTTCCCACTTGTGCTAATATCTGTGTTTGTGTGTGTGTAGGAGAGGGACAGGTATGCCTACAAGATCCACCTGCCTGAGACAGTGGAGCAGCTGAGGAAGTTCAACGCCAGGAGGAAGCTGAAGGTCAGCGCCGTGTTGATGTTACACTCTGAGTCAAAATCGACTGGGTCATTGCGATTACATCTAAGATGAGAGGAAGCAACGCCTCCTCCGCAGTGCGCAGCTGCTTCTGATGACCCAGATTAATTTCTTGTCAGATGTTTTTCCAAGATTACGGCCTCATATACAAACACATACAAAGCGTGCGCACACCCCCCACAGCACTGAGGCTGTCTGTAACAGCCATGTTACCCCTGCTCTGTTTCCCAGGGTGCAGTGCTGGCTGCTGTCTCCAGCCACAAGTTTAACTCCTACTATGGCGACCCCCCAGAGGAGCTACATGACTTCTCAGATGACCCCACCTCCTCAGGTACATCACACAACGGATCTACATCTGGCTTTAGTTACCAGTTTGTTTTTCTTCTTCTTCTCCTTCCTCTTGTTCTTCTTCGTCGTCTTAATATATATATATTAAATACAGGTAAATAAAACACAAAACACACATGCCAGAATCTTTTAATGGAAGATATTCTATAAAATTATGGCCACTAAAAACAACTTAACATGTTTAACACTGAGCAAATCATCATTATGTAGATTCTGTAATAATCCAGGATACCTTCTCGCTATCTGGTTCGTCCAACCCTAGCATTGGCCATCTTGATAACCAGTACTACGAAGCTGGTTATCAACCAGTTCAGCCCACTCTGGGTTTTCATATCCAGCCACGAGCACGTTCAGTGAAAGTGGTGGGGGTGTTAATTGCGAGCGTCATTATCAGAACCATGAAAGAAAGAGGCTGCTTCATATGATATGATATAGAGATGAAACGGTAGCGATAGACAGGAAAGTGTCAGTGGCGCAGGATGAAAGCGACAAACTGTGGAAGATTTCGAAACATTGAAAACACCACACACAGAAATTTACCGTCATCCAAGACTTAAATGACGAGCATCAGTTGCCATGGTGATTTACCCCAGTAAAAAGAGAACCAGCTTTGTAGTACTGAAAATCAAGCGTTAACCCTGACGTTACCTCGCTAAGTCCAAATCCTGCATCGTAGTGCAGGCCTCACATCGTCTATTGTCCACATGCTGCAGATTTGTGGACCAATATCCACAATTGGCAAAGGCCAATTAACATTCATTTTAAACTTCCACCTCTTATACACATCATATTTGGTGTTCTGGATGAAAACTGTCTCCAGATGATTAATAAAATTTTTCTTTTGGTAAAATATTAATATTTAAAGCTGAATCAAGAGCTAATCTGAATCTGACTTGCATAAAAATCACATTGTGAAGCTTCTTTGGAAAAAGTATTTGCTACGAACCATTAAAAAGTAGCACAAAAATATATATCTTCTTGGGAAGAGTGGGAGTTTATAAAACTTTATGAGCCTGTTATACCCATATTTAGGTGATCCGAACACAAGTAGACAGCCGAGACAACATGGCGGTTCACACCTGTGTCGTATCGTGTCTCCAGATGACCACTTGTGTTCAGTTTTCATTTCTGTCTATGTCACTTATGCAACAAGGTCAAAAAGCCCCATGCACAGTTATTATATCCACACTTTCACTAGCTGCTCACTAGTCATGTTAGCAGTCACGTTAGTACAGCTGGAGCAGGATTAAACAGCCTCCAAAACAGCCACCACATCCTACACTGATAAGTAGTCTTTGGCTCCGTTTATACGGCAACGATTTCAACTTAAAATGGTCAACTTCAGTTGAATTTTCACTGATCGTTTACACAACAGCGGCGTTTTGGGTACCTGATAACGCAAAATTTTGGAAATGGGTTCCAGGGTGCATTTTTTTTTTGAAACGGCAGCGTCTCCGTTGTCATGTAAACTTGGCAATATGCAGTTCCTCTGAAAACTGAGACTTTACGCACATGCGCATTACGGTTCCAGTCACTAGGCATGCACGAGAAAGTCGACCATAGCAACAACAATGCCGAGCTCTGTTTGTGCTGCTCACCCTGTTGAATTTATCAACGCTTCTCCAGCGAAATGTAGATCTACTGTAGCAACTCCACCTCGTTGTCCGTCCAAAGTTATCTGTGCGTGCTTTCGCCATTGTGTCTTCTTTGTTTTTGTTTGTAAACATCACGTTGTAGAGGAAGGCGCTTCATCGCAGGCACGTGGCGTCATTGCCGTGGTGTTGCTTTGCAAATTTACACTGCCACCCATTGTCCTAGCGTGCATACTACAGTGTTTCCAGTAGATTTTGCAGCTCCGTGTGAACGGAGATCGTTTCAATAACGTCGTCATATAAACGTGGAAGTTTTTTAAAATACAAAGGACAGACTTTTCCGTTTTTAGAGAAACCGTTGTCGTCTAAACAGGGCCTTTGTCTGGGATGCATCAGGACGCATTAGCATTTACATGACCAAAGATATGTGGTCAAATGTTTCTCAGATTTACCACGGCAAGTGGTTTGAGTGATCAGATCACGATGCGTCTTGGTGGTTATAAGGGTAGTCCACTTGTGATCGGATCACCCAAGACACATGTTAAAACCAGGTGTAAACAGGCTCTAACACTCTACCCATCATACAAATTATTTCAGTTTCTAAATGCACTGGTGCTGTGACGACGACCAGTCTAATTATTTGAATTGCTGAAGGAATCCTATTGATTGTACTGTATCTAAGTTTCTACTTTGTGCAGGTGGATAAAGCAACCTAAAGGAGTTAAAACATGCACTGAACTGTCAGATGATGTCACCTAAAGGACAACAAATGTTGCTACTTTTCGTCCATGAGCCAGACCAGATTTCGGTACCACATAAGGTGGCGAAACCTAGTAATAATTAAGGAAAATGTCCATGTGTAACAAGCTCATGAAGTGAACCACCCCCTAAAGTAAACTGCATTTCAGACGCTGGTGCATATCCTGGTTTAGGCTCATGGTCAGGACATTTTATAATATTGTGTTTGGTGTCATTTTAAAAGGGACCTTCTTGATTTTCACTCAAGCCCAATTGTGAATCTTTCTGACTAATATTGAGGTAACTGTCACTCTTCAAAAAGTCAATTGGCCCATGGACGAATAAGAGTTAGTTCTCCCGACACGAACATCCACCGCAGGGTCATGTAAGGTCAAAGATGAAACATGCATTTACACCAAAGACCACGTTCACTTTCTAGCCCAGTTTCTATTCTCATGGTTTCTATTTTAGTGTCTTAATGTGATCCCCAGCTGTCTGTGCAGAACTTCCCCTGCTTGGATGAAGACAGATGTTGCCCAACAGCCTCACTTCCCTGTCTCAGCCACAAACTTTCACTTCCTTTGATAAAAGAACTGTACTTGGTAGTTATCAGCGTACAGAAACCACTTGTGTTGCTGCCATAAAATGTAGGAAATGAGCGTCGTTTTAATATCAGCTTCTAAATCAGTGCAATGAGCCAAGCTACATTGTTTGCTGATGTTTATCTGTAGCCGCTGAAGCCAGGTCTGCTAATACCACCACACATGTAGTTTCTGCTGAGGCTGGCAGTCTGTTGCAGTCATGTTTCCTGGTGACTGGTTTATTTTTGCCTTTGTAGACCTCCAGACATGATGCTTGTGTCGTATAGGAGGTGCTTGCAGCCAGCAGCTCGGCAGCTTTTCTGATTTTCTCTCTGCGTTGCTGCTCTTTGCTCTGTTTCCCCTTTGCCTCCTTTTATGACCAACCTGCCCTCCTGCCTCCTCACACTGCCCGCTCTCTGACTCTCTTCTGTCTGCCTGTTCTCTTTCTTTATCTGTCATTGTGAGGTGTTAAAAGTCTACATCCATAGCTGCAGTAAACCTCCTCTAATATCAGCCTCTCTTTCTTTGGTGTTGTTTTTCTTCTGCTGTGCTGTCTCTAGGACTGCTAGCTGCTGAAAGTACGTATCCCTCCCCCATACCCATAGAATCTTGATGTGTGATATCATCATGACTTCATCACTCGCTTTTCAGTTGCATTTTTTTTCTTCTTAGTGTTAAATGATGTGGGTCCAGATCCTCCAAAATGGCTTGCTCTGTGTGTCCGCCTGTCTCCTCTCCTGTCCCTTTGAGAAAACTCCTATGGTTTGATGAGTGTACTTCCAGATGCTCACTCTGATGTTCTGTTTACATGCATTGTCATTAATCCAGTCACAGGAAGCTCTGTAAACACAAATATTGTGGTTGTTATCTTGTGAGACACAAAAAATCTGATAGGATAACATATTTAAAGGTCAACTCCATCAGGGTTCTTTTCTGCGATAGCGTTAGCGAGAAGCAGTGATGTAAGAGTGCTGATAATAATAATAATTGTTTGCATTTTTTAGCAGTAGAGTCGTCTGAGGTCAGTACGTTCACATGTACACAGTAGTCGAGCTAAGCTCATAGCTCAGCTAATCAGTCAAGTCTGACTTCTCGTCTTGTCTGAGTATACGTGCAGAAGAGAAAATCCAATTTCTGACCAAGTACGCCTGATTCTGCATCGATAGGCGGCGCTGTGTCCTTTTTAAATAGTGCATATTGAACTAGCTCCGGTTGACCCGAAGAGGAAGCTAACGACGAATGAAGATGGCAGAGCATGAATGTAGTTTCCTCGTCCGTCTAGAAGTGCGTCTTCTACTTCTCCGTATTTGTTTGTTTTTGCGGGCGTTACTGAACTGCTGCTACGTCATCTCCTTCTTTCAGGTGAAAGCCTGCGAAAGAAAAAGTGGTGGATGTGCAGAACGCCAAGCGGATAAATGCAGCGAGAGTTTGATTTTCAATCTAATTATCGAGGTGTGTTAGTCGAGCTACGGATAGTCCGGTTTCAGTCGGACTAAGATGCTTACATGCATTTAAAAGTCTGGTTTCAGTCGGACTAAGCTGTTTACGTGCACTTAAAAGTCCGGTTTCAGTCGGACTAAGCTGTTTACATGCATTTAAAAGTCTGGTTTCAGTTGGACTAAGCTGTTTACATGCATTTAAAAGTCCGGTTTCAGTTGTATTAAACTGTTTACGTGTATTTGAAAGGGTCCAGGGTTTGAATGCGGTCGCAAGAGGTTCCCACCGCTGAATCAAACGTGATCAGATTCTTGAAGGAGGCTTCAGGATGAGAGAGTAACTCGCAGGCGCGTCTCAAGCCTGTTGTAGAGGGGAAGTTCCAGACGTAAAAGCAGATTCATTCGCTGTTTTACCTTGTGGTCAGACAGCCTTTTGTGACATGGAGCTGAAGCAGCTCTATCGGTCTCCTCAAAGTCAGACTCCTTTGACAGAAACCGGAATTTTGCCTCACAGAACACGGGAGTTGCTGGTCTGCCACTGCCTCGATCAGAGGTATATAACTTATTTGAAAGATCAGAAACACAAAATACTCAAAAGGCACAGTATGGGACATCATGCAGAAACCTACGTCAGGTCACATGGTGACACATTTTAGAAGGGCTTGGGAAAATAGCATCTTGAAGCTGAAACATACCTACATTGAACAAAATGTGAATGATCGGATTGAACACTTATGGAACACTACTGACAAGCTATAGGATGATATAAAAACCTCATCAGGTCATCAGGTTTCTGCTTAAGTTCTTAGATTTTAGTTTTAAAACATGTATCTTAATTGCTGATTGAACAGTAAGATGGCTGAAGCCAGCACACGTTACAACTCCTCGACATCTGGACACTGCACCCTATTTTATTTCAGCTGCCTGAATGTTTAGTCTTCCAGAAAATTACAGAATTGTCGTTAAATCTTAAAGTTCTGTTTGGTCATTTGTTAAACAATTACCATAGAGTGTTAGCAGAACAGTCATCTCAAGCACAATATTATTTAGCTTATGTTAAATGAATTTCCTCGAGGAGCTGAACGCAATTTGTGTTTCATGAGCTTTAAACCAATTATTGATCTGAACATGACTGAAAATCAATTAAAGTAATTGTTTAAAATGTGTTTCCCAAACTGGAGTGGTATGATGCATGTAAACAGACGTATAACGAGGTTTCCCCAAAGTTATTAACAGCTTACACGCTGTTTTCTCCTCTGCTGTTTCTCTTTCATGCCTCACAGTACGAGCCGAATCAAAGTCTCATTTGTTCTTCTCTCCGAGCCCATTATGGGCCCAGCATTATACATGTTTGTAGATGGGATTATTTTCTACATATTCATCTTTCATCTGTTATTCCAGGGTTCTCTTGTTAACCAAACACGGACACTGCTCGTTATCCTCTTCAGGACTGTGTTAAAGATTCAGCACTTTAAGAGTTTCAAGGATGGAGTAATCCACAGTCTCTAATTTAACATATGAAATATTTAGTAACTCATTTGTTACAGATAGAGGTCACTCCCTGGTGGTGTAATATCATCCCACCTGCCGCTGATCTAATCTGTGGTCATTTAAGGATCAGCTTCTTCTTCTCTTGTTTCATACAGTACATGTGTGTGTGTGAAGGCGACACTTTAAGCCTGACAACACTTTTTAAGACACAGTATGTCAGATTTGAGTTCTTTTCCTCTGCATATTTTTGCATTTTCCACTTTTTAAAAATCTATATTCTGCATTTTTCCTGGGGCGCACCGCTCCTTACCCATCACCCACACTGTGACTTTTTGAAGTGACTTTCCTCTGATGTTATATTGATGCCATATACCGCTGTTTCTCTGGTTTTGCTGCATGTGTGGGCGATGCAGCAGGTACTTGGGGTTAAATAGTTCTGAGTGTTTGTGCGTGTTTTTATGTGTCGTGATGTCTGTTGCTTGTCGTCTTTGTTTTGTGGTTTTGTTTTTGCCTGTTTGTGGATGTGTAACATGTGGTGTGTTTGTGAATATGTGTGTATGTCATGTTCAGTGTTTGCATTCTGTGTCGTGTTAGATGTTTGCAGGGACTGCTCGGTGTACTTGTGAGTGTGTCTGTTCTGTATGCCTGCAACTCGGTCCATATAACTTCTGTATGTGTGTGTGTGTGTGTGTGCAGGGGCAGTATCACAGGTTTTGGACAGTCTAGAAGAGATTCACGCACTGACAGACTGCAGTGAGAAAGACATGGACTTTCTCCACAGTGTCTTCCAGGATCAGCACCTCCACACCCTGTTAGATGTGAGTACAACACACTGTTTGTCTCTGTAGTACCAAAAGTGCCCAGCAGGTGTCACTACAAGATTAAGCTACTTGCAGTATTTATCCACCATGTCCTGCACACTTGGTAGTGATGGGTCTTTCATATTTAATGAGGTGCACGTGTTTGTCATTTCAGCTTTATGACAAAATCAACACCAGGTCGTCCCCTCAGATCAGAAACCCTCCGAGTGATGGAGTGCAGAGAGCCAAAGAGGTGACGAACTCACTGCTCATGCTCACTAAACAAGGGACAGTTTCAGAGGGCAGGCTGGCATCTTCTTCATGTGGTTTTCAAAGCTACAGTTGGTAACTTTTATTAAAAAGAGACAGATTATCTGTGGAACAAATCGTGCTGCTTCTTTTTCTTATCGTGCATCTAATTGCATTTACAAGAATCCACCTCGGCTTACGCAAAACTACCAATCAGAGCTGAGAAGTCTGCAGCCCTTTTTAAATAGGAATTGTGCAAATTTGCAGGAAAGCCCAATTAGTCAGCATTGGCAGTATAAAAACAAAATCGGGAAGTGCGGCAAAAAGCCGCCTACCTACATTTGTTCATACAGAATGCGCCTTTTACGGGCAAAGCGGCCCAACATTCACAGAAAGTCTGGCAGTGTAAAAGGGGCTCCTAACTCTGCTCATGAACTGTTGTCAAACTGTCAAACTAGGCAGCGCTGATCAAATCTGAATGAAGATTCTGTTACTGCACCGACTGTGCAATGAGAGTTTACTCTAGACAGTGGGCTTGACCTTTTTTTTTTAAACTGTATTTTTATTTATTTTTGAACATACTTTTAAAATAACAAGAACAAAAATCAAACGAACAAAGAAATCACACATGGCTGCCAGACATCTTCTTGTAAATAAGAGGAGGGAGTCCTAATGTCTTTGATAAAAGGAGAGGTCGTGATGGGTTTTGTTCTGATGTATTAAACTGTGAGAGTATTATTTATGTCCGAGAGTGCGTTCCACTTCGTGTCAACGGGCTGAGGAAGCCACCAAAAGAACCGACAATGGGTTAGATATACAATTAATGGGAGACAAGTCAGGTTAACGCTTCTCCAGTCACATATAAAGTCAATTTTTCCATTTTTTTTTTTTCAAACTTTGCTTTTTGTAACCTCAGACAGGAAGTGAACTTTTTCCATTTCATATTAGTCCAGTCACCTATATTGAATTTGTGGTTGAGCTGTGAGGTTGAATTTGAGGATCAAAATAGAGTCTGAAAAAGTCTGATTTTTCCGGATTATATTCATCTGACAATGACTCAAAACTCTGCCGGTTATTCTCTTCCATAATTTTACCCCCTCAAAGTCCAATGAGTTAATCTCTGATCCAGTCTCGCGGGAGGAAATGCTGTGTCATAGGCTACCCGTGCAGTAACAGAATCTTGATTCATTTTTGATCAGTGGTGCCGAGTTTGACAGTTGAAAGTTACCAACTACAGCGTTAAACGTTTAATAATCTAAACAACACAATCAGATACTGTGCTTTGCTGTTTTAATTCCAATAAAAAGCATTTATTATGAGCAATCTTAACATTCTCACATCTTTCTTTTCTCCACCAGGTACTGGAAACCATCTCCTGTTACCCAGAGAACATGGAGGCCAAGGAGCTCAGGAGGATCCTCACACAGCCACACTTCATGGTGGGATGCTACAGACACTCACACAGCAACGCAGCACACTCGTATTGTTTTGACAGGATGAGACTTTTTGGGGCCTGTGCATGTAGAGCACGCTTATTGGTGTGTGAGATTACAACCCACCGTGTCAGAAGAAGGCTTCTTTGACAATCCACATAACTCCCTCGGCCACAAAGCTGCTTAGCACCTGAGCTTGGCGAGAGATAGACACATGGAGAGGGAAAAGAAGGGAGGCAGAAGCATTAGAGTGGCAGGGAGAGCTGAAGGGCTTCAGCGTGGATATACTTCTGCGGTGACCACCAATGGCAGCATATTTGTCAGATAAGTGTAGTGGCTTTAAACAGACCTGAGACGAACAGAAGAACAAGATGGAGGATTTAACTGACAGACGTAGAGAGTGAAATCTGAGGAAGTCAGTAGTGGATTTCATGCAAAGGTAAAACACCGTGTAGCTTTTTCTGTAGCTGCAGTTTTCATCTCAGTAATTGGATAGAACAGCAACAGGGAATTTATTTCGCTGAGTGCTCGACTAGATGTTTACCGCATGTAAGTTGTATTGTTTCCATTGGATTTATTGTCACTTACAAACCTGCACGGCGGCTAACTGTAGGATGATGCTGCCATTCATTTAGCCCAGTTAGCAGCACAGCAGGCTGAGGTGTTTCCCTCTGCTTATTCAGTGTGTGACACTTACTGGAGCTGTCACAGTCACGCCTCAGGTTCGCTTCAATCCAATTAGCCTGTCCTGCTCTCTGACCTGACCGGCTGGGTTTTTCATGCTGCCACAGTCATTTAACAGTGCTGATAGCAGAATGGGTGTGAAGGGCTTTGGCGTGGCAGCACATGGGAAGAAGCATGCCTCACTTACTAATTCTTTCACTTTAAACTTTTCCCTGAGTAGTGCATGGCTTCATTTAAGCAGCAGTGATCCAAGGACAGGCTTTGTTCCTGGTAATTATCAACTTAGTCTGCAGTCATTTTGTTGGTCTTCAATGTCAAACACTTGTCAGAATCCACTGCCAACGCTTTTGTCTTTAAACCGCCGCACTAATGCTCACGATAAGTTAAAAGCCTCGAGTGCCAGCTGTTTGAGCTCCCTGTGTCTGTCATGCATCATCAGTGAACATACTGTCGCTCTGATGAGCAGATGTGATCATTTGGAAAACGCAGCGAGTAGATGTGTTTGTAAAAACACGCTGTGTCAGTAACATGATTAGTGCCCAGAGGGGATTAGTGTTAAGCCACACTCTGTCCAACATTTGAGCTGTCCACTCACATACTAACATTGATACTGTGTGTGCAGCATGGGCTTCATTCCCACTGGGTTACACTTTAGAAAAACAGTGACAGTGCAGTTGCTTCCACGTGATGTAACAGTCTTGATTGTATTCACTCCAGGCTCTGCTGCAAACCCACGATGTGGTGGCCCACGAGGTCTACAGCGACGAGGCGCTGAGGGTGACCCCTCCACCCACCTCACCTTACCTGAACGGAGACTCCCCAGACAGCACCAACGGGGACATGGACTTGGAGAATGTCACCAGGGTCCGCCTGGTCCAGTTTCAGAAGAACACTGATGAGCCCATGGTGAGAAGACAGGAACGAGAAATGCACATGTTGCAGATTAGGGCTGTAAATCACCAGTTTCATCACGAAAAAATATTATATCGATTCGTAAGACAACAATACGGTATTTTCCGATTTTACAAAGTCTGCCATGATATGATTTCGATTTGATACAATTCAGGGGTCTGCGATCAATATTAGGCGATATTAAATGCCCATTTAACGCAGTCTGTTACACAAGACGCTGCCAGCCCTTCCTTTTTTTACTTTTGCCATAAAAACACATAAACAACACATAAATAATGTAAAAACGTCATAGTAAAGTATGTCGTCCAGAATCATGAAAAAAGTCATAGTATAGTATGTCGTCCGAAGTCGTGAAAAAAAGTCATAGTATAGTACAAAATCATGAAAAACTGTTAACGTATAGCATGTCGTCCAAAATCATGAAAAAAGTCATAGTATAGTATGTCGTCCAAAATCATGAAAAAAGTCATAGTATGGTATGTCGTCCAAAATCGTTAAAAAAAAGTCATAGTATAGTATGTCGTCCCAAATCATGAAATAACATCATAGTATACAAGTCGTCCAAAAATCACAAAAAAAGTCATAGTATAGCATGTCGTCCCAATCGATGGATCGTTACAGTCCTATTGCAGATTGCACTAAATGAATTAATTTACAATCTCACTTTCTGGCTTTTCATCGAACCAGTTCACTTCTTGAAACATGCTTCTTATGTGTTTTTATAAGTGATACAAATGATGCTGAAAATTCTTGATGTGAAGCCGTTTTTACAGAACAGTTGGTCGTCAACCTTGGTGACTAAACACTCTCAACCACTTCACAATGCAAGTATTCCAGTGATTTGTTGTGACGCAGCAGCAGAAAGTCCTTCTGTATTGCTGTCAGATGAAAGTAACACAAACTCACATGTGGAACTACCTTACAAATCTCAGTTACTCTTCTGTTACACAAGGACTGCCTAAACACAAGCTCGCCTTTCACTAATGGATTTTTCTGTCTCGTCACCTGAGCCAACTGGTTTGACTTGACAACACCTGACCTCTGTCTGTCTCTTTCAGGGCATCACTCTGAAAATGAATGAACTTAACCACTGTATTGTGGCCCGAATCATGCACGGTGGAATGATTCATCGACAAGGTATGCATCATTATCAGACATGAATATTTATAGGCAGATTAATCAGCCATTTTGTCAATCTGATGAGATTAAATCTCACAATAATATTACAGATTATTGAGCAGTAATAGAAATAACGGTGAAATGCAACTCTTCCTCTCCCCTGGAGCCGTCTCAGTAACCCCAGAGGCTTTTTCCTGGCCTCCGTTTTGTGAAGCGCTGATGTTTCAACGCCCAGGAGCCTCATTTGTAGCCTTTATTAATTCATTATTTCTCCGCTTCAGGGACTCTGCATGTAGGAGATGAGATCCGAGAGATTAATGGCATCAGCGTCGCCAATCAGACAGTAGAGCAGCTCCAAAAGATGCTGGTAAGTCGCACACATCGGACTTTCTTCCCCTCATTTTCCACTCTCTCGCGTAACATGCATTTATTTCTCCCTTCCCCACACAGAGGGAGATGAGGGGTAGCATCACCTTCAAGATTGTACCCAGTTACCGGTCCCAGTCCATGTCCTGTGAGGTAGGGACTCAGGAATACACACTTGTAAACATTTTAGGGGGGATAAAATGACTCATTTTGTATTTGCTGTTGCAGAAAGAGTCGCCTGATGTGTCCCGACAGTCGCCTGCAAACGGTCATGCCAGTGTCACTAGCTCCATCCTGGTGTGTTTCTGACACACACACACACACACACACACACACACACACACACACACTGTCTTTCACTGAAATAGCAGCAGGCTAGTAAAATGGAGGGGAAAAGCCAGAGAGACCATTTTACTATGCAGTTGGGTTTTCCCTCCAATTTTTGCGACCACCATATCTCGAGACTTTTCAAATTTAGCACGAACGTCCTCTTCGACTTCATGATAAGGTGAATAGATTTTGGTGGTCAAAAGTCGAAGTCATTGTGACCTTCAATCCATCTCATTCTCATGAATATCCCAAGAACACCTTAAGGGAATTTCTTCAAATTAACTGAATTTTGTGCTCAAAGGTCACTGTGACCAAGCATTCGTCTCATTCTCATGAATGCAATCTCTTCAGGAGGTCCGAGGAAGTTTCCTCAAGTTTGGCACAAATGTTCACTTGGACTCAAGAATGAACTGACTAAATTTGGTGGTCAAAGGTACTGTGACCTATCACACATCGGTAATTCTAGTTTAAGGTGTCTATTTGATAAAAGTTAGTCTTTCATGGGGTACAGTTCATACCATCAAATCATCGTCTTAAATTTAAATCTGGACCAGAATCTGTTGTTTCCAGCTAATTGCTTACAATCAAAATCAATTTGATGTTTTTGTTATGTTGCAATCAAATAAAATACTCACACAAAACATCTGTCGACCCAACCAGGACCTGCCAGCAACAATCCAGCCCAAAGGCCGTCAGGTGAGGGTTCCTTATTCTCTACACCATGCTTGCACTCCTTTTTATTCAACTGTGTGCTCCACTCTTTGCTTTACAATCTGCTACTGATGTGACAAACTAACACTCATCCCCACAAGTCCAAATCTGCACGTCTGCATTTAGTCAGTCCCATCACATCTATTTTATTTGCATCAAGTTTTGTTCCCCAATGTCAGGCCTGATCTCTCCACGGCTTCGGCCTCGTAAACATTGGAAAGGATTCCTACACAGGTGTAAAAAAAAAAGTTGACTGTTCCCTGGTCGGGAAGATATGACAGTGTGGTGTAACATTTCTTCACTACACTGAAATAAGTATGACAAAAGTTGAAAAGGAAAATGATAGGAACCCTGATGTCTTGGTCATCTTCTGTTCTCATTTGATTTCGGCCATTTTTGTCTGTTTCATGGTGTGTATCACAACCTAAGGTGTCACACACACATACACACACATATACATAAAAAATGCAAATATAAGATTCTGCATCCAGTTGTGGGTCCCTCATCACACCTCCTTTGTTGATGTCCCCCGACGTTTTCTACTGCATGATATATGTGTAAGTGTGTATGTGATGCTCTCAACCCTATAGATCTCCAGACCTGCTATCAAGGACAAATTGTCCATCAAGGTAAGATGTCTCTAAGTGGACCCTTCGTAGAAGTAGATCCCAACTCCTCCCACCCCCATCGCAAAGTTGCGGTTTCCCATCATAGTGGTGTCTAGATCCCATGCTAGCTATCAAGGCTTAGTCTGCATACCTGGTTCGTCAGTGGACGTAAAAGGCAACACACAGATGTGGATGTTTGTGCATAAGCTGTCGAGACAAAGGACTCGTGCGTCTTGCTTTTCATTTATCTGAATGTCTGTGCCCCCTCCTGCTTCGGCTCACGCTCTGCTGTCTTTATCTTTTAACGACAAGCGTCGGCGCAGCATTTCTAACTACTTAACAATCTTGCAGCCAGTCTCCTTATATGTGGGCAGCTTGGCCAATCATATTCTTTCCCATATATCCTCCTGTGATCACAACACTGCTGCTCGCCACTGTGTCAGCACTCAGCATCGTTTTCTTTCTCACTGCTCTGCCCTTATAGATATATGTTCGGGCTCAGTTTGAGTATGACCCCGCGAAAGACGACCTCATCCCGTGCAAGGAGGCGGGCATTCGCTTCCGGGTGGGCGACATCATTCAGATCATCTCCAAGGACGACCACAACTGGTGGCAGGGAAAGCTGGAGAACACCAAGAACGGCACAGCAGGCCTCATCCCTTCGCCTGAGCTACAGGAGTGGTGAGACATGACAAACACCAGAACTTTTCAGCTGTATTTCTTGGTGTATCCTTGGGCTGTAAGAAAATATTGATACACTTGAGTATTGAGATTTATTTTTTCAACATTCAATGTACAATATTTTATCCATTTTTTCCAACACTATGATAGTTTTGCTTTGAACATACAATACTTTGACTTGTTAAACAACCGCACTGACCATTCATCCACCACATCTGCAGCTCTCCAGAAACTTTATTGCGTTTAATACAATGTGACCTGACTTTGGTCTTAATCTTTGACTTCTTTTTAATTTAAATTATAAGTTTAGACACATGGCATGACAGTTTTTTCTCTTGTTATATTACAAGTTCAACACTAACTATGAGTTAGTGTAATACAGTGCGAGAGAAAGTCTTAAAGGATGAGTTCTGATGTGTCTCCAGCAATGAGCTCAGGGAGATAGTGGGCCAGTTTGAAGGTCTGAGGATTGGGGTTCAATTCTCAGGTGATTCTGTGATTTAATTAATATGCTTTTAGATACTTCTGCCCGCCAGCAAGTCCCTCAACATGGCCTGGGTTCACTGTTCTACTTGTGTTCAAGAGAAGCATCACTTTATATCACCGAGCTAAGGCTCAGAATGACTTATAGGTAGTATAAGTCCAGTGAGGAATTTATTGTAGTTTAATTTTTAGGATATTGAAATGACAAAGAGCACAGAGAGCAAAATACAAGTTTGTGGCTCAGAAGCTTTGGCTGTGGATACAACTGACTACTCTTTACAACACGTCATAACTTTGGCTAAGAAAGCGTTGTAAAGCCAGACACTCCTGCCAGGATTTGAACCTGGCACTTCTATCAGACGTGACAGATGTGTTACCAGTACACCACAGGAGCTCAGTAATCGCTTCACTACAATGCTCAACTAAGTTATTTACTTCATGTTCGTCCTTTCAGATCTTTAGCAGCTGTACTAATGTACTGAATCAGACAGGGCCTTTTAATCTAAAATGCATGTCTTGCCAGGCGCGTGGCATGTATAGCGATGGAGAAGACCAAACAGGAGCAGCAGGCCAGTTGTACCTGGTTTGGCAAGAAGAAGAAACAATACAAAGACAAGTACCTGGCCAAGCACAACGCAGGTAAGCTGACACACATCGTAGCTTACAAATGGTGCAACAGAGCTAAGCTACAGCTTGTAGGGGCTTGTTAGGGGCCCATAATCATATCTGAAGCATAATCTCACTTACAAGTGATTCTGAAAGGGCATTTAGACACCATTTAACAATCTGATGATTAAAATGGGCATGTGGAGGTAAATAATGACGTTGTTGCACCTCTGTTCAGTTTGTGTAACTGCTGCACGCCTGTTGCACTTTCCCTCTGACAGACCTCCTACTTCTGTCTTGATTGTGCCTCGTTTTTCAGTAACTAACAGTGTTGCGATTAACAGCTTTTGATGTCTACAAGTTTTGTTACGGTGTTTTTTGTTCAACTGTCTTTTTATTAACCCTTCCGCTCCCACCCTTTGTCCATATTTCATGCTGTCTCTTTCCCAATGACATGGCTGCATGTAAGTAACTCCAGACAGCTGACGTCCAGCTTCTGTGTTTTTTCTTCCTTCTATTTCTGCTTTTTCCTCCTTTTCCTAATGTCTCCTTGACTTCTGAATGACGGTTGCATTGTTGGGTTTGTTATTAGCAGTGTAATTCAGATTGACTGGATGCTAGTCAGCTTAGAAATGTTCAGCTGGGTTTATATCTGACCAAGGTTAGTGCAAATAAGCAAGCTTTAATACCTTCTCAAGGTATCTGACCTTCATTAGGTCTGCCTGGTGCTTGTTTGAAGGAGCACTTGGTGTACATTATGGCATCATTTCCATAACTCAGATTTAAATATTAAAAGCCCATCTGATTCCAAGCTTGATTTAAGCCACAGGGACAAAACACTACAGTTAATCTCATTAGCATTGCTTGTGTCCTCTATGATTCGCTGTTAGGTTTGCATTTATTTTTTGGGATATTTGCATTCACACTGTTGTGGAATATGTACACTCAGTTGGCAGTTCATTAGGTACATCCAGAGACTAATGCAGCACTGCAATAAATCACACCTTTGTTTTAGTGTTAGCTTGTGGTGCTGTTTAATCCTATTATTGCCAGAGATATTTAATGTTTTGTCCAAGTGGAAAAACATTGATCTATTCTGATCTATTGCAGGACTGTTGTATTAGACTTCATTCATAAACTACTGACTGAGTGTATATTTACTTCTTCTTAATTCATGATTAGAGTCACAGTCAGATTATTTTTTAATACAACATGATCTACCATGTTTGCCCTTTATAGCTGATGCTGTGTTAACCTTATGTTTCTCTGTTCTTCAGTGTTTGACCAATTAGATCTGGTGACGTATGAGGAAGTGGTCAAAGTGCCATCATTCAAAAGGAAAACACTGGTGTTGCTTGGTAAGTGAACAGTTTACACACTATACTATAACGTTTTTATGACACACTATATATACTTTGACTTAATTGTGACACACAAGTCACATTACAGCATGTAAAAAAAACCCCTCAAAAGTCAGAGTTTAGTATGTCATAAAAAAGTCCTATTATAATGTGTTGAAAAAGGTGATTTTTTTTTTAATCTATACTTGCCCATATGTCTAAAGACACGCGCACACACACCCTGTTGAATGTAGCAGCAGGGGTAACACAGTGGTGTAGGTCTCTGCCTTTCGTGCGGGAGACCATGGTTCGAATCCCACACTGCTTCCTCACCCAAAACAATGTGCTACGGCAAGGAGGAGTCAGGACGCCGGGAAATGTGGGGATGTCAGCATCATCCCCCACCTCAACAAATTAGCTTTAAAAATACAGATTAACTAAGAGTAATGTGCAACACTAGTAAAAATATAGTCTTCTACACAGTGGCTAAAAGCGTGAACAAAACAGTAAGATTGTTTCTCCCCAGCTGGGCCATTGCAGAAGGGAGGAAGCTTGCGGGGTGGAGTAGGGAAAGATGAGGTGAGTGGGTACCTACGAAAACATTTTACATAGCTAGTGAGCGACCTACGTATTGCTACGTGGTGTAAATGCTACGTAGCGTTACATAGCTAACTACGGACTAACTAAGAGTCAGTAGCAAGCTTAGCTTCCCATCTTGTTAATTTTTTTAGTTAGCGATGATAAGTCCTTTTCTTTGTTTGTTGTCGTAGCCTAATCTTGCTATTTAGCGATGTTACAGTAGCTAATGCCTACATAGCTTGAACAAAGTTTCAAAGCATTAGTTAGTTAGTACCTACCCCAACTAGATATTATATATAAACTTGGCAACTAGAGTGTACACTCTATGTACACTACCAACTAACTACGTAGCTAGTCAGCTATTGCCTACGTAGCTGTAATGTATTGCTACGTTGCTGACAAATAGGTTAAAAAAGAAAAGAGGTTTCAAGGTGGCTAAAGAACCTTGAAATGTAGAAGCTACTAGCTTCTACGTAGTAACTAGCTTAGCTATGTAGTTACTTGGTAGGGGCTTTGTACAACGTAGTAGCAATTAGCAACGTTACGTACCTATTGCCCACGTACATATATATATATATTACACTGCTGTCTTTATTGGCGTAGTTTCATGGTAGCTAGCTGCCAATAAAGACAGCAGTGTAATATATATATGTACGTGGGCAATAGGTACGTAATGTCGCTAATTAGCTACGTTAAGATTAGGCTAGCTAGATAAATAGCTACGTAGCAATTACACCACGTAGCACGTAAAATGTTTTCGTAGGTACCCACTCACCTCATCTTTCCCTACTCGTCCCTACTCCACCCCGCAAGCTTCCTCCCTTCTGCAACGGCCCAGCTGGGGAGAAACAATCTTACTGTTTTGTTCACGCTTTTAGCCACTGTGTAGAAGACTATATTTTTACTAGTGTTGCACATTACTCTTAGTTAATCTGTATTTTTAAAGCTAATTTGTTGAGGTGGGGGATGATGCTGACATCCCCACATTTCCCAGCGTCCTGACTCCTCCTTGCCGTAGCACATTGTTTTGGGTGAGGAAGCAGCGTGGGATTCGAACCATGGTCTCCCGCTCGAAAGGCGGAGACCTACACCACTGTGTTACCCCTGCTGCTACATTCAGCAGGGTGTGTGTGCGCGTGTCTTTAGACAGATGGGCAAGTATAGATTAAAAAAAATAAATAAATAAATAAAAATCACGTTTTTCAACACATTATAATAGGATTTTTTAAAAAGATACTATACTGTGGTTCTTTTCAGCTTACTCTACTATGACTTTTTTATGACATACTAAACTCTGACAACAGTCTTTTGACATACTACACTTTGACTTTTTTACTTTGACATGCTACATGCGACTTTCTTCACCCCATACTTTAGGCTGACTTTGAGCTGTTGTTTTTTTTTTTTCCCCCAACATTTTTTCAATATTGTATACTAAAATCTTTTTGACACTGCTATGACATTTTTTAAGCAGTGTAGTTATATTAAAAGTTCATGGTATAGCATGTACATACGACATATGTATATGCCATAATAGAGTGATGGGGCGATCCTCAGCTGGATGTCGTTGTTCCTCAGCTGCTCTATAAGAAGATGATAATACAGATGTTAAACGCCCCCAGAAAGTCTTTTAAAAACACAGGGTAGTATGCGATAAATAATTCAAAGAACTCACAGTATAGCATGCCATGTTAGTTAAAGTAGATAAAGTGAGCACTTTAAAGTCTTCCCACTATATTTCGTCACCAAACTACTAAGGATATCGTCAATAGGTCAGTGTACCTGGGTTTTATGGTGCTGTTTGATTCAGCTTCTTCAAGATGATTTCCGTTGCTGTGGATTTTCTGTTGCTGGTCTCAGCCTTGAAGCCCCACAAACTCTCCAACACCTGATCTGTACACAGTGACATTAAAGAACAACTTCAGAATTTTCAAGTCTATTTTCATACAGTACTCAAATGCCCAAATGTGAATTGAATGAGTTATGGGTATGAGCGATACCTTTGTAGCACAACTACACTGCATTTTGAGGAAGCCATAATGAAGATTTGTGGAAGCCAGGAGGCTTAGCATGATGAAGCTTATACAAAGGGTTTACCTGTACACAAGAAACTGGGACGGTTACAGATGATAGACACTATTTGTAAGAACCAATGGGTCATGAAAGCATCTCAGTGTGAGCTAACCAAGGCTGAAGTATTTAAGGGTATGAAGTCATTTTACATGGAGGATGTAGCCAGGATTTGGAGTAAGCCAAGCTGCCAAAATCAAATATCTCACTGGTGAAACAAAGATCTGAGAGAGATTCAAAGATTATTCAACCATCCGGGGCCTTGGTGGGATGCATGGGACATTAAAAGTGATAGGGATATTCTGTTAGGAAACCTTTGGTTCTGACATTCATATGGATGCCACCTGACACGCTCCACCCACCTGAACACCAGTGTAGACCAGGTGCTCCCCCAGCAGGAAAATGCACCATGCCACACCACAAAAACTGCTCAGAGGTGGTCCAAGGAATGTGACAAAGAGCTCAAGGTGTCGACTTGGCCTCCAGATCCCCATCTGATCAAGCATCAGTGGGTCGTGCTGGTACCCCACCTCACAACCCACAGGACTCAAAAGATCTGATGGTAACGCCCTGGTGTCAGACATGACACCCTCCAGAGGTCCGAGGAGCACCCACCGTGGATTGGGGGTACCACCACGTCCCTCAAATGTTTGATCAAGTTGAGATCTGGGGTATTTGGAGGTCAGGTTGACACCTTGAGCTCTTTGTCTCGTTCCTGGGGTCATTCCTGAGCAGTATTTGTGATGTGGCATGGTGCATTGTCTTGGTGGGGGGCCATTGCCATGAGGGGGGGTTGCTTGGTCTGCAATGGTCTTCGCGTGGGTGGAGCACGTCAAGTAGCAAGATGCATTAACAAGCAAACTGAGGGAACAGCCATGACATCACTGAATGAACACTGGAGCAACACCTGACATAGCATCAACTGGACCACAACAGAACAGACATAGAGGTTACGATCTCCCCCCATTTATAAGACCACCTGTTCTCACATGACAGACTACATGCATCTAAAGCAACTGAGTCAAAGTTAAGAGTGTTTGTTCCTGGATTGACCTGCTTGCTCTTAATTCAGTCGTCTCTGCTGTCTCCTTTCATTCAGGTGCACATGGAGTTGGAAGGAGGCACATCAAGAACACACTCATCACCAAACATCCTGACCGCTTTGCCTACCCCATCCCTCGTAAGCAGCCACACACTGACATGACAACTACACGAATTAACACAACAACTGTTCCTGGCGACTAATTTCCACCAGTCGACGAGTCAAAACACTCAATAAATTGTGCTAAATTTGATGTACTGTGATTTCCATCTCTCCTCAGACACGACTCGGCCTCCTAAGAAGGATGAGGAGAACGGGAAGAACTACTACTTTGTGTCTCACGACCAGATGATGCAGGACATCAGCAACAACGACTACCTGGAATACGGCAGCCACGAGGACGCCATGTATGGAACCAGGCTGGAGACCATCAGGCAGATTCATGCACAGGGCATGATCTCCATCCTGGATGTTGAACCACAGGTAACAAACCAGTCCTGGAGTCCTGGTTACCAACATCTTAAACATTTGGTTACAGTCACTTGTCAGTGTGGGTAAAGAACAACAAGAAGCCTCTCTCTTTTTCTGTCACCAGGCACTAAAGATCCTCAGGACAGCTGAGTTTGCTCCCTATGTTGTCTTCATCGCAGCTCCCACTGTCACCCCAGGCATGACCGAGGTACCGTCAGAAATACTTTTCGTGCTTCCTCCTGCTAAAGTTTATTTGCACATACTAACTCTCAGTCTAACTGCAGTCACTTGGGTCTGAATTTAGACACTCTCCAAACCTGTTAACCAACATGCAATGTCTCACTGTGTGGAAACCTTAATTTCTGTCACCACGTTTTGCTTTGCTCTGTGTTTACTGCATGTGTCTTGTATGCTTTAAGCATGTCTGTATTTTCTTTGGCATGCCTGTTTTCATGTGCAAGATGCCAAAGTGGTGCAGGAAGCTGCCTGTAAGTACTGGTCACATGATGTGGAAAGTGTAGAAGGCATGTGTGGCCTGTGTGTTGGTGTAGCTCCAGTAGTTGTTTAGTTGTGTTCTCCCTTATTCCTCTAATCCCTCTAATAATCCTCCTAATTGTGTGTTTTCTCAGTGGTGCATCTCCATTTCTGACTTCATGCATCATTGTCTCCTCTGGCCTAACCCTTCCAATATGTTGTGTTTTTACTCTCCTCCTGTGTCCTGGATGATTCGGGGAATTATTTATTTCATTATTACCTGTTATCTGATCAATATCACAAATCAGACTGCAGTTATTGCCTTTAATGTCAGGCCTGCATTGGTGGTCTATGTAGCATCAAAGGAGATAAGTTTGTTACCACAAGTTATGTTTCCTAACAAAACAGTGTCACTTATTATTAGAATGAGATATTACTGGTAGTACTATTTCAAAAATTTAACCATCCTGGGAATTATTTAATGGCATTTTCTAAATGGCATTTTTTAATGACATACGATATAATTTTTATATATAAACTTTTTTAGTGGCATTTTTTATAAAATACTATGCTATTTTTTTCTTACATTTTTAATGGAGTTTTTAAGACACTGCACTTTTTTTTAAGGCATATAATAACAGCATTTTAAATGACATACTACATAAAAATCTTCATACATTTTTAATGGATTTTTTAAGACATACACTTTTCCAAAAAAAAAGGCATATAATAATAGCATTTTTAAATGACATATTATATAATTATTTTTCTTACATTTTTTAATTGAATTTTAAAAGACATACACTTTTGAAACATTTTTAAGGCATATAATAATAGCAATTTTGAATGATGTTATATACATTTTTTTCTTATGTTTTTAATAATGTTTTTTAAACATGCTACACTTTTTTTGTTTTTAAATTCAGGCATATAACAGCATTTTTAAATGACATTTTCTTTCCTACATTTTAAATGGAGTTTTTATGACATACTACACTTTTTTAAAGCATATAATAATAATAATAGCATTTTTAAACAACATATTATATAATTTTTCCCCTACATTTTTAATGGATTTTTTTACTACACGCTACACTTTAAAAAAAATAAAATAAAAAAAATAAGGCATATACCATGATATTTTAAAGGTATTTGTATGATACTATACTATGACTTTTTTTTAAAAGCATTTTTGACATAGTATATTAAGATTTTTTTTCCTTTTTAGTTTTTATGATGTACTATGTTAAACTATGCTGTTGCTTCCACTTAACATTACAATTTTTAATGGCCTTTTCTTCATGGTATTTATCACGGCATACTAGACATAACCCTCTTCTCGTATGAGTCGTTGCAAATGATTTAAGTCAGTAACAGCCATTACACAACAAATGCGACTTTAATGTTAAAACACTCATCCTAATTCTAATTATGTGTGAATTTAAATATGCACATACAGAACTAGACCACAAATGGAGCCTGGAGCACATCACATGTGACAAAGAGCCATTAAACCCCGTCTATCTCTTTCACCCCCCCCCCCCCTCAGGACGACTCTCTGCAGCGGCTCCAGAAGGAATCAGAGATGCTGCAGGGGACCTATGCTCACTACTTTGACCAGACCATCATTAACAATGAGATTGACGACACCATCCGACTGCTGGAGGAGGCCGTAGACCTGGTGTCCACCACCTCTCAGTGGGTCCCCGTCTCCTGGGTCTACTGACATACACTCAACATGAACGAGCTCATCACCCTTAACGATCCATCTCTGATCCAACACAGATGCTAAACTTGGGTCAAACCCCCTCGAATCACGTCTCTCTCATCAGAATCACGCATCTCTGTAGATAAACTGTTGTTGAAAAAGAGGGAAACACTAATGACTCTGACGCATCACTACAGAGACTTCATCCTGCCCCGCCCCCTTTTTCTCAACAGCCTCAAAGGCATATTGTTGTGTACATATATACATATATATATATAAATGATAAAACACTAAGTGAATATGGTTCTGTCCTAGTTGAAGGGTGGGGAGTGGAGGGGCAGTGTGGTAGATATTTTGTACTTTTCTTTTGTAATTGATGGATGGGTGGTAATATTGGAAAGGCAATAGTGAGCATGACCATAAAGCAGTCTTATGTGGGTGCCTGTGTGTGTGTTGACCTTTTAAGGCACCTCTTGTGGTACTCTGTGTCCTCCTCCCTGACGTCCCCCTAATTTCCTCGGCCTCTGTGACGAACACGCCGAACTTTAAAAGCACATTAGAAGCTGCTATAGTGGCGACAAGTAACTCCCTCAGCTCCAAATGCAAGTTTGAGTGAAGCAGAAAGCACAGGAAACTTGGCAGTTTCTTTCTTCCTCGCCCCCCCTCCCGCCCTTTATTTATTTCACCGGCCCTCTGTGCCTGTCAGTCTGAAGGAGCACACTGCATCCCTCTACGCTGTCTCTGTGTGTTGCTGTAGCCTATTGTACCATGCTTCTCTTCTAACCCTCCCATGGTCTTTGTTTACATCTCGGTTTGCACAAAATGGACAATGAAGAAGAAGACGTGTACTGCATCTCGTCACCTCACCGTTTATATTTTGGGCTGTCTTCACCCCTCTCCCTCCATACATGAAATCAGTGGACATGGAATATCGTTCTTGGGGCGTGATCAGCTACGAAAAATCACCCGCATCCACCACTAAACATGGCCCCTGACCTGGAAGACAAAAAACTAACAGAAAGGAGAAACTGCCTTATCAGAGCCTCGGGGAGGACGTCTGTAACACCTATGCACACCCCTGGTTTCTGCCAGGCAGAGCGCCACGACAACCACTTTCTTCTTCTTCTATTAGAGAGCCATGCTTGTTAGAATAAAGTGTTCATAGGAATGTTTGTGGACGGGGAGGGCCTCATGTAGGTGGGAAAAATCCAATCCTAGAGCCACCATTTTGGAACTGTTAACTGTTGTCTTTAAAAATATAAAGGAGTATTCTTGTTTCGAGGGAGAGAAAATAACTAAATTTTGTGTGTAAATGTTTCAATGGTGCGTACGTCATACGAGTGAATTACCAAGAGCCAGTGTATATTAACCCTTAAAAGAAGCTCAGTATGTGACATAACCTCTTCATGCTTTACCACAAGTGGCACAGCACTGCCGCGCCCGCCCGCAGCATGCAGGCACATCAGTCGAAGGGTCGTAGACAAAAAAATAATTTAAAAAAAAGTCAATACTATCAGCTGCGTGGTGCGGCTGCTGCTGTTCCACTTCCAGTAAAGTGTTTTCATTTCAAGTCCTGTGTAAATTACCTCTGCAAATGACAAAAGCAGCTCTTCTGTATGAAATGTTGTTCTTTTTTGTTATTTCATTTTTAAAAAAATATATTTCCTTTTACGTGTTTAAAGTACGCCGCCTCGTCTTCCTTCTGGTTTCCTGCCGTGTGAGTGAGTGTGATTATTCTGTAGTGTTTTACATACGGATTTAGACGTCCAACAGGGAGTTAATTCAGTCTGCAAAACAAACATCATTTCTGGATATTGTCTCGTTGCTCTTGTTGTAACAAGTGAAGATTTGTCTATTGGATTCCTCAATGATCCGGTTTTAATGAGAGACGCTCCCACAGACGCAACTATGTAAATCTACTCTATATTCAATGTCATGCCCACAAGGAAAGCGTAATGAAGGTCTATATAAAAATCACATTCCTCTCATAAATAATACAATATCGCATTGTTTGCTGGAGTCATAAATCTACTTTCTCTGAGAACTCACTGAAATCCTCGTGCAAAAATAAAGCTCTGCTCAAACAGCTGGCGGGCCCGTGTTAAGTAACACAGGAACAGCTAAATAAACCAGTTTCTTTCCATGTGTATTGATTGGAGGCGCTTTTCAAGGAGAGACAGGTGTCATTAAAAGAGGATTGCAAAGCCTCAGTGAAATCTGTCCAGTGTTTACTGGTTGAATCCAAGGCCTGTGCTGCTGAGGTGCCCTTGACATTGATAAGTAATGCATTCGTACATACACAAGGTAATTAAGTTTTTCTGCGATTCAGATGCTTGATCATTAACATTTATTTTGCGCCATCAAAAATAATAGAACATTTTATGTCCTGGCTGATTTCCACAGTCAGTCTTGTTTTTAAATGCTTAGCAACCTTTCAAAACAACTCATAAATGTCCAGGCATAGAAAAAAAACCCCTACTTCTTCCAGCTAAAGAGCTCTTCAGTTCAATTACAAACGTCTGACAGATCATTTTAAGCCTGCTTTCCCCCTCTGTCCGATAGACAACTCAAAATGAAAGACACAAGGACTAAACACACTGGTTGCCCCTTAAAGCACCGCCATGGCGAACATCCGGGTTCACACACCGAGCGAACGAACATCAAAGCAGCACGCTGAAGTTTGGTCATCAAGGACAGAGTGAGTGTCTGCCTGCAGGCGACGGCTCCAATCCAATAAGTGATGTAAGAGCCTGTACATTATGAGCTGTGCAGCGTGGGAAGTTTCAACAGGACACCACAACCAGGGAACAAAACCACAGCACTAGGACCCGACAAGGCAAGCTGCCAGTTCTCTGCTTTATAAAGGGGTCAGTTCACCCAGATTACAAAAGACAAGGGTCGAAGTGCCACAAACTCGTAAAAGGCAGAAACTGAAGAATATCTCACAACAGACTGATCACAAGAGCTCATGATGGCCGCCTGAGTCTGTCTCTGGTCAGATCATACTGTGGTGCGGACTCAAAAGCAGAAGCGTCATTGAGGTTAGGCTAGTTCGAGATGAACTGCGCCTCGCTGGGAAAGCAGACGACAGCAGGCGGCCGCAGCAGCAGGGGGCGGTGACAAAAAGCTGTGGTCGGACAGTTTCCAGCAGCCTTCAGTCTGTACAGGAAGTCACAGAAACACTTACATCCTGTCTGATATGTCGAAGATTTATGAAAAAATTGCAGCTTTTTTTGCATTCACCCACAAAATGGTCATTTCCATATCAGTTGCTCGCCCAGTGTGACGCTGAATATGTGAAGAAAACTGATTTTGATGTCACAGTTAGGGGATGAAATGGGAGTTGATGAGTCCTTTCTCCCAGCCTGTAAAAGCTATATAAGCGTGATTTTTAAACTCACGTAAGAGACACTATCATACTTATTATAGATATGGTGAATTCAATATCAGTCCCCTGCAGCCATTAATGCCATCATGCAAAAGATGCATGTTTTCATGAATTCCTTGCACGTTTCAAGACAGTATAGCAGAACTAACCTTACTCAACGCAACACCAGTATCCTGTTTTACGTTATCACACAGGGCTTGCAGCCTCAGAACTACTGTGGTTGAACTACTAACTCTTTCTAGCAGTGGCTAAATGATCTGTTTGGATAAAGAGTAAGATTCTTTTTGTTTAACCAGGAACAGCCCCAAAATGCCATCGCCAAACCAGCATGTTTTCACATCTCACTGGGCGAATTAAGAGTTTCTTTTACCCAAACAAGAGTTGCTAATTGTCAAAACAGTGGAAAGATGAACCATTGTTTCTGAGAGTTTTATTTTGTATCCGCTGACTTTGAATGACGTGTGTTTAACGATGATAAAATTAGTTTATCTAAATGGAGTCTGGTGGGTTTGATGATGGGATTTTGGGGCAGTTTCCGGTTAAACGTAAAAGATCTTACTCAGGTCTATCTCTGTAGGGATCCATTCAATAATCTTGTCGGACACTTTCTTTCAAATAAACACAAGAAGTTTGTGCTCTAGAGAAAGGATCAGCACTCAGTGAATAACCTCCTAAGCCCTATGATAAGCTGTTTTAACTATCCAGACCAGTGAGCAGTGATAACTAACATGTCTTTGGGGTCATCAGGTGGGAACCTCCTTTCACCAGGGTTTCATCTATTTGGTCCCCCGACACCTCCAGGAGGCTCGACAGTGATCTCTGGCGTCCCAGAGACACTCCCCTAATGCCAGGTCTCACTGCTCCCCGCACCATCCCAACAACCTCCTTTACCTTACTTACACATGGCTTTCTCAGCCCAAACAGCACTGCCACCTTCAGTAAAAAAAACCAGGCTCTGTTCATACGAGCTCCAGGTAGTGACCGTGCCGATACAACCTTTCCTAGCACATTCACCATACCCTTTTTCACATGCTACATATCACAACTCCAATATGAGCTCAAGTTAAAGGAGATAGAGAAGATAAACTCACAGGCTTTCTCAGCCCAAACAGCACTGCCACCTTCAGCAAACCCAGGCTCTGTTCATGCGAGCTCCAGGTAGCGACTGTGCCGATACTACCTTTCCTAGCACATTCACCATACTCTATTTCACACGCTGCATATCAACTTACAACAATCTGAGCCTGTCAGTTTAGAGATTTCAAAATTGAAAGTTAGAAAGCTTGAGTAAATGTTGACCCAACTCTGGCCAAACTAATAGTCCCTCTTAAGAGACAGCCATCAGTTAAAAAGGGCCCGTTTTTCTAGATTCTTGAAGAGCTGACAGTCTCCAGATAAAAGGTCTTCCCCTGCCAGCAGTGATAGGCTGCCTGCCCGTCCGCCTGCCGTCCTTGTGTCCAAGGTTGAACCTATCAGTCTCGTGAGACGCGGCGAGCTGATAGGTGACTGATGTTTTACCTCAAGAGACAGACAGACAGGCCTGATGGAATAACTCAGTGCTAAATGGACCGGGGAGTTTGCTGGCTCATCTCGGGGCCTCGCTTCACGGCAGACTGTTTTTTTCCCCCTGCGCAGTGTGTTTGCAGAGATGGCTGTTTGACTGTGTACTCTGGCTCTGAAGCACAGATAAGTCACTGCTCGCTCCTGCAGTTATGAATCGGCTGCTATGAGCTGAGAAAGCAGGAAATCCTGTGATATGATGAGAGGTCAGCAGCAACTCGTGAACCGGCGTCGGGTGCTTGTCTTGTTTTGATTTACTGGATATTGCGAGCGTTTTTCTTTACTCGGATATTGCCTGAGCTACAGTAATAATACCTGTGCAAAGATTGGCAGCTTAACAAGAGTTCTTAGAGTCAATTGATAAATAACAGACTGCAGCTTCACAGGCTTCACACTAGACTGAGTGAAAGGTCTGATAAAGACTGGTTTGTACAGAGAACCTAAAGTCCCGAAAGGTGAAGTTTCTTATCTTGTGCGAACAAATTAATTAAGTTGTACATAATTAAATGATAACATAATGAAATAAACATAATTATCTTGTGCCCAAAATTAACTTTCACATCGGCCAAAAGAGACTGATGGATGTAAAAACTCTCTGTCAAAGCATATATTTTACCTGTTGAATCGCCATTGGTTGGATCAATGGTTACATAACTGAAGCCTGAAAACAACTCAAGAAGTTTAGATCTCAGAATTCGGCTCAAGTATTCGCTGTTAAATGACCTTAAGGATCAAACAAAAAAGTCCATTTGAAGGTTTCGTAAACCTGCCGATACTTAATGATTTTAATCAACTGAAACCTCCTCATCAGACTCCTCAACCTGTACCGCAACCACCCTCTTCTTGCAATACCTGAGACGGTCAGTTTTGCAGTAAACGCCCTGTTTAGATGCCCTAAAATCATGTTTTCTAGTGTGTCCGTGTCTGTGAGCGCCATCATTTGGAATAAAGTCTTTCCAGGTAGTTTACATGGGAAATATTCATTCCGTTTTAATTGCCTTGATTTGGGTCCGTGCAAGGTTTGGGGCAGGGAAGGTTTCTGGGTGGGGCAGATGTTACGTGTTTACGTTTACCGGAAGCAAACACTAGTCCTCACTCCAGATAACAAGATGCTTCACAATATAGATACTGAATGGGTTTTTTTTATGTTATTGTTTATTTTAGTTATTTATCCCCCCATTTGTGCCAGGGAAACCAAGAAATCCTCGTTCTGAAGTAGTTTAGTCCGTCTTTACACCACCTTAGCATGAGCACAAATTTAATCATATGTATTCTTTCACGTGAAAAACATTTTTTAAACAAAAAAATTCTCCCTCAAACAGCTGTATTTATTCAAGTTTCTCACCAAATACTACATTTTAGAGGATTACATTTGAACGCATCATGAGAATGTTAGAATATACCTTGACTTACAGCTTAAATGCATCATAAAGTAACTCAATACAACCTGCAGTCTACTGATGTCAACACAGATTTGTTATTCACAAATGTCGCCCTCTCAGGTAAAACATGGGATGCATCCCCTGACACGTCAATAGTGACTTTACTGCTTCCTTTCGTCCCGGGGAAAGATCTCTGTTCGTCCTAAACACATTTTCTATTGTCCCTGGGATGATTATAGCAGTGAAAGGGCATGTAACGCCGTCAAAAAAAGACTCAACACTTCTTGCTCTTGTCTCTTGCCAAGCGTACATTCTCATAAACAGTGTGTTCGAAGTGGCAGAGTACAAAGCAAGTCACGCAGTATATGACTAACGGTAAACACAATCATAGATTTCACTCTCGGTGTGAGAGCTACGTGTTTTGGCAGAAGGTCTTCTTCTCATACACGGGATATAAAGACAAAACTAAAACAAAAGGACGGCTCTCTGTTTTGACTCAAGGCTTTTCTCTGCATTGGAGCCTGTTTAAGTGCAATCTGAAAAGGTATGAGAGGCCCTGGTGGTGAATGAAACTCAGAAACAACCCTGAGAAATACAGTAAAGGATCATTAGCAAAAACTTTAATAAAAAGCATCTGAGTCCTTCAGAGTCCTGCATAATATTCATCCCACTTACATCCTGGAATGAGCTTTGTAAAATCGTCAGAATTTGTACTTGGGCTGAATTCAGACGTATGTTTTCTGCTACTCTTCGTTACTATAGAAACTCTTTTCTGCACAAGGAGAAACGTCTGGCCTTGTCAGGTAATTACACACTGAGGGCACTTTCCTTTTATGCCTGTGTCACTTGGCTGCTTTAAAATCTGTGGCTGAGGAAATAGAATCACACTCTAATGGCTGTGTGGAGAAACGACTGATTTGGTGTGATTAGACTCCGTGTCATGAAAACTTCACTGTCCTTCATATCGTGACAAAAAGCAGAGGATTCAGCTGCAAGGCTCTCTGACTAAAACCACATGATGATCTCAAAAAGATTCTGCTGAACTCGAGTTCAAGTTTCCAACTTCCTTTTCTTACCTACAAGGCTACAACCACACTCCATAATACATTTTTCAACTGGCCAAGAGTCGTACATAAATTAAATGTGCAACTGATGAAATGAAAAGTAGCCTGCACAGGTCAGTTCGGCTTCATTTGTTTTGGGCATCACTGAAAATGGTGAGTAAGTTCGTCCTCTGTAGTGTCTGCAGTTAAATTAGATGTTTTTAAGGATGCAGGCTACAACTGGAAAAGTTTACTGACCTTTACTCACATTTATTGTTTGTAGAGACGAACATCTGTGGGACGTGCTGGTACGCCACCTCACAACCCACAGGACTCAAAAGATCTGAAGCTAACACGTTGGTGCCAGACACTATAGGACACCCTCCAGAGGTCCTGTGTTCATGCCTCGACAGGTCAGAGCCAAGTCCAGTCCAAGGTGCACCCACCATGGATTGGGGGTACCTCTGGGGTCACAGCATGTACCTCAGATGTTTCCTTCGACCATGCCTTCGACCAGTGCCGTTGCCGGGTGGAGCACGTCAAGTAGCATCCACATGAATGTCAGAACCCAAGGTTTCCCAACAGACCATTGCGCTGTAACAACATGATCACTGTTGTTCACTTCACCCACCTGTGGTTTTAATGTATTGGCTGAGTGGTGCATACTGTTTGGCTATTCATCGCTCCAATCTCTGAGTACAGACAGAGCGAAACCTAACCGTTCATTGTGCTGGGTCTAAAAGGTTGCATTTACCTGTCTCTGCAGCAGCTGCTCCTCTCATCGATCTGATCTAACCAGCTCTGATCAGATTGACTGATCAATTATTGACCCCGCAAGTCAAGAACTCAAACAGCTGCTGAGGAGAGTAAGAGCTCAGGAAGAGTTTTGGTGCAATCAAACACAAAAACCTCTAGACAACCACATTGAAACTTAAAGGGAAACTTTGGTATTTCTCAACCTGGACCCTCTTTTCCCACGATTTTGTGACTGATGGGAACAACAATTTTTTTTTTTTTAAATTGGTCGGGTATTAAGCACCTGAAGTCTAACCCGAAGATTAGACTGCAGCCATGGCACAGGCTGCAGTCTAATCTTCAGGTTAATGGTGCAGCATCGATGTACGTCCATTAAAAGTGCTTGATTTTGCCAAGCACTTTCACTGGACGTACACTGACAGAGCTGTATTGCCCCGAGTGGTAATGCGCTCAACTGCCGTCTCGCTCAGCGCTGGACCAATTTAAGCAATTGTTGTCTCCATCAGTAACTTTGACACAAAAAGCCTCTCTCTCTGTTTCTTGTCTGATAGTTCCAAATATGAATTCATGAATACATGCACAGTTGTGATTACAGTGTCGTACAAACACTCTGTGGTACGAGCCTGTTGCCTCCATGTTTGTACTGAATTCATAAAATGGATCTCACATGTAAAGGAGTCCACCCCGGCTTCTGAAACCCATCTGCAGGACTTTGCATAGACAAACAGGACTTTACATACTCCCCTCTCGCCACACTGTTCAAAGCATTTCAAACGAAGCCTGTGAGACAGAGCCGAGGGGATTTTCCCACTTATTTATGAAACTCTGGCTGCACAATAAGCTGTTGGCTGCTGAAGGTCTGCTGCCGTCACCACAAACAAGCACATGGTGTTTCTATGCAAAACAGATGATTGACGCTTCGGGCGTACACACAATGAGGTAAGGGCCCCAAATCAAGTCCGGCTTGGGGCGGGCCCTGGCTTTACTTATTAGCCTACAATAAGCCTCTTTGGAGGTTGCACTGAGCCAGCTACAGAGAGCTGGAGTACGACTGGATATTGGCTGGTATTACCTTCAGAATTAAAGCTTCATATTTACCACATGTCAAGACACACACCCAACTCAACTCTCTCTTGGTTCACATCAGACTTTCAGGGCCACTGTCAACTGCTGCGCTCTTTACTGTCACAACTGTGCTCTATAAAACAACAGGAAGGAGCCAAACTTACCCTGAGGCAAGGTGGCATGAATAAGTGATTTCAATTTTACATATAAATAATAATCACATATTTGTTTGATAATAATATAACCGCCAAATTAATAACATTCACTCCTGCAACAGTCCAAAATGATGAGATGGAATCAAGCATAATGTCTACAGTAACCACAGCTTCATCTTTAAAGATTATTTTACTTTATGTCTTTACTTCAATTTTTATGTATAGGCTATTATATTTTGAAGTGTGAGATATTTAGGATATGATTACCAAGAAGAAAATGTCACGCATACTTTTATATTCTTTTATCTACAGTGTAAGTGACTTGTAGTTGTTCTGAAGACAGTAGCTGCTGCACATTTACTTTCTGCTTCATTGTCATGCTTTTATTGTGAAAATCCTTGACCGGACTTGTTTCTGGTGTATTTAGGGAGGGCTGGTTCCCCAAGTCCACTCTATAAAAAGATGATCCAGCCCGTGATCAATCGCGCAGCTTTGAGGAGCGTCATGTCGTGTTGTGAGTGCAGAGCCAGTGAGGACGCAGCGCGGGGGAGCATCCTCTACAGTATCCTCAACAGAGGCACCAAGGAGACGCCCGCTGCGCACCAGCTCTGCTCCTGCGCCTCCAAGAGGAAACTGGTGGCGACTCGGGCTCCGCACTTAGTCTTCAAAGCGGCCTCGGAGGTGCTCGTGAAAACTTTCAAGTTCGTGAAAAATGTGCCGTGTTTTCGCGGTTTGCCGGCGGAGGATCAGCTGCGGCTGGTGCGCAACAGCTGGGCGCCGCTGCTGGTTTTGGGCATGGTGCAGGACTCCGTGGACTTCGACACGGTGGAGACGCAGCAGCCCAGTCTGTTGCACAGGATTTTAACGCACAGCAAGGAGCGGCAGCAGCGCGCTCCGGCCGAGATTCAACACCCGGGGGTGCCTGTCAGTGACGCGGAGGGGATCAAGATGTTTCTGGTCAGGTGTAGGGGGCTGAGGATCAGCGTCAAGGAGTACGCCTTCCTGAAGGGAGCGATACTGTTCACCCCGGGTAGGAGACAGTACTGTTGTCTGTTACTTACATGAGTTTTGCTCTGTGACTATAATTATACTCGTCTCACTGTAATATTCATGAGACATAATTACATGCCACAGTCTAATTAATTTCACTGTGGATTATATTCATGTGACTACCACAGATCATTTTTGTAGCCATGGCCCAGCAGACTTCTTTATAGGGCCACTGATACTGATTGAATTTAGTTCACCCTGTGCGTAATTTTAGGGTATCAGACATGACTCCATCACCCTGTGCGTAATTGTCCTGTGCGTGATTTTAGGGTACCAGACATCACTCCGTCACCCTGTGCGTAATTGTCCTGTGCGTGATTTTAGGGTACCAGACATCACTCCATCACCCTGTGCGTAATCCCAGCCTGCATGTGTCTCCCTGTGTGTCTCCATCCTGCAGAGGTGACGGAGTTGGAGTGTCGGGACTACATCCAGGCGCTCCACACGGAGGCTGAGCGCGCGCTTTACGAGCACGTGAGGACGGCGTGCCGCGGCAACGTGGGCCGGTTCGGCAGGCTGCGCGCGGTCCTGAGCACGCTGCGGTCCATGGACCCGGAGGCGGTGGCGGGACTCTTCTTCAGACCCGTGACCGGGAGGAGCAGCATAGATGAACACGTGCTCGCCATGTTTTATGAGCGGTAGAGACAAGATGAAGGAGGACGTTTGGGACTGGGGTTTAATTTCATGCCATCATGCAGGCTATTTATTTACCTGGTTATATTGTTCTTTTAATTCTAAAACCTCTACTATCAGCTTTCATTTATTTATTTATTCATGAGGACACTGGGGACCACTGCAGCCACCATGACCTAATAAAAAAGACTTCCTGGCACATTCCAGTCCTAAAGTATTCAGACCTGAACAAATCCCTTTTTTTACTGTGACACAAGGTAAGACTCTAGAAAGCAGGATGGGAATAGCATCTCAATAAGAGCACCACTCATATAACAATCTGTCCAAACACTCACATGCCTAATTCACAAACACCTCCTTCAGCTCAATACAGCCATCGGTAATCCTCACGCAGCAAGTCACAAACTTCCACGTACAACTGTTAAAAACACGACCAAAGCCAACACAACCACATTACTCTACAAGCATAAACAGCTCGTGAGCACGTGATCCCGCAGGTTTTAAAAGTTGCATTTAAACAAGACAGCAAAGTGAAGCATAAAGCAGCTCCTACCATTGATGATCAGCTTGAGAGGCGGAGACGATCACCCATCTTCCTGCAAAAGACAAGCATGTAGAGAGTGTTAAAAGCTAGTCAAAGTACAGAAGAGTGACGTGTAAGTGTTGAATCAGACGCTGTTTAGTGGCAAATAAATCAGTGGTATTAATGAATAAAGCCAATAACCTCCTGCAGTCACTCCAGGGCGGTAAAATCTGTGTGCCCCTGAAATACTTTGCAAGCAGGTATCAAAGGCATTAGCACAAGCATGTTTTTATCACCAATCCAACACCTACAGAAAAGTTAAGGGTGTCAATTAGAACAGCTGTAACACACCAGTAGTTTGGACTCCATCTCTCCGTCCTGACAGCCTCAGTAAATACACCTCCTCTCACCGAGGATCTGCCTGACGCCTCGTTTCATTAATATCTCCAGGAGCCGGCGCTGAGCTGATTCTCCTCTTCCTCCTCCAGCTCCCAGTCGTCACAGGATGCGGTTACCTGGGAAATACCAGCCTGTATTAAACCAAAATGAGACTGCAGATTATCCCTCCTGAGGCGACGGTGCTGTGTGTGTTCATAATGTGAATTAACATTTGGTGCTGAGTCACCTCCCATGATGCACACTTATTTCCCATCTTTGTCTTAAAATGAAGATCTGTGTTATTGAAAGCTCTAATATGGGATGTGGTTATAACATGATGTGCTTTGCTGAACCACCTCACTGCAGTGTTGCTACACTCACACACATTTTTTGCCCCCAGTTTTGATGTGACAGCTAAACCTGTTGTGATGGATTGAAAAGTGTCCTATTTTTCAGCTGTCATTTTCAATTTAGCTTTAAATTAAAGCCCAGCACAGTTTCCCAGAGCCCACAGAGGAGTCCATTACAGGAACAGATAAGATTGAGGGGGAATTAGTGGCATCTAGTGGTGAGAATTGCACAATGCAACCAGCTGAAACTTATCAACTTATCAATATCAGCTTTAAAATGAAACAAATGAATCAGCGAACATGCTTTTTCTTAATTTGCACAATTAATTAATATTATATAGATTAAAAAGCATTGTATTTCATGTCTCCATCTACTGGTGGGCTGTCACAATAAGAGTATGCATTCATAATATGATGTTAACTTCTCTACAGAAGACACTTGATGATCACTAAAATTAGGTGGGAAAAAAGTGGATATATTGATATCAGTATTGGTTATTGGGCAAATGAGTAGTTAAATATCTGCATATAGGATACTGGCACAAAATCCAATATTGTGCATCCCTGGAAAATACGATTCTTATTTTCAGGTGATTATACACCAATAAAATTTTTTAAAAAAACAACATACTTGTTATATTTCATTTATGTGAATATACACCCCTAAATACTACATTAACCCTTTGAAACCTGACCAAATTGGCTTGATTTATTTTAACAACGAAGAAGGCAATGAGCAATGAAAGAGGAAATGAATCCAAAAAATAGCAAAAATAATAGTAAAAAATAAAAAAATTAAATTAAAAAAATCCCTTTTTTTTTAACCCTTTGTAATCTGGGAAAATTGGCTTGATTTATTTTACAAACATGGGAAGAAGACAATGAGCAACAAAAGCAAAAAATGACCCCAAAAAAATTAGTAAAAAGAGAACATTAAAAACAAGAAAATTAGGGGGGAAAAGACAGTTAAAAACAAAAATACAAAGAAATGACCCATAAAGATAAAATAAATAAATAATTATAAAAGAATGTAAAAAAAATACAATAATTCTAAAAAAAATGTTTTAAAAAAATAACTAAAATAATAATAATTACAAAAATACAATAATTCTGCAACATAATTCTTTACATGTAATAATAGTATCAATTATAAATATATTTATTCCCTAGCTTTTTAAAATCAAAATTTATTTTTTAAGTGCTCATTGCCTTTTATTCTCCATGTTTCTAAAAGAAATCGCACCAGTGTGCTCAGGGTTCGAAGGTTTAAATACTTGCGAAAGGCATCTAAAGGCAGCACAAGAAAAGGAATGTCGCTCCAGGTTCCAAAGGGTTAATATAGTTTATTGATGGAAATATGCAGTGTAGCATTTACTGTTTTAAGATAAATGACATTTTGCTTAGCTTTTTTCTTTTTTTCCCTATTTTTTAAAAATAATTTTCTCAATATTTAATTTTTATTATCATTATTAATATTACTGTTTTTTGGGGGGTTTTTTAGGTTTAAAGTCCACATAAGAGGCTCAATTTAAAATGAAATAAAATAGGGAGAAGCAGCACCTTGTAATATTTAAGAAGCTGTAGACGGCACATATTAAAATTGTTGATGATTAACGTTCTGTCGTTTAACTACTTATCTCAGCACTTATTATCTTTGCATTGAAAACAGCCATATATAAAAACACAACATTTAGATGGCCAAATGTGCCTTGGGTTGCCTCTTCAAGTGTGCTATATGTTGTAAAGCACAATATGGGATCAACGTTGCAACAGCCTGATGAAATGAGACGTTGTTTATGCCTCAAGGACAGGCTATTGTGGCTTCATAAATAAAGTCTGACTATACAAGGGGTTGTAAAGACAGACATTGTAGTGCTCTGAGAAGAAATACATACTAGATCCTTAATCTTGATAAATGACATTACAGTTGTGCAGCATACAGAAACACTCACAGTGACCACTTGACATCTCTACGACATGTTCAATCTCCCTCCAAGCCAGCCATCATCTGCATTGTTAAAAGTCAGGTATCAAAGTCTCAAAGTTACCAACTTCGTATTTTCTGCTGCTTATGACAATGAGCTCTGGAGCTTCAGAGCTTGTTCTCTCAGGGCTTTTCTCTCCTCCGGATGCAGCCTTTCAAGGCAGCAATAGACATTTAAGCTTAGCCTTGAGTATTAGCACCACAATCTCCCAAGCATTTGCATTAACTGCTTTTTTCCTCTCAGCTACTGAGTCTAACACCAGCTAAGCTTGTCTCAGATTACTGCGGTTTCCTTTTGGTGCAGGATCTCCTATCACAAACAACACAGCCAGCGGGCTTGCACACAGAATCTCAGGAATACAGTCGGATCCTGTACGCAAACTAATACTTCAAACTAAATATGGACTTCCTACACTGGTACACATAAACTCTAACCTACAACAAATACACAGCGCTGTAACCAAGAGCAGAAAATGAATCTGCAACTATCTTAATTTAAGATTTTAAAGTTGTTTATGAAGCAAAAATGCTAAACAGCTTCTCAAATGCAATTGCTGCCTTTCTTGTGCGACAGTAAACGTAAGTATCTTTGAGTTTTGGACTGTTGGTCAAACAAAACAAGACATTTCATAACTTGATGACTTGCTAACTAAGCTAAACTATCGGCGTCTTAACTGAACAATAAAAACGTTGATTTTAGATATATAGATTCCCTTTAATCACGGCATATCTCAGTCTTTTTAGTCAGCTATTTACACATTATACTACGCAAGGTGACTGCAGTGGTGCAATGTGAAGTACATGTACTCAAGAACTGTACTTGCACACAACTTTCAGGTACTTGTACTTTATGAGAGTATTTTCATTATCCTCCTGAATGTCACATTTTGGAGTTACTTGACCTTATACTTCATTCTGCTTAACTTAGACCTGTTGTCCTCATGCATGGACACTTCTTTGTGCCATCTCGTGGTAGTGAGAGCATTATACAGTCATGCATGTAAAAACAAGATGACAGCCATCTCTGCCAAGTCAGTCTGCAGCCAATCCCGCAACAAAAGTGTTTATTCATAATTAATAACATTTGTAGTTTGATATGATAAGATGCTGTTAATGTTAGGAAGTACTCGATTGAGGACATCTGGACTAGTGTTTTATACTTATCGGGTCCCACTGATGCCAAATATCTAGGAGAAATTAAAAATGCATCCTAAACATCTTCTACTTTGAAAGAGGAAAGATGTACCAAGTTTTAAAGCTTGGATAACATATAATAATTTAATTCTTGGAAAGGACAGACAGTTAAGCTGCACTGCATGACGGTGATTTTCATTATTTCTTGAGTAGCACAATAGTGGGGGCACTATTTTGTTTTGTGTCTGTGTAGTTTATGTTTTATTCGTTTATTTGTTATGTTTGAATATTTAACACGAGGCAAGACATCTGCTGTACTGTTTGTGCCACCATTATACTCTGTCTCTTAATAGAAATATTGGAAAGAAAATACACACCAAACAAAAGTGTGGAGGATATGCAACAGCTTTCTACAGCTTTCTACTACCACTAGATCTCAGAGGGACATTCAACTTCACTGAATTTAATTTAAAGCTTTAGTTACTGGTTACTTTATGAACAATACAAGATATGCACCAGCTAATAAATTAGAATATATTATAATAAACTGAAGTAATCGTTAAAATGATGTTCACATAAATATCCAGTAATATAATAAACATAATTCAGTATAGTAAGCACTATTACTTTTGGTACTTTGAGTGTGTTGTGAGTCAACTACTTTTTTATTTTTACTCGAGTAAATAAAAGTACTTATGAATGAATATTTACTCTGCAGTACTGGTACTTTTCCTGAGGCCAAAGATCCGGGTACTCCGCATTAGCATTTATGCTAATGAGCGTACAGTAATATTTACAAAATATTTAAGTTCTGTTCGCTAAATAAGCGACCACTGAAGCTAAACTTTAAAGAAGGGTTAAAGTTGATTTAGTCAGGACAAAACCGCTCGGTGTAAGTTACATAAACGGTATTTATTTATGTTTTCCTTCCGTTTTTTCCAGCTAGCAGCTACGTTAGCTAGGCTACAAAATCCGTTAGCGGAAATGACGAAGCTAATTCCGTGACACACCTGCTGTGCTTTCCTCATTAGGGAAACGCATATTTTCTTGTAATAAACATTAAAATATCTTAATAATATTGTTAATTAGCCGCGTGTGTGCAGGACATTTGTCTCTCAAAAATGCCAGCGATTTTAACAATGCAGATAGTAACGGTCAAAATGCTGAACTCCCGTTTGTTTCCCACGTTCCAGCAAAAGTAAAAAGACCGGAAATATGTTGTGTTTATCACTTTAACTAAGCTGATAAAGTTGCAGGTGTAGGTGTGTGTGCTTACCTTGTCAGAAGTTAGATGTTAAAATCATAAAATCCACAACACTCGGGAGGAGTCGGAGCCCAGGTGGAGGTGTGGCGGAAACATCCGGACAGCCCCCAACACACCTTGCGTGACCACTTCCGGTTTATTAATTTGTCTCACCTTTGGCATAAATTACAGCACTAAGCATCTTCTGACACAAAATGGATGCTTCTAGAAATGTTGAGGTGTATAAACAAGCATTATTAGGATTGATTTGATGTCTTACTGATCATATTTAAAGCCTCAGCTGTCAGTTAGTGGCATGTTTTTAACAGAGGAGGTGAACATGGCAGGTTCAAGCTTGGAGAAGTAGTCAGAGCTAATCTGAACAATATTAAAATACTATAAATAAAGCCAGGACTTATTCTAAATCAGAGTAAAATCTTTTCTGTCCCCAACTACACAGACATGAGGTGTGTTTGACTTTAGCTGTCAACCGTCTTAGCTCTGTTAGTAATTTGATACGCAATAACATAACATCTGTAATTCAGAGAATCCAAATGTGGGAGGAAAAAAAATCATAGCTCGTTTGGGAGCCATAAGAAGTGCTTTGTAAGTAACAGCGGCAGTTTGTCTAATGGCAGTGCGCTGCCTTAAAGGAAAACGCAAAGACCTCCATTCATCACAATTATAGGTTGCAGATGGCAAAAAGATTTCAACTGGGGCAATTTGGAGAAGATGTGTGTGATTTTCATCGTGACTGAATGATCCACCCATCACACCCCTTTCACCATAATGGCTCAAATTGGGTCCTTCGCTCCCAGCATGCCTTGCGAGCGACTGACTCAGCTGAGGTGCAGGGTGAAGTGTGTCCAGCAGATGACAGCGTTTCACTTTGAATTTCCTGTTTCCTGAGGTGGCCGGTTTTCTCTCTGCATCTTTTAATTGGAGGACAGAAGCTGGCTCAAATTCACTGTAGCACCTTTTTTTATTGTGATGATAATAAGTTAAGATAATCTCACATGCTGGTTTTGATTCGCTCAATTAAGACATGGCAACAGCAGTGGGGCGTTTTTTGATAAGCCAGCTGTATCCACAGTCAAATCAATATCCACGCTCACCACACAGACATCGATACTACTGTGAAATAATAAATGAAATAAAGATGGAGCTTGCAGGAAGTAGCAGTACTCAGTGATCCATGACTTGCATCTTCCACACGCCAACCGCATGCACAGGCAATTATGCCGTGTTGAACCATGGTGAGTTGAGAATTACTCCGAAAGTGGGTTAACAGCTGCCTGCATCCACTCTCCAAATACTTTCAGCTCTCACACACACACACTGTCCCTGTCCCCGCCACCGCCACCGCCACCTATCCATGCACAGACAATTGGCCTGGTTCTTCAAGTGGAAGACATGTCACACAGGGGCACGGTGCACACAGCTCCAAGTAACAAGGCCCTGTGGGACACGGAGGGGCATGGTATACCTGCCAGAGTGAGTAATACTCCTCACCAGTAAGTGTGTGTATGTGTGTGTAGGCAGAGGACGAAACAAAACATCTGTGCATGTAAGCCTGATCTGCTCTCACCGTGGCGACTGTCTCCACTCCCCCCCCCCGAACGTCACACACTTTTGTTCAGGGAGCTTATTATGCTGTGACACTGTAATGAAGTGAAAATGATTTCATTTGGGGGGAAAAGTGTCGAAGCTTAGGTACTCCCCCTTCCCACAGACGCACGCTCGCGCACCATATGGCAGCATGTCGGCTCGGATGAAAACATCTGGCGGTCTTCCATGTTCACACGGGCACAGATGATTAGAATGTAGCTCCGTGTTACAGCCACAGCAGAAAAACAAGACGGCTATAGGGAGCATCGTGCTTTCTGTGGATCAGCACGAGGAGTGTGGAGACGTGACGCAGCAGGGTGCAGCTGCTCCTGTGTAAGGGAACAGTCTGACTCATGTACGGCTACTTTTACCTGTGGGCAAGGATTGCTTTTTTTATATCTGGAAAAGTTCAGTCAGCTGGGCTGTGAGAGAAAAAGATTAAATTTGAGTATCAGTCTTGTGCATCGCACCAAAGTGTGGAGCATTGTCTTTGGCGTCACCACTCAATACAACCCTCCTATTGCACTCGTGCTTTCAGTTGAGCACTACTGAGATAATGCAGTCGTGCAATCATGTGGGATCAAAGCCACTTTCACCTTTTGTTACGCTCAGGCACAGCCGCCATCTTTTTCTCGTCTTGCTGCTCCAACAAAATCAGACGTTTTATATCATCAGTGTTTAGCCGTGTTCTCTCCAGCACCAAACAGGAAGTAGCAAACGAGGTCGACAGTAAACATGGAGGGGACACCAGGTAGGCGAGAACGCTCACTTTTGAATGATCTCCTTCCAATTAATGAGTGCAGCTAACCAACGGAGGCTGGTAGTGATTCGAGGCGACGAAATCCAAAACGCAAATTTGCCCACAAATAGTTCATCGCTGACGCCGAATTGTCAAGAACACCTCTGACATGTGGCGCCTTTTATCTTGTGTTTCTAGAGTGAGGCGTCAGATTCTTTAAAGGGAGTTCGGCGTGGTATTTACCTCCACGATCAGGATGGGTAATAATCTCAAAAGGAAACTAGGGTTCAGGGGAGGAAGCTGAAAGGGGGAGCGCCGAATATGCTAGATCCACCTAAGGGAGTCCTGGACGGAGATGGTGGGTGACTTTCAGGTGTCATGTTCTGTTGCTGCAGTTTACTTTGACTGAAAGGAAGAGTTTGACATCTAGGGAAATACAAAGTGTAAAACCAACGTGTAAAAACATCAAGTTGCGGCTCTGTGGGGGATAAAGTGTCAAGACTATTTTTTGGTCATCTTTTTGAGGTTGCCAGGCAACAAGTTGGGACTCAAAGTGGCCAATAAAAAAATAATCCAGAGCATTAGACCCCATAAAACTGGAACTTGACTTTTTACACTGAGATATAACGTCTTAATCAGTGAGCGTCGGAGATATTCTGCACAACAGACTGTTTTATAATTTGGCTGATACCATTGCGCACCAGAAACATGAACAACTCCTCATCACTCCAGAAGAGCATATTGAGGCTAATTAACACTGTCTGGCAGTATTTTAAGATTCTTCCCCATGTGCCTTTGCTTTCTCTTTTCTCTCCGATGCTTTGATCGCAGCAAAATAAGTAAATGGCTACACTATGGGCAGAGCGCTCTGAGGCAGAGGGGAGGAAAAAAAAAAAACAGAAAGGGATTGTTTATCTGCCTTGAAGCACGCTGGAAGAAAAAGGATCCTGTTTTCTTAGAGACATTAGATGTGACAGTTTTACTGAGCAAACTTGCCTGTAGTTTCCAACGGACTAAATCCCACTGAAGAAGCAAGTCGACACGAGTCTCTACATCTTCGGCTGCGTTCTAGATACATGTCGACAGCTTAAAGTCGTCATCGTTTATTAGTAAGACCAATACCGTTTGAGTGTAAAATATATTCACATTTGCATGATCATAAAATGCGGCCAACACTTTTATACTGAACATAAATCAATCTGTGGCAGCTGCTTGTGTGATCGCAGCCAAAAGTGCACTGAGGTCAAACAACAATCAGGACACGGGTCTTTTCTTTTGAAAGTGTTTCTCAATGCATTGACTCCCCTGATTTAGTCTTACTCTAAAATGAGGCCGGGTTGCTTCAGTCTCTGAGTGGAATAAGGAGACGTATTGATTGTTGTTTCAAGGTTTTACGGGAGACGGCAGAGTTATGGCGGTTGGGGCTGCGTCGGCTCCCCGCCAGGAAAAGGGATCCGGGCATCGTCAGCAATCTATGCCGCTGCTCCATAAACAAAGTGAGCCGGGTGGCGTTTTTCTGCAAACAAATACAGCTCTCTCTCTCGCTCTGCACACACACACATGCGCACACACACACAGCACAGAGAAATCACATTACCGTAAATGTGGTTTTATTAATAATAACAGTATCTCTTTTAATGAACATTGCAGATACATAATAGAAAATAAATCAGAAACAGGAGAGACGTCGTCTCAAGAGTCGTGAAAGTGCCTGGAATAATTCTGTGCTATATATTGTCATTGTTATTCATCGTCATCTTCATCACGTCGCCAGAGAAATTCATCATGAAACAAAAATGTGTTATCGGCCCCACTTTGAAAATGTTTGTATTCGCACGGCTTCCCAAAGCAGGAGCGCCAAACTCCTGTCACAACCTCATCGATTCTACGTGTTAACCTGCGGTAAAGGCTTCTGCTTTGAGAGGCCTGGTGAATAATGACCATTGGTTTCATGGATATGGCTCGATTGTCTTCATCTTAATCACGTTATTGTCTTGATTATATTTACACAACGCCACGTCACAGAGCACGACTCCTCTGTTCTGGGATGGTGCTCTTGAGTGTAATCCATGTCTTACTTTTCATATAGGGGGAGGGGAAACATCTGATTGAGGCGGATTAAGAAAACAGGCCTGGCTCGAATCGAAAGATCTCAAATGACGGACAGTTCCTCCAAAATGCAAATTTATCGGCAAACACTTTGAAACTTGAACATAAGCAGGCCTGTTCGGAAATATTCTGCAAAAGTAAAATCAAAAACTGAAGACTGCGAGAAGATAAAGGGGCGGGGAAAAACATATTTTATTGTTTACGAGTTCATCACTTTGCATATTTTATGGCACTAAATGAAACACCTCGACGTTATGAGATGCTGTAGGTATTTTAGTATGAGGTTAGTTCCTTGAAAAACATAATATGGCACAGCTGCGGGAGGGTAAGTACACGGGCCGCCATCACACTTGATTCGTGGGGTTTGATGAAGTCGTAAAAAGGACTAGTTCGTGAATGAGAATGCTTCACTGTCGCTCGCTTTGGTCTAACTTGCTCTAAATAGCATCTGTATAGATATACTCCATGATTTAATTTGCATCTTTAAATACATTCTTGCCTCTCTTTAGTGTTTATTACATCTTATTTGGAAGGGTTTCGTTCTAAAAAGCTATCGAGGAGAGCACACCCCGTGATGATTACTGGTCAGTAGGTCAAAAATATAACTGATTACATCCTATAAAATGTTACTTTTTATTAATATCTAAACAATTTTATCATCAATTGTCTGGTTTTGGAGTGAAACTCTTCGTCGTTGTTATGTTCCTTTGTCCCGAGCAGACTCAACAAAGACGTGAAAGCCCTACTTTATTTATCTGACTCCGCTGACAGGGGGAATGGCAAACAAATAACAGAGCTGTCATTTAAGAGGAAATGAGTAACAGAGATACTTGTTTAGCCCTGGACAGCCTTGTTTGGTCCTTCACAGGAAACCAGGTAGAGTAAATGCTTCGGGTGACACAGGATGTCATGGCTTCCCTCTCCTCCATCTGCACTGACATCATCGATAGCTCCGTCCTTAAATCAACACTGAATCGCTGCAACGCCTGTGAAATCAACGAACATAAAAAGCCTGCTGAGCTGCAATCCGTGGTCCGTTTGAAATGTCAAAACTCTTCTTTTTAATGATGAAAACAACTTTTTTCTCTTGCAATATAAGGGTAAGACATTTAGTGAATGACCTATCGATTTTCGTGAGCTGTGCAGTTCCACATAACAAAACATTGTTCTTTTTTTCCCCCGATTCCTCCTCTCAGAAACTTTATAGGTATAACCTCTCTAAGCAAATATCCCTCAGTTACAAAAATAGATTTTTCTTTTTTCATAAAATAATACACATAATTAATTTTCGGTGATATAATCATCTGTTAAGGTAAATAGCAAGGCTGTTGTTTTTTTTTTTTTCAAAGTAAATGTTATCGTGAGAGAAACAGAGAGATGTGAAGCCTAGCACCAATATTCTTCATATCCTCCTTCACAGATATGACTGTTCCCAAAAGCGTTCGATTTGTGACACCCATAACCCAAGATTTTGCATATTCTGGTTGAGTCCGGATTCTCAACCCTTTACAGCAGCCGGCAGAGCTGAAACTCCACATCCAAACCACGTCGTTCTCATCTCCCGAAGGCTGCGGCTTTTACCCCCTCCTCCCCGAAATAATCCCAAAGCTTTATAAACTACACCAGCCAACAAATTAAGATAAAGGTAACAACGGTTTATCCAAAACATCTCACAGGCCATTGCTTCACTTTTGTACAAACTGAAACAAAACAAAACAAAAAAAAAAGAGTCCCAACTGATGAGAAAACATAAGAAGAAACAAGTCCCAAACACTGATGCTACAAAGAATTAGAAAACGTATGTACAGGACCCTGTATTCCTTAACTCTCTGGGTAAATGATCGTAGGTGTTGGCTTGTGTTACGTGAGTGTTTATACAGGCATACAAAAGAGTTCTCCTTGCTTCTTTTTTTGTTGTTCAGTTTCAATAAAAGCTCTTATTGGACCAAAAAAAAAAAAAAAATCTGCCACCACCTCCTTCCCCAACGTGTCCAGTGTGTCCTCCCTCCCCGTCCCCCTGATGTTTCCTGGTGCAAATTCAACAGCAGCAAGTAGCTTAGTGCCATTCAGGTCCATCTGGCTCCGGTGCATTCAGGGTCCAAGCGCCAGTGGTGAGTCCTCCCTGTGACGGACATCATAGAGATCCACAGTCTACCCCACCTGGCACCGTCTCTGTCACCAGATGACACTGGATATACTGGTCTCTCTGGGCAGCAGCGGCAGCATGGCGTTGTTGCCGTGGGCCTCCTCCAGACTCTGCTGGCGCGGCGACTTGGACTGCGGCCGCTGTCCGTTGATGAGCGTCATGGGGATGTTGCAGTAGGTGTGCTGGTTGCCTAGCGTGGAGAGCGGTGGGAGCGTGCCGCCGGGCGGCAGGTCGTAGTCGTAGCTACGGTAATAGTGTTTCTGCCTCATCTGGGTGTGGCAAGAGTTGTGGAAGGTGGAGCGCAAGTCCGGGTGTGCCGTCGCCATGGCGGTGGAAGTGGCCGCCGCCATGGAGATGGCCGAGACGGTCTGGAGCTCACCGAAGGGGCCCTGCTCGCTGACGTCCAGCACCTGCTCGTGGGAGATGCTCAGAGGCTCCATGCGCTTGAAGGGCATCTCGTAGAGCAGCTGCTTCCAGAACTTGGAGTTGAGCTTGTTGCTGGACGGCCCGCGCCACTTGATGACCGTCAGCATCTTGATGGTGTGTTTGAGGGCCTCCACTTCCTGGTAGTTCATGATGCCGCGCAGCTCGGCGCACTCGATCAGGATGACCTTGATCTCGCCGGTCACCAGCATGTTGCGCAGCCTCGTCTCCAGCTCAAAGATACTCCACCCCCTCCGCACCACGTAGCTGGGCGTCATGACAATGATGAGGCGCTTGCTCTGGTCCACGCAGCGTGCTACGTCCTCGATGTAGGCTGAACACAAACAAAGACAGACAGATAGATAACTTTATATACATCGCAGCAGGGACACAAAAAACATTGTCTCTAATTTCTACTTGCTTGTATACTTTATCTTAAAACTAACTTTAACTGTACATGAAAGTCCACAGAGCTCATGAGTACAATGAAACTTTCCCACCGGCTATTTGAAAAACTCTCTTGGTCTCATAGCGACTGCTGAGTAAAATACTCCCTTTTATCAAAGTTGCAAACAGCTGAATACAATCCAGTTTAGAAGGAAGTGATTTTTAAATAAAGATTCTACAGTAACTCTAATAATTTATTGCACAGCTGAGCATGAGGATACTGATAGATTAAATAAAGATACAACAGATGTGTTATTTATCCAAAGCCTCTGACGCATCTAATAATACAACCCTGATTTCAAACAAGTTGGAACACTGTGTAAAATGTAAATAAAAAGCAGAAGGCAATGATTTGTAAATCCTGCTTGATCTATATCCAATGAATACGGCACAAAGACAAGATACCCAATATTCAAACTGATAAACTTTGTAAAATATACACTCATTCTGAATTTGATGTCTGTCACACATTCCAAAAAAGCTAGGACTGGGGAAGTTGTCGAATGCTCAAAGAACCTCCCACAGGTAAACACGTTCATTAGTCAGGTGATAAAATCATGACTGGATATGAAATCCTTGGTCGTTTACACGCAAAGTGCTTCGGCAAGTATTTCAACAAGTTTAGAACAATATTTCTCAACGCAAAATTGCAAGGAATCCACAATATCATCAAAAGATTCAGGCATAATGGGCAACCTGCAAATCTGTGTAGACACCATGAATGCTGAAAGGTACAAACAGGTTTTGGAGCAACATATGCTGCCATCCAGATGACGCCTTTTTCAGGGACGTCCCTGCTTATTCCAGTGAGACAATGAGTACAAGAGTTCAGGCACTAGACTGACCTGTCTGCAGTCCAGACATACCTTACATTGAACATATCTGGAACATTATAAAGTATAAACACAACGGGGAGCCCGGACTGTTGAGAAACTTAAGTCGTATGTAAAACAAGAATAGGAGAGAATTTAACTTTCTAACTTCAACAATTAGTGTCCTCAGTTTCCAAACTCTTAGTGTTGTTAAAAGGTGATGTAACGCAGTGGTAAACATGCCCCTGTCTCAACTTTTTTGGAACGTGTTGCAGACATCAAATTCAGAATGAATGCATATTTACAAAAAAATTAAGATGAATGTTAAATATCTTGGGATGGTACTCAATCCAATTGAATAAAGGTCCAAAAGGATTTGCAAATCATTGCATTCTGTTTTACGTTCTAAACGGCATCCTAACGTTTTTGGAATAAGGGTTGTAAGATGTGTTTGTGGACAAAAGAGGAACGGGATCAAATGATGATAAACACTCAAAGTCAAGTAAGATACCTACACGAACCTACATTTGCATCGTTACACCTGAAGATCAAATACATTTGAGTTTAAAGTAAATACGATGTTGCATTCACGTCCCTGATGAGTAGCTCAGCTGCGTAATAATGAATGTGATTAAGTGTTTCCCCAGGCCTATCATGGGTGTCAGGAGGAGGTGTGTGAGTGTGTGTGTGTGTGTGTGTGTAGCTGATGCCTGCTTTTAGCCTTTCTTGGCGGAGACAAAGACAGAGTGGCTCCTCAACAGCAGGTAGACGGGATTAACTGGGCTTCACTTCCCAATCAAAGCTTACAACCCTCTTGTGTGTGCGTGTGTGTGTGTGTGTGTGTGTGTGGAGAAAATAGTGTTTTTCTTCCTCCCGCAGTCAGTGAGATACTGGGTGTGTGTATGTGTGTGTGTGCAAAATATCTTGCTGGTCTTTAAGCAAACAAATGCCACATCTCCTCTCTGTCCTCCTCTCCACGTCTCTCAGAATGAACTCCTCCTTTCATGTCACGCTCTGCCTGCGGCGTCACGATGAGAGAGACCTGATTTGAGTAAACTTGGATTTGAAGTCAGCCCTTTCTACTCCAACATGACAAGTCAATCTCTTTGCTGTTCGCTAATTGGTCCTCATGCGATAATTCGTCACAAAGCAAACCCCTGGAGCTAAAACTCCCTCAGTAGGGTTCGAGCTCGTTCACTTCAGGTCCGAGCAATCGGGCAAAACAAGTTTTTCTTTTATCTTATCATGAAAAAAACAAATGGGAATGGATAAATGGATACTATATAATTAGCTAATGAGGCGTAGTTTCATTTTATGTTTTGAATTGATTAAACTGAAAGTAAATCTGCCCTCTTGGGGTGCTGTCTGGTAACACTTTATAGCTTTATAGATTACAGTCCTCCTTTCAGAGACCTCACCAGCTTTGCAGTCAAAGTGGTGCATGTGTAATAATTGATTCCTGCCTGCATAAAAATGAAATCAACGCTAAATTACACGAGGCAGAAAATCACTGTTGCGTTGCTCTTTCAATCATTTATTAAAAAGGGAAAAGCCCATTGTGACAAACCATCAGGAGATGTTGGACTGCCAGGAAGTCCACCTTCCTGCCAAACAAAATGTAATGGAAGTTTTGACTCTAACTAGTTACAGGTAAGTACATGGAAGTCCAGAATTAACTACATTAACCGACACCAGTAGGATAAAACCACTGAAGGTATGTCGACCCAGCTACGACACATCATGACTAATAAGAGTGGATGTGTCTGCACCATCGTCTCTAATGCCTGGTTCACACTACACGACATTTCTGCCTGTTCTGACAGTCACTACGTCACAATGCGCGACTGTGGAGTCATAAAATCGTGCCGTGACTTGGCCGACAGACATGACACACTACATGATGGTACACACCAATTATCCCCAGTCGTCTTTCACGATGTGCGTGATGTCATCGGGTTATTCTTGTCCTATTTTTATTACTTTTGCTTTTGTTCATGTGCCAGCTGAAATGCTGTTGCAGTAATGTAAAAGTGCCACCAGATAGCAGGAGCTAAATTTGAAGTACCGTACGTAAACATGCAAGTCACTGAATCCTCCACGACAAGTTCCTACAAATGTTTCACAATAAAAGCCTGTTTAGAAAATGAAGGGATTCTCTCAGCCGAGGTTATACGGGGCTTTTAATTTGAAACAGATACAGGAAGTGTTGAGTTTGAAATGAAGCTGGTAGTATCTGCAGTTGTGGTGAGTAAAAACCACTATTTTTAAATTTTATTACTTTATGTTCATCTCCATTATGAAGAAGTAGCATTATTTGCTAGCTTGATGCTAACGGCAGTGCACACCAGGTTGACAAAGTGCCTCTGCTGTTTCACGCCATCATTTTTCCCTTTTTACTCTGTGTGGTAACCTCCCTAGAGGAAATATCAAAAACCCTGGGGTGTTGTTGTCGTACAGTTGTCTATGGCAACAGATTGCTCTGTGTTCCTATTGGTCAAAGTGACGTCTGTGACAGGAGAAGTCGTGAACGACAAAAAGAAAATCAAACATGCTATACTTTCTGTCATGCCTGTCAGTCTACCATGACACACTACACCAGATGAAACGATGGATTATCGTGTACGACACGCAGACACCGTACGTCGCTGCATTGGGCTATAATCGAGCTGACATTGTGTAGTGTGAACCAGGCATAAAAGTATCCATTTTTGCCCGTTTCAATTTTGACAGTTCCATATGAGAGTAGTGCGGATGCTAGGTGTAAACGAAGCAATAGTTTTTGCAATTGAAAACGAAAACATATTAGTGTGGATGTAGCATTACAGGAAGGTCGAAGGTCTCTCATCAGCCACCATACAACAGACTAAAAGAGACACATTAAATTCACAATGACCCACCCTTAAGTCACAACTCGTGCCTTTTTGACCTGAATGGATGATTTTTATAGGTCGTGCTTGCACCTGAATTTCATGTGTTTTTGTACACACAGTCTTCCAATATTTGATGTTTGGTTGGTGGGACACAAAAAAACATTTTGAATATATCTTAAGGGCAAAAAAATTGTCTTCAATAGTTTTGATGCTGTAAACCCACAGACTGTGAAAAGAAAAGCAGTGGACGCAGCCACCGTGACGTCACCCATTGATTTATGGACCACCAATTTGAAGCCTCGAGTTGTCATTGTGGGTTTTTTTGGAGCCAGAGGAGACCATATTTGGATGAGAAGGTGGAGCCGGGGTGGATATGTAGGGGTACGCAGCCCAGTCGCCAGAAAAAAATGTTGGCATTGTAAATTTCAGCAGACCACAGCTACGTTACATTTGTATGTTTCACACATATCATATCAGTGTATCTAAAGTGTCGTAGTTCTGATTACATGTCTCTGAACTGACTGTCATTAGGAAGTGGCGTGACACCTAGCGAGATGGCTGACAAACTGCAGACCGCTGCTCGAGACCGATGCACATCACAACAGAGCAACCTGTTGCTGTGTTTCCAGCGGCTTTTTTTGCCATCCAAAGCGGGTGTTTTTTGAAGCGACATAGCTGCATTTCCAGTTGGGATTGTGCCACCAAAGCTTTATCAACATCACATTAACCACAGCATTGGCGTAAATGTAATGTAGCTGCTACATATTAACGTACAAATGTGATGTATCTGTGGTTTGCAGAAACATACATTACCAGCAATTGGGTTGTGTTACTCCGTGGTAGCCACGCCCAAAAGTTCACCATGCTTTATCATCTATTTTACTCTAAATGAGACAACAATTGACAAAATAAACATCATGCTGTATTGATGAAGACTTGGAATTAGAGATTGAGACCATGAACTTATCAGGAAAAATGTTTACTGAGGTAATAAATCAATCGAGAATTAGGGTCATTTTCTCTTCTCCAGTTCAGACTTTTTGCAGCCAGTGGAGCTGCCCCCTGCTGGCTATTAAAAAGAATGCAGGCAACGTCCACTACTTTAATACAGTCTGTGAGTAAACCCCATACATCTAATTTTCTTAACACACCAAAAAACACACAAAAATAGTGTGCTTAATCTTAACTTCAGGTAAATGTGAGTGAAAATATGTAATAGTTTATGTTTTATGCTACTAACGCCTCATAAAGCCTAGTAACAACATGTAAATGCTTAAAAAGTATGACTTATTACAGATGTTACCAAAATGACTTTCTATGTTACTACTTTGATGAGAAAATCTGCATCAGTGTGTGTTAACACGAGCGTTAAAAATCTGGGGAAAAAGTACCTCTAAGTAGTCTTGTGTCATCCTGGAAATGATCATTGGTGAAACCTAAACATAGATATTTACATTCAAAGTATGATCAAAAGACTTGGAGAAAAGCATTAAAAGAACAGTTCTGTCAATGTGGGGACATGGCTCTGGCATAAACTGTATTTCTTCACTGGTGGTCCACTGGCGATTGCAAAACGGTAATCGCGCTGACCAGTTTATTCCAGTTTAATATGGGACATGTAGCATAAAAAAGCTGAGGAAGACTTTTATTTTAATTCAGCCGGGTTGTACTTTTGCTGCCGTACATTAACAAATACTGAATGTATCAGAAATCTATCAGAGTAGAGAGATGTTCCACATGTTAAAGATAATCCAGCATAACGCATGATTTATCAGCAGCTCAGGAGAAGGATTGTTGACACATGTTGAAACCCCAAATGGCCAAACTGTGTTTATCTTAGCCGTGGATTATGCTTTGTTATATCAACTGTTAAGATGCTAATACATTCCCAATGGGAACTTAATGTTTATAGATAGACACAATGAGCCAGCGAGCTGTGCCACCGAGCTGGAATAGCGACAGACGCGCTTTAGATTCCTCTCAATCCTTGCATTTTTATGCCATTTTTCCCATATTACAACAGTCCCCTCGCATCGAGCACATAATCACAGCAAGGGATTCAGTGTATAACCTTGGCACAGTGCCACTGAAGAGGAACATAATTAGTAATGGCGGTATGTGCGGGAAGACAGGCAGATGCAAGTATTCAAATGGAGGCTAATAACATAATGATATTATCAAACTCATCTGTGTGATGAGTTCGTCAAAGATAAGCACGGGGCATGGTGAGACGCTCCATTAGAAATATACTGTGGCAATACATGCATTAATATCCATGCATAAAGACCTTTCTGATTGTACAGCTGACATCGTTACACAGCAGCATGCAGAGGTACAGTTTGTATGGCGCTGGATCAGGACATGGACTGTAATAATAGGGCTGGCTCTGTCCACCAATTATGCTGTATATGTAGTACAGGCTATTATGCCTCCCACGGGCTTTACATTTTGTAGACTGACGAACCAACTGGTACGTCCATACCTTCTTTCTTTCTTTCTTTCTTTCTTTCTTTTTAAGGCATAATGTATAACTTTTCATGATTCAGTTTCACAAAGAAAGCCTGAACAGGACAGACTGCAACTCAACTCAACACTTGCTGAACATTTTACGAATTCAAGAACACCTTAAACTGGCTTTATAAACTCTTCTGGTCGGAGAAGTATTCAGAAAGTACTATATAATCAGACATTATAACTGATGCATGATGATTCACCTACAAAATGACCATTTGTACATCAATTACTCACCGCGTGTCACCTTGAATTAAGGAGGAAAAGTTTGTTTTTCTTGCCTGCCTCCATGGTGAACGGAGAATCCAAAAAAGGCAAACATTCTTTATATATTGATGCCATTGGCGTCTGCATTTAACAACAGCAAAACTATATCTGTTTACAACTGCTCACACAACTCGTTCAGTATAATCCATGTCTCATTTATCCAGTCGTATGCTCAGTACTTCTCAAACACAGACATTTTTGCGGGAAAAAAAACAAACATCTACAAACAATCTCATGCACAGATGTGTCGTGTGTCGGGGCACATGCGTGTGCGCTACTCGTAGGTGGAAGTGTTTTAAATTCTAACGCTTTCGAGAACATGTATATGTTTGGGAATCACAGAGCATACGACTGGATAAATGAGACTTGGATTACGGTGCACAAATTGTTTGATATAGTTTTACTGTTGTTACATGCAGACCCTGATCATAAAGAATATTCGCCTTTTTTGGATTCTGCGTTCACTGTACAGGCATGTGAGAACAACAAAGTTTTCTTAACAAAAATAAGGTAACGAGATGAATAACTGATATACAAACTGTTTCTCATCTACTGGAGGTGGAGTGCATTTTACTTAATCCACAGCTTTTCTTGCTAGTTAATCCATAGCTAAAATGTAGTGAAATTGAAATATAAAGTGGCATAAAACGGGAACAAGGGACCTCCAATACTTGAGTAGAGTCCTTGTATAAATGTACTTTCTTACTCTTCACAACTGGTAAACTCAGAGGGAAGTTATTTTCAGTCAATTCACATGCACAAGCTAAAAACTGCATACTGTAATTATCACGCAGTGCTTCATTACTGTCATCTGTTTTGAGCAACACATTTCTCAAATTAATTGCCTCACACTATCTGAGAACGTTTGTCAGGCAGTCATAATAGATTAGTTAGCAATGCGGTATTGTTTTAGTGTTGGATTCATGAAACAATGTTACATGTAATCAGAGGCTCTTAAACCGTGTTTCTTAATATACGGCCTCCCTGCACAGCATGTGTAGGGAGGAGCCATTAAAACAAGGCCAAACTACACTTCAGGGGTTCTTCAGACGCGCTTCTAAGAACACTGGGATACTTCGAAGACCCACAAAGATTATTACGACTCTTCAAGGTTCCTTGAATAGCCACAAGCTGAACCGTTGTTTGGAGGTGTTTTTAGCAGTGGTTCCCAACCTTTAATTGTCAGACCCCTCCAGCCCTATTAGATGAACTTACTGACACCACCTGCAATGTTCCACATGTGTTCATTTGAAGTGAATCTTAATGAACTCTATTTGTTACATGAAATCATTACAAAACTATCCTGACTGTTGATTTCATTACTGTTAGATAAATGTTTCGACTCTTTATCCGCTACGTTGAGTTAGGTGTCTTAACCGTTTTCCATTACTATTGTATTAGCCGTTCCACATACCCCCCGGCAACTGTAGAAGCAACAACGCAATGAAAAAAGTACCCGCACTCCTCTGTCTTCTTCCCAGACTCTACCTGTATGTGGTCAGAACTCTGTGGAGTCCATGCAGAATAAAAGAACTGGAAACAAGAGCAGTGTGCGGGTACTTCTTTCACCTTTCACCTTGTTTGTGCCGCTTATTGTTTGCAAGCACTTGCTAAAAAATAATGGATGTGCAGGTGCCTCTTAAATGCGATAGTATCCCTGAGCATATGAGTAGCTGTGGTTGGGAATCACTGCTTTTCGGACAACAGCATGTAAGAGTGCAAACTGTTTGTGCAGAATTGTCTCATGCTTATGTGATGTCTGTGTTGCCATGTGCCATAACTGCAACAACTTTCCCCTTTATAATATATCTAATATGATGTTGATTGAGTTCTTTTTGCTCACAAGCAGATTGTGTTCAATTAACTGATGTGAAAAGGTAATGCAAAAATGTTGACACTTTCTATCCCTTTCCACCAAAGTTTAAACTGAAGAACCCCTAAATGCCACCTTTTATATACTGATCCACTTTAGTTCAGCTGCTGGTTAGAAAAGCTCATTTCATAATGATCACATTAAAACAATGACGATCTTACAGGTCTAGTTGCGCCACAACACAAAATGCATCACAGAAGACCACAAACAAGGCATACCACCACGGCACTGACAACACGAGCAACACCAAGCGACAAAACATTCGACACAACTTGACATCGCCGTGAGAGAGAGAGCTTACTTCCTGTGGGGATCAAGTCCCTGTCTGGAATGAAGAGTTTATACCCATAATGCTTCTCCAGCACGTCGGGGAGGATCTCCAGGGCAAAGCGCTCCTCCTCGCGGGTCTCCTGGCTCCACTGGTCCGGGTCCACTTTGGTGTAGGATAGGTAAGCATCATAGTCCTTGTTATCTGCAGGCAAAGGGTGGGAGGACAGAGATGGAGATGGGTGAAATGTCACAGCTCCTGTTATCCTCCAGCAGAGTCTTTAGCGTCGTCACATCTTTCAAACCTGACCCTTTACTACAGTTTTATAATCCCGGCTATCAAGCAGGTGCAGAGAGAGAAAATAAAGCCGTGGTCTCAGCAAACTGAATAAAAGAAAGTCTGTTCCCTTGAATGCTTGCATCACTTCATGTATGGGCATTAAGAAGCTCCCAAAACCACTTTGCTCCAATTAAATGCGTATATGTTTTATGATTTGGACATAATCTTTCCTGCTTTGGTCAGCAAAGTTATGCACTGCTATACCCCAGATGCTCACAATCTATTTTCATGCTGGTGCACAGAGAGCTATTCATTCACTAGGAGACTTCATTGAGACAGGACGCCTCCATTACACTGACCTCTGGGCACTTCTGCCCATCTGAGTGCTTTTCATTACAGCTCTGTCCCTGATGACGAATAATGTTACCTTGATAGCTACTTTGCCCACTGCAGGCAAAACAAATTAGACTCCAGCCTGAGCTAAATGCCCAACATTGCCTGCTAGGCTGACGCATGGCGTGGCTCCATCACCCACATGAAAGCACTGATTGATGACGGATTTGAAAAGACTGAGCAGAGAGACGGAAAGTGAGAAGTGAGGGGAAGACTTTAATGTTTCGTCTCAAGCTGGAGAACTTCAGTACAATGAGTCAGGAGGGTGGAAATGCAAGACATGGAAGTGAGATATCCCAGAGCCTCTGACGACTACAGGAAGGAGATAACAGTGTCTGGCTCCTGCAGCAAAAACTCAGCTTTAATGTTGTGCTCAAAGCTGTCTGAACAACCACACCACTTCATCAATAACAGTGACTTGGTTCTTTACCTGGAGGCTCTTTTCTGGCATTGCATGGCCACTGTATGGTCAAAAGAATGTAGAAATTGGGCTCATGTTCATGCACTTTAGATCTTAGGCTGTTTTTCAAGGTTTCAGCAGCTTTGTCTCAGTCTTTGTGCTACAACTTACGATTCTGGGACATTTGTTATCCTGTAGAAACTTGGTGATGATTGCACCTCGTTTCATAAAAAGGCCTTTGTTACACAGATTGAGAGATTTTGGAAAAGGTAGAGCAATTTAAGTAAACAAACCATTCTGAATGCATTAACAATTAGTGAAAAAGGTAGGATCCGCCAGTATTTTAAAGGCGATTGTAACCTGGAAATAAAAGGAGGGAAATTTTCTTTAAATAAGTCTAACAAGCATGAATTTGCTCTTACTCCAGTTTATATGGTTACCACAACACTACCAAAAACGGTAACTGTCTAACAAGCATTTGCGGGATGCTCATCTTAGGGTTTCTGAGATATAGTAATATATCATCTGCATATAAAGAGATCTTATTTTGTGTTGTCTCTGTGTTGTAACCAGAAGTAGTTTCATATATCTGATAGATGAATGCTACAACTTACACTGACATTTTGGACAACTACAACTTTGTGGCAACAGCAAGGGTGTTGAATTTGGTAGGAACTCCTGAATTGTCCCTAGCAATAATTTTGATAAAAACATTCAAATATAACTGTTGTCTGTCAAAGTCTCATCAATGTCTCGTTCATGTGGCCTATTTAATAAACAAATTGTTAACAGACCTCATTCTCTACTTCCAGTCCTACCTCCCTAACCCAGCATCATGAATAGTATTGGCTTCCTCTTTCTTGCTAACATTTGAGAGGTTGTAGCTACATCTGGCTCCAGTGCACAGTAGACCAGATGGCACAAGGGATGGGTATTGTTCAGATTTCAACGATACCGCTACTGTTATTGATACTGCTTATCAATCCAGTACTTTATCATTACTCTGATCAATTCTTTTTGAGTGGTGTTAAGAGAAAAACTTGAAACAAATTAAGAACAAAATTAACATTGCTTTATGTATAGAAGTACAGTATATAAATTAATATTCTGCTACAGCACTGCTTTCAATGCAATTTCAATTTCCAATTTCATCTATAAAGACCAATATCACAGATCCTAATTTGCCTCAGACGGCTTTACAGCATACAACATCCCTCCGTCCTTGGACCCTCACAGCAAGTAAGGTTACTGAGCTGAATACTTGGATGAAACAAATATCCGATACAGATAATGTACATTTGACAAGTGCGAGTGTCATATGAGTGAAATTGTGTCAATGTCTGTACTTGTGATGAAGGAAAATTCATTACTTTTGTGATGAAAAATGTTCTGAAGCTCAATTCTGTAAATACGTTTCTCTTAAGTAATACATATTGCAACTTCTGGTTAATCCATATAAATTTCAGGCTTAAAATAACAGCTTCTCATGAGGGTCAACCTGCTTTTAATTTAAACCCCAGCTACTTCTGCCATAAACCCCGCCCATTTCAAGTCAGAAACAGACACAGATACAGATAATGGTGTACCTGCTTATCCCTACAAGAAATATATCTTCTGAATTCCTCTAATACCAATAGCAGAACTGTTAATGTCTTATCAATACTACGGTCTTTAATCATTCAGCCCCCGGGGTCCTTTAATATTTTAAATTTTGAACAACAACAAGGGGGGAATTAATCTTGAGGTACCTTCAGGAAAGAAGAGGAAGAAGTGTGGGGTGTTACAGAAGTAGATTAATGCTAAACATAAATTAATGTCTTGCAATCATATATGGGTGTAATGGTTGAGTGTTAATATACAACGACCCTTTAAAATCACAAAAATGTGATTGGCAAGTTGTGACTGCAGTTATTCAGCCACAAATCAGACATGATGCACAGCATATTTTTGGGTCATATTCATCAGAAAGAAAGAAAAATATCAGATTCTGTGTGTGTTTTTCTATTCGCTGAAACCCTTGCATCGGTGCCACAAAGGGAGGAAAAAAATTGGGACACTCTGAGCTGTCATGTGAAGGCAGCCTTTGAGGTAAACTCATTAGAGACACATGCAGGCTTTGGATCTATGAGTCCTCATTATGACTCTGGTTCCTTTGCTTTATAGTGGCCACCTGCTGCGCAAGTGCCGTGTGGCGATGTTTAACCTGTCAAGACACCAGAGAAGACGGGGGCTGAGGATGAGAGGGTCAGGTCGGGAGGAGTACGGAGAGCAGCTGAGTTCAAGAGGAGGGATCTTGGGATCAATCCTCAGAACAGTATCCCTTTTTTTAGCTTTTAATATCATCTTAATTTTACACTCCTGCTTCTCTCTGGGCCATGATACTGTCAAATAGATTCGCTCACTTCCCAGTGGGTAATTTTGCTATTTGGCACTCGAACATGACACTATGTAATTAATCGAAGTCGTTTATATAACATGCAATTCATTTTACAACATCAGGGACATGTAAAAATAATTGAAATGTAACCTCATAATCACTTAGTATAACTAACTCTGAGGCTTATATTCTACTCCTCAGTGACATAAATCTCCCTCTCTGTTTTTCTCTGGTAGCATTTAAATGAAAGCTGTGTAGGCAGATCAGTGGAGCTGATTCACTCGTCTGTAGTGAGAAACAGAGAGAAAGGAGAAGGAGGTGAATCTCGAAGGCGGAATGACCCTGCTGCTGCACCTTGAGGAGTCACTCCTTACAGGAGACTGGCGAGGTGTATCCGAGGGCGCAGCACACCTCTGAAACCGCATCCAGCACTCCTCCGTCCCACATGCCGACTGCAAAGGGACCGACGCTCGCTGCACTCTGAGGGGCGGGGTAATATATGCGTGTGCATAGAGAGCCCACAGTTAGATTGTGAACTCTTGAACTCGCGGTAGAGAGTGCCAAGAGAATTGGAGGCGTAATCTCTAGGATATTTCTGGGCTCCATTACATTTAATGGAGAGTAGATTGGAACGTAACACACATACTTAACTCAGAAGCTACAAAAGCACACACGGTGGACTGCTAATGAGTAGCTGAGCACTTTAAAACGGAGGGTTTTGTTTTCCATAACTGATAAACAGCTGCCTGAGGGTACACGAGGCCGCGACTGATGATTGTCTCCATAATCAATTCCTTATTTAGTCAATAGGGTGACAGCAAAAAGTGAGGTGACGTTATAGATTACTGGGTTGCATTAATGATAATTTCCGAGACAATTTTGTACACTCTTAGAAATAACGATGGTAACTAGAACCACATAGGGTTCATTGGCTTGTCTGGATAGTTAAAACCTTTTTGGGTACTGCTAAAACCTTTTATAAAGGGTAAGCCTGGAGCCCTGTCAAAGGGGCTTTACCGAGAGCCCAACATAAAGGGTTATACCTACACTATAACCATCTGTGAAAGGTTCCACCCAGAACCCCATATAAGACGCTCTACAGAGATTCCTTCCATAGTATCATGGTTCCACCCAGAACCATTCCTCATCAAATAGTAATTGACGAGATGACCCATAGATCCCTCCCCCACTAATTGTGGTTCACCACATTAACCTGGAGCCAAGGGAACCACTTCCAGTAGCTTTGGGCTTCATGAGGCCTAAAAGACAGGGGCTGATGTGGTCCAGTGCAACCTGCAACATGGTTCTACGAGACTATTGCTACAGCTGTTAGTATTTCAATAGTGCAGTAAGGTTAGAAATAGAAAATGTCATGTACCAGGTACCCATAAAGCAATACCTCAGAAAAATAATGGCAGACCATGTGGTATTGTGTGGCATGAACTGATGGGAAAGACATCAACTAGGGCAATGCACAAATATATAAGTAATAATAAATAATAATATAATATAAGGTCAAGTAAACCAAAAATGTGATGTCCTCATATGAAGACAGGGGGTCTCAGGAGGTTATAATGATTCTTCTTACCTTGATCTCCTGTCAGAGATCACAAACAATGCACAAATTGTCTCTGTTTTACCTATAATTAGTTCCAAATTACATACAGTGCTGTCTGCAATCATAGAAATGAGGGTTCCTGAGGTTTTACCCAGAACAGTTTCTTTCTGAAGGACCCAAATAGCTAGGAGAAATTAAAATGCATACCAAACAAAAGTTCAAGTCTCAGGAGGATATATTCGATAATCCTGGTTTTGATTGAAAGAGATTATGTTTTTAAATGTAATTATTTTTATTTAGTGCTTGTGACGTCATTGTGGAATAAAGAAAAACAAAGTTTAACTACTTCCAAATACCTGCTCTGTAACCAGGAGGGTCTTTTAGTCATGAATGTTTACTTGGATTTCGTTGCAGATAATTTCCCACAATTAATACCAAATTGCTACGGTCATTCATGCAAACGTCCAAGGAAATCAGCATTACCACATGTCTGATTTTGTCTAACCAACAGTCCAAGTCACAGAAATATCAGACAGAAAAAAGCAGCAATCTTCACAGTTGAAAAGCTGGATGCGATAAATGTTTGCCATTCATGCTTAATAAAAGACCTAAACAACTTAAGATCAATCAGCGCTAGATATTGACAATAGAGTGTCTACATATTTATCTGTGATGGTTGTTTCACCTTCACAGTGTAAACTCTCCATTTGTCTCCTTTTTCATTACACTTGACAATATCACTTGGAAGAAACAAGACACCATCTGACCTTCTGATTACAAATGAGCTACTTTGTGATGTCTACCTCTGCATCTTATATGCAAATTAAGCAGGATGCATTACAGTTGCTGTTTGCGAGATGTGAAAACTATTAATGCTCAGTATCTCTAAACTACACTGAACGCAGACAGAGCCTCATAATTCCATGCCGCGCTGACAACACTGACATTCGTATTTATGGCAGTGTGTTGATGAGTTCCCACCTCCTTGACAAGCTCGCGCGGCTGTTGTCATCATGAAGCCTATTATTGATTCTACTGACACCCACACAATGTGACAACTGAGTGGTCTTTAACTAAATAGCGGCGCTGACAAATAGCTGACAGTCCGTCCTATTGTTGCATAAAGCTTACAGTTTTACATCTGGCAGAAGAGGAAGGCAGGCGTTCAATTAGTTCTACGAGTGGCCACAATGAAACACAAGCACTTTCTTGGCAGCGTGTGCAGATTTATGTTGGGAAAAAAATCTCTGTGCATCCAAGACACTGGCTTAAGGGCTTTCTTAATGACAACTATGCGTGTGTGCAACTATATGTTACATGCAGCCACTTCTCCCTGTCAGCGCAGTTGTTACCATAGAGATGGGATCTTGGTTAACCACCTCCTGCCAAAGCTTACAGAATGTTTTGTCTTCGCTTAAGTGGCAACCATTTCCAGTTTGTTTCTGATTAACGCTTTATCATTGACTACTCACCTACAGTATGCTGTCATTGAAACTCAGAGATGACTTGTGAGGTGCAGGTGCGAGTGCGCGCACGCTTGCAGCAAAGTGATCTAATCGACCGCGGCGTGGAGGAAAGTATCAGGGGTCTCCTGAGAGCTCCGGAGGCAGCGTGCTGTGTCTTATTGAACCTGATCCCCTTATACTGGAGAACAAATTGAAAATCTGTTTCTCTCTCCAAGCACTCACTCGGGTGGCACAATTAAAGGAGACAATTGCTGTTTGGCATTAAGTTCAAGGCCCGACATTTTTTTTTCTTCCCTTTTTCAACACAACCGCCTCTGGGCCATCCATTAAGGCGAAGCTCTGCTTTCCGGGGCCGAAAGCCCAACACAGCCAGAGGTAATGACTTTCATTGAAATGTCTGATGTAGCAGCCATCACAGTTAAGCAGAGCTGGGAGTGTATGAGGAGAGGAGCTGAATACTTTTTTACCTTTTAACGCTCATAACTCTCTCGCTGTCTCTCTTTCTGCTACGTACGGTCCCTCAGCCTCTCCGAACTAATCTCATTCCCCCTGAATTCATTGCAGCGCTGGTACTTGAGAGACTCATTACAGGGGAATCAAATTAAAACTTGCTTCTTGTCTCAGTTTGATGCATTCTCAAGCCAAGACTCATCCACCAGGCCCAATCAGGGTTTTTTTTTCTTTTACTATTGCTGATGGGGCCTCAGAGTTAATGTTTTTGTCTGGCACAGGGACTGTGTTTTGATTTGCCTTATAGCGAATGTTCAGCAGAATATATTATCCTTTCACTCTTGCACTTGCTCTTCTGCGGTTTGAATGCAGACACATGAGTGCATGAGCGGGAAGACAACCCAATCCTTCTTACAGGGTGTCTACAGGTGTCAGACACTTACGTACATGTTAGGCTTTTTAACACCTTCAGATCATTCTTTAAGCATCGCAGGTGGAACTGGTACCTCTCCAGCTACCAGTCCACACTCAACAACTGGTCCGTATTGGGACCTTTTTCTTCATGAGTGTTGTCAAAGTCTGAAGCCTCAACTTGTCTACTTCAGTAAGTACAAGAAACCCCACAGTACAGAGATCAACACCTTCCTTCCTCGTCTTCCCTTTACTGGTACCTGTAGCAAGATGCTTAAAGCAATTAAAAACCAGCAGCTTGTTCAGGTGCAACAAAAGGCATGTAAACAGTTAAGTCTTCTCCTTATTCGCTTCCAACACAACTGCAGCGAGACAACACAGGGTACAGCAGATTTACCAAGTCATCAACAGAGCTGCGTGTCTTCTGCAAATGGCTGGTATTGACAGCAGTGTGGACAGTGACTGTACTGAGAGTGGTCTTCGAATTAGTAGGCGTTGTAAATGGAAAAAATCTCCACTATAATGGATTTCCCCCAGTGAGATCAAAGTAACTGCTGCTTGTATCACAGGCACTGACACCAAAAAGACAAGACACAACAATAAACAACACAACAGTGCTACTTTACATCAAATACCGCACGACATATTGGGGGCTGACTAATGCCGTTAACTAGAATCTGTTCATATTATTTTGTCTGCCTGTGTTTCAGCTGGTTCTCCAGCAGAATGATAAAAAGAAAAATACACAACAACCAAATTCACCCTGAATACAAAGCGCGTCAGCAGCAGCTGCTGAATTCACAGTGTTTAAGTGATCAAGGCTGTGCTTTGCTTTTAAAGCTAAACTCGGCAGCGCTGCCCATCGGAGGCTCTGAAACACAGTGAGAGGGAACTGTTTGAAAAATCTGAACTTCATTACCCAGAAGTCATGCATCGGGATGTCAGGAAACAGCACCCAGCGTGAGCATTTTTTACAAGGCTGCCTTGTGATTAGTTTTTACAAGGATGCAAATGTGACAAGAAAAGGAGCTACATCAAAGACTGGTGAGTCGTTTGCTGCTGTTTGGGAGACAGTTTACAGAATATTTTGCATAAATTTGTTTTTCTTCCACCTCGTTGAAAAGATTCCCTGGAACTGACGACAAAATTTCTGAGTTAGGGAACGATGGGAGGCTCTTTTCTGTGTCATTTAGACTGATAAAACAGGTGCATATTTACATAAAAATAGTGCCACATGCAGCGTTAAGATATGAAAAATAGCCCAGGTGTTTTCGGAGTAAAAATAAATATGTGTGCAGAGCAGCGCTGATACTGCTCAGGTTAGGGATTTGATTCCTACTGAGGAAAGAAAGGATGCTTTCAGAGCAGAGGAAGGCGCCTTAGAAATCATCCACCAAACAGAAAACACTGTGGTATCACAGGATTATGGAGGATTATTATATAACGCTGTAAAGTAAATTATGTCTTGCACCTTATCTCATCTTACCTCCATCTATATCCTCGCTGCCAAAGTGGTTCCTGTAGAAGAGCATGAGCTCGATCCTGTAGCACTTGTACAGCGTCACCAGACAGATCAGCAGCATCAGGATGGCTCCCAGACCTCCAGCCAGCTCCACTGTGTACATCAGCTCTGCTAAAATATGGCAAACACAGAGAGGGAGAGAGATTTTAATAACGTTTTTAAAGGTAATGTATATAATTGTTTACATATATGAATTGTTTTCATTGCCAACTGCTCAACAGGCTGTAACGTAACTTAAAAACTGAGCCCTACGCCAACTTTTTTGGTTGCCTGCGGCAGCCTGTGGAATAACTTCAGCTCTGCTGCAGTGTGCGACACAAGCTAACCTGAGCGAAGTAATAGAGTCTGCTAACATCAACAAATGCCCAGCACCCGTCACAACACGTCCACACATGTTGCGTTTCGTTATATCCATTTTGCAGCAGCAGCACGGCAAATACGACATGAACTTTCACTTAGCACCCTGTGGCAGCTCGAATTCAGTAAGAGCAAGATCCAGTGACTGAGCAATCCTATACCACCCTCTCCACTGCCCCGTAAGATCAGAAAACTTTCTGTTGCTGCCGTTACACATATTAGACCCAGCACTGCTGCTTGCTATGAGCTCGCTGTGGATCTGCTGTTGGTTGCTTTGTACTGTCAGCTGATGACATAAATTTCAAACAGTAAGCCAGTTAGTATCATGGACAGTCTAAATTAAATGTGTAAAAGATTTAGATTGTCGATTTCCTTGTGATTTCCAACCAATGCAGACAACATGGGTGCTTCTCATTTCCTGTATTTGATGTCTCTCTGCTTGTTGGGTGACCCTGAATTTAAAGGTCTGCAATCAATGTCCTTATTTCTCCGGAAGTGGTCTGGTATTACCACAATGCAGGACTTATACACCGGCACTGACAGAGCTGTCTCCAGCTATCGATTATCTGCAGACACTGCAAAATGTCAGATTTGTACAATTTCTGATGTATTTCTAGTTTTATGTTTTGAAAATATCAGCAGAAGCAAGCATAAAAAATTGTCTTCATAATTATTACATTTATAGACACTTCAGTTCGGTTGAATAGTGTGAAAGATGACCTTTTTTACTGTGACATTTATCAATTTAATGTTTTTTTTTTCTGATCTTCCTGCAGACATTTCTTGCTGTGAGACTATATTTATTCTCATCTTAGATTAAAAAAGTCATAAAGTTGCAGTTACACATCACTACCTTGCCCTCCATCTTATTTCCCGGCTCCTCTGCACGTTAACGTTGGGCGTGAACACCAGATTACACTTGGAGCAGAATCCACAGAACATCAATACATGTGAAATAATGCATGGTGCATTCATGATGGATAACAAAAGTTGCACTTGCTCCTGTTAGACGATTCTATGATGTGAAATGACTTTGCTTTGTTTAAAAAGCTTCTCCTGCAGCTGCACTCAAGGTCTGAGTCTGTGCTTTTCCTCTCCATCTTTTCATGTTGTGTATATTCTCGTTCCGTCTAGACTGTTTCCACATGACATAACTCTAACAACCACTTCTATACCTGTCACTTAAAGCCACCTGGCTCGATTGGATAATAAAAAAATCACGCTGAGGCAACCGGTGCGACGTTAGCATACGACAGATCAGACCGCCACACTTATGAAGATTGGTTACATGTGTGTACAGGTGCAGAGACGTGCAAGGCGAGTGAAAGCGCCTGGCTGTTAGCTGAACCGCCTCTTCGTCGACAGATCGAAGCGGTCCGCTCTCCCCACCATCCGTCATTGCTGCAGCCTGACGTGAACTCATGAAAAGCATCAGTGAAAGCTAAATTTAAGGAACTGCAAGACTTCAGTGCTGATATTTCACTTTTACACTCACATTATTCTAAATTGTGTTACTTGTAGTTTTTCAAGAAGGACATATTCAGCAGGAGCAAGACTAGTGGTGTTATTCAGGAGGATGAAAGGTGATATTTTACACTACAGGACAATGGACTCCATTAAGCTTCATGGTCCAGTAACTCGCCTTGAAAACCAAGTCTTTTGCTTTGTCTTTTCATGATCTTGTCTCTTTTTCAAGGCTTTTTTTTTCTCTTTTACAGTGTTCTCTGTCGGGTGTCACTCCATCTTTTGCAGTTCAACATTTCCTCTTGGCTACGCCTCACAAAATCTGGGTGGTCAGCCTTCATTGGCTGACTAATGGACAACAGTAAAAAAAGGCTGGAATCGCCGCAATGCCGCACACACACATAAACATGGACGGAGAGGACCCGCGTGCATCGCCATCCATCACCGACGCGCATTTAACCTCGTTGGAGTGCGCTATGCCCATTCCACTGCGGCGGCCATCAGGCTGACAGCTCCCATGATGAAGGATGATGTTCTGGAGAGCTAACGAGCGTGGCCAGCGCCGCTTCATCACGCCTGTCTGGGCGGCGACCTTCAGCCAAACTTACAGACGGACGTACGCAAACAAAAGAGCAAACAAACTCAGGGCAGGATGAGCACAGGTTTCCCCACCCACTTCCGACTCTTTTATCAGTTTCTCTCCCTTCAGCCTGAGAAGCCTCCTGAATTAGTTTACTTTTCTGAGAGGGCTGTTGCAGCTAACAAGCACTGCGAGATGATGGTTCCAAGCAACTCCACTTCTCCCTCACTTCCTCTTCACTGTCCTCCCCACCTCAGCTCTGCCCTCTCGCCTCACTGAACACTGCTTCTCTCCTCACATATCTGGACAGCGTAACGAGCCAGCTGCTCCTCAAGCAGCAGAGATTACAGTGGGAGAGGCCAATTCTTCTCTGCCTGGCATCCATATTGTAGCAGCGCTGCAGTGGGACGGATTAAGACAAATTAGCTCCTGACGACGAGAAGGCTGGATTTGATGGCGCCACATGGCATCGGGCAATTCATCAACCCTTTTTCTCCTTCTATTACTGCATCTCTCTCTGTTGTCTAGAGGGAGAGATGAAAAGAGAGACGAGGAAAAGGCAGAGAGGGGGTTGGATGGTAAAATAAAGCAGAGCAGAGCAGCAGTGAGAATGGTGAAAGCTGCTGCTCCTCATGTTCACAAATCAAGAATCTAGATGCTAGTTATCTTATACAGTATAGGCAGCTGTCTACTAGTTGATGTTGCTGCTGCTGCTGCTGCTGCTGTTGTGAGATAAAAAATGCATCTGAGGATTTGGAGCTGCTGAGAAAAAAGTTGGCCAGGAGGACTTCTCAACTTCTTGCCTACAAGAAGTTGTACAAGAAGTGGAAATAAGGACGCGTCTCCGCGCTAACTTTACACACAAGTGAAGACGTATTCTGCTTGATGCCGCGCTGAGACGACCAGATTCATTTGGAGTGTCGTGCTGTTTTCACAGCTTCAAGAGACAAGCAAGGGAAACTTTGACGCATTTTGAAAGGCGGCGTAAACACTGACTGGCCGCGCACTGCACCACACCATGGATGCAGCAAATAAAAAACATGGGAACCAGTCGATTTCTGGTAGACCCGCAATCCTGCGAGGACCAGGCTAATCTTCTTCGGTTTATTCTGAGATTTGACTGTGCAGCATAAACCCCTTTAATATAGCAAATGGAGGGGAACTGGGCTGCCATCAAAGCTGGATCCAAAGCTGCGAGCTTAAAAGAGAGGAAAAATATCTTACTATGTAAATGTATTCAACACTGACAACTTTAAGGCTGCAGAGACCCCCCCCCCCCTCCAAGCCTCGCTAAAAAAATAACAAAAAATCTCACTTATATAACCACAGTGGAAAGTGTGCATCTCTATTTGAAATCATCATGGAATCAACTTTCAAACAGTCATCCTCATCGAGGCCAAATCAGAGGAGAAACTCAAAAACGTTTGCTTGAATAAAAAGACAAGGGGGAGGGGGAAAGGCAACAGTAGCCAGTGATGAAAGATGAGAAAGCATCTGAGTGAGAGTTTGGCGATCAAAGGAGGATTGGTGTTTGTGTATGTGTGTGTGTGTATGATGGGGGAGGTCATTGCCAGACAGTCAAACAGCTTGTCTAGCATCATAACACTGAAGGCTGCCTCTCTCCAGAAGCGATTTTTCTTTCTCTGCAAACTAATGCTTCCTCCGGCTGAGGTGGATGAATAGGCTTTCTGCACTATCTACAGTACTGTCCCATTTTTTTCTCCCCTCCCCGAGGCGAGAAACAACTGGTCAATTCCCAGAGTCCCGCTAGTTGTTCTTCTTTGTACTCAGTAAATTGCTGTGAGAGATTCTCTCCACCGTCAGAGCGAAGGCCTTTGGTATTAAATGGTGTTTTTCACCTCCAAAGCTGCAACATGCCATTATTAAATCTCAAGGCCTCTATATCGCTCTGCTGCATTCATGGAAAAATGCTTGAAATAGCTGGATTTTTTTCCATCCATATATGCTTGTTTGTGTGCTTGCTTTACCTTTCTTTGTGAGCTGGATGTTGGCCTGTCGCCGCCCGTTGCCATTCTCCACATAGCACGAGTAGTTGCCCAGGTCGCTCTCCTCCAGAGAGTCGATGGTCAGAGAGATGGAGACCTCCTGCTCCCCCAGGTGCTCCCGGATTGTCCTAGAAGGGGGGTGGGGGAGAACACAGACAAAAAAGGATGCATAGTTGCTGGAGGTGCTGATGCATATAAAACTCGAGCATTGGGTTTGCAGGGAGTAAAGGAGAGTGCTGGGGCCTGGCTAAACAAGTGCGCTAAAGACCGGACACACCTTTTTATCACCTGAATGTAACTCAATAGATTTAATGTTTCTGAAATAAATCTCATTAAAAAAACCCTAAAATTTCATTGAGTTAAATGTAAAAAAAAATCCTTAAATGCATGCAGGTCATAAAACCAAAAGGCCCCCCGGCTCTAACTGCAAAGTTGTACTCAAATTAACATGTATGGACCAGAAAGAGATTTAAAATGACCACCAAGTGATGCAAAGGAACTGCAAAGAGACACAAAATAACTACAACTAGAATTACTGCCATGCGGATGTACTGTATGCCTCTGCAAACCATTCGAGTTGCACTTACAGTTTACATCCATGACTGTTACAACATGGATGCTTCACACACATCAATTCAGTAACTGACCAAATGTGTCCCCTGCTGTGCCAAATATATGACTTTGAGGGATGACCAGAAAAGTGTTTTTGCAGAACATCATGATGTCACAGTCAATTTGACCTTTTGAATATGAACTCTCATTACTTCATTTGTGTGAAATTTTGTCATAATTGGCTGATGAATGCTTGAGTCATGGCCAAAACGTGTTTTGTGAGGTCACAGTGTCCTTGACCTTCGACCACCAAATTGTAATCAGTTCTTTCTTGAGTCCAAGTGGACGTCTGTTCCAAATTTGAGGAAATTCCCTGAAGGCCTACGTGAGGTATCATGCTCAGAAAGAAAGACAGACGCAAGGTCACAGTGATCTTGACCTTTGACCACCGAATTCTGATCATTCCTGAGTCCAACTGAACATTTGTGCCAACTTTGAAAAAAAAAAAAAAAAAAAAAATCCCTCACGGCAATGGTGAGATATGGCACTCACAAGAATGAGACAAATAAGGTTACAGTGACCTTGACCTTTGATCCATGACCACCAAAATCTAAGCAATTCATCGTTGAGTCCAAGTGGAAGTTTGTGCCAAATTCCCTCAAGGCCATCTTGAGATATCACATTCATGAGACTGGAATGGGCGGCTGGACAACCTGAAAACATAATGCCCATGGCCACAGCTATTGCTCACAGTGACTTTCGGGGGCTTTTTGCATATCTGTGCCCAGGGACCCACTTTCTGATATTCCACCCCTGAAAGGATATAAAGCACAGCATCTCTTAGAGACGTGTCCAAACCGCATCAAATCTAAGGCGGGAATTGTCAGATTGTTAATGTTTGCTCTAGCTTTTGTGATTTTACCTGAGAGAGTGAAAACTCTCTTTTCAAGCCAAAAAGAACCAACCTTCATTTCCCCTTCATTCATTTTAAGAAATACACGCAGGAAGTGTTTGCCTGGTGTGACAAAGTAGATACTGTAGACTTTCTGAGCAAACTCGCATAATCAGTTTTTCCCTGTTTGACGTGGACTCAGACAAATCAGACGACACTGGATTTTAGTGGTGTTAACAACAGGAGGATTCAGCGTCTGAGCCAAAGAAAAGTGTTGAACATGAAGTTTCCGACGGTGGACAGCGACCATCATTTAATCAGGAAGGGCCGACTCATGTATCGCCGTCTGCTCAAAGCTTTTACAAGTCTGACTCGCGGCCGGGAAAATGGAAGCAACATACAAGCAGTTTTTACAAGCGGAATTTGAACATCAACATGACTTCAAACATTTGCCCAAACGGAGTCTCGTTACTGTGAGGTGAACATCAAAGTAGCCTCTGTAGCAGTAGCCTTCGTTTAAGAAGTCGGATCGGGATGAGAAAATACACGGATAGAAAAATCAGACTCAAAACATCAGAGGACATGCAGAGCTGGAGTTATATTTTTAATTTTGTGGTCCGGATGTTTGTCGGTATGCTTTGTGACTACGGATTCCAAAAACACAATGTCAGAATATGTCCCAAAAAATAGAAATGATAAAAAAAAACTATGGAAAACAATAACTCTAGACTGCAGGCAGTCAAAAAGTCATAAGTACAGAGTATTGACTCTTTAATAAAATATGGATTTTTCTGACAAAAAAAGTTTGCCCCAAGGAAATTTGAGTTGTGTCTACACTATGCATCCTAAAATCCATAAATCATGACCTTGGAATTATAAGCTTCCATCTGGGTGGAGTGCAATTTTGAGACATTGTCACAGAGGTGACATTTTCTTGGTACAACTACTGTGCACTTTATACTTTTACACCCATCTCACCCATAAATATGCAGATACAGAGCTTTATTTTAATAGCCAGCTCTATAATCTGCTGACATTTGTGGCAGCTTTTACATTCAGGGGTAACTTTTTAGTTCATCAATAAAACAGAAGTACATAACAAAGGTAGGAGGTGACAGTCCGTGCCTGACAAGAAGCCAGCATCACATGAGTCATGACAGATTTCCACCATGAAGAATACTCCTTTGTTGACTTGCTGAGGCTCTTGATGTCTACTGGTTGTGACATGTTGGTGCGGGGACAATAGTGTGACTGTCATGATGCACTACATCGCCGACCTATCACAAAACATTTCGCCACGAGGGTTAGTGCAAAGGGAAAAAAAAGCTCTTTTGATGTTTTTGTTGCGTAAAATTCAGCCAACAACAGCACATACAAAAGACTAGAAGCCCCTGCTTTGACTGTTTGATCACAGAGAGTGTGCTTAAAGGACGCTATGACACTTAGATGCCAATTTTCTTCACTGGACACTTGGCAGGGTGTTGGGTTCATTAGTGAAATATGGATTTAGCAGCCTCGTCTTCATTATCAGTGTCTCTCAGTTTAAATAAGCAGGAGGATCAGCATCAAACTGGATAACTGGCCCTCAAGGAAAAGCGCTGACAGCATTAACAAGCCATCAGGAGGAGATAGCTACTCAAAATGTCAACACTTTTATACAAACTAAGCACTTTTCCATGAAACTCTTCTTTGCGAGAACCTGGACCGACCATGCTGACGTCTAGCAGCTATAATGTTCACCATCTTACAATGTTAGCATGCTAACATTAGCGCTGAACAAAGTCCAGGTGAGGCTGATGGGAGCCGTGTTGGCTTTAGTTACTTGAATAATCGAATGTAATCTATCACTAATTACACTTACACACTGAAAAAATGATGCAGATGAGCCCAGGCAAAGGTCAAGGGAAGGCCCATGGCACAATTTACTTACTTACTTAAATCCCTGACAGTACAAATTATACATATTTCGTATATATATTTGCTTGATATGTCATAATGTCTCACCAAAAATCAAGGGTTCCTGGAGGAGATTCAGGGTACAGAGAGAACAAGTAGAAGAAGTAGAGAGACAATGGCCAAATATCTGGCCCAAAAAATATGTAAAGAAGCAGCAGGTGTGGCAGGCAGAGCTGAAGGTTCTGTATCGGGCTCAAAAATTGAACGAACAACTGAAGAAAAAAAAAAAATCTGTTCACTCATGATTTAATTAATACCTTGCAGTAATTACTTCAATCAGTATTTGATTTTGCTTTTCCCTTCTCATTCACTGGAGGGCATATATTCAGCTCAGGACACACATGTGACTACCTTTGCTTTTCAGAATAAGGAAGAAGATACAAAATACATGTGGAAGTATAAGTAATCGGATTATACTAGCAGGAAGTACAAAGGGGTTTGTTTATGTATCTTTAATAGCCTGATCTATACAGTATTTTATTCCCAAAAAACATGGCAGAGATTGATCTTTGAGGCTGTTGACCGCATTTTTTGATTTATGGAGTTATAAAGCTACATCCAACATTCTAATGTTAAACATTTGCTTTTAAATACGTCAACAAAATAAAACAAGGATTTTTTAACTCAGTATTGTCCGATGGTCAGATTTCTGCTCTAGAATTGTATGCAAAATAGCGCATATTTAATTTGATAATGCCTTGTTCTATATTTCCACATGAAATGTCAGAAAACATAAAATACAAAAAAATAATAGTCTTAATATAAGTAATCATCTGGGGAAGTTTCACGGTAATACAATCTACTAGTAAAAAGTTTTTCCCCTATTCACCTGAAGTATCTTCCCTCAGAGCATTTGTAACAAACCCTAATGACAGGAGGAGAACAAGAGGAGCACAGTGCTGGATAAAAGAGCCGAATCTCTCCTGCTGTGCAAAAGTAGGAATGATATATGAGCAGATAATCTTTCTAAGGTTACAAAAATTGCAGCTGTTTCAAAGCCCTGTTTAATGATGCATGGGGCTAATAGCGCGAAAAGGTACGAGCGCCACTTGGGCATTTGTCTGCCGCCTGCCGCGGGGCATCTGAATATGAAAACTCATCTAATTCTTGCTGATCAATGAAAGGACTAAACAAAGCAGATTGTGAAGTGCGGGGGAGATAAAGACAAACTACGATGCAACCACTGCTGCCATGGCAATATCTCACATTGGTATCCCACATAGAAAATATCACACTCACAGTGAAATTTCTTTTATTGACCAGGCACAATGAAGAACCATTAGAGGTAATTATTTTGTACCTGCATGGACTAGCTGTTTCATAAAAACTAATTATGAAGTAGTACTTTTTAAGCTTCTGCAGGAAAGCATTTCCAGGTTTTAAGGCTTGTGTGAGTATTTATGTGAGAGGGAAATTAATTTAGCCTTTTCGGTTAATTCCTGCGAGCTTTTCTAACTCTCATCCTTCTCCATTGTGCAGCCAGTCAGGCAGAGACAAGGGGCTCCACAAGGTTGGGATATAGATCCATGCTGATGGCTTTTTAAAGAGGTGGCATCCATGTGTGACTCAACATAGACTGAGCTAAAACACTGTAGGCGTTGGCAGAGAAGAAAAAAATCAATCTTTGTTTACAAAGAGACTCCATCATACTTGTTAGTAAAGTTTTGAGTGGAAGAATATCTTTGTTTGTGCGTACAAGTGAGGATTCACGAGTGTGTGAGAGAGATAAGAAGATGGAGACAGTGTGTGTTCCTGGAAAAGAGGAACGACAAAGCATGAACACACAAACATCTGGGAGGTGGTGTGTGTAAAAGTCAAAGAGAGAGTGGTAAACTGGCGCCATGTAGCTAGAGCTGGAGATGAAAGTGCACCAGGATGCTTGATGCTGCACATAGCGAGGAGGCAACACAATGACTCACTGAGATGCTCAAAGAAACACACCTCAGGGTCATCTTGAAAAACATCTTGGAATGTTTCATATGGTATAACCACCATAAGATCAACTTCTCTGTAAATACTCTGGTGTACATGCTGTTTTCTAATTTGGGTACTGTCCAGAAAATCCAACCCAGTTGCTAGGAAAAATGTTTGCATTGTAAATTTCTGCAAACCATGGATATGCTACATTTGTACATTATTCTTTTTAGCAGATATGTTAAAAGTTTATGTTTCTCAACAACGCTGGTGAAGCTGTGGTTAGGTTCAGATGTAAAAAACACTTGGTTATGGTTTGGAAAAGATTGTATTTTGGTTTAAAACACTGAAATTTGGTGGCGCAAAAGCCGCTGGAAAAGCAGGGACGGGTTGGTGAAAAACACCCAGGTTCAAGGCTCAAACACCGCAAGGAAACGCTATCCTTTGTCTGTGAAAAATAACAAGGTTTGGTTGCTTTGACACTGCTAAGAAAGCAGGGACAGGTTGGTGAAAAACACCCAGGTTTGGAGGCTCAAGAGCTGCTGAAAAGCAGTGATGTATCTGTGAATAACACCAAGGTTCAGTGGCACAAAATCGCTGGAAAAGCAGGGATGGTTTGGTGACAAACACCCAAGTTTGGTGGCTTAAACAACGCCGGGAAGTGTTGCAATGTGTCTGGGAAAAATAACAAGGTTCAGTTGCATTAATGCTGCTGAGAAATCAGGGATATTTTGACACCAAGTTTCAGTGGCTCAATTACCACTAGGAAACGCCACAATGTGTCAGTGAAAAACACCCAAGTTGGTTCATTGCCACGAGTGCCACTGGGAAAAGCTGCAATGGGATGCTAAAAACACCAAAGTTCAGTGGCATAAACACAGCTGGGAAACACCACAATGTGTCTCTAAAAAATACCCAGGATTTGTTGCTTTGACGCATCAGGGAAACACTATGATAAGTCGCTCAAACGTTGCTGGAAAATGCTGCAATGTGTTGGTAAAAAAAACCACCCAGATTTGTTAAAAAAAACAGGTTTGCCACAAACACTGATGGAAATGCTGCAAAGGGTCGCCAGAAGACAACCTTGCACAGTCGTCTTGCGTAGATGACACAACTTCTATACTCCCAATAACGTCACTCTAAAAACGTTGATTTGAAACCTATGAAATGTGCAAATGCGACGTATTTGTGATTTTAAGAAATGTACGTTGCCAACATTTTCCTCTGGTGGAAAATCCGACTAGGGTTCGCCTAAAAACTGTGCATAATACAGCACCATTGTTCATTTCAAACATGAACAGACATCTCACATTACCCAGAAACCTTTTATTCTTCTTTGAACTTGCTACAGCAGCGTATAGGGTCCTATCATCATATTACCCAGGACAAAATCTCCACGCAGCTTCAATGTGACACCTGAACTTTTGAACTGTATCATGTTGTCATGCTTTGCTTTATTTACAAATGCCTTGCTGGTTGTTGCTTCATGAAATGTTTTTCCCACTTTCTGCACCTTTCCTGACGACGCCCCAAAGGCAGATCTGAATTAGATCAGAGCAGATAGTCTTAGAAAAAGAGAATTAATATTGTATACAATGACAGATCACCCAATAGGCATCAGCTTGTGCCACGCTGTTGCATTAATGATTGGTACAAGTGTTCAAATTTCCAAACTGTGTGGCTAAATCTGATATAATACATAGTAAACTAATTTTACTGCTAAAGACTAAGGCAATGTATCACACAAAAAAGTGTCCTATTCTTATCCTCTGACCTTCGCTTAAGGTTTTTGATGGCAAAATAACTGGTGGAAATAATCCAATGGAAGCTACTGTTTGTGCCCTATGGGGACTTATTGGGTATGGTGAGAAGAACACAGGAAAGACTGAAGGGAATAAATCTGTACATCAGCCTGGTAATGCACGAACAAGCCCTCGAGGAGACAAAGTTGGCTGAGAGGAGAATGTGTGGATGGCTGTGCTGCTTACCCTGTTGCACTGTGACCCTGACTCGCAAGAAAGTGGATAAATGGAAAATGGGCGTGCTGAGACTCAAGGTAAAGGTTAGCTGGTATGTGGGGATACTGTGTAAACACAATATAGTGGAGTACGAAACTTGCCTTTCAACAAATGATAGTGTTAATGGTGTCTTTTAACTTCTCCTTAACAACTCCTGTTTCCAGCCTTTATGCCACACTCAGCTAACCAGCTGCTGGCTCCACCTTCATATTTACTGTGGGGACCTGAGGGTGGCATTTACAGCTAGGCCCAGAAATATTTGGACAGTGACACAATGTTCATGATTTGGGCTCTGCATGCCACCACATTAGATTTGGAATGAAACAACTGAGATGACTGAGTTTCAGGTTTAATTCAAGGGGTTGAACTAAAATATCCGTTTAGGAATTGGGGCCATTTTTCGACAAAGTCTCCTCATTTCAGGGGCTCAAAAGTAATTGGACAAATCAGTATTACCATAAATTAAATGCCAAGCCTTTATCGCAGCTGTCGTCAGGGTCTCTCTGCCTTAAATTTTGTCTCAAGCAAGTGAAATGCATGCTCGATCGGGTTGAGATCTGGTGACTGACTCAGCCATTGCAGAATATTCCACTTCTTTGCCTTAAAAACTCCTGGGTTGCTTTCGCAGTATGTTTTGGGTCATTGTCCATCTGTGCTGTGATGCGTCGATCCAATCAACTTTGCTGCATTTGGCTGAATCTGAGCAGAAACTATATCCCTATACACTTCTGAATTCATACGGCTGCTTCTGTCGTCTGTCACATCATCAATAAACACTCGTGTGGTGGGCTTTGGATCATGAGCCGTTCTACATGCTTTCTTCTTCCAATCATTCTGGTACAGGTTGATCTTAGTTTCGTCTTTCCAAAGAATGCTGTTCCAGAACTGGGCTGGCTTCTTCAGATGTTTTTGGCAAAGTCTAATCTGGCCTTTCTGGTTTGCACCTTGTGGTGAACCCTCTGTGTTTGCTCTCATGAAGTCTTCTCTTTATGGTAGACTTAGACCTACTTCCTGGACAGTGTTCTTCACTTGGGTGGATGTTGCGAAGGAGTTTTTCTTCACCACGGAAAGGACATCCAGGCCTTTTTGAGTTCCTGAGGTCACCGTGCGCTCTTTTTTTCTCAGAATGTACCAAACTGTTGATTTGGCTGATCCTAACATTTCCGCTATCGCTGATCGATTTCTTCTTTCATCTGTTTCACTTCCATTGAGAGCCCCCTTGACTGCACGTTGTGGGTTCACAGCAACAGTTTCCAAATGCAAATGCCACACCTGGAATCAACTCCAGACCTTTTACCTGCTTAATTGATGATGGGTTAACGAGGGAATAGCCCATTCAGTCCATGGAAGAGCTTTTGAGTTAATTGTCCAATTACCTTTGGTCCCTTGAAAAACAGGCGGCTACATATTAAAGAGCTGTAATTCCTAAACCCTTCCTCCAATTTGGATGTGTAATACCCTCAAATTAAAGCTGAGAGTCTGCACTTCAAGCCCATATTGATTATATAACTGTTTCTTGAATATGTTTTGGTAAACAGCTTAAATAAGAAAAATTGTGTCAGTGTGACATATAGACCTGACTGTATCTTCGCATTTAAGTCTCTGAAAGAAGGGAAGAAGCATATTTTACAAAATATTGCTGATAATTGGGCACTGTCCTTTTAAAGAAGAATAACTCCCAGAACACTGTGTCCATTTGACACACTGGCTGCAACCAATCATCATATTACAGTAAAACCGAAAGCTAAAACAAGTTTATGAAAACATTTGAGGGGGGAAATAGGCAACGTGGTATCAGAATCTTGGTTCATATTTGCACATATAGTTTTTCATTAGTCTGTTTTCACTGTGCAGATAACAGTATGGTGCCCACTTCCTGTTCACAAACTCTCACTACTACAGCTAAACAGTGCACTAAAATATGTTTCTGGAAACATTTCTGGCGAGAAATAGGCAGTGCAGTAACATAATCTTGATTTATATTTGACCAGATTTTGGTCTGAGTTTTTTTATTTGGGGGTGAGGGTGGTACTCTTTGCGTCCACGGTGGCAGCATGGGTGGCGGGCAATACGAAAATGCAGCCTGTATTTTGAATGAACAGCCAGCACAACTCTGCAGGATGATACACTTTGGAGTTTTGCTGGGAGGGGAGCAGGGAGATCTCTGCACTGGTTAAGTAGATTATAGTTATATATAGTTATACACAAACTACCCACACTGATGATGCAAAGCTGGCTGAAAATTGGCGAGGTATCCTTTTAAACTAAAAAAAAAAGGAAACAAATCACAAACAATTGGTGAGATAGGCTGCTCTTCCTGCAGAGAGTGTCTCCATCAAACCACCACATCACAAATGTAATAGCCTCAATAGCTTTATATGATTGTTTGCCTGGCATTAACATCAGACTGTAAAATGTTAAGATGAAGGAGGTTTGCAGTGCTAGGCAGTGGAAGCATTGCCGGACTCTGTAAGCACCCTGATTTCCCATGAATATCTCTGTAAGTGCATTAATTAGAGTTAGAAAATGAAATTTTACACTTGAACTGCTGCTCAAAAGGGTGCTGCACGCCCATGCACCAGGGACTGAAAACTTCTTTTGGTTTTAAACTACAGCAGCGAGGCCTTTATGTCTGTATGCCACGCTGTGACTTCACCTCTGAGATCCATGAAGTCTTGCTCTGCAGCCACAAAATTTTATATCAGCCCGGAATCTCAGTGGTGAAACATTGTGCCAAAAGCTCCATTTCATGTATTACAGGCAGCCCTTCGGGGAATACTCCTGTGTGATTAATTTCCATTTCAAAGCTAAAAGCTCATGGAATGATGTCAGGGAGAGGGTTTGAAGTGGAGCACATTCAAAATGGGAACAAAAAATAAAATAAATAAAAACACACAGGGAGACAGCATCACACGGTGGCACACAACAAAAATATGTGCTTTATAAAAAGTTGAATGCGGGCACTCACTGTATTCACACTTCTGCACACACATAAACACACACACACACTTTCAAAGTAGCTCTGGGTCACAGTTTTGATCTCTTGGCTTGTTACCTCATTTGACTATCATATGAAAGCAGGGTTTCTGACCGCATGTGACGCACTTCTCAGCATTCTTCCTTCTCATCTTTTTCATACCACCTACCCAATGCCGCCACCTGCCGCCCCCCCACTTCCACCCCCTCCCTAAGTATCGTAGGCTCTAATTGGCCTGGTGTCCTTCACAACAGAGAGCGGTGCTGAGAGCTGGACGGAGTGTGCTAGAAGGCTAATAGAGACGTCTCGAAATGCCAGGTCACCAACAGGGCCGCTAACTCTCCTCCCAGCCTTGTCATGCTGCTTACAGTTAACCTTTTCATTAGACGGCATTTGTCGACAACAGGGATTTTCTAGTCATGTGTTGGGTCCGTCAAAGGAGTACAGTGGGGCAGGACATGAAAGGGTGTGTGGCTGTGTGTGTTTCAGAACAGACACACTGGCAAAAATGGCTATCTGAACAAATAATTACCTTGATGATTATCTTACCAGTGTATTAATTATTCCTCTACACTATTACCCCATACTTAAGGACACCCCTTTCTGCCACTGTGATGAAAAAAGTCATTTTTAATGAGAAACGTTCTTAAAATAATGAGTATTTTAAAAAAGAAAATGAAATAATGACATACTTATCTCAAACTAATAACACAGTATCTCAAAATAATGACCTGCTTCTCATTTTTTTTGTTGTTATAGTGTAGATGTTGAAGCTTGGATCATTAATATTTGTCATAAAATCAAACCCAATTTGATACTATTTATGATTTTATTTAAATTTACATTCAGTAATCATCTCTCTATAGTAGTTTTCATTGTCGGTGGAGGAGTCCACCATTAATTAATGTAATCCAGCATTACCGTTTGTACCTTTATCCGACTGATATCGGCCTCACTGTTCATTCTCACTCTCTTACTCTAATATCAGAGGTGAATTAAGTAACTGATAATGCATGGTGCATATTTCCTGCTCCACTGGGTGGCTTTTATTGTGAAGCAGTCACAGGTAACACAATGATTTTGCACTTTAGCAGATATACCAGTTGCTGTTCTGTTGTATTTCTGACAAAGTTGCTGCTTAAAGCAGGATTTACCTCTCTGGAAATTTTCTTTGTTGAGATTAAAATGCTATCAATAAGCTGATGGCACACTAAAACGTAAGTGAATTCCACCAGAGATAAAAACTCATAATTATACCATCCTCATATGGTTGGTAAGAAAACTCAGATCAATCACTGCATTCGCATCGAATGCAATGATTGGCCGAGGGTCCTGTCTGTCTTCCCCATGTGGAGGCCTCCGACTGACGTAACCGCTCGCGTAACAAAGACCGATGCAGATCCTCTGAGCTAAAAAAGGCAGAAATGGTCGCAGAGTTTCTGCTGGACAGGTATTTTTAGTTTGCCTCTAATGTAACATAAGCTATAACGTTATATATGACAACACAGCCTACTGTAGCGTAGCCTCTGAAGCATTAATGTTATCTACCTTCCTTTCCACTTACTATGAACGTTAGCGCTACTATCTAACGTTAGCACTGTAAGATTATTCAAAAACTCATAAAAGACATCACTGACTCCTGTTGAGTTTTAAAATCTGTGTTTGAGTTGTGGATGTTCAAATATTTTCTAAGTGCTGTATTTTCTAAGTCATCCAAGCAGCTCCGTTTCATTTAGCCAAGTGTGGGATATCTGTCTCTGAGATTTCTGCCCCATTCAGAATACAATGATGTGAAAGCAACTTTTCTTTACTGAAACAATGTCTGGACGAACCAACTGGAGATACTGTAAAGAGAAAGTCCCATCAGTGAGGTCTGTGATGATACAGAGGATCTTTTATTATTCTTTTTTGGGGGGAAAAAGATACTGCGGATACATTTTTTTTTCCAATGCTGTGAGCACCACAAACAAAATTCCATTTACTGTCCTTTTACTCAGGTGGAAACAGAAATCTAAGAGACAGATAACTTAAAACCTGGACAAATAAAACCCATATTATTCATATGGCTAGATATTACCTTAGTTACATGTGATACATTTCCCTTCCTACCTTATTTTCTGAAATCCCTGGTGATGACAGCAGTGTGAAAACACATTCTCGAGAATCAATCATTTCCTCTTCACTGCTAAAACTCAGAAAAGGTTTATATGGTGCTCACATTTTCGGAACTACATTTGGGAGACGGTGACCACACCGCTGCACAAACACATGGCATCCAGATACTTTATGTTAATTTGAAAGCAACACCTTTCCAACTTGGGTGTCTGCCGAGAAATGTAGTTTGTTTTTTTTGATATTTTCTAATCCTCTTTTCTTTTGGAAGTCTCTCGTCTTTGCCGTGCTCCCACCTCATCTGACAATCTGACCATGATCAACCTGTCGGAGTAAATAAAAGTGAAATATAATGGATAATAAATAGTGCTCTGTGCTTGTATTTTTCAATCATGCCATTATCTACTGCTGACAGGAGTATCTCCATTGTCTCATATGTGTGTAAGCAGACTGTGAGGTACTTTATTGAAGATGATGATTGATTATCCCCCTAAGGAGGAGGCCATTTGAAGATGAGCACTCAAGCTTTGATTGACCTTCACTGCCTGTGGATCAGCTCATCATCTAGAAAAGAAACGTGGGTTGAGTTACGCTGTCGGTGCATTGCTCTGCTTTTCTCAGTTCAGTTCCATATGTGAGTGTTTTCTAGCTAAGACAACACTTCTTCCGCTTTTTTCTGATATGACCTGAATGTTGTGCGAGTCAAAATAAAGTACTCACACTATCAGAAAACATAAACTTGTCATTTGGCCAAATGCTGCACGCAGAGTTGTAATAACCCGCAGCTGTTTTCTGTAGTCTGGTTGATCTTGTTCAACTTCAGACTTTTTTCTCACACTGCTGTTTCACTACTTGTTGGTGAGCTCAATAAACTGAAGATCAAATGTGTATAGAGCACTTTCAACAAATAAACTTGTTGTTACCATGCCACTTGAATGCATCATAACCTAAAGCAAGGAGAGCATCTCTTAAAAAAAGCAGATTCCTACAGTAGCGGCCAATTAGACGGCAAAGTTGGATGGTCGACCAGCTTCAGGCGGCATGGCCGTTAGATTTCCACCTGATTTTGGAGTAAACAGCTCTCTGTTTCCAGAGACGAGTGGGAGCCAAAAGATGGAGGTCACCCAAATGGAAAAGGAGGCCAACGCGGACATTCAGTCGGAGTTTCCATCTGCTGTGCTGCTCTGCTATTACTGCCCCCACTTAGATTCCACTGCAAAGTAATCGCTGATCACTGATGGAGCAACGCCTGAGCCGTGCATATATATTGTACACGATAAGGAATGCATAGCTGTCTGCATTATTAAACAGCCACATAAAACATTCATGAATATCATTTAAATGATAGCTTGGGAGTGAGAAGTTCCTTTTATTGCTCCGTTTGTTGATGTGTGGTCACACAGTTGTGGTTACTGGGTTTAAATGCTATAGGTGTTTACCAGTTCAGCCTCAGGGCCCTTTGCTGCTTATGAAGAGATTAAATGTACCTCATGAATTGGTTATAATGTGCTGCTTAAGCTCAGCGGATTTAATGAATTAGGTTTTTTTTTTAAATTTTATTTCATTTTTTTCTAAATGTAACTAAATCAGGACTCTGGATATGAGATAGCTTTTGTGACTTGAATTCTGATTGCTATTAACACCAAGGATCGACACTCGAAATCAGCTTGAGTGTGATGTTGAAAGTCTTACTTGATGTCGCTTTCCTGGACTCGCTCCTCGTCCAGATCCTCAATGAACTTCTCCCCCTTCATCCAGTAGATGAGTGGACTGACGTCTCCACTGTAGCCAAAGAACGCTCTGCACGTCAGGTTGACGGGACTTCCTGTTGGAGACAAGAGACAGGATATGAGATGAGTGTTTTAAGCTCATTTTGAAAGAGACTGCATGTTTTTAACGTGCAGACACAATGCATGTAATGAGCATAAACTGACATGCTGAATGTCCAAAACTGACACATCTGGTGCTTCATGTTTTGACTTCCTAGCTCCACTGACCAAACATCTGTATTCGACGAGATGGGAGTGAGATTGTTGAAAATGCTTCGAAAGGGCAACACACAGCATCAGCTCTCAAGAAAGACATCTGCTCCTATCTGCCACTGCATCAACCAGCCCTAAACACCTCGACTTACATACTTACTGTCATTACAATCTCTTTCCAGACACCAATTTTTACCCTTCAAATACTCCATAACAGCCTCCTTGATTCCATCAATTCCGACAGCGTCTCTCGCTCTCCAGAGGTGCCATCTTAAACCATCCCAGACCCTTTTTTTTTTTTAAATCCCCTGACAGCCTCTTAGACTTTAAAATACTCTCTTGAACCCTCTTTCACGGCAGCTTCGCAGCACTGCTGTACCTTCCGTGAAAGCTCTCACACTCTTCAGCAGCCCCCTTCTCTGCCGGACCCTGCATTTAAATTTCAATCACTGTATTCTGCAGGATGTACTTTGGAAAATTTAAAAACACAAAAGTACGGCGCAGCTTTTAAAGACAGTGATTTGCACTATTAATGAATTCAAATAGCCCATGTAAAAGTCACTGTTCATACTGATTTCTCCCGTCTCGACACGCACAAAGCAGCTCATATTGCACATTATCAACTCAATTATACGTGTCTTCTTGTGACAATGAAGGAATGCTGTTTGCCCTTGTGGGTCCATTGAACTACACTGTGATTAAGTCAACCTTCCTTTCCGCAAACTACACAGATGCTGTTGGTATCACATAGCTTTCAGTGTGTCTGTGAAGAGAAAATAAAGTGTTATTTCACGGAGAGCAGAGGCCAGCAATGCTGCAGTGTGATGGTTTATTTGCACCCTGATTTAATCGCAGCGACTCCCTTATTTTCTTTTTCAAATGCTGCTCAAGAGCTGCGACAAAGTGCAAGCAAGGTGTGATGATTAGATGAGGAATGCATATTGATGGTGGTTATTTAGCAGCCATCGCCAACATTTGAGGACAAGCAAGCGCCACGAAGTGAGTAAACAGATGTGAAAACCTACAAACTGTCACAGACAAAAATACACACAACTGAAGATTTGAGTTTTGGTGGGGGAACGACTGGCACGGCCATTTTAAAGGGGTCTCTTGACCTCTCACCTCAAGATATGTGAATGAAAATGGATTCCAATAGGTGCCTTTGAGTCTCCCCTCAACAGACATACCCATTTGAATATTTCAGGGGTCCCTAAACAGTCTGAGAGCCCAATTGTATTCATGTGTAACGATGTTAGCCCCCATATTAGCCACTGCATTGTAGTGAGACCTTTTTTTTTTTTTTTTTTAAAGACTTGACCTCACTGTATCAAATGACCTGAGAACGGCGACTTCGTCATTTAATCCATGTGATTTGATTGATTATTGAAGCTTTAAACTTTTAAATCTGTCACCTCAGAATCGATAACTACAGCTGGAATGTCCTAAAATTTGTATAACAGTAATAGCTGATGTGAGACAGTCGGAAAAAAAAATCAAGTCAGCAAATGAAAAAGTAGAAAAGAGCTGAAGCAAAAGGGAAAAGTTCGCTGTCAAGATATTTGAGGTCATTTTTTTGCACTAGCAGGCGGTGTGATGTACAGATAGGCTTCCTGGGATGATGAAGACCATGAGAACAGAGAGGTAAGAAAGTGTACAGAAAACACATATCAACAGACGAACCCCCTGCCTTCACATCAGCGGGAGTTCTTCTCTCTGCTCGGCTCATTTTGAACACACGTCCTATCTGACTGGAGACAGATAAACCCCTTTTAAACCCGTTTTCTCTCTCTGCCTTGGATTAGAGACCTCTCATTCTTCTTTCGCACTTATCACACACGCGCCGCAGCCAACGGCACATCCATGAGTGTGTGGCCGTGTGCTGCGACAGGCTCACCGGGGGGAGAGAAAAAGATCCACATCATCAAAGCCTGGGAATGACTCTGATCCATAAAAAAATAAAAAAATTAAAAAAATTAAAAAAAGCCGCCGATGATCAAGGAGGCTCCACCAGTTGTGTGTCCAGGAAGGCAAAAAGGTGATTCAGCATCTCTTCATTAGCACTCCTTGCTCATTGGCCCTGTGGCGAGGACTCAGAAGTCTGTGAGATGGGAGATAACTGTGGCGTATAATTGGGTACTTGCTAGTTCAAAGATAATAGGGATTTTATTTTACCAAGGCCTGCTCTAATTTGGCCCTCTAGTGCAGTCTAGTGCGCTCAGATGATAGCTAAAGCTTTAACAGGGAAAATCTGGTTTGGAGATTCAAAGAAGGCCCCGAGTTGGAGGATGGTTTTGCATTTTTTCTCACGGCTCAACAAAAATAATGTCCACAGCTAAGAATCGAGGACTGTGTGTGTGTGTGTGTGTGTGTGAGAGAGAGAGAGAAAGAGAGACAGAGAGAGTGTGTTTTCGGGATACTTAGATCTGTCCTGGACCACACACACACATGCACACACATTGCTATACTCCCCTTTTCCACAAGGGGTCTCTGTGGTGCTACAGAGCAGGAAGACCGGTGTGCAGGAGGAGCACATGAAACACAACAACAACAATAAAAAAAATATAAAAATAAAAAAAACCAGAACGCACCATTTTGACAGGTGTAGGCAACAGTAAAAGGAAACACGGATCCTTTTGTGTGCCACCTTTGATGTCAAGAGGCTTCACCCATTGGATCCGAACAGCATGTTGTGTTGTAGCATTGACAGCTCCACTGCTGTGCTGACAACAGCCGCGGTGTCACTCTCCGAGACTTATTCCAAGGGGCTCCTCGTGCATATGGCTGCATGTTGTTCCCTTAACGACGGCGCGTTAATTTGTGCCGGCTCTGCCGTGAGCAGCTAAGCCTGCACGGGAGGAGGCTGTGTGCTCAGTTTTGGGAAATGCACCAACAGCCGTGCAGGGATTTAAGTGCACAGATTCTAACATTCAAATCCCAACCTCTGGTCTTGGTCAGGGGGGTAAAGTGAGTCTTAATGCGATTGTCTCCTCTTTCTTATCTCCCCGCGCCTCCAGAGCATCTCCCTCAGCGGCTGTGGCTGCAGGACGGAGACGTCAGCAAAGATTCCCGTGGCTAAGCAGACAGACAGGATGCTACGAAAACACCACAGAGGAGCGGGGAAACAGGGTAAGAGGGATCGAGAGTGCTGGCAGGTATGTATTTCTGCATCTGCGTGCATGTGACATGTATAGGCCAGCACGAGAGGGAGACGGCAAACGTGCACATCAGTGTGACTGTGAGTGAGGGTAAAAAAAAAAAAGAATGCTAGACAGAGGAATCACACACATGAGAGAGCAAACCATTCTTCATGGGGAATTGAAAGTGAATAGAGCATTGTATCGCCCTTGTGCGCTCAAGATGACACAGATTACAGATCAGTACATCCACATGCAGAGCGGGCACCATCCATGTCGAGTTAATCTACCAGCGTTTCCCATTCACATCCAAACAATCCAGCTCCTGAGTAGGGAAGCCTTTCTTTTTTTGCTTTTAACAACCTTGAACAAATTAAGCCCTGTAGCAAGCATACTTCAGAGAGGAAAAGCTTTTTTCAGAGTTTTTTTTTTTTTTTTTTGGAAAGGGCATTTGCAATCTTAATAGCAATGAGGACACAAATAGCTTTCCGTTTAATGTTTTTGGTGAGATGGGAGGCAATCTGCGAGCTGGCAATTTAAAGACAAATAATGCAGCACAAGAACTGCACACTTTTCAAATTACAGGTGAGCTGCAAGCGAGTTCGAGCTCTCTGCAAGTTGGCTTTTGTCATATTAATGGAGGCCAATGCTGCCTAAAAGATTTTGCAAGACACACAAACACAAAAAAACAAAAGAGTCGAGATGCCATGGAAGCAAAGAAGAGGAGCTGCTATGGGAGCTGGTATGTACAAGCAAAGAGTGAGTGGGTAAAAAAAAGTGTCTAATTCAGGGGCAGCTGTACATAGAAAATAATAAGGCCAGCTGTCTTGATGTGCGCCATTTGGTGCCGATCCGTTGCTATCGTCGGTATGACATTGCTTCCACTCTGACCAATTTTCAAGAGGGAAGGGGGATTGGGTGTTTCCTAATCAATCACGAGAGACGAACGTAACCGCCTGAATGATGTCGGGACATACTGAGAAGACGTGATTAGAACAGCCTGGATAGCAGCGTCTTTAAATCGTCATTGGTCCTGGTGCATTTGAGAAATCTTGATAACAGTGCTAGTCCTGCACCTGGCACCAACTGGCCGATCGATCTACGGAGAGTTTTTTATTTTAATTGAGAAACTTCTGTTTCCTGTGATGGCGCCGTTAACTCGGAGGAGTGGGCGGACCCAGGCAAATGCCAAGGAGCAGTGGAGCCATCTTGGAGACCTTCCTAAGCAACTCTCACCCATATGTGTACACTCCTGAAGGTATCAAGGTAGAATGTTAAAGGTATTTCTTCAATCATAAAAGGCCTTAGTCTCTTTGCTTTCGATAAACAGCCTGTGCTTTTAAAGCACAACCAAATCCCCTTTTCACAAAATGTCAGAATGACATTTCTGTAACTTCTGCCATTGATGGAAAACTCTCCCTTCACCCAGCCGAAATGATATTCCCTCTACTCTCTAATTAGTCCTTCCTTTAATGCAACAGTCTGGGCTCCACATAAAAGGACTCCAAGATTGCCCTGTAGCTTGTGATCAGCAGGATAGCGAGTGACTGATCTGGACTGAGAAGAAGCCCAGGAATTGAATCAGTAGATGATATGATTGTCGGTGGTGAAAGGGGGGGTTTCCCAGATTCAGCGGGGCATCTGGGCAGCATGAAGCGATTCCTGGAAACATTGTTTAGAAGCTCTGAATGAGAGTGAGCATTAGCTTTATCATCTACCCCAGCACAACATCCAGGCAGCGAAGGGTTACACAAGTGATGGAGCGCCGTAATTGTGGTGGCTGGGTACCCACTCACATCGGCGTCGCCAGATGCGGCGGTTTAATTGTCTCTCTGTTCAGCATTCTCTTTGTTTTGTTTATCACAGTCCAAACCTCTCCAGTCACGCATTTTAAGGCAGCCATTGACTGTGCTGTGTTCAGTATTCATTTAGCTCGCGTATGGTCAATCTCCTGTTATTCATAGTTGGCACTGAACCTCATTATCGCTAAGTAGGCAAACTGCTGCCGCCGTTCCCCTTAATTAATGCAGGTAAAGCAGATATGAAGAGACTCAATGTTTCAACAGTTTATTCTGAATTTTCTAAGCATGTTAACATGTGGCAATCATAATAGGAAATGCTCAATGATGTGTTGTGAAATTACAATTTTCTCTGCTCCGTGTTACTTTTGCCGAGGACGAGCCGTGTCTAGAAATTAAATAAGGTAGTATTGTTGAATATTACAGGGCAGTGGGAAACAAACAGGCTGGGGGTTGGGTGAACAACAAGTCCAATTTGAGCCTTGTGGAACAGAGCATGACATTTGCAAAGATCAACACCCACTCTTTGCATTGATGTTCTCATAATACAATGTCCTTTAGCACAAAAGCAGGGCCTATTATTGCCGAACAATCCGGCAAAGAATCATTACCAATGTTAAAGCTCGTGTTGGTTATAATCTTGCACGGAGAAGACGCAGCTGAATTCTCATAATGAAAAGCTCGTTACATTAATGAAACACTTACAGGGTGATTCACGTTACAGACAAATGCCGCGTTGAATGGAGGAAACAAGGTTATATTACAATTAGAAAAGCATCGGATGATGATGGCAATCGTCATGTCAACTTTGAAGCAGATGCTATTTTTGCTAATGCTTTTGTGAGGCATTGTGAGATCTTTATATGCTGTGTGGCTTTATTGGTCGTTGCTGTTGCTCTGCATCGCTTATTTCTACTGTTTCCCAAACAGAATTATTTGTCAGGTCATCCATCTTGTTAGCGATCCAAATACATGTCTCCAGACACATAAAAATGGGCCTGTCACTTACACTGATACAGCAGAGAGAGTTGAATAAAGTAGAAGGAACCTGATACTTAGTCTGAAATGCTGATGCTGCTGTACAGTGAGAATTAAAGAAGGTTCCCTCACAGAGAGAAGGTACAGACTGGATACCTTACTGGGCGTTTATGCAGGGCTATGCAGGCAGAGGAAGGACTCCTGGTGGGCTTCGCGCAGAACGATGAAGAACGACTATAGAATCCCTCAATGGCACCATGTAGTTTAGCTGCTGATGGAAGGCCAGAGAGGTGGGGAAATGGGAAATGTGGCAGGGAGGGAAGCGGAAGAGATTGATACACAATGAGAGAAAGAAAGAGACTGATGCCACTAAATAGCAGGTTCCTTGAGGCCTTGCTGGGTCACCTTTGAAGCATGCCCACACCCCCAACAGTCCCATTTCCTAGCTGAAGCTCCCTGTGGTTAGATGCTCAGCTTGGGCCCACTTTAGCAATGCTTTTCCCACAAATGCTTTTCTTAACTATTGTCCAGGGGATGTGAAGTATTCTCTACCTCTGCACGGCAGCAGTCTTCATCTACTTGCCTCCAGTACGCTACATGACTGCAAACTAAATCTGCTCCTGTAAAACTGAGCATTTCTGCTCAAAAAGTCCAGCCTTGCTCACGTACACTCAAATTTGCTTGCTAATGATGAAATGTTGTGACTCATGGCAGTTGCCGAATCTATGAAACGTTATTTGTAGCCCCAGTCTGGCTCATTCCTGACAAATTAGAGCAGTGCAGAATGGTGTTACTCACAGTAGCACATGCTAAAACAGGTCGATGCACTCGTGTTCGTAAACCTAAAAATCTCATTCTATGTTTCAGACGCTGCAGAGGCAAACGTTCTGGATATGAAGTTGTCCTTGTGCTGGGATCAGACTACACAATACCACTCTGATCCATGCTAATCAGGAATGAAAATGAGATGTCAGACACCGTAAAATATCAGGTTTCACTCATGGATGGATTACTAAACTGATCTACCAGGCACAGGTCCAGAGGCCGAAAGCATCAGGGGTCCTCTGTCCTTCACCCACAAAATATCCCGCAAATTGTACTGACAACAAAGAGATGCAGCTGCAAAGTAACTACAGACATAAAACCACAGAAAGACGCCAAGAGATGCAAAACAACAACAAAAAGAGCCGCACAACTATGAATTCTGTTTGTCTTGCTCCTTTATAGGTGAGATGATGTAGCCCTCTGCATGTCTGTGGCCTGGGGCCCATTGTCTCATAATCCGCCCATTGTTATATTTTTCAGCATGAGGAGTAATCTGTGTTTAGGATGCATTATGAGGCTGTGATTCATACTTCGTTTTTCTGTCTTTTGGGGCATTTTGTTAGTGAGTCGACTGCAGAAAGATGAGGGAAAAAGAGATGGGCAACGACATGCAACAAAGGTCCCCAGATGGACTCAAACTAGGGATGTTACGGTTCATGGTCAGTGTCTGAACCCCTAAGCCACAGGGGTGATCCCTGAAAGTCTCTGGACCCTCCTGCCCAATCACCATGTCATGCAGGTCATGAAAGACAGCAAACTATTGGTCGATTATTGGTCAGGGTTCAACATGAAGTCTCACAGTGTCCACTCCTCTGGGAAGGCTCTCCACAAGATTTGGTAACCTGGCGGCAGGGATTTGCTCCCATTCGACCGTAAAAGCATTAGTGAGGTGGGGCACGATGACTCATAGTCAGCATCCTGGAAAAACCCCCAACTGTATACAGGCCTGTGAAGTTCTTCCACACTTAACTTCGGAAAATATGGCGTTAAGCAATGGGGCATTGTCATGTCGAAACAAGGAAAGGCCTCTCACAAACTCTTGCCACAAAGTTGGACCAGCACTATTGTTTGAAATATAATTTCATGCAAAAGCATTCAGAGTTGCACAGCTGTACCAAACCAAAAGTGCACATTTATACATGGGAAGGATCATCCATCCACTTACCATATACTGTATTGCTCCAGATATCATCCCTATGCTGTGTGTTCGCATGTTTAGGGTTCACGAAAGCATTGATTGGATGTACCTTATTGCAGCAGAGTGGCCCTTGTCTCCTAAGCCATCGGTGAAAAGAGGCTAGTCCCTAAATGGTCTAGTGGAGCCAAGATCAAGACGGCTTACTGTGCTCAGTGAGCGAGAGAGAGTACGAGACAGAGAGAGGGTGGTGAGTTGCGAGCGAGGGAGTGTAGCTATATCCATACCCTCTCCTGGGGAGTCCATGTAATGAAAACAGGACACAGCAGAGTGGCTGGGACTGTAGGTGCTTTTCCCAGCGTTTCAGGAGGCACCGTGCTGGATATCTGCAGCGCACGTGAGCCGAATGAACAAGGAAGTCCGGGCAGCGACTTAACTGAGGTTGCAACGTGAAGTGAATGAGTGGAACAGGTTTGAAAAGCAGGAGGAAAAGCTGCTGTAACTTATCACCTCAAATCTAGCCGCAGAAGGAGGCAGGGAGGGAGGGAGCCGGTGTTAGCGGGTTTGGAAATCATTGCATCACATTTCTCTAGGGGGAAGGTGGGGAAAGTAGAGAAGTGGGTTTACATGGTGTGGCTGTGGCACTCCAGTGGTAGGAATGCATGTACTGAGATGTACTCTCAAAACTACATGTGGAGACGAGATGTCGATGCTTCATGACATTGTCTTAAAGCCCTTAAAGTGAGAACTTGAAGCTTGAGATTTATAAATGGTTTCTAACAGATTTTAACGTAGCTACACAGCAAGGATTCTTTTAATTCTTGATTAAAGCTGGACTTATATTTCATCTAATGTTTATGAGAAATCAAATGTCTGTGTAATGTGGAAAAGGGCAGCGCGGTATCAGCTAGTGTCCAGAAACACCACTCCAAATGCATGCTAATGTTCATGTGAAGTTTTATTTGCAGGCAAAGGTGCTAATGCAAACTAGCTGACTCTATTGTCAAACATCAATAACTGCTGCATGACACTGCTCCATTTATCTGTTCCTCTTTTCATTGTTCATTCTTTTTCCTTTCTGTCCCTCCTCATCCTATTCATCTGCTCTCCTTTGTCTCCCACCTCACCTGTCTTCCTTCTCTCTCTCTCATGCCTTGCAGCATGTCTTAGGAGAGCTTTGTGCATAAACAGGTTTCTATAATGAGCGCCAAATCAGGACAGGGACAAACAATGGGGCTGTGTGACAGAGGAGCCGGGAGGAAAGAGAGACTCTGCAGGAAGGACGCTGAGGGAAAGGTTAAAGCTCTGGTGAGAGCAGGCATCATCTACACAGCGTCCTGCTGCTTCCTCCCTGTCCGTCATGTTCACAGAGAAACGCAGTGTGAGATCTCTGCCTTTGTGTGTGTCTGAACAAGTGTGTGGTGTCAGGGTAACTGGGGCGAGTTGTATTACCTATGCTCCTGTCCTTCCAATTTGCATGAACATATGGAGGTAAATAAATTCATGTTCGCATGTTCTATTCATGGGTAGCACTGTCACACTCAGGCAAAAATGTTCTGTGTATTAGCTAAACATGCCATTATGAGAACACATGTTTAAAAACCCTCAATGTAGCCATCTGGATAAATTACCACAAGATTGACACGAGTGTCTGGGGACAGCAAAATGTCACCATGATAGGAAATATCTGCCATGATAAAGGCGACGTGGATTCTCCTCGGGGGCGCTGACATGACTGGCTGAATGGTACATTTGCAAAATAAAAGATCCGTTGTTGTAAGGTCAGGGAGGTCATCAGGCCGTGATTGTTGAATGTCAGATCGTCAACAGAATAAAATCAGAGTCTTGTGAATGGCTACCTAGTGCAAATAACCTTTGAGGCGTACTCTCCAGTGACCTGATATATAGGGAAATCACATTTAACGCCAGTCATACAGAATAAACCCTCCCTGGTCCATAGCTCACTGTGATTATTCAGACATACATCTCAGCTTGTGCTGTGGATAATCAAATTGATTTGCTCGTTCCCACCCACGACTCCTCGCTGCAGTATATTTTCCTTATTAAGCACTCTGGTGGTCTGACCATACTCTTGCTTGTGCTGCACAGAGTGGACGCAGAGGTCAGAGACAAGATGTCAACTACAGACACAGATAGCCGAATTATATTTTCACAGAATCCAGAACATGAAACGACCCTCATTTCTTGTTTCACAGGACATTATGAGCTGAACTGTGGTTTGGTCTGAAGGAAGTAATGCTGCACTGAGCCTGCTGTGACTCCATTTAATTTAAACTACTTCTTTATCAGGGCGAGCATCTCTGTAATCCAAGGCTGTTTCCTCTCTGATCCTCTATGCCAGACTGAGAATACACGAGCCAGACTGCTGGTGCCGCGAATCTGTGGTGTCCCGATGTCTGTGAAGTTTGCATTTGCCACTACCCAGCCGTCGCTTTATTATCCCCGCTCTTTTCTTCTAAAGGTGACATTTGTCTAACTGTTCAATCCCTCTAACACGCAGCGCAGCAGTTTGGGACCTATTCAGCTTTATAGTCCCCGCTTTACAGTAGGTGTGCGCTGAATTTAGAATTCAGATAAGAAATGGCACGTCTTGGAACCGCTGGGCACTTAAACCCCTCCTTGCCATCCATTTAATTAAAAACAATACAATAAATTACAAGCAATGCTATCAAGAGGTGGGAGGGAGGGAGAAGAGGAAGTAACCGGAGTCAAGGTAAATTATGACCTTATGCCGGAAAACATTTTAAAGGGGGGATATCATGGTGTGCGCATAAATTTAAGACTGCAAGTGCTGCTCTGTCAATCATGCCCTGCTCCCTGAATGCAACAGTGGGAGACTGAGAGTCAGTGCACATCCATATTTCATGGTATTTTTCACACTGTAAATACCACAAAAATGCAAATGTGTGCATGTATGATGAATGAACACATGCAGTCTGGCACAGTGGAATAATCTACAGTCACTGATGTGTAGTGACCTTTCATTGACAGTATTGTAAGATGTGAAAAGCAGAATAAGTTCAGAATAATGATGAAGAAGTAGATGTGGCAGGAGAACGCCCCCCTCTTGACAGTTTTTAACCAACAACGCAGCGATGAGATCCACAGTCATCACCAAAAAGCCTTTATCACTGTTTGCAGCCACTGCATTTCAGCACCGAAACAGCCTGACAAACATCTGTTATAATCTGTAAACCAGCAGGCACATTAGGAGCTTTTGGGCTTATTCGCTTCATCCACTGTTCGACTAGTAGCTTCTCCACTGTAGAGACTTATGCAGCGCTACCAAATCCACCGTGTGATCAGTGCTCAGTGATAATCCACCAAATATCACAAATACTATATCAGCGTGATTGCCAATAAAATCTGAAGTAATACAATGGAACAGATGCTCAGCTCCAGCTCACATTATCAGTTCACACAGTGTGACTGAAGGTGCGTGACAGATATTTGTTAGACTTAAAGGCACATTACTGCAATTCCACAAATAAAGATGTGTTTGTAAGTCATGAAAAGTAATGCTGTAAACCTGATGATGTCGGAGTGATGTCATCGGGCTTATCTAGGCTTGGGAATGGAACGGGAAGCATTATATTAAATATGAAAGATAAGGGTGTTTACCAGACAGAAGGGGTCTCACAAAAGATGTTATTGAGGTGCATTATGGGAATTGCATGGTCCATTTTAGGGAATAGAAATCAGGATATTTTGGCCTCTGCTGCATCAATTTTAAACATTCTTTAACCCTTCAAAGTCTGCCAAAATAAATGGTCCACCATTACCTACATTGGTACTTGGTGCTTATTACTGTGATGTCATTTCTCAGGGTATCTTCAAGTGCTTCATATCTTTCAAATCTGTACAACCTAACACAAGATTATGCAAGTCTACAAACCATAGTAATGAAAAGTATTTAATTCGTCATTCATTTCCAGGTGCTGCTGCTTGTTTTCACATGAAAAGTGCACAATATATAGATCGATATATATGGGATTATGCAAACGATGATCTCCCACGGCCATTATGGGAAAATACCAGCATAATATAGCAAAATACCACATTTGCACGGCATGTAAGTTAGTGTAAGGTCATGATGTGATGAACAACAGGAATTAATGCTCTAGCTACTGGGTTTCTTATTTTAGATCTATTGAAACAGGATCATGCAAGCAATGATTTCCCCTTGGCCTTCCATGAGATGTCCGTTTTGAAAGGGTTAAAATGATGTTGCTTGCAAGTCCTCAACTTTATGGATGTAATCACTAGCCCTTTTTAGATAGGAATTGTAGGGCGCCTCGGACTGTTTAAACTAAAAGGGTTCAGCCAATATGACTACCCTACAAGGCGGAAAATTGGGCACCTGGGATCAACTCGCCAATCCGGCTCTGTGTGTCTAAACGCTCGCACTTACCCAGCAAAATGGTCCAACATTCGCCGAAAATCTGGCAGTGTAAAAGGGGCTATAACCCACTGGAACACCCCAATAACAATAATATTGGATATTCTTATGAAACACGTTGTGGTGCCCCAAGGAAAATCTTGGGCTTGCACACCAAAACCAAATTCACTGTTTTCTATTTATGCCAATTCCCAAGTTCCATTACCAATACACTTCTTTTTGGATACCTAGGTTTGCAGAACCATGAGTTTTTAGAGGACAAATATGACACGGCTACATACACCTGTGTCAAATAAAGAATTTTGTCGAAATAAAATACTTGCTGAAGTTTAAAAAGTTTCCTCATTTCCTGAAGCAAACAAACCTTTTGATGCTACAGACAGATTTAGCCCTGCGCTTAGAGTTATTGAGGTTCAATACTCAACAGCTCTAAAAATAAGTGAAAGCAAATAGACACGAGCATCTGGGAATAACTGTGGTCAGTGCTGATAAAAGTGTGTGTGTATGTGTGTTTGTGTGTACTGGGAATGCTGAATCTGTGGGACAAGGAGAGTGATGGAGTGTTTACATGATTACATTAGTCTGTTATTTGTCTATCCTGACTGCCATCCTTGTGTGTGTGTGTTTGTGTGTGTGTGTGTGGCACAGGGGGGCGGGGGGCGCACACGAGCAGCATACTGATGAGTTCCCGGCGTGTGCCGATCAAATTACACCACCTACTCTCTTTCTCTCCCTTCGCTTGTCTTTCAGTCAATCTCGCCTGTTGCTCCTCCTTTACCCTGCGTCTCCCTCTGCAGGTAAACAACTCTGCTATTCTGCAGAGTGATGCCTCTGACTGGCTGCTGTCTCAGGATTTGAATTCGTGATGACCTGAGAGCCTTGCCTTGAATATAGGAGCTATCACATGCTCTTTTTCTGTAGGCTCCTCACCTTATTCTATAGAGGCTTTTTTCCTCTCTTAGCCAGAAAAAGACAAACATGTATCCATATCTGTCATTTTATTTTCCACCTGGGGCTAATCTGTGCCGGGAAGCTTCAATTCTATTGTAATAATATTATGTTCAGCAGTCAATGAGCTAACAGTCAGCTGCCAACTCTGACGGGACTAAAACCACTGATGTTATTTTCGGAAACTTGGCGCTACATGCTCCCGTTATTTGTTTATTGTTCCATTTCTGGGCACAGCTCTGCCATTTTAGTTTCATCTCAGTCATCTCTGTACTGACAGGTACGGAGACTTTCAATATTACATAATTAAGACGTGATGAAATAGTCAAACCATATGTAACGTGAAAATGAATTTGAGAAATAACCCAATACATCTTCAGTTTATTATCAGGAATATGACATTATCCTGCTTCTATCCACAACAAGTTTATTGCAGGTCATTATTTGTACTGTTTTCAAGCAGTTTTTATTCTAAAAGTTATTTTTGCAGTGCCGAAACAGAGCCCCCGCAGAATAGGGATGTGCTTTAAACCCCAGCTGCTAGCGCCACTGGCACACCTCACTCACATCACTTAGACAAATTGACTCAGGGATGATATAAATCAAAACTTGAAAGCAAAGTAAGGGGGGAAGGCGAGAGGGAGATAAAACAAGACTGAGAGTCTGCAGCCATGCTGGAGGGCTCTGTGAGGCTGCACTTAAGGCACTGTGGTGCTCTGAGCTAAATGCTATCAGTGCTAACAGGCTGATGAATCACGTTACTGGATAGCGTTTGTTTTTACCTGCTGGTGGCACTAAATAAAACTCAGAGGGTCAGTGTGAGTCAGTAGGCTTAATCCTCCAGACACAATGAATGTCCGTACAAAAGTTCATGGCAATCAATCCATTTGTTTTTGGGACATTTTAGTCTGAACCAAAGTGGTGGACTGACAGACTGATACGTCCATCCCAAGAGCCGGTGTGGCCGATAAAAAAAGGACTCTGTTCTCTGCCGCTAAAAGACAAGTTAAAGAAGGGAGGACAGAGCAAGAGAGAGTGAGAGAGACTGAGTTAACGCAACAGATCAATAGAGAGAGAGAGAGGAAAAGGAATCCATAAAACACAGATTAGGCTTCCTACACCGGCCTTATACAGAATCTCTAATATCCATTGCTGTGTGGTAACACTGGCGTGCACTGCACTGCAACCTGGGTAGGAGCAGCTGAGATGTTGTCCTGAATGCCGATTGGCTCAGTGCTGGGCAGGACACCAGGTTGAGGTCAAACGCTTTCAGAGGTGAAGCGCAGCGGGGCCGGTTGACCCGGAGGTTGCAGGAGTGGAGTGGAGACAGAGATGAGGTGGAGTCGGAGCAGAGGGAGGAGAGTAAGTGGGTACAGCTGCTTTAAAGGCTGTTACGTGGGGATCCTTTATAAATGGACGGAAAATGACTCACCTCTTGGATGAGTCACATTTTTAGGTGTTGAATGCATTTAAGACTTCAACTTCAACTCATGATTATTTCAATTAGCATTTAATCTGTAGATTTGATTTTTGTTAAATTATTATTCTGTAAAATATGACAAAAAAATAATGAAAAATGCCCGTCACATGATGTCCTGAAGTCACCTGTACTGCCGACCAATGACATTCAGTTTAAAAAAGCTCCTTTGTGAAGCTGGAATAAGCTACTGACTTTAAACAATCAATTATCAAAACGGTGGGTAATTTGCTGACAATTACCTGACTGATTAATAAAAATAAACTAATTGTTCCAGCACTAATTGCATGTCAAGGGTGCACCTGTCTTGCATGAATTAGCAAAGCAAATGACAACAAAGATTAAAGGGGACCTATTATGCTCATTTTCAGTTTAATACTTGTATTTGAAATTTCTATGACAATATTTTTACATGTTTTAATGGTCAAAAAACACTTATTGCATAATGCCCGTCTCCTTAAGATCTCCTCCCACAAAGCCCACTCTGCTCTGATTGGTCATGTTTTCTGGGTCCTCTGTATCTTGGCATCTGTGCACCATGATAGCAGCTGAACAATGACTGTAACAGAGAATATCAACACTTTCTATTGTGAAAAATCACCAGAAAAAGCTTCTTAACACAACCGGGAATGTTCCAGCGGGAATTTGATCTGAAATCAGTGAGAAATTAACACCACCAGCAACCAAGGTTACACGTTTCCCTGATGCTAGCATGTAGCTACATGTGGCAGCGTGCTTGCAGACTGGGAATGACTGTGACAGAGTAAAACAACATTTTCTACTGTGAAAAAGTACCACTAAAAGCTTCTAATTACAACCAGACGTTTGAGCAGGGATATGATCCAAAATCTGGGAGAAATCAATAGCATTGACAACCAAGACTATATGTTTCCCTGACATAGCATGTAGCTACATGTAGCAGTGTGTGTAACAGAGAATAATTACACTCTCTCCAATTAAAAGTCACGAATAAAAACTTCTAAATACAACCAGACATTTCCCAGCAGGAATATAATCCAGAATTGGGGATAAATTAACCACATCTGCAACCAAAATTGCATGTTTTCCTGATGTTAGCATGGAGCTACATGTAGCAGTGTGCTTGCAGACAGGGAATGACTGTAACAGAGTAAAACAACATTTTCAACTGTGAAAAGCTTCGAATCACAACTACACACGTTTGAGCAGGGATATGATCCAAAATCAGGGAGAAATTAATAACATCGTCAACCAAGACTATGTGTTTCCCTTACATAGCATGTAGCTACATGTAGCAGTGTGTGACAGTTTCTCTCATTAAATATCACCATTAAACTTCTAAATACAACCAGACATTTCCCAGCAGGAATACGATCCAAAATCAGGGAGAAATTCCCCACATCTGCAACCAAGACTGCATGTTTTCCTGATGTTAGCATGTAGCTACATGTAACAGTGTCGTCGATATAATGTACAGACTTGCAGTTACGTGACTGGAGCAGATGCCTTTATAAAGAAAGCCATCAAAATCCGATATCAGCTTGTAGAGCAGTCCGACACTCACTCATATGAACAACCACCGCGAGAAAATAATAATAGGTCCCCTTTCATAAAATGCAAAACACTCCAATACTTATTTTTCACAGTTATAATAATGATGATACAAACAAACAAGCCTGCCAACACTGTTAGAAGACTGATGCTGGATTGTAACCACACAGTGCCACTAGCTAATAAACTGCATTTGAAAAGAAGAATCACCTTTGAAGACAACACAAGTACAATGTACAAGCACTGAATCCAAGCGGCTAAACTAGCATGGTGAAGGCCCGAGCTGTATTGCTGTGAGGCCGAGGGTGGGGGTTAATCTGAGGCTGGGTAGTGAGGCAGTAATGCCAGAGCTCATGGGGAATTACTGGGGAGATTTGGAGGAAATCAGCTGGCAGCAATTTCCCTGTCGCTTTTATTAGCCTGGATGTGCAATTTGCTGCTGGCTGCTTTAATATGACAGGCTATGTCTTGCTTGTGTTTTTTTTTACCCTTAAACATGAGCTGGGTGATGATTCAAGTTCAGAGATACACAGGAAGAAAAGAAAATGTGTCACTGTATGTTGGTTATGTAATTCAATATGATACTGTACTTTCCCCCCAAAGAGCAGCTCCTCTTTTGCTTGGGGAAAGAGTTCAGAGGTCAGACACAAGGATTAAGTTGCTCGCTTAAGGGCACTTTAGTCGGGTGAATCCTTGAACTTAGGTTGTGTGGTCAAAATATAGGCTCCCTGCTTTGTTTCTAGGTCACCCTCCTGCCTGCTTGTGTGTGTTAGTATGTCTGCGCGGTGACAAACCGTATCTGTACCAACCCATACCCCCCCTTGGGATGCATGCACACATCAAAGCATCCTCCCAGCAACATGCTATACATGCACCTAAGCACATATTGTCTATCTTCCTCTCACACTCACACACTGCAGTCTCTGTCCAGGCCCACAGGCTCTCTGCTGTTTAGTATGTAAAGGATAAAGAGGTGACCGGCGCTGAATATGAAGAGAGGAGCACTGACAGCATAACTCTCACAGCTAATTGTGAAGCATCATGGTCAAAAAAGCTGCTGATTGGTAGCAGAGTAACCAGGTGTGAATGTTTCTCAAATAATGTTCAGGACCTGCTGACTTGCTTAAACATTACTTGGTAAGAAAGTCAATAGTTTCAGATAGAGACGCATGCTGGAGCTTAATTACTAAGTATTGTATCTTGCTGAGCCCTTGAAATGAGGTTTGTTTCAGTCAAAGCAAAGCAAATCAAAGGCTGAGTGCAGTGAGTGATTAGCTACGTGCAAAGATGTGAATGCACAGAGGGTACAGAGTACATGTGCAGCATCTTCGTTCTGATTGCAGTTTCTGACGCAGAAGATAAGCAGCTATCCCCATGCCTACTTGTGGCTCATTAGACCGCGAGATAAACAACATTTCATTTTCTACAAAGCGCTAAAACCCCCTGCATTTGCTTCTTATTACGAAGGAAAGCGACACTGTGAGGAACGACTGCGAGGAAGCCGAGAGACTCGACAGAACTGCAGGAATAATGTGCAGGAGCTGTGCCAAAGCAAGTGGGAGTGGAGGTGGGAGGAAGAGGAGCCGCAGCTTATAGCATCGCTGAGTTTCAATCAACAGCGGCTTTGGGTTCTGATCCTGAGTTGGAGTCGGTATGAGTAAGTGCAGATAGGAAGACGGTGAACAATAAAGACTACATGACAGTTTTAGGTGGATCATGTATTTGTATTCTCTTTTCAAAGACGTTCAAAAACTACAAAATCTTTGCTGCAACCCTCAAGATATGGGGTTCTATTGGCTGGATTTTATAAAGAAAAAGTACATGATTGTATGTTTGTGCACTGTTGGGTAAGATATACGAGACATCCCATCCGGTGTCAGAAACATACAGTGCAACATATAGTAAGAGTGTTGAGGGAGGCAAACAAAAGACAGAGACGTGGTTTGTCCATCTTTGACACTAAGGCGTGCCATGGTGCCAGAAAACTGGTAGGTTAGTCCGTACCAATAACAGCGGAATTCCACAATGCTCAATACGTAAGTCAATAACACGGTAAACGCCAGCACAAGTCTATGTGGGTTCATGATTTTTTGTGGACGAGGGAACACATATGAAAATATAACCTGTTTAGCTCTTGTACATTTAAGTTGTCTCAGCTGGTCTTTGTGCTAGGCTCCTACCTGTCCTCCACTGTGATTGGATGACTGGGTAAAAGTGACAGTGAGAACTCTGACTATGGTGGTGATGGTTACTGTACCGACATACCTACTGCTTTTGAAGGCTGCAGAGGCAACAGTGTGTGAGCCTGTGTGGCTCTGCGATAGAGTCGCCAGAAGCGTAACTGGCCCCCAGCATCGGCCCCACAGGGACAGCATTCAGGCCTCGGTCCAGCAGCTGGACTGACTTCATAAGGACCCCTCCAACATCTCAGATGATGTGTGTACGTGCGGCTGCATTCACATTTACACGCATCTTGCCAAAGTCTGGGTCTGTATGACTCTCTGCTGCTCTGTAGGGTGCTGTTTGGTGCAACCTCGCATCTCTGGCACTCTGAGCAAAACATTCAGCGAGCAAGTTGTCTAAATTGGAGGAAACCAATTAAGAGAGCAATGGGTGGTGCACACAATCAAAGGCAACATGTCAGCCATCTAAACCCATCTTCAGGGCATAGTTGGAAATAAAAGCAATTCTTGAAATCTTAAAATCTAATTTGCTATGTTTATCTTTCGTGAGGGGTAGAAAAAGTTGTTGTGATCATACTGGAAGAAGTATCCAGCCGGATTTGAACAAGCAGCAGTTGCAGGGAGCGTGTTTCCTGCTGTGACGAGTTTCTTATTTTTTCAGTGGATTTCACAACCAGCGTTTGCCTCTTCATGCTGTAAAATGTTTAAAAGGTGGATTCCATTAGTTAAAAATATACACACACTTTTAATGGCTGTCTGCGCTGCACCTCCTCTTTGTGGACAAGACGAACAGAGAAATCCTAATTTGCTTTCAGGAGATAACAGTTGTTCTTCAGGTATTTATTAAATTGAGAGAGATTAGTAACATAAATTAGTTTTACAGACTGATGCAGGAAAAACGACGACACCAAGGGATCATATTATAGCAATCTGATAAAATGATGATTTTGTTATTCTATATTTACATAACGGAGACAGTTTTCTCCCATTCTCAGTCGAGCAGTTATTCATTCTCCCTTATGGATGGTATTTTCCTATGCTGAGGCACAGGAAACTGCCTGTCTGGCATTCTTTGGTCAAAGTCTGAGAAAATGTGGCGTGAGAGGGAGAAAAAAAAAAGGAAGAGAAACACAGAAAGGTGCCATACCTTGAGGGACAGAACTAATGAAGCAGGTAATGAATGAACCTGCTTCCTAAAACATCAGCTAGCACAGCTGGAGCATAATGGACTGCAGAAAAAATGAAACACTCTCTTATCAGCGAGGTTGTGTCTTGCTTACCAATGTTGTTGGCGTAAATACTAGAAACTATTAATGTCCAACTCATTATAAAAGAAGACAAATAACTCTTTGATAATTAGAAACAAAGGGACAGGTGATTTGCAGACCTTTTTTTATTTGCAAATGGAAGATTGAGTCATTACTGCAAACAGTGTCGTGAGTCAAACCTACACTGCCGGCCTGACACATCATGATCCTCCTGACCTGACCTGGACCTCGGATGAAAGTCTGATGAGGCACGACTTTCGCCTGAATGGGCTCTTGACACAGGTTACCATGGGAACCTGAGCTGTTTTAATATGCGCTACAACAAATAATTAGGAGGGGCTTGGTAGTTTCAAGGGATCTTTTGAAGCAGGGTCCTTATCTATGGTCAGTGTATTACATAAAGTAGACAGTCAGCACACCTCCAGTTTGGAGAAGCAGGCAGGATTAGCAAAGTGGAAGCTAAGCAATATACTGCTGTGGAGGGCTAGCAAGAAAACTTCTTTTAGTTACTTAAAAAAGTCCTGCCATTAAAATCAATATCAGTTTTAGTCATCAGACAGATTGCTCTCTACAATGCCAGACTCCATTGAGAAAAACAACGATTTAACATCGCTGAAAACAAGAGCTGCTGTTGCTCAGCTGTCAAGATTTGTTATTTTGTTGGTGTTATTTGGTGATTTTGGCAATGAAAGAGTTTAGCTCAGACTCACCAAAGTCACACAACAACACAAACTAACTAACTGATTGACGCAGCAGTAGATTGGAAGCGCCTGTGCTCAACAAGCAAAAAGTACTGTTTTTGTCAATGGAGTCTGGTGGCAGGAGCAAATATGTGAAAATTAAGCTGTCAATGGCTTCTCCGTCAGAACGGCTGTCTGATGGAAAGGTAAAGCGGTGAAAATACTTAATATAGCGTAGAGAGCATGCCATCAGACATCTACTGTATGTAATATACTATGGATAAGTTTCTTATACAACCCTACTTTGCAAAAACCTAACTATCCCTTTACAGTAACTTCTAAAAAGGGGATTTAAATCAAATATATTCAGATAATGCAAACATATTTCACACACTTTGGACCTGTGAGAGGCAGCATATAAAAAAGTAACAGTCAAAGTCAACGCAGCAGAGACTGTGATCTGTCGCTCTAATTCCCTACGATGAGTCAAGTCACAAAAATGCCGGATCCTACACTTCCCACAATCCAACTCAATAGCTGCTTTTGTTAGACTGTCCTTGCCGAGTAAATGCCCACGTCTTTGAGACTCCACATCCGCTGTAGTCTCCAAGCACAAGCTGGGCAACACTAATGACATCACTGTGACATCATCAGGGTTATTTTCTCTGACTTGAAGCCCCTCCAGAGCCACAAAAGACATTATACGACAGTGTTCCCAGGCTGAATAACACTTCCAAAGATGACTTTATGCTTTATGTGTACTAATACAAACATGCAATGGGTGTATCTGCATGTACTGTGAGAGTGTGTGTATATGTGTGTGAGGGACACTTCTCCGAGCAGCTGTCAGAGTGAAGCCTAATGTTCCCAACAGAAAAGAGGCGAAGAGAAAAGAAACCAGGCCGATTCATCACGGGTGAAATGGAGTGGCAGGTGGCCTCCCTACTGGCCCAGTCCCGTTGTCCTCTGGTGTCCTGCTGCCCCCCTCCCGGCCCGATCTGGCTCACCCGTCTGCTCCCCTTATGGCCCCTGTTACGCCCCATCAAGCCGGGAAGCCACAGCCATGAGCCCGGACCTCAAACACCCCTGCCTGAAGGATATGTGTGTCTGTGTGTGTATATAGCCGCGGACCTTGAGGGCGTTTCCGCCTCTATCAACACAGCCCCTGCTGAGGGTGACACCTGCGGATAACAGTTTAATAGCTGAGTAATGTCTCTGGCCTCCTCCCCAGCTGCGCAGGGGCAGCCTGGTGGGGCATGAGGCAATTGGAAGGCCTTTTCTCTCTTTAGTGTGCACACATGGACATGTCCATACACACACATGTACATGCACTGTATGTATTTTTTCTGTACACACTCGCACTCTGATGTGGGCTGATAAAACAGTCAGGAGGCTGTAAAACGGGGGCAGAAGTGCCAGCAGCCGGCCAGTGAACGGGCTTACACATCATATATCTTCATACTCCACCTGCTCCTGATGCTAATGTTTTCTTTCCATTACAGGTATGTGTGTCTGCTGGGGGAATGATGTCGTACACTACAGTGCATTCTCAGGCTGTGCAATCTCTGCACACCAAACAGCTCCTTTTTTTCGTTTTCAAATTTAATCCATACATTTTGCAGAATAGGAGTACAACAGCAAATGCTCCTGCCTACGGTGAATATTGATTCAGCAATCTGATGAAGTCTTCCTATTCATAGAGCCCGCTGATTATCCACCCAATGAGATTATCAAACAGCCTAAGTCAACTGTACACACAGTCAAGAGATGCTGGAGAGGATAAATATTTAAAAGTGTGAAATTAAAGATTTTCGATGCTAAATTGGCCACAGAGGCATGCGAGCAGAAGCAGTTTTTTCCATCTGTCTGCGTGGCTGCCTCTGTGTCTCTGACCACTCCAGTGAAACCAAACACATAAATAAGCATTTATCCTTAACCCTGCACATGCATGCAGCTATGAGTTCCTGTCAGCATGTGAAACTTTGTTGGGGAAGTTTCACCGTGTCCTGAGTCCTGACAGACAGACCAAAACTACAAAGACATCCGCAACACCAAACGCTCCTTGGAGAAATAGGAAATAAGTGGAGATGTTACAGAGCACCTGCTGCGAGGCTGAATGCAAGTAATGAAACTCGCAAGTTATGAAATCTATAAAAACAAACTTAATAGCTGCAACAACACGGTGACATCTTCCCAGACATCATCTCTGAAATGATAAACAATTCTAAAAATAATGTGAAAGTTCTGTTCTGAGGAAATTATTTACTCCACCAGATCTCCTGCTGGGCTAGTGTCTTTACATAAAAGTAAGACATCTGCCACCTCCTTACCACATAAAATGCCTCACATTAGAGATCATATTGTACTTCCAGTCTCTCGTTTCAACCACATAAATAGACACCGTGCATAATTTCCCTTCTTATTCCTTCTCATTAACTTAAGTGATCTTGAGGTGATGATGAAGCAGCAACTGTCTTCAAATTAGACTTGATTTCCATGAACTAAGAGGAGCTGTCGCTGCCGATCAAACCAAGAACGCTGTAATCAAGGTTTACCGGAGGTGCACTGCCGAGAATGACCGCTGGACGTCCCAACACTTTCTACAAGGCTCAGAGATGGTGTGGATTGAAAATGGTCACCCCCAAAGTTAAATATGTGATTACGTCCCTGCAAAACCGCATTATTTCTTTTTACATTTATAGTAGCTTCTCGTTCCAGTCTGGAAGATATATTAGATTAATGTAATGTCCTTTATGGCACAAAGGCTCCGGCTCAAGATGCTCAGTGGGACATGAAAATGTGAGCACATTACTCCTGTAATAAGACTACCACGGGGAACTGGGCATTTCAAATTCAAGAAATAGACGAAACAATAAAAAAATTACTTCCTTGGCTCCTAGAATAACGCATAATCAATTTAAAAACATTACTCACTCACCTAACCACTGGCTGTAAACTTCAGAGACCTCTCAGCTCATCTGGCGCAGGTCTCAGAACAGTGCTTACAACAAAAGTAGTTAACCACCACAGACCTACTTTCTGGAACAAACAGTGTGATGAATGCAAGCCTTTCTTTTCTCTTAGGCATTTAGGCATCTGTGTGTGTCTACTGTATATATGGCATTGGTGTATTCTGCGTGGCTCAAAGGGAGTGCTTACCTAACCTATTTAGTGCAGTTCAAAGTAACTCCGGTGCAATTGCCTGTTTGGTTTAGTTCGTAAGGAGGAAGTGTGCCGATTTTACACATCAAAGTCTGTTTACAGGTTTTGGGAAGTACTACTGCATATGTGGAAAAAAAAAAAAAAAAAAAAAAAGTTGCATAAAACATTTTGCGGCTCCAGCGGGAGCTGCACAAAGTCTGATAAATTGCCTCAAGTGATTGGACTTGTTCGGTCTGAGACTACAAGTTTGAAAATGAGAAAAACATCTGAGGGAGTGGAGATATAAAGAAGTGAGGTCACCAGACCTCTGTTGCTCTCTCCTCTTCTCTGCTGGAGGCAACATTAGTCACTACTAGTATTACCGTGTGTCCCATTTGCACTGGGAAGTTAGACTTTCTGAGTTTCCACTCGATAATTCAACTGGAACGCCCTCGGATGTCAGATTGCCAACTTGGAGAAAGTCAGAGAAACCTCACCAACCACAAACTCAAAATCCAAGATGGCTGCCTCGCGCATCAAATCGTCTATCTAATTTGTGTGTCACAAAATCAGTCACACACACAGCGCTGTCTAACTTCTATCTTTGGACATATTGCTACAGGGTTTTTATGTGTACTAGAGCTGGTATTGCGAGCAACATCTTGGTTTTCCAGCTTGTTGTACTGGAATGCAGCCAACTCAGGGAGACGTCATTCCCAGCTTCGACTTTGGGGGTAAATTGAACGCAGCATAACGCACCACAATCTTCAAACAAACTGTTTGGGGTCGCATTGTGGGTAATGTAGGCACTTGGTTTTGAAGGACAAAGATTGCATGGAATATGTAGCTCTGCTACATCAATTTTGATACTTCTGTTTTTGAAAATTGTGAATTTTGAACAGGCAGCAAACTCTGAGGCTGAAAAATGAAGCCAACATGGAAGTGCCAAAAACTGCAGTTCCTCTACTGGCTCCAGAAGCCATTTAATCCTCAAAGACCACCATGTTAAAATGCCCAACTTGACAGCAGATATAAACATGTCTACAGTCCGCTACAAATCAGTTTTGGTCTCTAGAGCTAATTTCAACATTAGTGACAACTGTATAGGGGGTTGAATTTTCATATGACTCACCTGTCTGCATTTCATCGAGGCTTAAAGTTACGCATAATTAAGGGCAGGCTGCCAATAGTGTCCCCGGCTTCTCAGCCAGATCTACCCCTCGCCCCAGCCTCTGGCTCCAAAAAACCAAGACGCCGACAGCCAAAATGCCGAACTCAAGGCTTCAAAACGGGAGTCCACAAACCAACAGGTGATGTCACGGTAGCAGCATTTTGACCAAGTAAAAGGACCTACAAAGGAGAAAATGCCAAAGTCTCGTGAACACCTAATACCTCTCATATTGCTTACTCATATACCCAACTTCGACTCATCTTGGCAGGGTGACAAAAATGCTAAATAGCTGGTGTGAAGTGAGGAATGACATGCTGCGCTAACTGACCTATTAGAGCATTTCTCCTATGTTGATCTACGGGGATGTATGGGTAGGATTCACTTGAATTGATGATGATGACAATGTGACTCATCTTACTGTATGCAGGATAATGGGCTCTCTGGCATTTGCCTGAATAAATTGTGCTTTCTCAAGCAGTCAAACAGACATCAGCGTATAGTCTAAAGACACAGAATGGCGGGTTGCTTTGCACAGAAGGAATATCCATCTCGCGTCCTAATTATTACTGACAGATGGATGGCAGGGTCACAGCAGATGCACCCACTTAGTCCTAAAACCACCACTGCAACACTTGATCTTGATGTTCTCGTAATGTTAAAACCTTGGAGGAATGGAATAAGAATGGCAGCAGTGAATAATGGGGGGTGAGGGGAGGGGAGAGGAGATAACGTCCTGACCGAGCAGGCTAATTAGCTGCGAGAGAATGAGTAAACCAGAAACTAAGATGAGGAATGAAATGAGTTTGATAGCTAATCACAAAATCTTATGATTTCCAGGGAGTGATAATTATTCTCTGTGATTTCTCCAAGCTGCATGTGCCTTCTAAACATCATGGAGGGAAAAAGTGAAGCGAAAAACACAGACAGGGAAGCAGGGAGAGCACTTCTTTACATCTGTGGCTGTCAGCCGTGGGAGCCGAGTGGCATTCATCCTACCCTCTGCTTTCACCGGCCTGGTCAGTAAATCACAAGCTCTCTCTTTTTTTTTTTGCCTTTCGAGCCTTCTGCTGAGGTCAGCTCTGAGCGGTCCAGACGTTAGGAGGAGGCATCCATCACCTTTTTATACGTCCAAAGCCTCAGCCGCTTAATGCAGCCTGAGATAGAGCAAAAGACAATCCAATCAGCCAGCTGAGATTCAATCCTGCCACATTCCTGTGATTCCGCTATTTTCGGACTGAAAAATGCAGAGAGTTGCAGAAAGAGGCTTTCGGGGGAAAAAAGATGCAGAGACAAAAACAGTAGCTGCATACTGCCGAGTTTGGGACAGATGCAGGTAAGTATGGGTGAGTTAAACACAATGTTTGTTGAGGGGGAAATAATTTCCCAGGAGACTGTCCCTTAAAGAGACTGTGATTCAACATAAACACAAAATTGATGAGCGTTCTCAACATGTCATGGGAGAGAATTCCCCTCACATCACGCTGGAACTGGAACAAGATAAATTTGGAGCCATTTTCTGGAAACTGCCTCTCGAGACTAATAAGACATTCTCAGAAAGAGAATTAATGTCCACTGCATTGTCCCGCTCATTCTTCATCCCTTCAGATGTGTGTGCCATTGTCAGAGCAGGGGACGAGAGAGACAGCGTAAACAGATTATGACTACTAGAGACAATGGGCGGATAGCCGACATTACGCCCCACTGCTGAAAACAGGCTATCAACCTCAGTTTGGATGCCAGGAAAACAGGAGATCATCTACTGCCTCACCAATTTTAAACCCTCAAATCCCCACACAGTCGATGGCTACCTAACCTCCGTGTGGTTGTCCAAAATTGGGAAGGGGGTGGGGGGGCTGATCTCAGAGATAAGGACAAGATTTAGGAGGATAAACTGGTCCAGGATCTGCTACTCGAAGACAGCCCCCAACCCCTCCCCTGACGTCTCCTGCATAACCTGCCCATAAAGTTGTTGCCAAGGTATTACACAAGCTATAAAGGGTGTTGCCAAGACAACCTTACACAGGTTGAGTAATGCCAGTGGTGCATGACTCCAGGAGGTCTTTCCATGGCTTACAAACAAATCAAGTCCCACAGCTTCAATGACAATGGCCATTCTTTTCTTTTACTTTTTAAAAACTTGGTGAGAAACATTATATTATATGGGTGCGTATGACAAAGAGGCAGGAGGGCAATACAATTGATCAGGCTGACAGAAATGGAGGCGAACAACAACTTAATGGGACCATGGGGACTGAGGAAGGAACATAAGTGGAACATAGATTGTACATGTGTTATTATAGGGAAAGGAATCATGGCAATGTACGAGTGTAAGAGATTGTGATGGGGAAAATGGCCATACTGATGAGAGAGCAGCTTTGGAAAGGTCTGCTGATTAGCAGGTTTTCATCTTGTGTAAATAGAACTTATGTGGGAGATTAGTTTAATTTCATTCATTAAGATCCCCATTAACTGGAGCCAAAGCAGCAGGTATTCTTCCTAGGGTCCAGAATTTACATGAAAAATATAGGAGGAAAAATGGTGAATGGTATCATAATAAAGTCAGATTTCTTTTTTTAAATTGACAATTAGTCAAATTTACTTTTTAATTTAATAACTGACTGGTTTGAAAATAAAAAGAAAGAACCTTAGGAAGCCCTCAACAAAAAAACAGATAAACTATGTCGACCACAAATGCAGGTCAGGGTCCTCGAAATCCTACCTTCTCTCAGTTTGAAAGACATTTAAGATTTTTAAGTTTTAAAGAAACATGTTACCTAACTGCACTTAGGAAAAAAAAATCCTATATTATCCAAGGACATAAATTTAACTATTATGGGACCTTACCTTACCTTGGGAATTTCCATAGACATAGCCATCTTTCAAACTTAAGGTAGAACGGAAATGTTTCTGCGATGAGGTCCCTGGGGTTTAAATCTTAGGACGATAATCACAGTTTAAACTGCAATTGAAATATTGGTCAAAAAATGTTTCCCTCAAGTTGGACAGCCCACGTTGACAAACCAAACCAAAGCACACACTTTTAAATATCTGTAACAATATTCAAAGTCTAGTCGTCAATTTGGTGCAGTGTTTGGTTTGTCAAATACATCAGTGTAGGTTTACCCATTCATCTCAGCCACTTGTTGGTCAGCGGTGGTGGTAATCATGTCAGAAAGTGTCATAGGTGCATGAAATATTATCTGTTAGTCAGCAATGGTTAGTGAGCAACATTTCCTAAAGTACACACACCATGTTTATCGAAGAGCAAACTTCACTGCAGCTCCACTCGCTGAATCACCATCTATTTGTCAACTCTGACTTTCAGAGAGTAGGAGTCGAGGGGCGGAATGTTTGGGGGCTGACACTGCATCCATAACGCAACGCTCCAAAAACAAACCAACACATGGAACAAAGCCGATGCAATAACCAAACATTATTTTCAAAGACTTTTTTTGTTCCTTCTTTCATCTTAAAAGTGGAGTATGTGTGCGCATGCTAGGAGACGGCAGTCGCCTGCATGCTCTTGTTTGTATTCTGCCGCAAGGACATATTAAGATTCAAATCATGTCTGCCTCCCATCTTGATAAATGGAAAGAGTCTGCAAAAACTTCCCTAAATGGCCCTCTGGCATGGCTGGGGAATAAATTGAGCTAATCAAGGGTGGCCTCACAATCACTGCATCCACAAAGTAATCAAAGAGTTGAAAAGGAAACACACTGTGCATGTAGATGCAGGAGTGTGAGTGGATGTGTGTCAGAGTCAGTTTCAGATATCTCCTCGTCTGGGCACTAAAAGCCACTTCGGGGCGTTGCAGCCATAATTGGCGCTTTTCCTTGAACACGTGTGTTGTTATGGCACACGAAAAAGCCTCTCTGTCACAGCTGTACGGACGCAGTAAGCACACAGGCAGGTGTCTACATTAATAACCACCTCATTCGGCTGACAGGCCGCTCAGGGCGACCCCGGAGAAATGTAGATGTACGCAGCCGTGGCGAAGATGCATGGTAAACTAAATGTTGACACTCAATAAAAATGAGCTCTTCTGCTCAAATGGCTTCTTTATGTCAGGATCCAAACCTCAGCGGATGCAAACAAATGACATGAGAGGGGTATGACTTTGCAAAGTCCCAGTTAGCTTAACCCTCCTCCCTCCTTCGCCATACTGCTTCTCTCTGTTCAAAATGAAACAAGGCCAAATAACAATCTATTCCTCCGGGCCTGATGACCGTGGAATAAATCCTGGGATTTGGACAAAACAGCGCACCTGCTTTCCTTGCTAATGGACACACCCGCACTCCCTCCAAAAAGTGTTTCCTGCAGCCAATTTAGTCGCTGGCGAGGATACTCTCAGAGGTGGCAATCGTTGCAAACAAACAGTGTGTATGTGTGTGTGTTTCTTTGACCGGTTCCCCCTGTGGAGATAGACTGAAGCGTGATGGATAACCACTCGGCCGAGCCGCTGTTCTTTTCTACGAGCCTGGGTCCAGTCCCAGGGGTGTCGCTACAGAAAACTGGGTTGGAAAGGCAAATTCTACACAAATTCAACTTGATCATCTCATACATTTTGAGCTCACAGCCCTGAATGGCACTTTAGCTCTGAAGACTGTTGACTTTGTCTCCAGGCACAGACTCATTTTTAACTGTGTGTCAGCTCCTGCTGATGTTAAAATGTCACGTATTAACCTTGTGTCTTTTGCTATGTAAAATCTTTGTTACTTATGCTCATTTCCTCCAAATAATACCTTTCCCTAACAAGCACTAAGAGCAGCAGCCTGAAGCTAAAAGACTCTGCAAAGGTGAATCAAGTCTACGTGCACATGAGGAAATATTAAAACTGCAAGCAGACCTTTTACTGTACACACAACCAGAGGCAAGACTGTCCATGATCACTCAAAGGTTAGGGTGCTCTTAGGTGCCAGCTTGTGCCGGCATTACAATTTTGCACACTCGCTCCAACACATTTCAACGCCCTTACTTACCACCAATGTTAAGCATCGAATAAATATGAAAGTCACCTTCTCAACTGTCATCAAAAAACAATCAGTTCCACTATACCAACAGGCAGTGCTCAGCTGCCGCATAATGAAAACGTGACATTGAAGTCCGACGTGGGAACAGAAAACTGAACCAAATCATACTGTCTAAAGGAAGGACAAATGCAAATCTCTAATTTGAAATGGAAAGTATGTTTCACCTACAACCTCCACGACTTCAAGTTTCACTCGCCGAACAAAGGCAAATGTTTAACAGCTTTCCTTTAACCATTCTTTGTCAAATACTTTGAACATCTCAGCAGGAGACCCCGCGACTTGTGATTCTGTGTTACCGAAGGGCCCAGATAGAACGAGTCACGCTGACATCCTGTGAAACCCAAGGACACAAGTCTCTGCAGGGAGCACAATGAAACCTGCCTTTTCTCTATCTCACGCTAACCACAGTGGCCTTGGTGCTCAGTCAGTCTGTTGAAGCAGGCGCTGGTGAGCAGAACGGCGGTGTAATGGCTGGATGATGGGAGCATTACTGGGGGGGACAGACACAGGCTTTTTTTTATAAGGCAGTGGTCCATAATCCCCCTGTTTGTGACAACAAGAGGCCAGGGGTGGAATTTTGATTTTAAAGGTGGGAGGGCAGGACACAGTTAGTACGGGCACAAGAGACCCCCACTTGTTTTTTCATAATCTTAATTTGTGCCCTTCATATATGGATGGAAAAATGACTATTTATATGGTTTGCTATATGGGTTTTTTATACACAAGAATACCCACTAAAAATAAATGGTAACACTTTACTTGAATGTATCGACATAAGGGTGACATGACACTGTCATAACTATGACATGACACTGTCATGAACTTGTCATAAACATTATGTACATGTCATAAACATTTTTGACTTGTCATTTGGTTTTTGTAATGACAAGTTGACATTGTTTGGGTTGTCTTGAATATAACAACTTGACATTAATCAAAGTGACATTACCAGAAGTTGTCTTTGTCATGACAACTTGACATTACATTCGTTTGAGATGTCCTTATTATGACAACTTAACATTAACCAGAAGATGTCTTTGTCATAACAATAATAATCATTGTGTCAACTTGTCATAAACACAAAAGAGGTGCATTTCTTGTTAATGTCAACTTGTCATGACAAAGACAACTTCTGGTAATGTCACTTTGATTAATGTCAAGTTGTCATAATCAAGACAACCCAAACAATGTCAACTTGTCATTACAAAAACTGAATGACACTTAATGACAGCAGTCATAAACATTTATAACATGTACATAATGCTCATGACAGGTTCATGACCGTGTCATGTCATAGTTATGACAATGTCATGTCACCCTTATGTAGATACCTTCAAGTGAATCGCCAGTAGACCAGAGTGTGTATATGTCGCTGCAGCTGATGATTATGTCTGTCTGTGTGCGTGCCACTTTCAAAGTCAAGGACAGGCTGGAAAACAGGTTAGCAAACAGTAGAAATGTAACACAGCAATTTAACAATGTCATTTTCTATAGCTAGCTAACTTTAAGATGTTGAAAAGGGGTATTGATATTTTAACATGACCTAAATATGAATATTCATAACATTAGCTGTACAAACTGTGTGTATAGACATTAGTCTCACACAAAAAAAAATAACTGATGTCCTCTGTCTTCAGTGATTTGGTGGGTTTAAACATAGCTAACGGTTTCCCCCCCTGTAAATTACACCCCTGCAAGACAGTTTAATAAGACTGTCAAACCTGAAACAACTCTCCCCTCCCATTCCCCTCTTAGTGAAGTGCTCTGTAAGAGGCCTGCTGAATGAATGGAACTGAAGCGAGCAAAATACACTTGCATGTGGAAAGGAATTACACAGATACCCCTCTGAATACCCACTGTTCAGAGGGCAACCAAATCTATGTTGGGATTAAATGCGATGTACCTTCACAAATCTCCTTTGAATGTGCCAGGGCTTCAGATAGATTCTCTTTTATCAAGTGCAGTCGGATAATTTGGAGTGTTCAGTTCATCTGTGTTTTCGGACCTGGGTATAGTCATAGATGACCAGTACAATACAATTTCCTTGCATTACCCTGGCAGAAAAATGAATGTAGTACGTGATGTCTTTGATTTACAAAAAGAGGACAAGACAATGATCGGCACTGCGCGCACACACTCCTGGACTCACTGACCACGTATGATTGTTCCTCCTCCTCCCTTCCTTTGCTTCATCCGTGCTTCACCGACACTCAGTGCATCTTATCTCTGTCGACCCATGCCTCCCTCCCTCCCTCACACACCGCTGCCTCTCCTGTTAAGAGGTGGGACCGCTGTGAGTGAACAGGCCCTTCCTCTGTGCGGCACTGATAGAGCCTTAATCTAAAGACTGATGCTCAGGAAGAGGCTGATTAAAGGGGACCGATGAGAAAAAGGCACGGTCTTATCACGGCAAGTGAAAGCATCTCAACTCTCCGGGCTAATTGGCCGGGGAGCGAGTGGCCAGCTGCTGGGCAGAGATTGGGTCACCTGATGGCTCTCCTTTCACATTGTCGCCGGGTGTACTTTTACGCACTCTCTCCCTCGAGTTTGCTCCCGTTTAATGAACTCGGCCCTGTGATCCGCAGAGCTCTCCGAGAGCGGGGCTGAATGTGCTCCAGTGAACTTCCCCTCCACACGGGGAAAACCCAGGAAGCCTGATGTAATTTTTGAAAACCAGACTCGGAGGGGGAGAGCAGTCCTGGAGCTACAACACTAGGTAAAAGGATTAATTGAGCTTAACAACAGGGGCCGGTGAATCACTCTCGGGATCTCTGATACAAATGCCTTGTTTACACAGGAACATTTCCTCATGACACCCCCTTGATATTTGCACAAAATTGCTGAGATAATTTACCCAGTAAAACGTGTCCAAACCTTCAGGCCTCATGACAGTGTGGGTTTGGACAAGAACTAGGGCAAGAAAGTAATTACTTTTTTTTTTTTTTTTTTGGTTTTCTCCAAGCTGAGCTCTGTGTCTGGCATCATAGAAGCAAGACCTCTATGCAGCAGCAAAAAATCAGAGAAATAATGACTCACAAGATGTCGCTACGATACAGCACGAGACAGATGCGAGTGCTTCTTTTTCATTTTGTATATCCACGTTCGTAAAGGTATAATGTATTCTCCACAGTGCCTAAATATAATCCATTTTATGTCTTTTCTAGCTTTGTCCATTTTATTCTCGGAGGGAAGGTTAGATTTACACAAAAGTCCTGTTTAAATAAAACGTAACCTGACTTGACTAATAGGATATGTTAATTGGTATTTATGGTAATTGGACATCTTTTTTCTTTAATCTATGTAAATTTCACTGAGATATGGTGAAGGACAGGGAGTACGTTCCTTACAATCTCTCCAACCCTTGTACTTACCATTGTTACTTTCTGGCAGCTCATGTATAATTAGGCCTTAAGAAAAGCGTTTTGGACATAAAATGAAATAGCTTAAACCTCAAATGAGGCGAGGAGCTCTGTTCTACATGCTACCAGTACAAGATGTCTGTTGGTTGGATGAATCCCAGTCCCTTGTCACCGTCCCTCCGAACTGCTTGTATTAGCATAAAACTCTTGTCAGGCAGCATGCGGGATTCAGCAGAAGTGTGATTGGGGAGAGGAGGGGCTTTTCAAAAAGAGAAGGAAAGAAGAGTGGAAAGGAGTGCGAGACTGGTATCAAGTCTAGGGGGGAAAAAACTCATTTCCCCAACCCAGATCTGCACCACAAGCAGAACAGATGCGGAGCCCCTTAAACGTGCCAAGTTCAAGCCCATTTCAATATTCTCTCTTCAGCAAATCTAATACCTGTGACATTAAAATAAAGCTGCTTTCGCCGGATTTGTGCTCTAGCCTCCCTGATAAGATCAACAGGGCAAGGCAACACTTGAATACTGACAAAGAAAAAAATTGGCTGCGAGTGCACTTCAGATCCACATGAAAGCGAGACCAGACACTCAGTCCCCCTTGCGCATGCAATTTTGAGCATAAAATCATTGTTAATAGGGAACTGACTACGAAAATTTTGTCTTATCAGAGGTGAAATAAAAGCACTTGTCAGCTGTTCCACAAAAGAGATATAGGAATATGATAAATGCACGAGCTATCTGAGAGATCATGACTGACATATGGCAATCTCTACGGTACAAAGAATCACGGGTTAAATCACAGTGTTCCAACGCCGTGCAGTATGTGATGTGTGGTGTCATCCTAAGTAAGGATAAAAAATGATTTTTAATAATCCATGAGATTTTTTTGGAATGTTTTATATTATAACTGCTGAGGTAGAGTCGTTTTTTTCTACTTGTTCTTATGAGATATTTTAAGACGAACCCCGACAATTCCCTGGTCGAAGTTGAAAAGTGCAAATCAGCAGGAAAATGCAGAAGAAGATATCAAAGATGAAACTGTCAACTTGGTCTGATTTAACAAGCGCACTGCTGTATGCAGCCTCTCACTAAACCTGAGTGATAGCTGGTGGATAGAAATAACGAAAGTCATGGGGGTATCCACAGAGGTTTATATGTCCGTTCTGTATGCACCGAGGCACTCAGTGTTCACAAGGAGGCTCATCCCGCTTTTCCCACATCACACTTAGATGGAACAGTGAGTTTTTTTACTCACTGTGCCGGCCCGCAGAGCTTCTTTTATAGTGAAGATAATTGAGTCTATAAAGAGAAAGGCATCACCTGAAAAGCAGTGCAACAATTCATTACCCACCATGTACTTTTCCATAAATCCACACACAAACATGTTTGTTATTTACCCAAGAGTCTGTTGGTGACGCATGAAAACCGCAACCCTTTGCCAGGTTTTCATAAAGTCCTGTGGCTCTCTCTGTATCTCAGCTAGATCTATGGGAAATAACTGACCAGACATGAATCAACATTAAGGTGACTGAGGCAAAAGCTAGCAGCTAACAGTGCTAAACAACAGCAACAGTGCTGACAGAGCTAATGGTGTTAACCAGGAGGGAACCGGAAGGGTGGGTGCTATGCTTCCACGACAATGCTGTCCCATTATCAGTGGTTACCGCCATATAAGCGCAGTGCAAAGGTGCCAATGAACTTGTTGGTGGGATACACACATGCACAAATATCTTACTACAACAAACCGCAAAGAAGCTCAGACACAACTTCATTCTCTGCTCAGAACGTCATTACTTCACTATATCTTTTCATAGCAAATAGTGTTTTCTGATAAACATATTGAAGAGAACCAATCATAAATCCTTTACAGCCCTGGATCTGTCGTTGAGAGTCACTCTGTCATGTCTCTTTGAACTTGGATGTTTAAAGTCTGCAGTTTTTCTACCCTGAGGCAAAACTAATCACTACACCGCACGGGTCACAACGTCTGCCAACGCAGGTAAAAGGCTGCTGTTGGACTGAAACTTTTTATCTTCAAAATGTCAACTTTTATCAGGATTTATGAAAAGAAAAAGAAGGGAAAAGTTAAAGCTGACACTAAAGTAGATGTGGAATGACATTATTTGCTATACATAGTTTCAGTGGGACCTTCGGTCGCCACATATCCCGAGGGCTTTGAAGGAATATTTAAACTGTCAGTTAGAGAAATGCTAACAGATAAGTATTGGCATTTCTGTAGCTGCACTGTCCAGGACAGAGCTAAAATGAAATTACAACTGTTTTATATGGTGAGAGCAAAACACAATCATTCAAGGATTTATCTCCTGCATGTAATTAGTGTTTTCGTCAAGGACACTTCAGCTAGGTGCACTACTGTTGCAGCACTGATAAGAGATGACCACTAGCACCTGCAGGTATGTTTTTGGGTACTCTTCCGGGTTTGATTATGCGACAACATAACCGATGAGACTCCATGCTTGGGATTCACAGCAGTACTTGAATGCAACAAGGAACAGGAAGAACGTTAATGGGTTTATTTGTATGGATATTGCAATCAGTCCGCACGCAAAACATCAAAACAACAATCCAAGAAAGTTTCTGTATGTTGATTTTAACAGCGTCATGTAACGTGTATGACTTGTAGCTTCAAGGTTGCTTGCTTGCACAAATCCTGCCATTTTCCTTCATGCTACAATCGAATAACGTTCTCGCTCTACACAAGCCTCTGACATCCTTCAGGATACTGCTGACTCAAACTATTCATGTTTTTTTCTCGTGAAAAAAAAAAAGAGGGGAGAAGTAAGATGACACACCAGAGCCTGACAACATACTGTAACCAATCACACTGGCTGACTCTTAACAAATGACATTATGACTCTTTGGCAAGTTCGCCCCAGCGTGCTGATCCACCAGGACACTAAATGATGTCTTATACAACACGGAGCGAAGAGCCGGCCCCGGTCAAACGCATGTGTTTTGTGTTCCGCGAGACGAGGAGAGACAAGCAGCGAGAATTACAGGGGCAGGGACGCTGAAAGAGACAGACATTAAGAATTAGAGGTACACAGAAGCTGAGCGAGACAGAAAGAGAGAGAGGGGGGGGGGAGAAAGAGAGGCTTTGCGTGGTGTAAATCACTGGGCCTGAAGCATGGTGCCAGGCCTGCCAAGCAGCTGTTTGGTATGCAGTGTGTAAAGCCTGTTCTCTATCGGAGCTGACATCCCGGGCAGAGGAATTATGATGAGAGATGATTGTATCATGACTGTAATTGTAAATGTAAATCCTGCAGCGCGGCTACCCTCTTTTTGTGCATAACGATGAGTTGCCCAAACAAAATTTACATTCCACTTCATATCATGCGGCGACTGCATTACTTTGACAAACAATAACCATTGACAAATGAATAACATAAAAGGAGATGATTAACTCCAGAAAAGCAATCTGGGCAGATAATTTACGCTGTGCTCACGTGCTGAAGCTTCCCCTGGCGGCACTTGTTTTTTCTTTGTATGCGGGTGTATAGCTATGGCAGCAGAGATTTATATTGTGCATAGTTAGTGTGCACGGAGACCCACGCATTCACTTGTCTTTGTCATTAGAGCACTTAGTGTTCCAGCCTTTTATTAAAAAAATGTTCCACTGTGGCTGGAAAACTTCTAAAGTCCAAGTTTTAGTCGAGTTAAAATGAAATGCCACACGTGTGACGAAACAGCTGTTGATTCCTCTCATCATCCGAAAAAACAAACAAATATGTGCCACAGTAATTAGAGCAGTGTAATCACTGGTCTGTGGTGATTATGCACATACACAGACAGCATAGAAGGTATGGTCTATCGCCTTCTGTGTAGGACTCCAGAGGCATCCATCTCACGCAAGCAGCACAAGGAGACTCAACACTGCATTGATACAACAACCGCAATTAGCATACACAAATAGCTGCGTGCTGCGGATCATTTTTCATCAGGCAAAGAGGTAAACGAGCTAACAAAGTTGGCTCAAATTAGCCTAATTAAAGAAGATAATTGATCCTCCTCTCTTCATATTGCTCTTCCTGTCTGGGGAGGATTGCATGGAGGTGGGCTTCACAAGACTACTTGTTGGACCACCTCAGAACCGTGACGTGGAGTGTGGAACGTTCCTTAAGATATCTGCCAAACAAGAACTTCTGACAACAACCAAATACAATGGAAGTAAATTGATTTTCATTTATGTTGCTCACAGCATTTAGAAAGTGACATCTGAAAATCCCAACTGGGTATGATCACTGTCCAACACTGTACTGTCTCTCTATTTCATTACATTTAAATGTATTAAAAAATGGAAAACAAGAATGTAATATCAATATTATACGGGCTTTATCACTGTTGAGCGTTACATTTTTTGCAACAACAATAAAACAGCTTTTCTCAGCCCCTGTTAAAAGTAAAAAAAACTCCAGTCTGCTCATCAAAGACTGTGCTATGTCACTTGAAACCCTGCTACCTATCAGACACCACAACCCCCACTAAAAGAGACCCCTTTCCACTTTTTCTCTCTGTCCATATCCCCTCCCAATGAAGTGATTGGCAGCTCTGGTTAAATCTTCGACCCAGAGTCCAATTACATGGAAGGGGTACGAAGTATATGAGTCCGATTACGGGCCCATCTTCCCAGAAATAAGGACTCTGTCACCGGGGAGCTCTGGGCCTCACGGAGCCAGCCAAGCCTGGCCACAGACGAGAGAGGTATTCTCTCCTCTGTCACTTTTCATTGTTGTGAAGCGCCCGCTCCGCATGCGAGCAAAGTAACCTGCAAATGGGCAGCGTAGCAGAAAATGCAAAGACATAGTCTGGTATTTATATTTACCAAAACACATGAGAACACGCATGCACACACAGACACAAACACTGATTTTGTCTCTTTCTCAAGTGGCGTGCATGAGTGCACATACACGCATATTTGGACAATAAGCGGCCTATTTTTAAAACGTTAATAAACTGAATTCCAGAGGAGCGCCGTCTCATATCCCCAAACACAACACGGAGTGAACACTAACATTAATAATGCAGATCCCATCACAGTGGTTAGTCTTATCTACTTATAGAAAATGAGGCCCATAGCATACTGCACCAAGAATACTAAAAAGCAATTATTGCTCTCAGCTGTGGTGAGCCCCAAATTAATGAGGGAGAGTGAGACAGTGGAGGTTTGGGCAAAAAATCTGCAGGATAATTTGTTTAGAGCGTTAGAAGAAAAAAAAAAAAACCTCCAAAGAGTCTAGTTAATTGTATTCTTCTGGTGAAGTTGTGAAAGTGCAAAGGTAAGAGTGCCCCTGGTAGAGAGAGAGACCCAAATCTAAATCTACAGTATATGGCTCTTTCAAGACCACAGAAATATTTATTCTCCTTATAATCTGCATGCTGCACTGGACATGACAACACAAGCAAGTTTGCATGTCTTGCTGCAGTGTTTAAGAACATTCTCTTCTCCTCTGCATGACAAGATAACGATTGCTCTCCCCGTCTTGCTGACACGCGAGTCAACCTCGTATCTCCCATACTGGTACCACTGGGGCCAGAGGAGGCTGACTTTCAAGTGGGGGCATCAAGTCAGGGCTAAAGCCTTCTCCGAGTCCCCTGGCTCGAAAGCTTAGGCTGCACACACATCTCTGTGCATGAGTGAGTGAGTGTTTATGTGGGAGGGATGTGCATTGAAAGGTCAAGAATCAGCCCACATCCTCCCTCAGAAGGAGGAGAGGAGAACAGAGGAGAGCTGGGTGCTGGGTGTGGGTGGGCAACTGTATAAATACAGTAAAGAGCATGACAGTGTGCCTGTCCTGTTCTCAAACTTATTTATTTGCAATAAACATATATATAGTGTCAGTTTATATTCATTAGTTTTCATAGATTGACGGAAAGAAACTGACATTTGACATTGTTGCATAAGCACGATAAGAAAACCTGTGTCCTCCCACGGTTTCGAATGAATAAGAAAGAGATTGTATTCAAATGAGTGCCATAAGGTTTCAATAACAGAACGATGGAAGTCAATTCTTACACTCTGTGTTGTGGTAATATCACATCTAATAATGAATAAACAAATCTAATCTCGAGGCCCACACACAAGCCTCTTTTAGAGCCTCCAACTGCATCTCACACTCTCCATCAGCTCCATGACAACAGAGGAAACTCCATCCATTGAGGAGGAGCTTGAGATGTGGTGGCAAGGTCCAGAAAAATCTTGTTCTTCCAAGTCAAATCAAGTTTCTTTTTTGGTTTGCTATGGCAGAATGCGTGCCAATATTTTCTTTGTGAGGCGTCACCAATGTGGCAACGTGACCAAAATAATGACTTTATAAATGTAGTTATTCTTCCACTATATGTATGTGAAAAATTATGGGTTTGCATATTCATTTAGATGGATATTATTTTATAACGATGTGCGTGGACGGGATTTTTTTGAGAATGAAGGAGGGGTACCTATATGCATGTGGACTAGGCCCGTATATTAAGATGGATGGCATGACAGCTCTACAAAAGTGAAGCCAAAACATCTTGATCACCCCTGGCTGCAGTATAGGTCATAAACCCCTCCTCCTCTATGTTAACAGATGAGACACAGGCCAAACTAAAAACTGTTTGTTATTTTGGGTAGTTCTTATTACGTTGTTGTATGTTCAAGTCAAGTGGCAACCTCCAAGACTGAAAAATGAAGCCAGTGTAGAAGTGAAAACTGCAGTTCCTCTAATGGCCACTTGAGGCTGGCTCCAAAAAAATGGTTACAACTGGTACAAAAAATGGTTTAGATCTTTATGGCTAATTTCCGAGTTTATGACATCTGTACGGGAACTAAATTTGTTCAAAGCATAACAAAACTCTTGAGTTGCTGGTGAGCTAAGGCCACACCAAACACAAATAGGACCACACACATTTATCTACTGCAAACATACACTATTTAGAGGCAGACATACAAATGCAAACACACTCACACAAGCACAGACACACCTCCGTATTTATTCACAAATTCACCTTGGATAACTGTTTTTCTTTTTTCTCTCTTTCTATTTTTATGTCTTCTTCCTTCTCACCTTGTACTGACCGTCCTTTTGTTTGTCTGCACTATTACTATCATTAACAACTCACTTTCTTTGCTCAAATTAATTCCACACAGCTGCTTCCCTAATCCCTACAATAACCATTCTCATCTTCTCCATGCACATTTACAGTTAATCTCTCCATTTCATTTTTTTTATGTTATTAACCTGTACCCACCTCTACCTTCCTACCTCTATGTCATCATCACTGTGTTTTTGTTATGAAAAAAAAAAAGATTAATAAAAATAAACAAGTAGATAAATACACAATAATAAGTTAGGTCTTGAGTTTGCTTTATAAAACATGGGCCATAGTTATGAAATGATGCCTCACTGTTGGTTTTTGTTCTAACTTTGGGAATGATTTAAAGGCCACTACTAGAAGACCTGACAATTCTAAAGGGCTCATACGATAAAAGCAAATCTGATAAGACCATTCAAAGCTTTATAAACCAATAAAAGGATCTTAAAATCAGTTCTCAAACACACAGGAAACCAAAGCAGACACTTTAAAAATGGTGTAATATGTGCTCTTTTTCTGGTCCTTATCAGCACTCGTGCAGCTGAGTTTTGTAATAACTGGAACTGAGCAATGTTTTTCTTGGGAAGACCAGAAAGTAGAGCATTAAGTAATCAATTCTGCAGGTAATAAAAGCATGCATCAATGTCTCTGTGTTGGCTTGGGAGAGAAATGGTCGCACTGTGGCAATGATCTCAAGATGATAAAATCCAGTTTTGGTTATACTTTTAATATGTGTTTCAAAACTAAGATTTGAATCAAAGATAATACCAAAGACTGGACAGGACCAATAAATACACCCTCAGTTTTGTCCAATTTCTGCCAGGACTTAATATCGACTAAAATACAGTCAAAAAGGGCATCCATTAGCCCTGAGTCATCAGGAGACACGGCGATGTACAGCTGTGTATCATCAGCATAACTGTGGAAACTGATGCTGTGCAACCTGATGACGTTTCAAAGTGGCAGCATGTAAAGATTAAAAAATATTGGACCTAAAATTGAACCCTGGTGCACCCCACAATCCAATTTATAGCTTTTTGATGAACATTCATACATTGTTACATAAAATTCTCTCTCAAGATAAAAACTGAAACCAGGTAAAAAAATACCAGAGCGTCCAACCAGATTGTGAAGTCGAGCTAAAAGAACTGAGTGGTTGACTGTATCAAAGGCTGCAGTAAGATCAAGCAGTACTAATACAGAGAGTTTTTCATATCCATATTTGACCTCAGGTGACCAGTGTCATCTCTGTGCTGTGAAATGGCAGATTGGACTCTGGTCTGTAGTCACTAAGTACTGATGCATCTAAATTATTTCATTTCAAAATTGGCTTAACCATGGCAGTTTTAAAAGCAGGGGAAAACACTCATCTAAAGCTAATGATTTACAATGTTAAGAATGTCTTCATCTAAAAAGCTATAAACTGTTTAAAAAATTGTGGAAATGTGAATCTGAAAGGCAGGTTGCTGGTTTTAATGGAGAAATTACTTTCCCAAGAATTTCCGCATCAACCAGGACAAACTTCTCTCGTGTTTCCTCACATGAATACAAAGGTTCAGGAGTGTTAAAATTCATTGGCTGGGATTGACATAAATAAGATCTAATAGTTTCTATTTTATGACCGAAGTGGACACTTCAATTTAGAGAAACGTGCCTGCCTTGCATGTCTAACTGCTTTATTGTAGAAAGTGAGTTCATCCTGGAAAATTTGCTGGTTGATGATTAGCTTATTCAATCTGCACCTTCTTTCTGCTATCCGACAGTTTCTCTTCAATTGTTAAATTTCTTCGTTTCTCCAGGGGCGTGTCGGATTGGCAGCAATCTTTTTCAGCTGCAGTGGGGCCACTTTATCCAGAGTTGATCTAAGTTTACTGTTAAAAGTATCTTCAATAAAATCACAAGACGAGGGAAAAAGGTCTGCAGGAGTGTCACTTAAAAGCGCAATAAAATTTTCATAGCGTTTCCTGACAGTAAATGAAATACTGACAATCATTGTATTGGGGTCATGGTAGGTGTCTCAGTGGCGGATGTCTCAAAACCTTATGGTAACTATCTGCATTGCGAGAAAATACTAAGGTGCAATGTAAGATGTGTTTTTGCGATTTACCAATGCTTGAAAAACAGATCACATTTCCTCCTTTGTTCAACCAGGGCACCTTCCATCAACACTTCCATCTCACAGTAAACAGCTCTGCAGACCCGCTGTGTTGCTTTGCCTCACATCTCACAGCAAATGTTGCCATTACAATAATCTACTTTCATACGAGCAACTTTGTTTTCTCGACTGCGCTGTAATCTCTGCAAACCAGACTCCTATATCAATGCCGCCCCACATTACCCCTGACACTCAACGGTGCTCTGGTAAAACATGAAATATAGTCTCATAAAGGTCTTATCAGCCAGACAAGTGGACCTAAGAGTTCCAGACGAGTGTGCTTAAAGGGCTCATGGTGAATTTAAAGGATTTAATGATGTCTGGCCTTAGAATAATTTTAGCTCAACACAAGACTCTTTGGAAAGCAATTAAACGTTTGGGCTTGCCCTGCAGTCCAATAGCCAGGTAAGTCTTATTAATAAATGTGACACAAATTCAAAAACATACCACCATATTTTCACAGTTTTCTATATTTGTGCTGGATAGAATAATCGGTTTAATACGAATCCAGATAAAGCTTCAATCATAAGATCACGGTTTAAATCAGCCAATAAGCAGCTGTCAGAATCCGGGGAATATGCGCTGACAGAAAAATTAGGGTGCTTATTTGTTTTAACTCATCTATTTAAATCCATGCTGTAATGATCAAAAGCCTCAGCTGCCATCTCACTTAGCATATGAGACAGCTTTCGGCAGCAGAATTCAGTTCCATTTAACGGTGGACGCAAACCCAGCTCCTGCTGTCCAACTGTTTGCTGTTTACCTGTCCCCTCAATCAACTTCTATTCATGTGGATTTTTTTCCCAATAATCTCTAATGTTTGTTTATCCTCTGCCTTACCTCCCACGTCTCCACTCAACAGGCACTACTCAATCAATTGACCACGAGGCAAATTAAAAAAAGGGAGCACAATTACTACCCACCAGGGTGACGTTCCGTTCTGCTAATGGTTTACTTTAATCCTGTATCTGCTCGTGACAGTTGCGGCATAAAATCAGAGAGATATGGAGATTTTCTTTTTCTATTCCTTACTTAGTACCGCAGAGCCCAAAATACCATAGCACTGGCAAAGCATTAAAGTTGATCCTGCAAGGTGAATGAAATAACAAAAGCAGCATTGAAATCATCTCCTGTATTGTATAATTAAGACAGGCACACCAGTCTTTGTGTTCGCTTCTCTAAAGAGAAAACAAGATCTATTCTAGCACTGGCCTTGGGCTGCCAACATCAACAGTGTGACAGAGGAATTCATGCTGATCGCAAATCCTTGGTACTACAAAGCGTCATTAAATGAGAGCTTGATCAGTTCTTAACGCTGCTGAAACACAGTCACAGGCAAGGTGCTCTTATGGAAGAAAATGACGGGCCAGGCAGAGGTGCAGAGGCAAAGTCTGCTCCACGTTCTCACACTTTAAGGGGAACTACACCCATTTTCAAAAGTCATATGTTATTCCTATGGTCTATACAGTGCAAAACTCAAATTTGTGATATCACGGGTATAAAGTCTAGAGCAGCTCCATAGATGATGAATGGTGAAAGGTGTTTTTGATGACACCAAGAGCACCCAGGGGAACGTTCGGAGTACATGGGTACATTTTCTGTTTCACAACTGAGAACGTGACAATACAATCAAGCTTATTTGGGTATTAAAAAGACAACAAACCTGTCCCTGACCAGGCCTGTCCCAATACCCACACCTCTCCTAGAAATGCCCACTTGCACTTGGTTGTGCGTGTTCACGTTTAGGCTAGTGGTGTCCCAAAACAGAACTGAGGTAGCGGAAGTAGATTCCAACAATTAAAATCCACCCTAAATTCCAACGGAGCTCCGACCCACACGTTCAATGAACGCAGAATGCCTTGCAAAGTCAGCAACTTCGGCAAGTTTTGGAAAACAATTTGTTACTGTACGACTGGAATGTAGGCTGTACAATCAACAGATGGTTGGACTAGCGTAAACTCATCAGCAACTCAATTGAACACAGCGTCAAAATATTTAAACAAATCGACTTACCCGAACAAAATCGATCAGAACTAGAAGACGTTGTAGGCGCCTCCTGTTTTCAGCATTCCCTCTCCGTTGATTCATCAGATGGTGAAGAATAAACATAGCACACGCCACGATACAGGCGCTGGAGCCGGCATTTTCATTGCGTCGCTACTACGCGTGGCGTGTGCCTGCACGTCAGCCACGCCAATTTGCAGGAAGTGGTGTCTCATTTCTTAGGCAGAGATCTCTGCCCTAATATTTCTCACTTCCCTCATCAAGGGTTATCTCGCAAACGAGGGCACTCAATACCAAGTGGACGATTCAAGGGGTTACATCTCTGTTTACATCTCTGTTTTCTGACTTTGAGGGTGAGTAGCTCACGTTCACGGATACTGATTGAACTTTTCAAGGCCATGGAAATACAATAATTCTTAATTTAGGTGGTGTTTCCCTTTAAAAAGGAGAATAACACTACTTCAGTGCAAACTCTGCCAAACAGCAGCAGTAACAGAATAACAGGATGTCAAAAAAAGGTGGTTCGCAGGTGGAATTTTGCCAAAGTTTTACTTCCAGGTTCTGTTCATGGTGAACAAAAGAACGTGCAGGTCAGATCGCAGGTGTTGGATGATAAATATATTCAAATAAAATGGGAATAATAATAAATTAATTTCATGGTTTAATGTTTTAATTCTCTGACTGTTTAGCGTGTCGGCTCTGTCTTCTGTGCCAGCTGGAATATGAGAGCCACTTCAATCAGGTGCATTACTAACAGGCATGAGAATGAGCAAAAAAAACTAATCTAAATTGTTTTCCCTGGCTTATCTTCCTTTTAAAATATATTATCTTAATTTCACATGTATGAAATGTCGCTAAAAAAAAGCTATCTAACCAACTATTTGTACAGTGCATTGTTATCAAAGGACTTGCAGTTTTGTGATGGGCTATGGATCTTGTGTGAAACAAAAAGCTGCCATCATACAGAAATATTCCTCCTGTGCACATATATCTTTGTATATTTACTCTCCCACTATAACTTCTAAGACACTACTGCAAAATAAAAGTCCAGTTCAGCCAAAGGCTCACAATATACCATCATTTTTTGGTTTGAAATGAACTGACAGTGTGCAAAATCCTGACAGTCTCAGCTTCTGAAAACTACCTGACCCACAACAGAGTGAAATTCAAAACAAACCCCAACCTGCACACACACTGTGTCCAGACTGCAGCTGCAGACTGTAGCAACACCTATTTTCTGTTAATTGGAAATACTTCTGTTTGCTTACTATCTCCGGAAAGGTTATTACAACAAGTGCGGGCTAAATTACTGGACTGCTCGAACCCGGCGAGACCTTTGCACGCTTTATTGTTTGAGAAACCACTGTGTAATCAGCTGCTGTGCAGATTCATTTTTTTCCATTGTATCTGTGCTCCTTTATAAGAACTTTGGTCAAATTTCACTGTGCTGCAGGCGTTTATGAAGAACTCAAAAAGGGCTATCTGAAAAACTGGGTCACTTTGAAGTTCCACATTTCCGAAGCACTAACAATCTGCTTAGACCATAACTCCAAAACAACGTTTTTTCCCCAAGTACACTAGTGGACATTAAAGTTTCTCTTCAGCTAGTGCCTTAAAGGAACCGGTGTTAACAAAATGCATTCGCATCAATATAGATTTCCTTCAAACACCTCAGGTGTTAGGAAGAAAGGTGATGGAGGAAGTCAAAAATGTACAAAGGGGGACTTCAGACTCCAAGAAGAAGTAAAAAAAAATCAGTGTGGTTTCAACAAAGGCACAAAAGAAAGCTTTGGAGACTTCATAGTATTGATTTAATAAATAAAACTGATAGAAGTGTCTCCTGCATTAAATGTAGATGGCACTGCTGACAGGCCATTCAATAAGGAAACAGCCTTCCAGCCCTCACCATCTACCACCCAGGACTCCAACACACCACGTGTCCCTCAGCTGCTGCAGTGGAGCAGCTAAATGCCGAACAATATAGAAGATGTTGCTAGTAAAAGTCAGTTCCCAGGTGAGTCGGTGTATAACTATGAATGTGAAGCAGGTTGTTCCTAAAGAAAGGACAGACTGAATACAGAGTTGTGCGAGTCGGCCTGAAAAATCGATGACACCCTTTTGCCTTGGCTATTCAACAGGATACAAGGAATAATACGAGCCTGAGGAAAACCTTTCAAACGGAAAGTTACTGTGTTTCTGCTGGTGGTACGTTTGTCAAATCTGAAGGAAAAGATGACTATTGGTAAAATTTGAAAATTCCAGCCCATTTTACTTCAATTCACGGTGGAGTATAGGGACGCATGATAATATCAGCATGTCATCGGTGTAAGCAGATAGGCATTGGCTCATTAACATTTCTGCTGATATGACAAGTCGATAAGGTGACACTTTAATAATGCAACTTTAATTAGTCACAATAGGTCAAATTAGGCCTTATCGTCACTGTTGTCAGGACTGTCTCAGGGAGGGCATCAACCAAGCCTGTTAAAGTAAATGTACATTTTGAAAAGGACCGTATTTTATGTCTGCCTCGCCAGTGAGCCATCACAATAGAGTAGGCATAGTAATATGTTAATTCCACTTCAGGAGAGACTTCTCTGCAATTAGGCGGAAAAAAAAGTGCATATATATCGGCATTGGCCAGAACAGGTTGGAAATTATTGGAGTATCTACAAAAAATCCGAACGTTGTGCATCCCTGGCAGAGCACATCCCATAACGCACTGGATCATGTGAGTAACAAGACTATGATTGACAAATTAGACCAAATACACTGGAGTGAATTATAACAAGAATCCTCTGTATTTTTATCTCACAAAAAGAGCCCCGAGTATCAGATCAAATTACACATGCCTCCTACAGTTGGCAGTCCGACCTCAGGCAGTGCTGCACCCTTATCACTGTGAATTACTGTGTTGTTATACTGTAATGCAACTGTTGAGTGTGCGGACTGCATTAGAAGAGGAAGCCATGAATGAGCCATTCCCCCCTTGGGCTGGAAGATTATAACCCCGCTGCTAAACCCAGGGATAATCAGAATTTTCTGTCCTTGGGTGCACTCTGCTCGATAGAAAAGTCCTTCAAATTCTGTCAATCTCCACCTGTGGCTATAGATAATTCAGCAGAGTCGTCACAGCTCACTATAATTGCCGCTGTTGAACTACACAGTGGCATTATGTGTTTGTGATGTTGAGGTTTGGCAGGGAAGAAAAAAAGGTACCTTTTCAGCGTCCAGTGTGAACTCCTGTAACTGTTATCATCATCTATTCCCTGTCTGTTTTGTATGTTAACTGCTATATAGATAAGGTTTGCCAGAACAGGGTTTATAATTGGAAAAGAAAAGTATTTTTTGTGTACCACGGTCAGTGAGTTATGACCTTGACCCATGAGCTGGTGATCTGCGATTTGAGCTCCGTCTCCCTTTGCCTCGAAGGGATAAAATGCTCCGAGCGTGCGACTGACCTGGATGCTAAACAGGGCGCTAAATCTGAAATGATGTGCATTAAACTACGTGACGTATCAAGAGGCACACCGACACGCACCGAGTGAGAGGGAGAATGAGACAACTCCAAAATAGGAGAGAAAGCAATGATCTGCTTGTGAAGACATGAAAACAGACATGAGGGAGTTTCTTTCTCCTCATGAAAGGTGGTTGATTTACCTGGTACACTAATGAGTGACAGCTGAAACCTTGATCTTACAAGGTGAAACAGATTGTACGTATGTCCCAGGAGGTCCTGGTAAGTATCATAACATCCCTGATGACCAAATCAATCTCAATCAATACTCACAAGGAGCCTCCTTATGGTCCCCTCCTTTAATCATTGCCTATAATCATCTTTGAAGTGAACCCATAACCGCTAGTTTTCTGTACCGCCATATGATTAACACTTAACTTTTTCCCCCATCACTCTCTAAATCAGTTGCCATTGTGTCCTGTGACGCACGCACCCGCTCGAACACCTTGAATCGATAACCTTGGGCTGTGTTTTAGCTAAAGTCACGGAGGCTGTAATGATGCTTAACAGCCCATTAAGGTGATGGAGACCTCCGATACGGTGTGGGTGACATGTCAGGGCCGAGCCGTGCCTCTGAACACCTGAGGGAGGTCATGTTCACACAGGCATAATGTACTTTACAGACGCATTTGTAAGTGTTCTTTCTTATCTCCTTTATTCATAATTCGTTGTCCAACTATCAAGTAAGTCTGATTGATTCAAACACACCTTACACACACTTTAAACGTGGCTTAATAGTGACAATATTAGATACAAGTACGAAATACGGCTCTATTATGATCCACAAGCTAGATTTTGTTCAATAATCTGCGTTACTGCCGAGCAGAACAGGGAATCCTCTCTTTGCATTCAACAGATTTAAGGTGGTTAAAATGTGTATCTAACAAATTATGAAAGCTATCTGTGCTCCCCTCGCTGCAGCGCCAAACAACTCTTAGCTACTTTTCTTTATCTCTGTCCTATTGTTTCCTGACCTCAGTTGTATAAGAGGCTTGCTCTCCATTGTTTGTCTCTGCAGTGAAATTGATTAACATTGGGCTATAATTGCAGCAAAGATTTGGGGACAAACATTGGGCACCATTATCTTTCACACTGTGTGACAAAATGGAGCCATAATTACGATCAAGCATTTCAGAAAACAGCGCGTCTGAATCCAGTGGAAGTGCAGTCCATTAAGTTGTACGTGCGTTTGCACTTGCTTGTGTAATTGATGATTACCCCCTGCTGATCAAAAGAGACTTAATGTTGCTGCAGATGGCAATAACAGAGGAGGAGGGAGAGGTGGGAGAGTGCGTGCGCGAGGTTGTGTGAAAGCCAGAGGAAAAGCACGAGAGAGCAAATCAAAGGTTAATTGCAGGCAAAGTCCAAGTGAATATTCATGTATGTAAAATGATACGTTTTGTTTCCTCAGTGCAAAAAAACCATGTTATTAAAATGATACAAATATCTTTGTTGCACACGGACTGTGAATTTTCCTGCATGGCTTTGAGTGGCTTTGAGTTTTGGTGACACTGCACAGAGACAAACCCGCAGACGTCCATATGTACATTAATACACCCAACGCACACACTTTATGAGATTACAAAACATGACGCTCAGCTAATCCCACATGACACGAATACATCTGGCCGACAGGCAGATTTCACAGCCTTCAAAAGCCTCACCGACCAGGGGGGGAAACTACTGCACACAGACCTTGGATGTTCCTTTGAGTTTTAGCAGCCAAGTAACACATAAATAGCACCCATTTATTTCCAGTCAACACACTGTGTGGGTCAAGACTCTGCGTCGCATAAATCAGACACTACACAACTGGGTGTGGACTGTCAGCCCAGAGAGGTGAGAGAGGGGGGCACACACAGACACGCACAGATACACACGTATATGCAGAAAAAAAAACAAAAAAAACAAGGAAGCTCAAGCTGTCTACAGTGCCGCTCTTTGCCTTTATGCAGGTTGACACACTCGTATCGCTGCTTCAGGCGCTGACCGCATTTCACTACTGGAAAAAAAAAAAAGGATCTCCATGGCAACAGCTTCTGCAGTTTGTAGGTTGTAACGCATGCGATGACATCACACAGGCATCATCGGGCAACGTGGGTCTGACATACCTGCTGATGCATGTCCCCTCACCCGTCAAAACCTCACGTGCCCTCAGAAAAACAGAGGGAATTCACTGCAGGAAGAGATATCAGCCTTCTGGAGCAATATCCAACACATGTTCACAAGATGATTGATACAGTAAAGCATTAAGTGTGTCAGATGTTTTTATCGTCAATAGAGACATTAAAAGAATGTCAACACTGTCAACTCTGTTTGGTATAGTAAGATGCCAGAGGTTGGCCTTACTGTATGTTTTTAAAGCAGAGCACTTACGACTATTCCTCACTGGACAAAATGCATGGTCGTACCAACAGACTGCACCCTCCATATTTAAACTGTACCCTCCGTATTTCTTGCTCCACCAAGGAATTTCTGACAGAATGACTCCAAAACAAACTCTACAATTGATTGATCGTTTGAACAAATTTGTATTAGTTTTGATGTGTTGACTTTCCTGCCATTTCTGCAAATTCTAAAATAAAGCAGAGGAATTTTAGAAATCCCAGAATAAAGCCCTGAGGTGCTCCTAGACGTCTAAACGGTTAAGCGTCCGCACCAGAAATATTAGTTGGTTAAACCTATTAGTGTTTTATTCACGTACAAGGCAGCTTAACTGTCATGCAGCCGCCCGCCACTAGTGGGTGCTAAAATCGAACATGTTTAATATTATCACAAGTTTTTAGTCGTGGCTCACTGAAATACTGAAGATCAATGAATAGTGTCGAATATTGACCAGGACCAAACATGAAGCAGCAAACCAGTTCGACAGTAAACATGGAGGGGGCTACAGGGGGGTGCAAGAACATGAACAAGTATCTTGGACTGTGGAAAAGGAGGAGAAACCGGTGGAGCTGTGGAGTGACCAAGAGTCGGCGTTCAAGTCTGAATACAACAGAGGCTGGTAATGAATTGAGACAACAAAATCAAAAATCCTAGGTAAAGTTTCATACATATGGATGACATTGATGCTGAATTGACAAGAATACTGTCGACATATGATGCCTTTTCTGTTGTGTTTCTCGAGTTATATGTTTCTGCGTACACATAAGGAGTCCTTTTAGATGTGTTTTGATTGTGCTACATGGTTTGAATCCACCTGGGCTTGAGGGAAATATCTGGCCATTTTGCTGCTAAATGCTCCTCTGTGTTTACCAGATAGTTGTTAACTCTGTCTGTCTGCTCTTCGGTGCTGGGCAGGTAGCCTACAGTTAAGTTTTAGAGCCTTTTCATTGAAGACAGCTGCCCACTGCACCTGGAAACTAGGCTGATGAGAGCAGTGAGAGCAAACCAAAACAGTAAAGTTGCAGGCCAGAGGAAGGCCGAGATAACTTCCTGTGAATTACTCATGAATCAACAGTTACTGGATGTTTCCCACTGCACATAACATTGTACCTTACAACAGGTACAATCAGGAAATCATGTTGTAGGACTGCAGCAGTATCACATCACATGTACACATTAATATAAATGGTCGTCAAATGGTACCGGAGAGTGTGAAGGAGAAACTATGAACACGTGAGAGAGATACATCACAGGCGGTTAATGATGTGACACAAACATGGGAAAGGCAGCAAAAGGGAAAGCTACACAAGAGGGAGCAAGGGAAATGTTGGGAGAGTTGAGAGGAGAAGAGTGATATATGGCAGGGAGGGAAGACAGATCGAGAGATGCCACAAGCATGAACAGATGGCTGCGAAGGGAGTCGGAAAGAGCGAGAGAGGGAGCGAGAGAACGCCAGGCAGACGGGGAGAGAGAGAGGGAGAGGAAAATCTGGATCAGGCTGAAAAAGGCCTCGAGTTCACTTTGGGGAATGCAGTAAGTAGGACAGGCAAAACTTAAATTCCGAAAAATGAGACCCAAAAATAACCCAAAGGAGAACAAACCACTGAAGCCTGGGAGCTATGCTAGATGGTCAGTCAAAACAGAGCTGGCTCTCCCGCTTTGAAGAACCGTCCTCTCTTTAGGATTCATAATCTACCTGAGGATGAGCACAAAAGGGGGCTGAAATCTTAATGGTAATCTATGCAAATTCAGCTATGAGGGGAAATGATAAACAGGGACAGTCCTCATGCAAATTAAGTCTCCTAAAGGAAGCAGATTCATCCATATGTATGTAAAGGTAGAGCTATATCATATACTGTATATAACGCAAGATCCGAGAGAGTAACTTCTTTAGAGTTGGGCTCCTTGCTGCAGTGGGAAGCCCTTTGTGTCTGCGGACCAGTGACCACCCCACACCTTTTTGCATTCAGCTAGTATAGGAACAGTTCCTATTCTTTCCCTCATGCTTACGGCGATATACAGTAAGAGCTAGTCATTAACTCAACAATTCTTTCATATCATTTAATTCCTGAGAACCTTACTTGAACATAAGAAATGATGTGACTCATTAAGTGGGTTGAACCAATACTATTATATTGTAATATGAAACCAACCCCCATGGCCGATATAAAGCGGGCCTGTGGCGGTCGTCTACCCTTCCCCACTAAACTGTGTCTTTTATATCTCTTCTGTGTGCGCTCCACGCCGCTCTACTACGCCATCTCTAACCCACTGATCTCGCTCACACATCTTCACACACAAAGCACCCCAGGAGGTAACGTGCATTGGTATTCTCCACCACACGTGGGATGAGTGTGGAGCTGCTGGCAGATTGACAGCTGCTGGATGAGCGTAGATGCGCCGCATTATACTCCCCACAAAAAAATGACATGGAGATATAGAGATGCAACGCCGCTGTGTATGTATGCAGCGCTCTCAATTACAGTGGAAACCCCGCAGAACACGTACGCACATGAACGGCACGATCCAATTTGATTCGGTGTTTACAGATCGTGCCTTTGGGGATGCGCTGGTTCTGCCTTTCACCTGATGACTCATCCAATTCTGTGGATAGAAAATAAAAAAATGACGTAGTGTTTGAGCGCAATATGGTGTATGCCCTTGATTTGTATGCCCTCCAGAGAAGATATGCTTGTTTAAAGATTGGTTTCTTTGAGGGGAGCTCAGTGCGCAGTATGTGAAGGCTTCTCTTGGTACCGTTGGTTGTTGGTAGGTGTTTTACTTCAAACAAAACCTCAGATCACTGTTGATGCATGTTGGCAAAGTGACTTCCACTCTTATGTAAGAGGTCTTGGAGTTTACCAAAAGTCCACCTTGAAACAGAATTAATTCAGTCAGTAGTTATGCATGGGTATAGCTTTTACCCAAGGCCAAACACTGGAGATCCTATCCTTCAGAATGGCTGATTTACTATCTTAAACTGCTCTAAATGTGAGAATATCCTTACCTCTTTCTGGCCCTTTATAATATAACCCTAACCCCTATCCCTTAACACCTTCCCCTCGAACCCTGACCCTATACACCAGAATATAACCACCCCTTTCGCTGGCTATTTGCTGTATTACCCTAACCCCTATTCCTTCACCCTATCCCCCCGAACTCTGACCCAATATATGACAACACAGGTCAAAGCTTACGAACACGACCTAACCATGAGTGCATCTTCTAACTAAACTACCAGCGGTCATGCCTTTATCCCAGAAAAACTTCACAGCTCTTACTCCAACCATTTTTCCTGTTCTGCTGACATTAATTACCCACCTTTCCGAAATAAGCACCAACATTAGCTGGTAAAGGCCGAGATCAAATGGTAACAATCACGACAACCTGTCAGAGTGTGTCTACTGGACATCGTCTGGACTGACAGGGAGAAATCAATACTGCAGAAGCCATAACCTATTGTCAGATTCTGACAAATTCTATGTAACGTGGCCTTCTGCTCTCTGTATGTTGATAGTCAGCTTTCTCTCAGTCCCAGCTGTCAGACACGCTGCCTTCAAGGCATGTTGGAAATACAGGAGTTAAAAATATATGAACACCCAACAAAGTAGTGAACACCAAAACATAGCTGCTGCTGGTTGTTCATGCTGGAGATAGTACACAAAATACTGTAGACAAAATATCATAGGATACCAGAGAAGTCGTGGTACACGTTGTATGTCTCAATGCAGAGCAAGTCATATTCAAATTCCTGTACTGATTTTAACGTTGCACTGTGCAGCTGTATCATACACGGAAAGAGTAAACAAATACATAATAAAACAGATCAGACTTGCTCCCCTTGAGTCCCTGTGCCTGTGCCCAGTAATCCAGCAGTTCGTGTTCAATAATCCATCCATGTGTATACATGGCATTTTATTTTCTTGCTGCACAGACTGTCAATTCAGGTCGACATGAGCATCATGAGCTGTTGTTGTTGTGTATGGATTTAAGGAAATAATATGTAACTTTTCTGCATTCAAATGTCTAAAAATGACAAGACCAGTGTTATATATTTTGTTAAGTTGTGCTACTTGTGCTTAATTTTAATTAAGGATATGGTCTGTGTTATTTGGCTGCCATCGTCTGTCAGTGGCATCATGTCACATGAGTGCATCAGGGTTGCGGCTGTCTGCCAGTAGATGTCATGAATTCATTTTTTATCCACTTTAATAAAGCCACATTTTTAAGATACAGCTTTTAGAGCTTGGTTGTTTTTAACTATATGTTTTGAGTGATGAAGAATTTGAGTCATCTGACTTCTGGATCTTAAATTATCAGAGAAAAAAGATGAGCATATGTTCGTGGCAGTGCCAAACAGTGTTGGAGAAACACAGATTTTTAAAGTGAAACTGCCTTATACAGTGTTTGTACTGGTTTAAATCACTGTGTCCGTTTGTTCTGGACAGAACAAGAGCTCTGTGGATAATCCGGCTCCCGATAAAAACCTCCCGAACATCTGGATCTTAAGTTATCAGAGAAGAAACACCAGATCTGTTATTCAGCTCACTGTAAAAACTTTCTGAACGATGAACGCTGATCGAATTCTAACTGGGAAAAACTGACTACAATGGCAGTATTTCTCCATCTTGGGTTGGTGTTTCGATTGAGAGACCCCTAGCAGCAGAAAATTATACAATGTAGGTTAAAATTGTGTGGAAACTGGCAAAAACTGGACTCCAACCAGTTTACTACTGTTCTGAAGTGTCATGGTAAAGTTCCTTCAGGTGAGAGCACTCTTGGTTAATGTCTTACACCCACTCGAGCATCCTGCGTCAACAGAAAATACATTATATTAAGGAATTTAAGATACTAACTCATGGGCTTATTCATTGTGTCTCAAACTGCTGCAGAAACTGATGCATTATGTTATTGTTTAGCAATATGGTTAAGTAGCTACATGTAGCGTTGCTCAATTATTCTGCATTCTATGCCTCTATGGATTCAGTCCAGCGTGCAGAGATGGGACTCCATTATATTTAATGGAGTTTTCTGCAGAACACTGATAATAATGCTAACTGTATTTAATGGTGACTAATGAACTATAAGCATCAACTGAACAAACACTGAGAGCAGAAATTAGCATAAATTATTGTCTCTATTAGCGCTGCAGCAGCCATGTATGTAGCATTAATACAAAAACATAAAATGTTACGAGCATAAACATCAGCTGGCACAACCGCAGCTGCTCACGCTGCTACAGCTACTGTACTGCCTGTGACACTGTTGTCAGGGGAAAGAGCGCCCAGAGACCTGATGGCACAGTGAGGACGAGTAAGGACGCACACACAGTTAACTGTCATATGTCATATGTGTTCAAGTTTACCAGGTACAGTAGTGAAAGCACCAACACAACTGCCCCGTGGTTCACTCATGCTGTGCTCCTTTTTTCTTTTATATATATATATATATACACACACACTCACACACACACACACACACACACCCTTCGCCTTTTGCTTTATTAGTTGATGAGTCATAGCTCTGGGTCTTCTAAACTGGGACAAACCACACACTCTACACACACACACAGCTTATACAATAGAGCGCCACAGACACACCTACGTGCACACGCAGAATACACTTGCAAACATACAAACACACACACACACACACACACAGGGGCGAGTTGGCAGCAATCAAATTCACAGCCTGGGGACTCTGAAGCTGCCTGGTGTTGATAGGTTAGTGCTGTTTTTCTTTCACACATCCAAAAAAAACTGAGTGTGTTAAATATCAGCACCACCTGCTTCTCCCATGAAATGGGCTAATTAAGTTTATCCAGGGAAAACCTGGAAACTTATCTACCGCACCTCGCACTAAGGTTATTGATTGTGCAAATGGACTACGACTCAATATTGGGTGGTGGACCTAATATTTAGGCGCAAATGTCATGCAAAATGAATAAATTTCCCCAGTGGCATCAATACAATCCAAACTTCCCCTCAGTCATTTTCCTCGAGAATTGATTTATTTATGAAACTTTGCCACTATTCCACTTTGAATTTATAATCTGTTTGTCTGGAAAAAAAAAAAAATCAAGACCACAGCAAGAAGATCCAGCCAAGTTCTACTTCTGCTTGCCAAATAAACTAAACTTGAGACGTTTGTTGGGGGAACTTTGGAGTTTTAGCGCTGACTTTCATGCTTTTTGTTAAGGCTGCACCGAGCACTTTTGCACTTCGATGGCCCCGAGTGGCAACGAGAGAAAAACTGTTTGGATTTTTGTAAGTTGCAAGGACTTCATTACCAAGGAAATATGCATGTGATGTCAGGAAGATTCACACTGCAAATCATTAAGTTTACTTTTCTTAGTGGCTGTGAGGGGAAGAAGTGGTGAAGAAAAGAAACGCCTTTGGCTGCACATTGAGCCATTGTTCTGGTGAGTTTTCTCTGTGTATTTGCTCTTTGACCACTGGTTGGGGGAGGGGGGAGTTTGTAGCGTGTAAATTTGGATCTTTCAACTTGTGTGTGTGTGTGTGTAGAAATCCTGACAGTGCCCATACTCAACAGTCTTAATCCAGATAGATGAAGCTAATTTACTCAGTTCTGGCTGATGAAGACTCTTTTTACCTAAAGTAGTGACTCATATATTCATAAACGTTTTACATCAAGAATAATACATTGCACTTACAACAAGGGCATGGAACCTCTCAGGCAATCAGAGCAAATCAGCGTGAGTGACAGCATTGGATCTGGATGATAATGGCTGCATATGGAATTGTTCGCCTTGTATCATTATTGTCTGAATATTATGAGTGTCAGAGAAGAGGCGAGGGGAGAGGATAAAAAAAGAGGAGACAGTAAAAATGACAGACAAGCTAATGAAGACGTCGGGTGGAGACAGACTGAGCTCTTCCTGTTTGTTTGTGTGACTGTCCTCCTGTCTGTTTTTATGTTGCTGTGTGCAAGGAAGTAAATCTTTTCGCAGTCATAAAAAACTAAATCAAATCACCAAAGTGGGCCAGACAGAGTGCACCAAATGTTAACTGATCTTTGGTCAAGCAGCCAATCAAGACTGGAAACTGGCAGCTTTTGCCCGGAGAGGGGGAGCAGATACTTGGACAGACCTCGTGAAACCATGTGTCTGTCACCATGAGAACGACCCTTTGCTTAACCTTAACCAAGTCCCTTTATTTGCCTACACTAAACTGTACTGCCTTAAAGGAGCTCAGAGAGTCACATCATTTCATGCAGTGTCTTCTTCCCTGTGTCCTGAGGAAAATAAATCCAAGCCTCTCTATGTCTTTTGTACAGTTTATAGTAGAGCTATCTGGGACATGCTACAGATCTGAAGCCACTGCATGAAATAAAGATTAGAAAACGGCCCACGGTTGAATAATCTATTGAGACAACTCATAGGTTGACGTCCACCATGGAAAGATTTGCTCTTTTGCCCTTGCCCCTTGTGCAACACACATTCTAAGGTCCTAACATACATCAGACAGATCAAATTTTGAAGGACAATACCATTATTTAATTGGCAGAAAATCTTATTTGCAAGTAACAGCTATCATCGCAAAAACACCCTCAAAAGGTACCTCCATAGGTTGCCACGAACAGCCAAAAAAGACTATCAACTTCACTCCACCGATAGCAATATTCAGACACCGAACAGATAGATGGAAGCAAGACCTGGGTATCTCACTCACCCCACTTGAGTTGGACAGAATTTGGAGGCATCACTGTAATGTGTAAGATTTCGGGGAACTCACTTAAAATACTGCACAGAGCATACATCCTCTCCTCTAGCCTCAAAAAGAAATCAAACACGCTCAGACTGAATGCTGGTAGGGTTTCTGGGGAGGTGAGCACTGTTGTACACTTTCTATGGTTCTGTCCAGCTGTTCGGCCCTCTGGGACGTAGTCAGAAGCTGTTTTCTCATATCAGAGAATCAGGTCTGGACATTGTCTGGAGTTTCTCTTTCACACTTGTGGCACACAACAGGAGGCTGTCTGTGTCAGAAGTGTTCTCAACGACTGCTCTGTTTCGGCGAGGGGTGGCACCTCGGGGGGAATGTGCAGGAGGCAGGACATAATGCGAATGGTCACATAGCCTATTTGTAATAAGGTCATAAACATCAGAGTTGCTTCCCATTTCTTGCATTTGTCTGACAATTTCAGCTGCCACCTTTACGGACAAAAGGTGCCAAATCTCATCGTCTTTCCAGTCAGACATTTTCGTCACCATCTTCTAGTAAATGACCCATCTTCTTTACCCTTGGATGTCTGTTTTCTTCCAGTTTTGCGTTTCATGATTAAAATGTCATGAACACGCCCACTTCCTTGCTGGGAAATCCCCTTTTCTATTGACACATGGGCTCAACCGGACATTAAACGGACTTTGTACTAAGGCAACAACCAACTGATTCGGACATTTGTGTTCATTTGTGTTGTGCATATGTGAAGCGGGCTAGAGATTCACTTTTCAAAGATCATGGATGTAGCTTTATGTGCCGCTACACGCTTACTGGGCATCCAGCCTAATGACATTAATTGTACATCTGCTCAAATAATTGTAGCATTTGCATGCCTTGCAACAAAATGCATACATAATTCTCATGAACTGGAACATCAGAAAGGGCAATTGTTTTAACTGCAGTACATGGCTGGAGGACTTTCTGAAGCTTCAAAGCATGGAAGAAGCTGCTTCATCCCTGTCACATCTGGATAGGTGAGAGAATGGCTCATGGGGCACAATAAAGTCCTGGACTCACAACGTCATTTCCTCCTCTCTTTGTAATGTATGTAATTGTAAGATCATGTGCATGTTCCTATAGTCACATTGTGTGTCAAATAGAAATGCATGCATTAATGCAGTAATTTAGCGTCGTAACCTTCCACGGGTTTGTCTTGTCTTTGCTTCTAGCCATGTCCTTGTACTGTCATAATGTCCTTCTTGTATGTGCTGTCAGTCATGGAAAATCCATAATAAAATCTAAATGGGAAAAATGCCCTATCCAGTCCTGCTGGGGATGATTACTTTGAAAAAAGGGAAAGAAAAAATAAAATAATTAAAAAAATCTGTTATTGGTGCCTGTCTGCCAGCTGCAGCAACTAATGGACCAGGAATCCACACTTTGTCTTAAGTATGTTGCTGTCATAATTGAAATCAATATCAGTACTGCGTCACTGCATGGAAGGATGCTCGATATCTCCTATCTGGCCCGTGGTTGGCAAGCAGAGTGAATAGTCTGGTGTGTGTTTGCTAAAGAAGGGAGGGAGGCTTCCATGTTACGGTTAGCCTGAGTCTCAGAGATTAAACCTGAATGCTGCCAAGACAGCTGGCACGGCGGCTGTGGTTTCTCTCACTAGGAACCAGGGAGAAAAATGAAATCTTTTTACAATACAAGATTTTCTGGGCACTTTGGTTTCATTGTTGGGAACATTTTGGTCCCTTCCAAAAGCGAAATGTTGAACTGTGAAGTAACCATTTTGAATTTCATATTGGCAAGTACATCTCATGACTCTCACCCAAAATGCTCGGGGAGAAACTGCCTCCTCATGAGCTATATCCCAACGGCACACTACTGTATGTACTGACTGAATTCAAAATGGAAAAATGAAAATGTGGTGTCTATGGACTCTTTTCTCCCACAGTGCAACTTGCAACGTAATGTAATATATCTGAAAACAAACAAACAAACAAAAAGAGGCACTAAATTACATATTCTATGAATACTGAATTTGTTAGCCCTCAGGGGACGATAAACATATTCCTACAAACAAATTTCTATTGGTTCTACTGGTAATGCTTCATCTACACAAAAACAACTCTCTACATTTGAGTATTGCTCAGACACAACTAATGAAACTGGGATCCACTTGATCTTCATCATCACCTTCTTAGCACAACATAAGTCCTCTCTTGCAAATTTATTGACACTTTTTCATTGGTTTCACACATTTTTCACGCCCTGTTTCAAAACAATTAACACAGATCTCACAGAAAGACCCACAAGCCTATTGCATTAACCGTGTTAAACAAAAGGGAAACATCTATTCACAGCTGATAGAAGTTGCTCGCATAATTACGATGCCCTAATGCACCTGTGTGAAACTCCTTCAAAAAGCAATCAGTCCTACTAATCTGTAAACACCTCAGTGTTGCTATTTGCAAGCATGGATCAAAGAGGCCAATGGCAGGAAAAAATGAATAATGAATGAAATAAAATTAATGAAGGAATCTTTCTTAGAAAACACGTCTCTTTTTTAACAGTATTTCAACACAACATCTCAGTCGAGTGTAGAAGGTTGGGGTTCCAGGGGTGGTGTGAATGCTGGAGGCTATAAATAAAGATTACACTTTCAGAGGCTACCAGACTTTTTGACTTATACCTACATCTCTTTTTTGCCTTGGTGCTATTTAGTTTTAGAGGCTAAATCATTTAGGCTGTTTGCAAATTAAATTAAACAGGCAGTTGTGTCAAAATTTCGCCTCTGGGCAAGCATGTCATCATTGAAATGGATCCTAAAATGTTGTGGTGGTGACTTGTTAACTTCTGCATAGATGATTTTTATTGCAGCTTTTGTGTCTGTCTGGTTTCTGTTACCTCACCTTCAAAATTCCTGCTGGCTTACCGGAGCCTCTCCCGCTCCGTCTGTGCCCTGTGTCTCAATTGGACATGATGTGAAAGCATGCACAGGCGTCAGTGTTGACTGGCTATCACTTGTGCCGTGTAACCAATCAGAGGGGGCTGTAGGCTAATTTCATCTTTCAATCAGTATTGTGACTCTAACGTTGCCTGTAAAAACAGCTGATAACTGTTAACAAGTAGGACACAGGTAAAAGTTGCCTACATAAAAACTGTATCCAAAAAGTTCAAGAGGTTTTCGAGTAGTGACATCAAAACAAAAACTTGTTGCAGTGGTCCCCAGTCTCCCCTAATGAATCCTGTGTTTCCAGTCGCAGAGACAAAACGATTGCAATCCTGGAGAAATGCAGGTGAATCTTTATGGTGTAAACACAAAGATGACATGTTGGTCATGTGGGCACAAAGAGTGGATACTACCGCAGCCTCTACAGAAGCGTTCAGAGCAAGCGAGGAGAAAGAGACAGTGCAGCTTGTGGTTTTATTTTTCAAGAATTTATCAGCCTCTCCAGTAAAGCCAAGTTCCACAGCAAAACTCCACAGCCAAAATGCAAACCCTGCAAACTTTCCCCTCACTGTCGCTCCCTTGACAGCGCATGTGTGTTGCCTGGTTGAACTAATTGCCCTCGCTGTATTTCCAGCCAAACAGGTGGCCATATTGGTTTCCTTCTGGCTGCGTTTATGTGGCTGTGCGTCCAGGTTGGACAGAGATGACAGTGTCTCCTCTCTGCCCGGAGCGTGACCTTGGTTGGGCGATGCTCCCTCTGCACTGTCTTTGGTCTCACATTGGTCTTTTGGGCCAACTTCTGATTGTGTGTTATTGTGTATGTATGTGTGTGTGTTTGAGACAGACAGAGACAGATAGAGCAGCCTCTGATCTCCCGCCAGAAAGCTAGAGGCTCCAGGATCACGGTCAGGAGGGGAGGGAGATGACAGTGGCAGCAAACTTTGGCAAGTGTCACATAAGAATATATGAAAGCACAGATCTACGATGTCACGATACAGCTGCTGCACACACACAGGCATTTGTCCACATGCAGGCAAAATGAAACGAAACACAAGCTAATGTTCAGCGTTCGCCACACATTCAAACTCACAGACACAAAGGTCTTATGCAGCTTTTACCACCTCATACCGACACCTCGAGGGGTTTGTATGTGCTAAAGCAATCTGATGTGGTCAGATTTGTCTTTCTCCGCACAGATACAGTGTTGGCCGGCTCTGTGTAGGTCCATTGTATCCACAGTTGTGGTCCTCTGTTTGGTCCGTGGGCGGCCATGCTACAGGGAATAAGAATGTGTCAGATGAAATGTTGTGGATATTTGTCTCATAACTGCTATGAGTCAGGCAACACCTTGTTTCTATACCTTGGGTAAAGAAACAATATTTTTTCCTTAGCAGTGGGAGGGATTATGACACGCTCAGATGGGCCCTGACCTCTCTGCAGACCAGAATAGAATAAAATAGAACAGATAGAGTCCTTGTTCTCACACAGCTTCCTGTTATGTATTTTAATGACAGTTTTTGCATTGATTAATGTTGTAGTAATTATTGTATCCTTGTACCAGTGTCAGGAATTAAATTTGCCTTCACTTATATTTCAGCCTATTTACATTATCATTTTTTAAACTTACTAATTTATTCCAGTGTTTCCCCTAATTAGCGCTGCTGCTATATAAAAATCTCCCCATAAGCAATTAACTCACTATCTCTACTTGAAGCAGCTAGCAGTTGTGATGAGCAAGAAGTATAAATGAAACACCTCTATTTAAGGGGTGTCCGGATCAACTGGACCTTGATTGTTGAAGGCCAATTAGAGCAGCTGATCAGGTGACACAAAAACAGGCGACAGAATTTCTCGACACGTCCCTAAAATAGCTTCACTGACAAACTGTAGCTCACACTGAACATCACCATGACATTCATGGTTAACGGCTAACCTTTCGTCCAACCAAGTGCAGCTGCTCTGCTTCTCTTAGCATTCTGGGTAAGAAAGAAAAAGCTCAACAAAATCCAGCCAAAGCCACACAGAAAAAAAAAGGCATCAAACAACTGAAGAAATTAGAGTGGACAGATTATCTTCGAGTCACCAGAGCAAATTAATGTCCCCTCCGCCTGCTCGCAGCTGAAGTTTTTGAATAGTGGCTCACAAAAGAGCAAGGTGACACCACTGTGCTGAGGTTAAACTGAGGGCTAATCTAATGGCTGTAAAAATCGCCGTGCTTAACTGCCACACTAAAAGGTGCGTTCAATTTTAAAGCAGGTGGCTCTCGGGTGCCAAGCTGTTGCAGAAAGCTGAACGAGTTGCAGAGTGAGTGTTCCTGCTGTCGGTAATCCAAACACCGGTGTTTGAATGAAGTCAACTATCAGATGGGGTGTATAGCTGCTACAGTACAGAAGCTACATAACGGTACTGGAAGGAGCATAAGAAAACGGAGATGTGTCAGTATGAATGTGGAGGAGGAGGGTTTCCAATTTAAACTTCGAGCTCAGATCTGAGGTACACAGCTGCTGGTAGAGCAACAGCTGGATGGGAGCTGCACAGACTGCACTCTGCTACTACATGCGCTTTGGAAGCGCTGGAGACATGAGTCAGAGAAAGGCCAAATAAAGCAAAATCCAATGAAACCCCCCCCAAAATGTGTGGCTTTAAAGTTGTGCTGAAACAAACCCAAAAGCACCAGAGTAACAATCATAGAGCAAGCGCCTGGAGGGGTTGTTGTGCTGAAACATAAGGTCCTGCACACACTGCTACTGCAGCTCTGACAGCCTGAATTGCCTGTTCACAGCTGTTAAATCTTAAACTGTGCTGAACTGTAAGGTACAGTGTGAACTAAAGAAGCAGGCGGAAGGTAAGAGCCGCACCATGACTGCAGATGTGTCTCACCTCTAAACCAATGTAATGCTATTGTGTAGGTAAACAGTGGTGCACCCAGAATATTCTTAAAAGGGTGGCCACATAGGCCGATAGAAATCTTGGGGTGGCACACCAAAACAAAAAGCTATAACTGGATTTTTAGGAATTTTATAATGCTGTTGAAGTATTCAGGCTAATTGAAAATCGCTAATTCCAGACCCCTCAACATTACCACTTCATCAGTGAGGGGAATCTATCTGGCGAGTGCCATGCCAGTTGTTCCCTCGCCATAATTTTGCCTAACTTTGGAGAGTTATTTAGCCCTCTTGCGTACAAGCTATGCTAACATGGCTGGTGCCGATTAATGCCTTGGGTTGTCTACACAAGGTACCGCTGCCTACACCCTAGCTTAAAAAATCAGCCTTCCACAGCCTCTTACAGAAAGTAACGTCAGCCTCTAATTTGTTGACAGGGGCTGCAGTTGTACTTTGATGGCCATGGCCCCTCTGGTTCCCCCTCTGGGGCGCCACTGTACGTAAAGGATTTCACCCTTTAAATAATGATCTAGCAACAAAGTTTAGAGGTATAAAGAACATGAACTTTTCAACCAAGTTTATCTGATTCTACTAGATGTCTTTATTCCTGCAAATCACCAAGAGCATGCTGGACTCTGCTTTATCGGCTCCAACAATAACTGGGCTGCCAAGTGTCCCTAAGAATTACATTCATATTGGATGCAGGTCTTGCGCCAAAGTAACAGACCTTCTTGTGTCCTTTGGAAAAATCAAAAAGTTAGTTTTTTTTTTAAAAAACATAACCACAAACTGACTGTATATATCAATATCAAGGTTCTCTCTGGATAAAGGGTTTTTTGGGGGGGAAACAAAAACAACCCACCTCCTGACAGGAGTTGGATCAACAAATCAGCTTGCTGCCACTCAAAGCTGCACAACATGTTTAGATTCAGGAGGTGTGTGCGTTTGCGACTCATCAAACCCCCGCAAACCCATAATAGCCTTCTATTTTTGTGCATTTTCACAGAAGAATAATTCCGTTTTAAGTGAATACATAGTACTTTCACATCCATCCTGTGGGTCAAAAGAGGCAATTTCACACTCATTTTAAAATGTAATAGCATCTACATTCACACAGGCTACGTTCAACAATCAATGTAAACACGCTTGCGTTCTCTGTCAGTAATTGCAGTGTCACTAGACATCAGCTGGCTGATTAGTGTACAGTCAAAACAGACAAAACCACTGCCTATCATTCATCAAGTTTCTTTCTTAATGAGCAACATTATCTGAGATGCACTTTTGATGTTTTATGAACAGCCTGTTCTTGTGTCCCTCCTCAAACAGCTTTATCATCTATCGATCTGCTGAAAGATACAAGTCTGGCAGAGGTAAGAGGTAGAAGTCGTGCGACCTTCCCGAGTCCCTACATGCAGGTGCAACGCAAGAACACTTAAACATAAAAATAGAAAACAACAAACCAGACTCTCTGTGAACGCCGCGCCAAAGCCAAATTTATGATTAATAGGCTCGCCCAGAGACGGGAAGTACGGCTGGCACAGACAGGAGGCAGTATATCTTAATACTCAAGTGCCTTGGCCAGTGCTTGATGCTTTTTTCTGCTAAGGAGAGCAAATGCCTTCAGCCATTTTTCCTTTTAGTTTGCAGAGACAGGTACAAGGCTGCAGGTGGGAGCTGCTGACAGGAAGCCGAGTGGGGAACGGTCAATGTGGGACGACAGCTTGACTTTTGAGGTCAATCATGATCCAAAATGTGAACATGATATCAGGCCCGCGGTCACGCTCTGGTAAATTTCCTCAAAGTGTTGAGTAAACTTAGCCTCCCTCGGTCCGGCGGGCCAATCGGGTCTCCTGAAGCGCTCTCGCAGACTGTCCCCCTCATTACCGCACTTATGTAAAACACTAATGGGAGCATTCCTTTGCCAAGAATCCCTTCCAATCACCACCAGCAACCCCTTCCCCCCGTAATATGACAGTCACGATTTATGCCTCCACGCTGCAGGGCATATTAACCATTTGGGACAGTGCACCGTCTTGTATCCACTTTCATCTGTAATAACTCAAGGTAAGACACCACCATATTTCATCCCCTCTGTGAATCTTAAATGATCTCGCTCACTTTTTCTCCCGTGCACTGACTCTTCGCCCCAAACTCCCCCTACCTTAATTTCTCCCTCATTCTCTTTCCTCCTCTCTCTTCATCTTTATCTCACTCCGTCTTCCCCTCCCTGCAGGGCCTCGACTCATCTGGAGACTTGCCAGGAATACAGATAGGATCACTCGCAGATGTACAATAACTTGAGGGGAATAAATATGCCCTAATTGAGAGAAATGATGTAATATTGATCCTAGGGCCTCTGAACCTTTGGCATCGATGGAGCGCTCTGCCGAGCCCGTGACATTTAGAGGGATGGCTGGTGTGTATGTGAGAGTGTGAGTGTGTGTGATACTGGCGGTAGGTGTTACTGAGGCCGTGCTTTGTGAGACTTTCTTTGTGAAACTAAAATGTGTCTTGTGGTTTGATGAGAGGCTCCCAGCTCCGAAGCACGAGCATACCAGGGTGCAAGCTCGAAGACATATAGCGAATATAACACCGAGCTGCTGCAATGTATCAAGTGATGCTTTGAAGTGTGTTTAATTCCGAACGTGAGTGAGAAAAATATCAGCGTGTGCTGTCTGTACCTGTGCCATAAAGGCTGGCGAGCGGTTTTAACACTCGCATCTGATTCCAGGCTGCCTTTGGGGTTAAAGTGAAAACAAACACAAGCGGCCTCATCCACAAAAAGTGACAATTCCGTACACATCCAAGCCAAGTTGAGTGGGTTTTAGCCTCAAATGTTTTATGCTTTCATTTCAAAGTTATCTTATTGTAGGCCCAATATTTCTAATCCTTGTCCTTGGCTACAGACATAAACTTGAGTGAAACCCCAGGGTGCTTTCACACCTCTCTTGCTCAAACATATACATTTAACGCGTTATGTAAAGCCTTTAAATTGCCCGTCTGAACAAAAACTTAAACAAAGATCAAGAGTTGAGCTACAAAGTGGGCAGACATCATGTGAAGACAATACCTGAAGAACAAAGAAGTCAATAAGCCCTCATGTGATCATCATGTCTTCCTGCCCCTTCGACGTTTACATCCGTTCTCCAGGACTGGTATTTACCGTGAACATGATGTATCACACGTGTCTACCCGTCAGTGGCATGCGGCGCTGTTATCCCACAGCAGATTGTCAGCAGGACACCCAACACGTCAATATCAATCGTTACATATTGAAAATGGGGCCTGAATCGATGCGACGAGATCCCAAACATTGCACCATTAGAAGATCAAATCCATACAGCCACAGGAAGAAACCTGCTCCAGGCTAATGGCATGATCAACATTCATAGATTGATAAAGTCAAGTAAAGGTTATACATTTCAAGACCATCTGTTGGAGTTTCACTGCACTGTAAGAGAGGGGTGGAAGTTGACATTTTGTCTGCTGTCTAACTTCAGCTCATCATTTCTTCCTAAAGGTGCTGCAGGAGCTGTAAAAAACTTACTTATGGAAGGGTCTGAATTCACAGAGTGTTAATGTGAAGGTTTCAATATCAGCTAAGAGGAAATGGGAGTGTTAAAGCAACCTGACCTGCACCAGGATAACAGTGCACTGATGTGCTAACCTCATCATTTCCAAAGGACTGCAACTTCTAATTTGATGTGGCCGCTGACTCCAAGTCAATTCAGGATAATGATGGCTTTGTGCGGAGGTATCCTGTGTTCCCACTGTATCATTAAACAATGTAACTCCGTCTGATGAGTGACTGAAGACCAATTTCCAGTTTACACTGTTATTGTTCACCAACCAACAAATGAGGAAGCTCAACCTCTGAGAGCAGTGCAGATTGTCAGATTGTGATAGAGAGGCTGCGTAGAACAAAGGGATTCCCACAATGAGCCTCTGCGAGAGGACGTCATGCAGATTCTCAAACTATGTAATTAAAAGAATGTCTTTTGTATTAGTCGGTGGCTGTTTGAAATTATTATGCTGAATCTCCTAACTAATTCATTTGTAATATTCCCCCTTCTGCTGTTCTCGTAATCCCAAAGTAGACTGATGGTAAACTACATGGCCAAAAGTACATGGACACCACCACAAGCATTAATATGTTGCCATACATGCCCCTGCTGTTTTGGGAAGGCTTTCCACAGGACTTCAAAACCTGGCTGCAGTGATTTGCTGGGCTTTACAACCGATTATGAGGTTTATTGTTAGGCTGGAGCAAAGACAGAAGACAGGCATCGTAGCATGGTGAGCAACAAACACAGGACTTTCACCCGGGAGACAACTGTTTGTATCCCGTTTGAAACCAAAAATCAATGTTGAGTTATTCTATCTTATATATCTAAGTTCACTTCCTGAACATACGTCACATAAGTAACAAAGATACCCAAACCGTGATCTTTTCCTAGACCTAACCAGGTAGTTCTACTGCCTACACCTAACCACATGCTAACAATGGGCAAGATCGCCAGAGTATCACGGGGCAGACACATAAGCCTTGTTTCTTCCAAACACTTTCGGTATGGTACCTTTGGAACCAAAAGTAACCCTTCAGACATGGTACCTAGACCCTAGCGCCCAGCACTCACTGTATTTCCTCATTAGCATTGACACAGAGGGAAGTCTGCACCTCGTTTATCATCCACAGAACGAGGCTGCACGCTGAAAATTTCAGAACAAAATAAAACAGGCTGCATTAAGAGTCTCTCTCCACTGGATATTTAAAAATAGTGGGTTTGTGCATTTAGTCCTTCCAAGGGAAGCTCGGGGGGTTTAGTGTTGCCGTAGCCGGACGCTACGCGACACTTTATTTTTTACATCGAGTGAGGATTAGAATGGTAATGGTCAAAGTTGTCACAGTGACATTTAAGATGTGTTGATGGATTCACGTCGTGATTTCATGCATTGAGTAACATTACAACTCAATGTTCCACCTTAAAAGTTGCCGGCAGTCGGCCCAGTGAATTAAATTATTTTTACTCAGACCCCAGCTGCTGCGAGAGGCAACAAAACATCCGAGTCTACGAATAAAACTCTCCACGGTATGAACAGTGGTTACATAAGCCACAACTCCATCCTCTACTGACCAATCAACGGACCGCAGCGTTCACAGCGCCTCCTCTTGATACCAGACCTGTGTGCGAGGTACCTCAACAGAAGAAGAAAATGGTAATGGTACGGATGGTTTCATTGGCACCATCCACAACTTTTCACAGTGGGAAGAGACAAAAAGCGTACCGAACTGAACTGGACCATACCGCTCGATGGAAACGGGGCTTTAGAGACAGACAATCATTCATGCTCACATTTTACAACAGCACATGAGACTTATACTGTGTTCCCCTGCCTCCTACTACCTACTTACCTACTGTTAAACAGTCATATATATCATTTTTGTGCTGATCTCTTGCCACTGGTTGAGGCGCTAATTTCAGAAACACTCCTGTGGATGATATTAGAGGGCAGGAACAAACGACCTATACTTGTTGAGAGTTTTAATGTCAATCAAAGCGCAGAGGCATCGTTGTCGACTGTTTTTCATTCTTGGTTAACACTTCAACTAGTCGTAGAGGGGAAAACGTGACCCTGGACAGCAGCCTAAATGGAGTAGAAGGCTGTTTTTTTCTTTAAATAGGGGTGTATCAATGACCTTTGACCTTTTCCTGTGTTCACAATTAGTTTCTAAGCTGCTGCCCAGTTTTGACTGAAAACAACTACCCTAAAGGGCCCCAAAAGGCATTTCGAGAAACAAAGCAAATTACGAACTGAGGCACAAGAGGACAAGAAAAACAGAACAAAGGCAGTTTTGGGGAAAGTGAATACACCATGAAAAATCAATTCAATTACTCCAACACAAAACAACTCTTGGGATGCTCTGAATATTGCAGACTGATGATGCATAACAGGATGACAAAACGGTGGATGACTCGTTAAAGCATTCATGTGAGATCTTAAAAGTGCATTTTGGAGGAATCTGGCAAAAAGGCTCAGACACCATCACCTTGTTTTCTCTCTGCCGCAATTTCAGAGAACTTGCTGCGGTGTCGTAATGTCAAGTGTCAGGGGATGAAGTGTGATTTCTTGAGGAAGGAGGCCGTTGAAAGGGCTTGAAGTTTTAACAGCCAATCAAGATCACAGGGGGAACTTGCTGGATATTCCCAGAATGAACATCACAAACAGACTGCAACAATGGCCGTAAATTCAATCGAACCCGAAATAAAATGTCAGGATAGGTAGGCGAGTGAGGCCGCGAGTGGCATGTCAGCCCTGCATGGAAAACTGCATTATAACAAATCAAACCTGGCAGCAGTATAAAGGCTATAGAAGCAGGTTTGTGTCTGGAGGTTGAATTCCTGGTTGGGTTGTGTTCAAGCACACAGAGGTGGCACAAACATGTTCATGCATTCAGGAAATAAATCACCCAGTTGTCAAAGTGTTTAAAAATCGTACACATTAGCACTCGACTAGAAGCAGACTTGCACCGCAGTTAGTCTGCTTGGCTTGACTGGAGACAATTATTCTACATCTGCACAAGACAGAGTGAAAGCAGTACACATTGAACTGTCAGACTGAATTACAGAGCCAAACTGTAACTGATCTGTCCCACAGAGAAAGCAGTGGAAATGCATGCCCACAAGAGCATTTATACAACATGTTTTAACCAAGCATTTTAAATTGAATCAATTATAAGCGAGGAGCCACATCCATTAGGAGACAAAATAAGGAGTGGGCCATGGACGGCGTGTGCTGATTAATTGGGGCCCCCCATTTACAGATCCCTCTGTTCATCCCTTGAGTTCCATAACAAGAGCCTGAGAAGTGTCTCTCCATGTTCGCCTTTCCCCACTCCTCTCGCTTTCTCCCCCTCACCTGCCTAATTAACTGTCAGCCGAAGCCATTTATGCTTCTATATTTCATGGAAGAATGAATATTAAAATTCAGCCCAAACTGCCACAACCCCTGAAAAGGATGCGCTGCTTTCGACTGGGCTCTGTGCAGATGACAAGAGCATGCTAGGCCAACACTGAGAGGAAGTGACTGGGACTTGTACAGGCAGAGAATCAAATAGGTGTTCATATATTATGTACACAGAGGTACTGACTCCGGGTTGAATATCAATGGGTGCAGAGGTGAAGGAGGAGCATAAAAAAAAAAAAAAAACAGTTTCTGCTAATCCTCTTCTGCTGGAAGTCAACAGGAAAATCCAATCTAGGGTATAAAGGTCTAAGAGTACAAAGAAAAACTGAAAAACGCTGACGCAGAATGAAAATACAGTAAAAGGCAGAGTTACGCATTCATCTAAATCAACCATAAACAAGGAAAGCAGCACATTTCTTTTCTTCAGAACATTATTGCCTCAGCTATCAGGTAATGGATTTTGAAAATCACCATCATCCACTATCAAACACTTAATCAGATGAAAAAAGCCAGAGAGGCTTTTATCCATCATCAATTTAAAGCTACGATGATTTGCGCCTATTTTCTGATTGCCACCTTTTACCTCTGCGAGCCAGTTGTGTTCATCGCCCATGACAAATTGACTTCAAAGGAAGCCTCCATCATGACCCATTTTCCCTTCCACCAACAGCTGAGCTCTCGCCCAATAAGGCACAAAGCGGGAATTTTCCCATGAGCCCCTACGCATCAAAAGCTGGTAAGGCAAAGGAAAGAGTACCGTTCTGAGGCAGCCACATGAGGCGGAATTGGAGGCAATCATTTGAAGTAGTGCCAACATCATAAATTTGAAGGTAATGCGAAGGAAGATTACGTACGGTTTCTCAGAAGTACCACTTCGATTCATTACGGACTCATTACAGCTGAACAAACACAAGCAGCATCCATGTAGCACAAGATAACCAAGATAGATGTGATCAGTGTAATTACAATGAAGAGGCCCTCCATAGGGTAGGAGGAGAAAAAGCAGCGGACATAGCTCTCACCCACTGAATTACTTTCTTTTTCATACAAAATGTGTTAAATGACTCATCCTGTTTCTCTTCTACCAGGATGAAAACTCAAGGTCCATTCACAAAAGGGCTCAGTAAGAGAACAGACCTAATTGAAAAGCTTGTATTTAACACGTTGGTTACTTAAAGTCAGATCTGTGTGGATCCAAAACACAAATTAAACTTGCAGAAAAGTATTGGATATCAATGCACGATCAATGACATTCCAATGCAAGCAACTAGTGTCAGTGGCTTTGTATCAACTACTAAGAGTATCACATGGAAAGGTAATCCCATAAATCATATCATAGGAGCTGCTATTCAAATAATGTGCAAGTATCAAATAAAAGCAGCAGGTGAGGCTGTCATGAGCACATAAAAACACCAGGGGGGTGTAATAATGGCTCATATGGTAAATTCAGCATTATCTTAATATCCACAGCAACAATTCCATTGGTTTAACAACAGAGTCGCAATAACCAGTCGGCTGAGTCTCCCTTTACAACCGGATTTTTGATTGCTTTTTACTTTGCTGTTCTTTCGTTCGGCTTGGGAGACCTTCCTGCAGGTGTGTCACCTTAAAGACCTGCTAGGACAGGAAGGATCGTTCAACGTTCATATGATACATGAGTAAAGAAAGTATTGAGTACTGGCAATATATTGGCATTATACTGATATTGTAGTTAGGATTGTAATGATCCTCAATACCTTGATTCACTGATAATCAAATATCATTCATGCAAAAGTGAAACTATTGATGCATATTGTGTTGGTGAAGATTCTCAGTCATCCAAGTCATGGTAATCATAAGTGCTATATTGAAAGCAACTGGACTGGCTTGCGTTCCTTGAAGACCTTTCGTCTCTCATCCACGAAGCTTCTCGGTTCTGGTACTGAAGAAGCTTCTTGGATGAGAGGCGAAACGTCTTCAAGGAACACAATCTAACATTTTTGGACAGTTGGTGGCTTTACATATCTCCATCACACTACAATCATCTTCTTTTAAATCAACAGCAACGCCCCAAGCAAATGTATTGTTTTTGTGTCTATGTCCTCTGGAGTCTCTCCCAGTATGAAGAATACTGGCTCTAGAGGTGTGTTAGGTCTACCCCAACACTTTGCTTGATCTGCACCTGAATGTCTCTCCAGTATTTATCCAATATTGGGACAATCCCACCAGTCTTCCTGCATTGTCTCCAGCATATTTTAAATACCCTTTTATTTTGAAATTCCCATGGCATGTCTGTGTGAAGCAGCCAAGAGAAAGACAATGAGGATATTTCGTGATATCGTCTCATATTGACTGCAGGATTGAATTAAATCTGATCAATATTGTATCATGGCAGACTTTGTAATATCAGCAAATAGCGTACTGTTGCCCAATGAATCTTATGATTACACCCTTAATTGTGATGGGACTAGATATAATCTTCGATTTTGGATATTGTAATATCCTAAGTGTTGTCGTTTCTTCTGTTAGGTTTAGTAGTTTGGTGGAGGTTAGAAGGAAGAGCACAGATCCGACGACCATTTGGAGGTTGGTCTGGGTGTTGACCTGAACCTTTTTGTTCTCTCTGACCAGCCCGCCAGTATTTTGTTTTAAGTTCTAATGATATATTTTCTAATGATATTAAGTGTTCGCTTTATCCTGACTCTTGTGATTATGTTAGACCCCTTTGTCTTGAGCTTTTCTGGAGGTCGAAACAGTCTTTACCTACATGGTCATGATATCTACATTACTACTTAATAGTGATAGAAAATACCTCAAAGTAAAAGCATTTTCGAATACATAGTGCTTGAAAACAGTATTTCTTTCAAAAAGAGAAACTAGAAGCAGCCGAGTGGTGTTTATGACATGACTACAGTATGCTGTTGTCTTGATAATTCTATCAGCACAACAGACCTGGAGGATATCTAGAGTTTGCATTAACAGCACAGACAACAATTCAAATGGGAGCCGATCAGAAAACACAGAGTCTGGGTAAAGCATGATAAAATGCTGAATATCTATAAAATCAGGGGGAAAAAACAGGAATAGAGGCCTGTAAGGAAGAAGCTGACACACGGCTCAAACAAAGCCAAAGCTAAGTAGAACAGGACCTACTTTGAGGGAACTGGCTTTCATCGACTAATCTAGAAATTTGATGCCACGCCATTGTGACAGGCAGGCACTCGCCACAAGCGTGACACCGCACGTTCCATCGCTGGACAGAAAATAAGCTATCAGTGTGGGGAATGAAACGTGTCTCCTTACCTATTGCCATCTCTATGACGCTCATTTGGCTCTCCGAAGGGGAAAGGATTTTTGGCGGCTTGTCTGTCAGGGGAGCTGTGAAAAGACAAACAGAGAGAAAAGGGAGAGCACATTAAATTCCACATCATTCTTCCCCATGGACAGTGGGAGTATGATTTATTCATTAAAGACCACAATAAAGGCTCCATTAAAATGGGAACAAATACATTGAAATATAATATTTAAAGAGTGGACGGAGGGAGAAAAATGGATGAATTACGATGACTCAGAATTACCCATTCAAAGCTTTAAACATCAATGCACAGTCTTTCAAAGAAGCAGCTGCCTCAATACTAATGCTATTCGTTCCTGGTAAAAATGAGTGTGTAAGTGATGTTATGGCTTTGACATGGACTGCAATACAAACTGTACTGTATATACAGCAGCTGTGTAACTAGTCAACCATTTCAGAATCTACAGTATACCCTAAGGTAAAAATCCTTCACAGCTGCAGTGTGCATGGGAAGGTTAAGAGCCGCTGCAGGGAAGCAGTATTTTCAGCTGTGTACAGCTAATATGGCTGGGAAATATGAGTTTCTAGAAATAACATGAATGCGTACAGTATCTGTGGGAATGACAGGGATAATTATTAATGAGAAAATTTAAAACATATCCTCCTGCACAAGCAACGTGGTACATACTGTCAAAATGTCAGCCATGAGCGGGTTGCTGATCTAAAAGTGTATCACAGTTACATTAGAGCAGCCTTCGTCCCAACTCCCTTCGAAAACACACCAACTCCAATTAGACAGCTGCTGAGTAACAAAAGACGTGCACTTAGAGGCTCCTCATTATAACGATTCCCTAATTGGTTCTAGTCTTCAAAGTGGCATCAGAGAGGTTCCTATCTGTGCACGCTCGGAAATACTCGGAGGGATGAGGCTTGTTTCAGTACAAATGACTTGTGGTTTGACTGGAGCAGCGATCGCTGTGCTGAACCTGGGGTAAAAAAAAAACACAAGCCGAGTTTCAGGGAGAGGAGCGGCAGACTGGAGGAAGGTTTTCAAAGTTCACAGCAAACCAAACCTTCATACTCCAGTTCTCTGGTGATATAACTCACCACAGTGGAGAGTGTTAGCTTCTGGCTGGTTATCGGCCCAACAAGTTTTTTCCAAGTCTTCCATTTATGTATTCTTCGTGAGTATTCAAAGCTCCCCTTGGCCTCCATGATTGTGCAATACACGGCCGCTGACAGTTTCATGACGCAACTGCGAGACCCTTGAAAATTCACTTTTCCAGTACCCAGATAGATTCTGAAGGCAAGACAAGGCCAATTAAGTAATATTAAAAAGTCAACTATTTCTTTTGAAATATTCTGACCTAAATTTGTTTTGCCTGGTTAACCTAAAGGGATACTTCGGATCTTTTTCCACAGCTCCAACCTCTCGTCCATATACGGGCACTTCTGGCTCCAGAAACCAAGATAGTGATGGCCGAAATGCCATCAAGGCTTCAAAACGGTCGTCCACACACCAGTGGGTGACATCACGTCGGCTATGTCCATTATTTAAATAGTCTATGGTAGGAATATGGAAGTTTGAGAAATCGTAGTGCCAAAGGAAAGGGCTGTCTGATAGTGAGGTAAAGCAATTACAATATTCTCAGTATGGCATCCACTTGGGGCCCAATCAACAGTCAACAGGACACTGCTGAGCTTCTTTGGTAGTACTCCTGCCACTTCTCCAAACTGGCGCTGTGCCGACTGACATCTACTATAGCTAAGGCGCTGACGAATGGTAAGTATCTCATACAACCCCACAAAGATCCAATCTATCCCTTTAATGTAGGCCATATCAGGCATTTCTCAAGCCTCGATTTGACATAAAGCAGCGAAAATGACTTGATTGGCTTGATTTACTTTGAGACACTATGTAATCAGCAGAAGACGGCTAGACTTGTAGCTGTGTGGGAAAAACAAACCCTTTTTAAAAGTGTCATCTCACAGAAACGTTGCAATAAATGATTGAAGTCTGCAGACATGTCTGATGAGCAAATCAACTCAAAATGTCAAACGCTATTGGTGGAATCTTACAGCATGAGGATATTTTGCCTTTGGTATTCCTCTGTTGGTACAAGCTCTTGAATTTGTCTGGTTGTACTGCTTATTTTAAAGGCGTTCTATAATAGTTTCAGCCAAAGATACAACTCGTGCGAATAAAAGAACCCTTCCGTCCTTCTGATGTCTAATCAACTGACAGATAAAACCACAATGTGATCTTAAACAAAGGTTCATGCAATTTGTTAAGAGAAGTGGGCTCAAAGCAGGGGGAAAAACATGCCTATGTGAGCTCATTAATTACAAATTAAAAAAATAACCATGGCAAATTATGCCTTTCCCTGTGCCTGCAGTGTTCCAATGCTGTGTAAAGAAATCTCATTACCTTAATTACCTTTTTCTTGATGAAATGTGCTTAGATTATTCTGTTTTATTATGACGTGAAAAGAAAAAAACAACGAGTTTTTCCACTCTGATGGTTTGTCTTACACAAGATGATGCTGAATATGAGGAGAGAAAATGGTGCACGGGCAGGGATGTGGCTGCATGTATTTATAGTAACATGAAAAGAGAGCTCAGCTGGGGATACAAACATCAAACATGGAGCCACTGCTCGTTGCTGATACTGTTAAAAGTGAGTCTGAAAGTTCTATTTGCATTGATGATAAAACAAGAACAGAGAAAATAGAATAATTGTGATAATGACCCAAATACAACTAAGATCCAAAGATATGTGCAACTGCATTACTGTCTCATTGACCAAGTGTTATGTATTAGAGTGAAGCGCTCCAAGAAAATGAAGGAGAGCATGATAGCGTTAAAGTTATACAATCAACTTCCAGGATGTCAAAATAAAACAACAACAGGAAAATGGAGAATACACAGTCTGAAAATAACCTGACAGCTTTAATTTTGCTCCCAGTGACAATGCCAGAAATGTGGTCATGTGCTATTGATGCAACACAACTGCACACAACACATTGATAATAGAGACCATTTACTCTCTGATGCATTCTGCTACAGAAACAGAGTTCATGATACAGTATTTTCTGATACCACACCTCAACAGTATTATCAGGAGTGTTTGTGTGTCCTATCTAAAGGCTCTCCAGGCATGATAGTTATCAGGATCTCCAGTGCAGTGGTGTGGATCGGCACAAATGGGACTTTCCATTAAGACCAGCGGGAGCACACACCACGGATGCCATTTTACCTTCTTGAAACTGAGGCCTTCCTCTCTGTCCTTTGAAAGTCACAACTACCAACTCGAAAATTTCATCCGAGCAAACCGGAATAATCTATCGAATCTCACTCGACATGACATACTGTTCACTGTGGTAACCCCACTTTGCAATTTGAACTAAAAAAGATGGCTGTATTTTGATTAATTTTTTTATCATGCCTGGATTGAAATGTTATGTTTTAAGAATGCTGTGGTTAAGTTTAGGCACAAACATCACTTGGTTATGGTTAGGAAAAGAGCTGCTGGAAATGCAGCGATGTTTTGGCAAAAAAAAAAAAAAAAAAAACATTTTCTGTGGCACCATACTGGCTGGAAATGCAGTGATGTCTCGGTAAAAAACAACTGCTTTTTGTAGCACTGGCAGGAAACTCAACATTGTCTAGGTATGAAACATCTGATGTTTGTGGCACTATCCTGGCAGGAAACTCAGCAATGTGTCTGTAAAAAACAACTGCTTTTCTTGGCACTATCTACAGTGGAACACAGCGACAAGTTGCTAAAAAGTGCAGACATTTGGTGGCTAAAAAGATGCCAGAAACTGAGCTATGTCTGGGTAAAAAACCTTGGCTTTACATGGCACTAACCCAGCAGAAAATGCAGCGATGTCTTTGTAAAACACAACTACTTTTTGTGTCATTATCCCAGCTGGAAACACTGGGATGTCTTGGTATAAAAACCGCCGCTTTGCACAGCACGATCCCTGATGAAAATGCAGCAGTGTCTTGGTAAAAAAACAACTGCTTTTTGTGGCACTATCTTTGGTGGAGACACAATAAGAGGGCGCTAGAAAACACCCATGTTTGTTGGCTACAAAGCAAATGTACAAATGTAATGTATCCGTAGTTCGCAGTTACACACAATGCAACCATTTTTCTCTGGTTACTGGACTGTGCCTGGACAGGTATCAAGAATACAGTCCCCCTCTCTCTCACTGAAATGTGAAATTCTCGTTTTGATATGCAGGTCGCACTGAGCCAGCTGAAGGTGAAATCCCAAACCTGGAAGGTAATCAGAATTCTGGCACATTTTTTAATAAGCTCATTTTAAAGCTAAAGGTAACAAAGTAGGAGAAGGCTGTTTAACTCTGGCAGAAATGCTGCCTTTCATCCAAATCAAGGGCACGCCGCTGATATGCTGTTTGTCAGTGGGATCCCACCATGCTGGAAGGCACGCAAACACGCACAGACACACACAAATTTGAGATGCATTAGTGAAGCTGGCTGGTCTTCAACTACAAAACCATAATTCTGTGGTGGGCTGTTATGAGTGGTAGTGGGTTGGCTTTTCGCTGAGGGGCGAGAAACACATCCAGCCTGACCTGCTTCCCTACACACAAGCACACAGACAGTGTAAGCACATTACACACACACACACATTCCTGCACACATAAATATCGAAAAAGCCTGACGTTGGTATCAGCTGGGGAGAAAATCTTTAAAGTGTCCCTCACAGGCCCTGTGATCTGCTCTGGCTGTGATCACATGATGATGGATGGCGGGATAGAGTAATGAAATAGAAAAAAAAAAGACCTTGTTCTCTCCCATTAACTCTCCCATCGCCTTCTCTTCCTCCACCCCTATCTGTCTGTCGCTCGCTGTACGTCTTTGTCACTCTGTCTGTCTGTTTGTGTCGCTCTCAGGGGTGAGAGAGAGGGGAGATGAAACAGGAGGGAGAGGAGGAGGGAGAGGGTTGTGGTCCTCTGTTCACACCTCATTAAAGACCACTTCAGCACACATAGATTAAGAGGGGTAGCGTGTGTGTGTGTGTGTGTTTGTGAGCTTAAGATCGCTACAGGAAAGACGCAGTGTGAGTTCTGCAGGAGAAAATGAATGAAAGCAGTTTTAGAGCAACTTGACAGGCAAACCTTGTCAGACATGCAAAAGAAAAAATAAATTAGCTTTTTTCGGTGCTAAGCCCATTTCGCTGGTAACAAATTCAGTTTCTTCAGATCAGACATCAGATTGGACTGATGTGAAATTAAGTTGTTCTTTCGTAATTAGTGACATGAAAAGATGACAGACTAATAAAATACTGATGTGGTGAAAATATTTTTGCATTGCATGACAACATTGTGAAATTTGTGCATAAGAAGCTGGTGATGATTAGCACTAATTACTGCAGCACTAAACACAAAGAACAGCAGCAGTAATGCTGTTTCCAACAGCACAAAAGTGGAGAGTATTACAAGGCTTAAAGCTACAGAGAGTAACTTTTAATTTATGTCATATTTGCTAAAACTGTCATTATATTCACAAAGTAGAACATGCGAGGTGGTTGGTTTTGTTCATATGGGGTAAGGCCATTAGAAGCAAAACGAGGAGGCAGAGCAACCTGATATTTTTCACAGACTTTAGTGGTTTTCTTGTGTGTGTCAGAGGCGTTCTCAACACACTGGGAATATTCTGTTTGATTCGGGTGAGGGGTGGCGTCTCGGTAGCCTGGTTAAACCATCCTAATCTCGCGAGCTCATATTCGATTTCGCGCCGCAGATCAGTCTGGCCATGCATTAAGGCGCAAGGAGTGAATGCATTTCGTAAACAACCAACATGGCTACTGATTTTGAAACTGCGATTGTAAATGTGTTGAACGAACTGGAATGTACCCTTCTTCTTCACCCTCTGATGCTTGCTTTGTTCTGGTTTTGCATGACCCACTTGATAAAAATATCATCCACATGCCCACTTTGAATTCTTCAGACAATTACCTCTTCTAATCACACAAGGGCTCAATTGGACATGTCACTTCTCCTGGGAGCTGGCAGAGTAATGTCAGTTTACTGTCCGATCAAATTGATTTGGACACTTGCGTTCTTAAATGCAGCTCCTCTCATTAATGTCTAGATAATTTCAGGTTTGCAGGGCATGTGTGAAATAGGCTTATCAATCTCATGTAACAATGTGTGGATATAGAGACAGTTTCAGTAGATATTACAACAAGTTTGTGAAGACGGACGAAGTAAATAGGAAATGATCAAAACTTTTATTTTGATTTAACATTTTCAATTTAAGTAAAAAAAATGCATATGCTGACGAGCTTCGATGATTTAATTACATTTGCAACTCATCGCTGTGTTTGAGAGAAGGCAACAGCTGGCCTGACTTCAAACAAAGTGGCCATTAAAGTGTCATTTTTCATAAATTACATTTTTCATTTCAGGATAAACCACCAAACCAGCCCTGCTGAGACGTGACAAATAATAAGATACATTATGTCATTTAAGTGAATCAGAAAGACGATGCGGGGACTTTAATGTGTCCGATAAGTTGGCAAGAGTGTCTTCAAACTGGACTTCAGCCGAAGGGCGCTCCTGAGAACTGGGAAGGAGAGGAAATTTGTCAGCAGCTGTCAGGTTCTCTTAGAGTTTGGGAAAAGTAGCTGGCTTCCTTGGGGCAGAGGGGATAAATGGACCAGGATTCCAGACAACAAGCAACTCGATAAGTCACTTTGTTCAATACAGTTTTATAATCAAAGCTATGTAAACCATCAGAGGGAGATTAACTGACGGAGAAAACACTAGAAGGGAATCACACTTGAGTCGACTGCTAGAATTAAAGTCTAGTAGTTGCTGTACATTAGTACATTCTGTACTTACAATGCTGTTTTTGGAAGTATATTATATTTTCTAGAGGCAGCCATCAAGTACTTACAACGTTTTATTGTGCACTTTGCTTTTTCATGGCTAAATATACAGGTCAATAGAGTGGAAAAATGCCATTGTAAATTCTTAATGTGACCTCAGCTGAAGGTAAAGTGCTTTCATTACCACACAACAGAACCCGTGCAATTTTCCGTCAGCAAACAGATTTCATGAACAGCAGCGACCGCACAAAATGTGCAGACCAGTCAGATACACAGAGCAGTCCGGTGTTCATGAAAACATTGATGCTGCCGCTGCCTGTGATGCTGCTGTGTGGGAGGTAAATTTTATAGTTCTGGCAAAATAACAGTTATTTTAGCAGGAGAACTGCGCGGCTGTTGCCCTGAAACATCTGTCTGAGGCAAACGGGTGAAATGGAGCAGGGTGAGTGCAGTCCCTGACGATCTCTCTGATCAACGAGATGGCGTTTAACTACTGCAAGAGGAAAACGGGGAGCTGTAAAGGACGTTCTGTATTAGACACCTGGATTTTAATGTTTGCAGAAGCTCTATTATTCAGCAATTTGAGCAGACTATTGAGAAAATATTTTCCTATTTTCCTATTTTCCTGTGATAACAGCATTGTAGGTGGGAAAACAGTCAATTGCAGCAACTCATGAGAAAGTGCATTTACTGGCTCAACATGTGAGCATTTATCCTGATTCGGCATCAATACTCCAGGGACCGTACCAGTGGCACCACCAAGGGAGAGGCCACAGCAATCACTACTCCCCCACTGGCTCACTTTTTTTTTTTCTTTTAGGTTTTTATATAATTCTGTAGCTTTGCAGTCATGGTCCTTACGCATAAAAATCTGAAAATTCAAATTTGGACTGGACTGTACAATGCCCTGGCCCTGGACTTCTTTTAAGGAGAGTCCCCAGAGTAACTTTTTGGTTTGGTACTTTACAGTGAACCTACACCAACAGCAAAACATTTCATGATATTGAAAATAATTGAAGTAGCCAGTCAAAAGAGACCTATCTGGTTGCATATTATTCAGTTCTTTGAAAGCCTTTGCTCGCATCATAGCGGGAACCCACTGTGCATGGGCGATACTGATAACCAGACCTCTCTGAGATCAAACAAACTTGCACAGATGTGTCACAGAATGCATTGGAACAAAAAGTTACTAGATTTGTTGCTTGTCGCCTGCCACTCCACCTCATCCTCAACCCCTCAGTTCACCTCCCGCCAAAGCTCTGTTGGCTTTAGATCTGTACACTGAGCAGGTTATTGGAGTACACTGAATCCACTGTCATGTTCCTGGAGCCATCCTGAGATGATGAGTGCTTTGTGACATGGCAGGTTATGCTGCTGGAAGTATCCACTTACCATGGCCACGAACACGGTCAGCAGCATTATGAGTCAATTGTAGCTTTCAAATATTGCTCAGCTGGCTATGAGGTGACAATTGTGCGCCCAGAAGAGTCTCTCCACACTATTACATTGCCACCATGAGGCTGTAAACAAGGCAGGATGCTGCCATGTAGTCATGCTTTTTACGCCAGCCTACTATGCACAGACAAAATACTTCACACAGTGTTTTCAATCATGCAGTTGTGGCGACGGTGTGCCCACAGTGGCCTCATTTTCTAGTTTGCAGCTGACAGGCATGGATGTGTTCCTGTCTACCTCAGTGTTGAGGTGTTCTTCCCGCTGTTGTCTGTGCTTTCATTTGCTTTCTAATATCTTCAAGTCTGTCCAACAACCTCTGACCTCGCTCTGTGATTTCACCTACAGGACTGCTGCTTCTCTACACTGCTGTGACACAGACGCTGCAAACACCACCTCTGGCACCAACAGTCATACCATGCGGATCAAATTCTGTCTCAGCCATTCTAATATGTAGTCAAAATGTAACTGTGTGCTTTGTCGAGCTGCGGCCACTTGTTATGATGGATATTTTTAAGGTGCAAAAGATAAATCTTTTATCTGAAAGAAGATGCTGCTTGTTAAAAATGAGCTAGATGCTCTGGGAGACTCCCCGAGCTGAAATGGTGATCTTTGAAAGCTCTGGAAAAAAAAACAAAAAACATACTATTGGATAGAAAACGAACCCTAAAGAAATGACGATGCAATATTCTCTGAGGGTACTCGTTGAAAAATACCAATATAGAAACCCTGAACAGAACATAATAAGGGTATATCTCCTTATTGAAAAAGGGGGTTGTTTTAGAAGATCCATCAAAACAATTGAATACGAGCGGGCTCAAAGGATGGGACAATGCATTCAGGGGAAATCACATAAATCATATAACTGCAGGCTCTGGGAATAGCTGGAGCCCCTTCACTCTCCTGTGAACGGCTTTGAAAAAGAAAGGCACTCGGCGTAATTACTCACAATGCTCATATATACGAAGATTTTGCTGTAATGAGATGCCTCTTTGAATTTGATGCGTACTTTCCGAACATTTCGCAACTGTAAACATTTGCACTGCCGGAGAAAAACCGTCCACACATGGATCATGTGTGACAAATCATGCATGGCTAAGAAAGAGTTTGCTTGTTAATTAGGGAGGCCTGTAGTCATTACTCACCTGTTTCCTCAGCGGGGGCCACCCGCCTCAGAAACGTGTTATTCACTTGACGATAAGGAGGGTGGGAGGTGGAAGGGATGGTGATATGTTTCAAGCCGCCCGGCCTAAAATATCCCCGAGGGGAGGAGTTGCAGATGAGTCAGAGAGGAAGGAGATGGTGCAAGTAAGCTCGGGGTGCTTTATGAAAAGAGTTCTGGAGCAGATCGAGTGGGAGAGTGAGCTGAGAAGAGACGGGAAGAAAAAATGGAGATGAGGAGCTATTTGCTGCTTCTTAAACAACAGAAAACGTGTGTGTGTGTGTGTGTGTGTGTGTTTGGGCAGTTTGGGTCATTGCTTGAGTGCGAATATACTTAGCGATGAAGGTTGAAGGAGGAGAGCAGGCTGGGTTAACTTGTTGCTGATTGCCCTCATGTCGTTCCCACTAGCCTTGTCTCTCATGCAATCATTTCAAAGTAGGGTGAGTTGAGGTTTGGATATCGAGGCTTTGTCCACATGCACAAGGGTATATTTAAAAACATAGCTTTTTAGATTGAGTTTTGCCCTTTCTTCCACATGCAAACTGCACCTTAGATTACTGAAAATTAACCTTTTGTCAAACTTTTACCAGGGTGAAGACTGAAACTCTGCACCGTTATCCCCTTTGTGAGGCGTTGCAAATGAGGCCCCATTTTGGGCAATGGCAGAAGTAGCCAAACTAGTGCTGGCTCTAACTTTGCTGACAGGAATTTTAACATGTTGACAGTTACTTTTTCACCATAATGAGGAAAAGAGACGTCAGAATGTACGGCAGAAGTCACTGCTCCAGGAAATCTTTCAGTAATAGCTTCTATCAAGGATTCGGATTGGCCAACATCTTCTTCTTTGCATAGCTTTAAAGCTAGGGTGATGGCGCTTTTGCATTTTCATTTGAACTCAGATTTATTTTCTAGTACAGTGTTTGTATGGACTTAATTATTTTTGAGAACAAATCAGTGGTTTATTTTGTTTTACAGGATCACGTTGTCTGAACAGAAATTTGCTCAGTTAAAATAGGTTGCAGATGTTTGGGAGTGGTACAGGCTACAATGACTGATTAAGATTGTTATTTACAACAAAAATTAAACAGTGCAACAGTGTCCATTAAGCTAAAACAGCACGGAATAACAAGAGAAATGTGTGGAATCAAAAAAGCGTCTCAATGAATTTGCACTTGAAATGATACCCAGAATGTTAGACTATAAAGCTTTCCAACTGGCTGGTCAAAATTTAGCATTCTCATCAGGTAGTCTGACTGATCTGTTAAAAAAAAAAAGGTTAAAAAAATAAATAAATAAACTGGCTGGAACATCTGTGACACAAATAAAGTTTAGTTTGTATTGCTAAAAACAATGTGTTTACTTTGAGACTGTTTCATTTTACCTGATTGAATATTTTGCTTCTTTGCTTCTTAAAATTATATTTTTGTTGATTATTGTTTTTGTTTTCATTTTGTTACAAAACAGATTGTTTTTGTTCAATTATTTTAATGTGATTTCACAAGCAGAGTCAGAAATATAATTTTCAAACACTGCTTCTTCCATGAGGTTGCACCAGATGCATGTGCCTCCTCCATACATGCCACTGTTAAGTGTCACTACTTTGAAAAGAGATGCTAGTTTGACACAGGTGCTCGCAGGGGTCACAAATAAATCAGACCTTGCTGAGTGCTGTCCTTTACAGCGTCACACATGGGACCACGTGACTTCTGACTGGGGCTTAAATGCCAGCTGGCCTTCATGAATGATGACAAGGCAGCGGGAGGGATGCTGAACTCTACATGCAGGTTATCAAATGTCCTGGATGATTTATGTTCTTTAGATGAAATCCAACATTTTCACAGGAAACAGATAGGTTCCTGTTGATGGAGGTTTAAGTACCGCAGACTAAATAACACACACAATATGCTGTGAAAAATCCATTTTTTAGAGAGCTTCTCACATTAACATTCTGAGAAGCTCTCTCCTCTGCAGGGGAATTGTATTCCTGCAGCATGAAAACAACAGAAAACCAAGTGATTTTAGAAAAAAAGGACAGAATGGAAATGATGTAACAGAAAATTCATGAAGGGGTTGGTGTAAAGAATAGTCAGCCTGACAGTTTATAGAACAAGTTTATACAAGGCAAAGAAAGAAATAATGGAGTTAAAACGCTCGCACAAAGCAGATCTCTCTCCATTTTCCATTGAGCATGAATATGCTTGAGAACCTAATACAGACGCCGGCAATTTCTATGAGGCAGAGTCGAGGAAAAATGTACTATTGATTCATACACTTTCTTCCATATACTGCGCTCTCAGCAAGCATTGCTTGCCATTTGTCTTAGCTTTAAATTTAACTACTCGACAGGCAATACCTATGTACTTCCCTGTAATTAAAAAGTGAATTAATCTTGAGCGCAGGCTGTCATAAATTCCACCATTTTTCCCCGAGCCTGCTTTCCGTTTTCCCTCAATAAATTTATTCAGAGCAATCAATAGGGGTATTACTATGTATATATCGCTGTGGGAATCAGCTTGGCAGGTTGCCTTTGGCAGTGCTACACTTCCCGCTTTGCCCATGTTATCCTCCAAAATGGCCGTCTCCAGTTCTATATGTGGACTTGGCTGCCGTTGAGGGGACGGTGGGAGTAACATGCGTGGGAGTGTTTGAGCAAAGGGCTGTTTAGCTGGAATTTGTTTTAAAAATGTTTGAGAAAAAGTTGAAGAAACAACAACAACAACAAAAAAAAAGAGGCAAAAAATAGACTTGGGCAGGAACACGGCGGCAGAGAAGGAGAGGAGAGAGAAGAAACACTGCTAATGTGACAAGTTCTGCTTACTTGAACATTTGAAATAAAGTGAAAGAAAGTTGCAATTAGGCAGATGTGTACACCAAGGCTGTGTGCGGTAATTAATCATGATTGCGTTAATTACACTTTGTTTTTGCCATAATGAGGACTAAAAAGAGACAAACAGCAGAGGAAAATATAGAAAATGAAGGATCTTATGCCAAATGACACTCTGTAGCCTCACAGTTGCTATATTGAGATTTCATTGCTGTGGATATTAAAAATGCCAATTCTCTCCCTGCGGCAAATAAGTTTTCTCTCATTCCAGCTACCCCAGCATAGTGAATTATTTCTCTGCTCCGTCTGTAAAAAACTTGTCTTTTAAGTCCATTATTTCCCTTTTTTTTTCCATAAGCAAAGCCATGTCTGATACAATCTTTTAATTAAGATTTTACAAGTTGCTTCCTCTAGCTCAAAATATGAATTTTTTTGGTGCTACAGCACGCTTCCCAAGGACAAATTATAATATTATTGTTTAGCCTGGCAGATCACTCATCTTGCAGATCTCATCTGTGGCGAGGACTACTTTTTTTATTTACCCTGTGCTGCAGGAAGTTCACATTACACAGACGATATAATGAGGACTCCTATAACCCTCTAATAGAGATTGTTTAAAGGGACGGTGCTTCAGTGAAGTTGTTATCGGTGTAATCGCACATTCAAACTTTGATTATAGATACAAGCTTGGCACAACTGGATTTTTAAACTAACTGTCTGTGTTACGACCAGTATGAAAAATAATAAGCTACATTCCTAATGCTTAACTGGACAATAACTTACACCTCAACGTTCGATTCATTCATAGGCCAATCAAAGCGATGATGGGTGATGATGGTTAATTGTGCCTGAAGAAATCACAACACAAGTTTTGTGACAACAAAATACATACTGCACTTGATATTTTCATTCTCTTGCCACTATTATTTAAATGTCATTCCATGCAATATTACTAACAATCAATGGTAAAAAAAGAAGTAGAGGAGGAAAAACATACTTTTAAATCATTTAAATGAACCTTGGTGTGTTTATGATCAAGAGAAATATAACACACAGGCTCATTAGTGTACCAGAGGAGAGAATAATTAATTGGCAATAAGAACGTATCCATTTATACACATGTAAAATTAGTTATGGGGCACAGCGTACATGCTATTGTTATACAAACCACAAATTAGTTTCAGCCAGCAAGGTGATTCATCAAAGACTGCAGTGCTAATTGTTGTCATTAAGCCCGCCTTATCTGTTGCTATGCCGAATCTTATAGAGATCCCCATGTACATGCTACACAGTGTATTTCATATTGCTAAATAACATCATGTGAAAAAAGACTGTCAGTGCTTACACAAGCCACTTATATCAACCCGAGTGCCAATTATCAGTACAGTATGCGTCAGCTTGTCTGGCAGGCAGCACTGTTATGAGCTTTAAAAGCAAAGCTGATGAAAATAATTTCATGTTGCATAGGGAGAAGCCTTCAATAAACACTGTCAAACATGGACAAGCAGCATCTGCAGGGGAAAAACCCAATAGAATAACGTGGGGGGGGGGGGAATGGTGTGCTGTATTGTGTGGGCCAAGCTGCAAACACGAGCTGACACGAGAGGTGCCAACTACTCCCATTAAATAAAAAAGTTAAGGGATAACTCTAGTTTAGCGTAACTTTATCATCTTATTTTCTTGGGTTTGGCCATCATGTCTCTCAGTTATGATGGTACCAGCCTGCCGACACAGAAAAAACAACCACATATGTCGACTGTGCGAGCAGCTTATTACGACCAAAAACTTATGTTTATTGTAAAGCTGAGCCCCCTAGTGGCCAAAGTAATGATTACAGGAGCAGAGGAGGAAGTGATGTAGCAAAGAAAGCAACAGAGTTTGCGTAATGTTGTATAAATATCAAAGACGCCACTGGAGTGGACTGGAGTGGTAGTAGAAGGGTCAAACAACATAGGACTTTCACCCATTACAACAATGTTCACATCCTGAAGTCAATGTTGAATTCTTTAAAAGAAGTATTTCACTGCTGGAACGATGATCCTAACTTGACTGACTCTGTTTTAGAAAAACACAAAACCTTTGGAAACTGGTGCTACTTGTGCTCAACAGGTAGAAAACCTTCGACTCGGGCGTGCACTGAGATGCATCAGACCAAAAACGCTCCTCCTGGTAGGTGATGTTATCCGAACTCATCTGTTCGACACAATGGCAGCGTCAAATGGCAACAAACAGTCTCGTATTATAGTTAGACAGTATGTTTCAACATGTTTCTGAAAACATTTAAGGCAAGAAAAAGGCAATTCAGTCAGACAGAGAGAGTTAAAGAGAGAGAGACAGAGAGACGGTATATCTCTTGATGTGCTTCTATACTCTTTGTGTCTGTGGTGGCAGCCAATTTAAACGTGCCAAATTGCGGCCTGATACAAAGCTGATGGAAAATCTGTGGCGTATCCTTTTAATAACAATGTAGCCTAGTATGTTGGTATGTTTAACATCATACGATAAAGATGTATGTGACTTGCTGAATGTGAAATATGACCCGTTACATTAGGAACAAAAGTACTTATTTAACGCCAAACCATGATATTTTTCTGAAACATACCTGCAAAGTTTTGGACTGAAACGGTTACCATTCTAAGATATTAATCATTAGCATGATATGTGCCATTTTGGGGCTGGTCACTGAAGTAATTTTGGAAGACAGTGGAAAACAATGCCAAGGTATGAGAGTGTTGAATGGTATGTAAACGAGAATTACTAGAACGCGTAAAAAAAGCCAGCAGTAAGATCTCTGCAATAATATGAATGCAATATTGTTATAACCAATAATAACCTCCTTGGTGGTGCTATCAAAACATTTCTGTCATTAAGAAGATATTAAGTTTGGGGTGGCATCGTCCCCCACTGGAACATGACTGTCCAACCCTGGTGACCTCATACCAGACTCGTATTATGATAGGTAATTGGCTTGTCATCATTAATGGATGAAAAGCATGTTGCCTATTGAAAAAGGATCAAAGTTCAAAGTCGGTTGTCTGCCTTCAACAAAACCAATTATTGTTCAACATTTACACTGCAATGCAAAAAGCACAACGATCCCAATCCTACTGAACCCTTAAAAAATGCTTTCCATGGTCCAATATTCCTCTCTGCACAGTTTAGACTCTGATTGCAGCAATCTGTTCATCCCTCGTGTGCTAGTGACCACTGTATGAAATCCATACTACGCCTCAGGGCATGCTCAGCTGTGAAGGTGATGCAATAGCTACTAGGCGCAGATCAGTATCACTGCCACCTCTGTAATATAATACAGTCTCTGTTTCTCTACAGTCCACTCTGAGCAAATACAATCAAACTGGACTTGAACAAACATGTTTCCCTCCCAACGCTCCAGTCAAACAAACTGGGTTGGTCAAATATTGGCATTTGACTTTAACCGCTGCAAGGTCCGATTGCTGGTGCCTGACATGATTTTAGCCGATGTTTTTGGCGCTTGGCTCAGCGGCTCAAACATCCTTTGGAATGTGCATTGAGTATAGCACAAGCCCTCTGAATTATTCATCAAAGCTGCCTCCAACATACCTCTAGAAAGAAACATGATTAAACCAGTGGGCTTAAGCACTTCCATAAACAAGGATATGATCGTCTTTAATAATAAAAGGCTCTCAAATGGATGTTACATAATCAAAAAAGAAACCCTTGGCCAAGAGAACAGTGAGGAGGCTTGCATCTCAGAGGTGGTATGACATCATCTGCTGAAAAGCAACCAAAACCTGCTGGTCCCTCAGCAGCTCGTCACTGCTACAGTATTAGCTTCGTTATTTCTAAAAGAGACGCTGATAACTGTGAAGCTGCATTTAACCTCAAACGCTGCACACTCACCCTCCTATATATAATCATATTTTCACATCCTTGTGTGGAGTGACTAATGAACCCGAATGAATCACTGGGATCTGAGCTGAGCAGACAGCACCTCTCTCGATCACTTCCATCAGTCTCTTAGCCTTGTACCTTCTCTCTAGCCCAACCTTTCTTATCACAAACTCACACATCTCTGACCTTCTATACAGCCCTCTGGCTCAGCCCCAACATATGAACCTGGGCTGTCATTGACATCCTCTTGCATCATCATGGCAAGCTCCAAACGACACTGTGACCCGGCGGGTACATGATTGTGATCAAGGGACATCACAAGGAGAGGCTATGACCCTGAGATAACAGCTAGTTTACTGTACCTACTCAGTCTGTCACTGCCAGTGCACAATGTGCGGCAGTGCAGAGGTCGTCATGGGTCCATTTGGTTCCAAGTGTTGACGATCGATGTCTGGCAGGGTACAAATAACATTCAGTGTCACTGAGTCCAGGTGGAGTCTATGTCAATGTGTTGAACACACAAGTTTTGAACATGGCTGCTTGTTAATTTGTGGCGCACATAGACTGTATAAAATATGGACATAGCCACTGTGACATGTTTTGAAACCTGATGTTTGACTTTTCGGCTGTCGTCGTCATGGATTTTTAGGGCCAGAAGTGACCATATATGGACGAGAGAGCTAACGATAGCCGCTAGCTTAGTTATCCTGGTGCAGTCACAGCTGAGCTCAACTGTCACAATGCTAATGCTATTTTTTTTTTTTTTTTTTTTAAATTGGCTTAAAACCATTAAAACAATATACTTCCCAGAAAACTTCCCAAATGCTAAACATGACCTTTTTAAGGGAACCGAAACTTAAGTTACCCAACCAACATCGTGGGCCAATATACTGGACCTATTTGGGCTGAATTTGACTGCCCTTGTTTTTTATCAGGGACCTGACTCGAGCCCACTTGGCACTCCCAACCTCCTGCCAAGGACTACTTAGTTTTGGTTAAACCCCTGCTGCAAGCTGCAAAGTGCTCCGTTGTGTGAGTTAGTAACCTCCCACGCCCCTGAAACACAGCCTAAACCCCTACAAAACACAGAGACTCTTTTTTCTTCATGAAAAACAAAACAGTTGGCAAAGACGCTTCTCAGCATCTATTTATTATTTGTCCTGATCACCCCTTCACTCGCAAACCAAAGTGACCCCCCAAACTGGCCAGCCCCCTTTTAAAAAACTGTGTCTATTTGACTTGAACTCTATTCCAACCTCCTCCTCCTGAGCTTGTTGCCAGCGGCCTGTTTAATTCCTGCTTGGTGCCATTTCTGCACAGTGGCCCCCTATTGCCGGGCTATGAATCCCTCCTCGCAGCACCGCCACCATGCCTCCCATCCCCCTTCCTTCTCCCCTCCCCCACCCCCTCTTCCTTCCTCTCAACCCTTTTGCCAGTGGCCCTGCAAATCTCCGGAGGCAGGCAGTGCCAAACGTTCCAGCTGTTTAAACAGGTCAGTGGTTGGTGCCCGGTGCCAGCCGGGGTAGCTTTGCCACTGTGGTGCCCTACATTGCTGGTTTGCGCTAACCCCCCTGAATCTGTTGTCCCCAAGGGAGCTCTGGGGTCCAAACTGTACCGGTGCTCAGCTGAGAGATGCTGGATTTACATGCTTTTTATTGCCAACACCCTTTTCTTTGTTTCCGACTTTTGTATTGTTGAAAAGCAAAGGGTTTGAAGGCTTGATGGAAAATCACAGCCGTGTCACAAAGGCATGAAAATAGACTAATTTAAGCTGGCAGTGCAAAACCACTACGTCTGCAAAACGTTCGTAGAGCCTGCTCTTTCCATGAACTAGAATGATCCAGGTGAAAGCTGTGAACCTTTATTGATTCCACCTTTTAAATCCACCACAGTCATTCAGGAGAGATGTGCTATACTTAGATGAAGGGAAGAGGGAGAGACATTTATGCAAGATTTAAGCCTCTGGAAAACTGAGACATGGCTTCTGCAAAAATAGAGTGCAAGTCATTACAAGCGAGGCATTTCTGATATTTTTCGTCTGCACTGCCACATTGTTATTCTACCAAGACAGGCAGTCAGAGCACTGGAAGATTGGGGAATTTTTTGCACCCTGATTTATTCCACTCTCTGTTCCAAGACTTTAAAAAATCCCTCAACAGGTGTAATTAACAAAGACACCTGCACACAGTTCTTGTCACTTGCTGGTCAGGTTACAATAATCTGACACAGCATTTTATTGCCAATGTGAAAGTTGTGATATAAAAATAAATCTTTGATGGCTCCCCAGAACCTACAGACATAACAAAATCAGACAGTACACTATAAAATGAGTGCTTCACCTCTTAAGGTCGAAGTAAAGGTCACTTTTGATGTTTGAATTAGCAGCGTCTATTTAAAACAGCCAACAGAGAAGGTGATGTACCGTCAGCTGTAAAAGGCTTTAATCATGAGCAGTATCAGAGTCGAGTGTGTCAGTCTGATCAGAGCGCTTCCACATGCAGGCAGACTGCGGGTTGACTCTGCAAATGTAATGTAGGTAGACGGCTGATGAATGCTAACTAAAGCAGTATCATCAAATGTATATAGGATCAGATCTTCTCATTGTAGAGTAGCAGTCACTAATCAGAAGTAGACACGACTGCCCCAGGGGCTCCAGTTGGGTTTTATTTCGAACGCAGTTGTCAAAACACCATCGCACTGACACAGATTTTAAAAACAAAGGAAATAATGCCACACAGCAACTAAGAGATAAACAAAGCCATACATGTCATGAACATTTACACAAGCTTCCTTTTCCTGTATTTCCCTGCCCATACATGGCCTCCAAGGGGAATGCATACAAGGACTGCACAGCAAACATGTTTTCCTGTAGAATTATGCAGCAACCCCTGCAGGCCAATTAGTACAGAGCACTACTGCATTCATGTTGGGGGACAAAAGAAAATCCATTTTTACCCATAATAACAAGATCCTTCTTTTGTGTTATGACATCTCTTAGATCACGTTTTTTTTTTGTTGTTGCCATAATGAACATCTTAGAAGAACTTTTCCTATTATAGCACCCCACATCATTTATGTTGGATTTTGATAGCATATTTTGTTTGAATTATTATGAGATCATCTTAAATTATATTCAGCATATGTATCATATCAACATTTCTAAAGTAAAGTACAGTAGTATATGAGTGTCTGCCAAGCTGCAGACCTCTAGAGACCACTGTTCGACACCAGCAGAGTCATTGTTGTGTTTTCTCCTGGGATGGTGTCATGAAAAGCAGTTGTTTTATAGCCAGACATTGCTGCATTTCCTATTGTGATAGAGCTTGTTTTGTACTGAGGCATCACTGTGTTCCCAGCAGCGTTTTAGCCACCAAACATGGGCATTTTTTTAAGTCATTACTAGCATGTGAATCTATAGCCCCTTTTACACTGCCAGATTTTTGGCGAATGTTGGGCCGTTTTGCCGGCAAACTGCGAGCGTTTAGACACACAGAGCCGGATTGGTGAGTTGATCCGGGGTGCCCAATTTTCCGCCGCATAGGATGTCAACATATTGGCGGCACCTTTTTAGTTTAAAAAGAACAAGGCACCCTTTTGTGCCCTTTCTTTGTGCCTAAACCTATCTACACATTAACCATGGCATTATTGAAACATTAAGTCACAAGCGATAAAAACAACATCTCAAGTATTATCACCAGGTTTTATGGTCAACATGCCAGCAAACAATAGTAAATTAACACATGCACAAGATAGAGCAACATTACTTTACATTTTTAGGACCAATATTCACTCTCATTTTGGCTCATTTGTTTGGTCTCACACTCCTGACAAAAATGTCCGGCTCATTAGCTGTGAGAGGTTTCACTTTACTCATATGCTAGTGCTGACGTTAACTATCATTTGGTCTTGAGCAGGACTCAAGCAGTAAAACCAAAACACTGAGCTAAAAGAGGCTAAAAAATCAGTCGAGCTGACAGCTGGGTGATAATTCTCAGTATGTAGTCACTAGGAGGTGACCCTGTTGTGTTACAGATAGACTGTTGCTACAAAGAGACGGACTAGTGAAGCTTTAACCGCAGAAATGGCAGATTCAAAAAAGCTCACAAAACGAGTTTCTGTAAGGCGCTGACAAATTATTCTGTCATTTAGGTATGAGACAACACAAAGAGAAACACAAAGCCAAAAGCACTTTCTCATGCCACAGAGGGGGGCACTTAGTGCTAATGATAGGTCTGCCCTCTGCACATATTGTAAGAGATAGTTCATTGAAATTACAATGTAATTTAGACATGCTCCAGATCTGTCACAGAGAGAGCTGAGATGTATTAAATCTAGCTCTATAAGCCCACAACTCCATGTGAGTTGAATATGAATTAAGCATATTTGAAGTAGACGAGTGACTCCTCATTGAGTATGTGGGGGTGGCTTCTCTCTCTCTATCTCTCTCTCACACACACTCCTCCTCTCTCATGCTCTCTTTCATATCTCTGCATGTGGCAAACACATTTCGCCCACAGACGCAGCTGACCAGCCACCTCTTCCCCCCTCGTGGACCTGAGCCGCTCGCCCACAGACATTCCACATCAAAGTTAATTTCCGGACTTGTTCAGATGATCAAGCAGTATGTGAGTGAGGTCTTGGCTCTGCTGACCCATGTGATGAGCCTTACCGCTGCGCACAGTGGACAGTGACACCGGTATGGGCAATCAGAACAGTGGGTGTGCGTGTGCACGCGTGCCTGTGTGACTTTGCCTCAAAACCTGACTTGATACCTTCATCACTGTAAAGCATGACAGCCTCACTCCTTCAGGCCAAAGCGTGAGATCAGTTTTCACAATCGCAATCAATACGCCGCCTGAGGAGTCCGCCCAGCCCACAGATGTGGTAATGATCACTGGTGGTGGGCGGTAACGGCTGTTTCAGCCCAGGGTGCAGGATTTTAATTGGATGCTTTAACTGTCAAGAAGTGCAGGGACCTTTTGATTTGGTCAGACCGGCACACAGAAAGCCTTAATTGGCAAAACATGAGGGAAACACATTACATGAAGCGCTCATGCATGAGCCATCGTAATTTATTAGAGACATTGCCATCTGAAATGCCACTAAACTTTTAAATAAATTAGAAACTGATTGTGTTATGAGACTCTTAAATACTCATCACTAGGTCCAGTATGACTTTTGCTTATATCATGAATCATTTTGTTTCATAGAGAGCAACTAAACAGAGCGAGAGGAAGAAAAAACTGTGGAAGAAACACAAGAGGAAACAGGATGGCAGACTGAGAGTAAACAGCTTCTGCAGAGGTTTGCCTATGGCAAAGAACAGCCAAGTCTCCTCCAATAATACGAATGCACACGCCAGCAAGCCACAGATGACCTCCACTAGGAGTTACCTGAGTGCAACTTGTTGACAGGAAATGACCTCACCTGAGGAACACACATCACTGAAGAAATGGCAGAAGGCATTCTGTCTTTATTATTGTTAGTTTTCTCCAAGTCTAGAATGGGAAGGAAAGAAAACCCAGAGGCACAAAGAGAACCTGCAAAGTTCCTTCTGTCGCGGCTCCTATGTTGCAGCCATTACCTGAGTGAGGCCAATAAACAACAGATTTCATCTTGGCTGAAAATTTCCTTCCCCCCTGGTTGGCAGGTTACTGCTGAGATAAATGGGCACATACAGTATATGGCTTGTATGCACTATACTGTACCGCCATAGAAGTGACAGCTAAATGTACACCGAACAGCACAAATCATTCTTTAATTATAACTTTTGTGGCTCACTTCAAGCACTACATCCACTACTGGGGCGGTAACTCTCAAGCTGGCAAGAAAATGGCTCTGAACTGTCACCCCTATCACCCGCCCACCCCCGTCATTTTCTTCTCAATCTCTCATTGTAAACTCGCTGTCTTTATTTCTTTTTTCTTGAGAAACGTTGTGCTATCTCATAAATAAATAAAAAGCCTTGCAATGCTGTAAATACGCCCCGAGTCACTGTACTGCCTCCGCCCCCCTCCTTTAAACTTCAACATAAGCCCGCTTTAGTGCCATTAAAATAACTTGTCATGACAGTGTAGCCTGGGAGCAGTGCAATCAATTTCCATTACATCAAGGCCCAACTGGGCATCGCCACTGAACTAAGCGCTGGTAAGCAATCTCCCTGACCGAGGGTGGTGTGTGTGGTGGCGCGTCTGTGTGTGTGTGTGCGCGCTGCATTAAGGGTGTGTGTCAGCGTGTGAAGGAGCGAGGACGGGGGAGTAGGGAGAGAAAGGATTTACTTGACTTCACTAACACAAGCTTCCATTTTCCTCCATACGTTCCCTGCCTTACCAGCAGCACTGAGAGGCGGCACTGAAAACTATAATTATCTTTTTTTTTTTTTTTATTATTCCATTCATGGGACCATTTCGTCCTCTGAAAACATTTTGGTCACGTTCCAAAAAAGGAAACAAACCTAATTTTCCATCATAACATCATGTAAAATTATCACCAGCTGAACAATTCAGTCTCGTCTCGGTGCAGCGAGTCTCTCCCCGAAGTGATTTAGAATGCACCTTTTGTAAAGACCAATCTGCAACTAATTAACATCAGAGTAATTTATGCCACAAAATTGATTTTTGCTCACTATAAATTATGCAAGAGTCCCTTCCCTCCGTCTTATCTCTCAGGCGGAATCAGCGGATTGACACGTGGCTGAAGTGTCCTTGATGGGGCATTTCTACAAACTGTCAGAGATAGGGGCGGCGGGGAAAAAAGGGGATAGAATACCTCCAAGGCTACAGAGCCATGTGCTCTTGGCCTTGAGAGCAGCCATAAATCTTAAGTCGCTCAAAATCAACCAAACAACAGAAGCACCAGCACTTCAACACAGCATTAAAGTCAAAAAATATAAAATAACACCAATGTATGCATTTAAAAAAACGTTATTTTTAAAGATCTCAAAGTGGTGAGGACTTTTGGTTTCCCACATCTCCTACTCCGAACACTTGCTCTACACCACGGTGGTGTGGAATTACATTAACACTAGTTTAGCACTGATTTTCACATCTCCAAAGCTAAGGCACTAAGTGAGCGCTAATTAGCAGGGCGAAGGCATTAATTATGTAACACGTCATCTTAATTACCGATCCCAGATGTACGGTGTGTCAGAGGAGCATTTGTAAGCACAGTTTGCTAATTGATAGATATTTGACAAGATGTATGACAGCAACCCGCCGCAAAGGTGACAGTCGGTTTAGGGATCCGAAATCAGATGGAGTAACGCTGCATGTACATTTGTACTTAGTGTACGAAAGAGCAGAAGCAGGACAGGTCTCTTTGCTGTAGTTCAGTTTCAGATGTCTAAGAAAGCAATACTCATCACAAGCATCATTATACCTGTCAAATCACGAGGAATGTGTCAAATAGCTGCCCACTGTTAGTAATTAGTGCCTGTAAGCTCTTGATCCCGCTTCCATGCAGAGGGATTATTGTTAGGGATTCTGTCTTCCTTCTTTAAAAAAAAAAAAGAAGCCCAATCAATGTGCAGCAATAGCAGCACAGGCACCAGACCACCTGACCTTTTTTGCATTTTTGCACCATCTGTTCAAACCGGCATCACATCTGTTGCTTGGCTTCACCTGCTCCACGAAGACCTTGTCTCTAAGGCAAAGAGGTTTTGGGTAAATATTCGCTCAAAAACAGCTCCGGGTTCAGATTTCTATACACACACACACTGATTTAATCACACGTTCACAAAGACAAAGATGAGTGACACAAACACAGAGTGCACCTGCCATTTTTGTTGCGAGTTTTCTGCGTCCATGAGCAACACAGCAAAGCGAGTTGGTACATGTGGAGTATAAATAGATAGGTGGGTGTGATGATTAATCATTTTCTCAGCGAGTCAAATTATTTGCTCTGTTCCTTTTGAATAGCTGCGGAATCACACATGTTGAAAACGCCTCAATAAATGAGATAAAGACACCAGACTGACTCCAAATGTGACCCAAACAGAACAGGCAGAACATTGACAGTCAATGAATTTGCTGTTCATTGCCAAGGTTTGCTTTCTTTCAGGGCATGGCAACGACAATATGGTTAAGGTATGATTAGGATTGGAAACAAAACCACCTAGTGGAGGTTATGGAAAGACTGATGCATGAAACACAGGAGGCATATGACATACCTGGCAATATGGAAGCGCCAAACACTGCAGTTACCCAAATGGCCACTTGAGGCTGGCTACAAAAGCGAGTCAGTCCAATCGACCCCCATGTTAAAATGCCCAATTTTACAGCAGAAATAAACACGTTTACAGCCTGGTACAAAAAAGTATTTTGTCTCAGAAGCTAATTATTCAGCAGCATTGTAATTTAATCATGGCGTTACCCAAGATTTACAGCGTATAGGTGTAGCTGTAGCTGTTGGGTGACACTGTTTACTGTAACGTTTTGGTCAACTAAAAGTCTATTAGTCTTTGGTCGTACTAAAAGGTCCTCTAGGGAGTTTGATGTTTACTTTTTCTGATAAATGCACTTTGTTTTGATGGTTTCAAGCCTGTTTTTTGCTGGCAAAAAATTAGCACCATCCCATTCAACCATAGCTGTATCAGATAAACTGAATTACGCATGCTGTTTTCATGCGTGTGTATGTCCAGTGCTCGATTATACTGCTTGGGTTAGGGGCCTCAGAAATCATGTGAGGTTCACTGTAAGATACGTATAGTCCAGTTATGGAATCAGTTACTTGATATGGAGGAAGGCTGACGAAGCAAATATTTATTTGGGATAAACAAACTATTGCTTCCTGGTCTAAAGATGTGCGTACATTATTTTGTAGCTCTGGGTTTGTCAATACTGTTTTTAATAACGAAAAGCTTAACATTAATTTGTTTAAAGAATCTGTTTGCGAAGGAAAAAGGACAGTGGGATATATGGACTAAACCAAAATTGCGTACTTTTACAAGGATAAAAACTGAATATGGTACAGAGAATTATGTTGTATATAATCTGAAGAAGAAAGGCGGATTTGTCCAATGTGTTGTCTCAATGATACAGAAAATGAGTTTCACTTTGTTTTCTCCTGCCCTTTGTATTGTGAACTGCATGAAGTTTTGTTTATACCATCACTAGCAGATACATCCAAGATGGCGACAGCCAAAATGCCAAACCCAAGTCCATAAACCAAATGGTGACATCACAGTGGCTACGGCCATTATTTTATACAGTCTCTACTCCTCATGCACATCACTGCTCATGAGGATATGCCGCTGTTCTACTTACTCCATAAAAGCAGTCAAATCTCATCCACTCCCTGTCAACTGTGCCCCGACTGCTACGTCTTTCTGCATGGCATCACACGCTCAGCATGTACCGCACTTTACTTACGGTTTCATCACATAAAGAGCACGCTGCTTTCTACGTTGTAAGTGAACACTGTCACTGGATGTAAATCATGCACTGCAGAATCTCTAGGGATACTGGGTGGCATAATCTGTCATGTACTGCAGTGATAGCTCAGGCTGCCTCTATGGTACAGTACATGCAACAGTGATGCCACTTCTGCCAAAACTGGAGGTGAAGCAAAAGACAGAAGAAGAAAAGATGGATGTGTATCCTCTGTCATTTTTAGTCTCAACCGTAAATTACTTTTCATTAAAATACCACCAAGGTGTACAAACACCGAACAAACATTCAGCGTGTCAATGACAGAGAACACTGACTTTGCAATAATATTTTTTTTGACCTTTCATGATTTGTTCATCCATAGACCTCAAAGAGTCCGGACACTTTGCACTAAAAACGCATTAAATCCTCCTGTCCACCCTTGCTAGCCCTGTGTCCTAAATCTTGTGACAAAACGCCAAGGGAGATAGTCCTTTGTTTGCTTAAAACAGCATTTGTGCCCAGAAAGTGCCACCTCATCAAACAAGGGGACGCTGATCAAAGTCATCTCACCTTGTGGAAAGCCGGCCAAGTCAAACTAATTCCTGGAGCTCTTCCTCGGCAGTTTGTTCATGAGGCTCAGATCTGCCAGGCTGAGCCAAAAAAAAAACAAAAGCATCCAGGAATATGTTGCCAAATACCTGTCACTTGTTCATGGGAGCAAACAACACCACACAAACACACAGATGACCTTTGGGATACAGATGTAGGGAGCTTTCTTAAAGCTCTGCGTCCATGAATTTTCTATCTTTGGGATTCACAACCAAATCATAACGTTGAAACCTCCTTTCCATGCGAGTTCAAACACATGTTCAACACCAATTTCAGTGAAATTACAGCCTGCACTGATAAACAGTAACCAAATACCTACTCCAATCTGAGAACACTGCTCTCTGCACACGCTTCATGCTCAGATACTCTCTGCTTCGCCCACTTCCTCCCCTGCTGTAAGCTCTGCAATCACATCTCCCGTGTGCTGCTCCTTTGATGGCGCCAGCAGGTGGAAACCCACCGGGATGCTGAGTGTGCACTACAGTGTACACACACCGCTGCTGGATTGATCAGAGCACAGGGTTGAGTTGAATAGCCGGGTTGGGTAGTGATGGCAGGGGAACGCATAACAAACAGCCTGCCAAATCACGGGGGAATGGGGGCATCGCTGGAAACATGGGAGTCGTGGCAAACAGCTGGACAGAGGGGAGAACTACAGGGACTGGAATCTTCAGCACACTGTAGCATATACATGCATATGTTGGTTTAAGATCCTTCTTTTAAGGATTTAAGGATTCTTCTTCTTCTATTACCAATGAAGCTCCACCTTAGTCCTCCCAAGTACTGTTGGTCGAAAACAAGCAATGTCAAGACATGTCCTCAACTTTCTGACATTTTACACACAAAGATTTTATGATCGATACAAAAAAAAGACGTCGATGATGTGGTGTGAAATTACATTGTCATAAAAATGAGAGTGTATTTGGTGTTTCAGCAAAAAACGGCAGATCGTTAATGATCCATCATGGGAAAGACGATATTTCATTGATCACCCTCAAAGCAGTTTTGTTAAAGACTTCTCTGTGCGTCGTGCTAATTAAAGCGGCACGAGAAAATGTCTTATCTAAAAATACACCTGTCAACCTCTCCATCTTGTGAGAGTTTTAAGGCCAGCCGGAAAAAAGAAGCAGACATTAAAAGAAAAACAGATGACACATGGGAAAGAAAGAAAGTCTCAAACACAGTCACAGAAGCTCAAACAATACCAAAAACTGTCTTACACGATTTGAAATACCACATGCAGTCAATCACGCCGAGGAAAGGTTGCATCTTTTTACTCAGATATCTTTAACAACATCCCAGAAATGACTCCTCCAGAATCAGAACCTTTATTAATGATCCTTGGTGTATCTGACACATTCCACCCTTACTGTTTCTCTGCAGCAAAAACAGAAACTACGACTTAAGTCATGGATAGAAACCCTAGTTCATACATCCAAAATACACGTGATCCAACATGTGCATCCTGTTTGGAAAAGAAAAGTAGTACGATTTGGCAACCTCTCATATCGCACCTTGCACACAGACGTTCCTGAGTGTTAGCCCGTACTTAAAAAGTGTTTCATTTTAATTAATGAGTTAATGAGTGAGAGAACGGTCGGGGATAAGGAAACAAGAAAGGTTTACAAAGATAAGAAAGACTAAGCGGGGAGATAAAGGCGGGAAATTATTGTTCCTAGGCTGCCTTATCTGAGTTATGCTCCTGTTCTTAGATTTGAATTTCTTTTATGTCTTTTTTATTTTGTTTATACACATTGATTTTATCTTTGTACATTTTTTCCATTCTCAAAATACGATCCTGTATTTTCTCTATCATCTGTGAATGTACATAATGTTTCATGGAAATGGAAATGACCATTGACACAACAATATATACGTGCAACCTTCTTTAGCTCAATTAAAATATCTGAAGTATAAAAACTCACCTGTCTCATCAAACTACATGACAAATAAGAGCTACGACTGTTCATGCTTTACCCTAAATGAGACCCAGTTATGTCATAAGCGCATATTAAATTCTGACGTGATGGGAAATTGCCACCGGAGCACAGCCCGTAATGAACCGAAGCTGAGGAAAATACAAAACTTCCTTGTTAACAGCCGTCAATGAGTGAGCTGGTGCGCGACGCTTCCGTGAAAATAATTTGTTCGTAACCTTTGGCCTCTCCAACCATCAAGACAATAAAATGACGGTCACATGACTTTAAAGTAATGAATTCCAGCACACGTTTCACAGATAACTCACTGCCACTTGGGCTTTTGAAAGTGCAAAGTGGTCCAGTGCAGGTCTCAGCAAATTACTTCACAAGGCTGTTTTCCTCCACTGTTCTTAGTTGTGCCAAAGACTGTTTCTGCAAGGTGAGAGTAAAATGCTAAAATGAAACTTTTTTCCTGACCTCTATGTCTCTGTCTGAGTGGAGGTGAAGGACAGTTAATAAAAGAAAAAAAGCCCGAGGAAGAGGCTGCTTGGAAAAATATCCAACATCCATTGTATTGAACAGAAACAATTAATGTCCTTGGTGCAGGATTAAGGGCATTTTTTCACTCTACATCTGGATCAGTGTTAAAAACGGACGCTGCTCTGCATGTTAAAGCCTCCATGTGCATTGATCTCACTTGACCACCATATATTCCCTCAGCTTTTGCTCACTTGTAAAACTTGTGTTGCAATATGTCATATTGATTTCTGAATGGTGTTATCATGGCCTTCAATCTGGTGCCATAGCTGACCGTACAATTTAGTTGGCAGCAGCGGAAGAGGAAGAGGAAGAGGAAGAAGAAAATGCCGCTGTCAAAGCCCAGCTTGAGACTTTCCATTATTGGCTGCAAAAGAAAGCCTCAGGTCCTGCCTTTCACCTCTGATTGATGCTTGGTGTTGACTGGGGTACGAGAGTATGGCAGAGGTGGGATGTGACAAATGGCGAGACAAGGGCTGAGGCAGAACAAGGTGGCGATAAAAAAATATGGCATCATTAATCTTAAAATACTAACACTATAATAATAAAAATTCTTGGCCATTTGGATTTTGTTTGCATTATCCTGCAGTATTCTTTGCTGATTTTGTGCGGGGGGGGGGGGGGGGGGGGGGGGAGGGGGGGGGGGGGTTGGTGCATGTACATGGGATGTCCCTCATCCAGTAATTCATTTAGGAAAATGAGCAGCAGGGCACGTTAAAAAATAAGTCATTGCAATTGAACAAAAAGCCATCCATCATGCTTTAAGAGCTCTTCACTGAGCTTTAAGTGCATTTCATAACACGGCAAGTTTCCTCCTGGCAGGGAGACTGCATGGTTACAGTACGACCATTCTTCCTCCTTTCCATCTGGGTCTGCCATTTATCACTCAACCACTTTTTTTTTCCTATTAGACAAGATTATCTTTTTTAAGAAGTTCAATCAGCAGCATTATTTTTTGAAAAATTCGGAGACTGTATCTGGATGTGACTCATGAAGACACTGAGAAGCAGGTTTTGTCACACATATTGTTCCCAAGATCAAGAACGACAGTCCACACTCAAGGACTGTGGACAAACCTATCATGTTCACCGATCATGGTCTTCCCTTGCGAGTCCAAATATGTCACCAAATAAGATATACACCGATCAGCCAAAACTTTAAAATCACTGACAAGTGAAGTGAAGAACATTGATCGTCTTGTTACAATGCAATGTTCTGCTGTTGCCATGAGGGTGTGTACTTGGTCTGCAATGGTGTTTGGGTGGGTGGAGTGTGTCAAGTGGCATCCACATGAATGCCAGGACCAAACATGTGACTTATAAGAGGTAAGTGGAATTTAGCTAATGTGGGAGATCAAGAACACACAACTCTCAAAAAGGTTTTTGGAAGAACTTGGGAAAATAGCAATGTGACGCTGAAGCATACATACTTTGATTCAAATTGATACATGAGGAGCACAACTGGAAAGCTACAGAGTGGTACAAAAACCTCAAAAAACACAAAAATAAATGCAGCTAAGTGAAGAGTAATCTTCTGGCAAATACTGTAATTATAGTCATGAAAGGGCTAAGTGCCCATGGAAAAGCCAGAAGGTTAAAAAATAACTCAGGCCATTAGTGCAACTGCTCCAGAACATCATGAGGGTGTGAAAATCATAGTACCATGCCAGGGAAATGGCATGTGAACAGTTCTGAAATTAAACTGAACCGAGATAACTTCTACAAATATAAATCAACAACAACGCAAACGCAAAAGACATTTACATTTAGGAAGTTACCCATGCCATGGTATAATGAATAACTTTCAGTCTTAAAGACTGAGCCAAAGTGCTCCATCGGCCCCAGCAGGAGACGATGAATTCAACTCACAGAAGACTTACCAAATAATGACAAGCCTCATCTTTATTTATAAGCATGTTCTCTCCTAAAGTGACAAAATATCAAAGGTAATGATACAAAAAAAGATGCAAAAATGACTAAACCTCATCAAGCACCTGCTGATTACACAATGTAATAAATTCACGAGAAAAAAACACAAGGATGACTCTCCAGACCCACTCAGTGCATCGTCTTCTCTTTTCCACCAGCACCTTGGTCAGATTAATTATCTTCCATCAATTAAAGGAGCAATTATATTCCAACCTCCTTCATATGCTAATGAGTCAACTCAGGGATGGGAGAGGAAATTTGTAATGGCCACCAAATGGTGCTGGCAGAGGAGATACCTTGCAGAATTAGAGAGGCAGGAGCGTCATACTGAGTCGCAGCAAAGTGTTTATTAGGATTTACAAGAACATAGAGGCCCTGTTAACATCTCAATGTTCACTAAATGAGTTCATGCTGTGAATGGTTTGATACTGAACATACATTTGACATAAACTCTGCTGCTGGTGTGCCAAAATCTGTCTGTGTCCCTGTCACTGCCACCACCAGAACAAATGCCACATTTACTTACACTCAGCAAAACTAGAGTCATTTAGCTGCTCCTTGAGAACAATAGACTGAAGTATAAAAAATCAATATGTTTCAGCTTCAACAGCATTCATCACGGTGACAGGATTGCATATATTATAGGTAATGGCATCCAAGATGTGCCAGGCCAGGATGCAAAAAACAATGGTTCCAATATTCAGGAGAAAACAAACAAAAGTTTCCCCTGAAGCCTCCCTCGATCATATTGGAGGGACTTATGGTTGTGAGAAGCTGGCTGTGTTTCTAAAGGATGACTTTCCTTACTTGGATATTGTGTGTCTGCATCATTACAGTTTGTTAGCTTGCTAACACAGCATGATAACACAGCCTAAGTGAGGTAACCTCATCGTCTTGCTGTAAAGAGCTGTTTACAAGCTGAAATAAAGAGTCGATTGGAAAGTATCATTAACCCTAAGAGACCCACAGGATTGCCAGAAAAAGTGGCTGACAATACCGCTTTTAAAAGACTTTGCCATGCTCATTTTTTAAGTGAGCATGAAGGTAGTGGTGTCATCTGAAACCAGACAACCTAAGGCATACATCAGTACCAACCTTTTCATGCCAGTTGGAAAGAGAGCTGAATAACGCTCCAAAGTTAGGCTTAATATTGGCAAGGGAAAACTGGTGTGGCCATTGACCTCAAGACATCTGAATGAAAATACGGGTACCCATGAGTCTCCCTGTTACAGACATGCCTACTTACTGAGACTCTTGGATTCAATGAACCCACTTGTATTCATGTGTGATGATGTTAGTCCCCCTAGTAACCATTACATTATAGTAAGACCCATTTTGAAACTTGATATCATATTACAGAATTACCTAATGTGACTACTGGGGTGATCACAGGCTCATGAAACTGTACATCCACAAACTAGGGAAATCAGGCGTTCTGAGGACGGATGACTTTCATAGGTATACTGACAATAAGAGAGTATCTGCAATAATTAGGCAATTTTCAGAACAGAAGTGCTCACTATCCAATTGCCGAAACATGCAATAGTTAGAGAAATGTCCAAATGTCAGCATGGACTCATCAAGTTCTTAATATCTCAAAGTGGAATTTGAATTTCTGACCATTTTTACCAATTCTTAAGTGGTCAGAAATGGTTACATTTTGCACCAAATCTCTTTAACAAGTGGTATTAACCCAAGAACGACTTTTGACACTCTAAACCCTAAAAAGTTGAACAGAATCCTAAACAAAAGGAAATGTTTATTAAAGATTTATCTCAACAATCATCTATCGGTCCCCAGAATCCCATGCTTCTTTTATTCTTTGTCTACATTTGCAGAAAACAGCATCTAGAGCAGAAAAGCACATATCAAGGGAAAGGTTCCCATCATTCAAGAGCAGTGGTTGAGCTGAGAAAGCAAAATAGTTCCTTCCATTTCCAAACAGTCAAGTCGCTGTACAATAATATTCAATAGTAAGCAAGACACTGATATGGAAAGGTGCTATCCAGCAGGAAACCACTAGACACTTGAGAGAAATTTGTTTCAAATGCGTCGGACTGAAAGACTGTCGAAACAAGAAGCTCTGTCTACTCAAAACACTCAGACTTTAAGGACATGGACAATGTCCGCTTACTGTAATGCATCCGTCAGTTTAAGGAGGAAGGCAGGGACATTTTAAGTGGAGAGATATTTTTTTATGATTGTTTTCAACCTCTCAGGCCGTTCCCTTCCTCAACCAAACACACCTCATTGCGTGCTGGTTCAAAATAAGAAAAGCAGGTTAACAGCATCAGTCCCAGCTCATTAGCCACGCTGACAGTCTATTTTACACACCAAAGTTGCTGCTCCCCTGTATATCTATTTCATCACCGCTCCTTTATTCTGCCGTGTTTAATCTAAGACATCAAACAGCGCACCTTACAAAGAAGTCATAAAACCATAAAATTTATTTAAAAATGAATGTCGCTTCCAATTACGCAGCGAGGAAGCTCATTATGATTTTAGTGGTGCTCATTATAATCACATGGAATCTGACCTTTTGTCCTGTTGCACTGCTGTGAGAGGGCCTGTTGGCTGTTGATAAAGAGGGGAGTGACAGAGGTTTTGATGGTGTACTGGAATTATCTGTGGGAGGCTGATAATAATTTTACATAAAGGTTCATGTATATGTATTCAAGATTAAAAAAAAAAATAGATGGAAAGGTCAGGTCTCAACCAACAGATCTCTATGTGGATAATCGAAGCCCTTTTCCACCGGAACAATGTCATGACATGTAACATGTAGCCATCAGGTGCTACCTCTGCTTTTCATTTACATATAAATATTTTGTGAAAGCACCAATAGTCGACCCTAAAATACTGTCGCAATATTGATATGGAGGCATTTGGTTAAATATTGTGGTAACTGATTGTCTCCATTTGGCCCAGCCCCATCAGAAGGTGACACTAAATACAGGTTCCAGGCACTTCAATAGTTAATAGCAGTGCTTTGAGTCGTGATTTGTCAAACAAATGTGCCGTCACATGCCTCTGACGATCAATACTTTTGTAAGAAACAACAGAGAATAATTGAGAGAGGCAAAAATGGGCATACAACACACTGCAGCGCAGGGGGATGTCTGAAACGTTTTACATTGTTGTTTGCCCCACAAATCACATAGTTTATCATAGCCTCTGTGTTTTTAACTGCAAATACAAACATGGATTTCCACTGAATTTAGCTCAAAAACAAGGATAAGGCTCACAAGTTTCTTAAAAGTTTATCTAATGTGAAGCCCCTGGTTAAGAGTTGTTCAGTTCCTCCAAAAAGGACTAATGTCTCAGTTCTGAAAGCATTTATTTTTTGTCCTTTTTAGCTCTATTATGATTCTGTGTTGTGACTCCTTCCAATTTCATACTTCTTCACACTGGCCTAGATGGGTATATAATGGGGATAAATGGCTGACAATTTCCTTAGCAACTGAACCCTAGAATGCTTGTTATCATGATTAATTGTGAAAATTAGACCAACTTGAGTGTTTTGCACACACAAGAAATGAACAACTCGTGGAGGACACTGACTCAAAATAAAATCAGTGGATTGATAAAAATCTGTATCTTTTACGGAGGGAAATTACACACACTAACAGGGACTGTTAATTGTTGATGATGAGCGCATGAAAGTTTAAGGTGTTCAGGTCTGAAGGGTGGTTCAACCCAGTTCATGAAAGCTTCTACATTTGCAGGTCTAAACACCATGTGCAGGAGTTCTTTCCAAGAACAAAATCCCTATCCTTATAGGACGCAATGTGTTTCATGTGCACCGAAGCAGGAGCAGCAGACAGAAATAGAAGGTAGATCAAAAGAACCGGGTAGTTAGCATGATCAGTACAGCCACCATGGCTGCACAAAAGAAAACACAGCGTACAGAAACTCAAAACTTCTTCAATCGAAGACAGAAAATAAATAAATAAATCCAAAACTCAGAGGAAAGCAATTCTGCCTAAAAGGAAAGCATCCAAGCCAAAAGCAGAGTGAACGCTGGCATTGCTCTCCAAAGATAAAAAGCACTCCAAGTTCAGACAGAACAATGGGAACTTCTATAACACTTTGTATTTCACGGTACACTTTGTTTCCTCCAGGCAAAACTGCATCTTGCAACCTTACAGTAAAAGTCAACTTTGGGTGAAGGTGTTTATTTGCATCCTAAAAGGTACATTCAAGTATACGAATAACAATGCAGCACACTGTAACCTACTGCTATGGAATTAGACCCAAAGGCCCCTTTGACATTATTTTTAAGTGCTTGGAATTTAAATAAAATCAAGAACAATCACTTCCATTTCTTTCACACATCAAATTAACTTCATGTTTATTCATCCACCCAAGGGTTGTGAGGGTGGAAGAGGCAGGGTACATCCTGGACAGGTTGCCGCTCTGTCAAAAGGCTAAAAGGAGACATGTTCACACCGTCACGCAGATTGAATGTGGGAGTAAACCAAGACAGACACAGGTGGAAGCATATATTTTTTCCTTAAAAAAAAAAAAAAAAAGGAAATCATAAATGCCACGGCCCAATCATCAATCATCTTTCGCCACCTGTTTTGAAATGCTGAATGTCTCCAAAGTAGATGGAGAGATTAAGACCATTCCCCCAGGATGACATTTTGAGGCTGGTGAGAAAATGATTTATGATTTCGCTCGCCCCTCACTGGAGTCTGTCTTTGTCTCTTTAAAGGGACTATAAACTGTAATCAAGTAGCAGTTAACAGCAAACACTTTGTTTGACCCTCAAACCCACAATGTGCGATGGCAGCGGCACTGAAATGCAGCGGCCCCTCCATCCATCCAAACACTCTTCACTCCTACTTGTTTTATTTCGGCCTGCGTCATCCTGCCTTTGTTGGGATTCTTGCAGACATAAGCCACCACAGGAAAAATGAGCTCAGCAAAATGAGTCACAGAGAGAAGCCGCTGTCGTATAGAATTGTCGAAACAACAACAATACTTTTACTCAAGAGAATGTGAGCCGAGAGATGTTTAAAGCTTGGTCAATCAGTCAAAATCAGTGTAGTTCCGATGCTCTTGTCGTGTCATATTTGATTTCTGCCAATATATCCCTCTAAATTCTACACACTGGACCTTTCAAGTCGCATTTGGACATCACTCTTAACTGATCTCAATCCGATCAGGATAGGTGTGTACAATTAAGTTGTGGGTTTTGGGTCTCCCTATCCACAGTGCATGCATTGTCAACCCCAGTGTCAGTGGCGGGCAATCTGTCACCCACTTTAGGTTCAGGCTTAAATATTTCAACAGCCTTGAGAAAAAGTGCTGAGGTGGCTCTGGTTGAATTCCACTACTTAGCAATTAAAGCAGCCCAGAAGTCACACAGACAGTGAGGCTATTGACTGCGACACTCTGGCAAAAGGTGCAGGGATCAGCTTTAAAAAGCTTAATTTTTTAACAACCTGGAGCCACTTTTTTTGCCAGATCAGAGTATAAAAAAACACAATCTGTAGAAAACAATCACCAGACACGGTGCACAAACGTATGAGCGGCAATGAGGATTTTCTTTTGCTTTGAAATCCATTGAATATAAATATATATTTGCATTGAGGCTTTCAGTGTGCAGTTACTTTCTTTTTGCTGTTGCAAGCAGTGCAGCAGGCTCTCTGTACTGTACTGTGTCTCTCAGTAAATGCCAGTGTTTAAACATCTCAGCAAAGGTAAGCAGAGATGACTCTGCAATCAAAGGATTTGCAGCGTTGAAGAAATGTTTCTTTACCTGTGACGGATAGCTCAGTCGTCCTCCGCACCACAAAGTTCCCAAACTGTAATTCGCAGGTGTAATTCCCAATGTCATCTTCCCGTACTTCCTTGATGGACAGAGTGTCCCTCCTCCTCTCTATGGTTTGTCTCCACTGCTTTGGCCTGCACTCCTTTATTTAAAACACAGAGAAAGACCGTGGGGAGACAGAATGTTAGAGTAGAATAAACACAATGTGTCACTGTTGGCTTTCAAGTGTAACTAATGTTTGAAATCAGCAGGAAATGTGCTTTGACTTCACATGAGACTTCATATTTTGTCTCGGCTTAAGCATACTGAGTGGAAACAGGCGAAGTCCATGGAGAGCCCTTTGTTACTAAACATGTTGTCATGAAGAACTACCACTTTGCACACAGTCATGGCAGAGAAGCCTCATGTCAGTGCACATTTATTTTATTGTTTTAATAGTGCCAGATTTAAGACATTAGTTTGGTGCACCCCTGTTGCCCAATAATTTTGGACAGTGATTTTTGGGGCTGAATGGATGTACGTTTTCTCCATTTTCGGATTCTTCATTCATCCTGGAGACATGAGGAAAACAACTTCAAGGTGACATGGGGTCCAAATTACCAAACAAATGCTGAGACAATGTATAAAATGTAAATAAAAAGAGACTGCAATGATTTGTAAATCCTTTTGACCTATATTTAGCATTTGGGAACCGAGGACACTAATTATTGAGGTTCTGAAAGTGAAATTCTTTCCCGTTCTTGCTTGCATCCGTGCAGAATGTGTCTCACTGTCTAGCTGGAATAAGCAGGGACGTCCTTGAAAACGACGTCATTTGGATGGCAGCATATGTTGCTCCAAAACCTTGATGCACACACTTCCATACCATCACAGATGCTGGGTTTGAACTTTGAAATAGTTTCCAAAGCGTTCCTAAGCCCATGTAGTAAAATCCTTTAACCCATCATCTTGGTTGTAAAAGTAGTGCAGCCTGAGGCGTCGAAGGTCACAGGCATTCAGCGTTGGTTTTCTACTTTGTCCCTGGTGTGCAGATGTTTCTCCGGATCTTCTGAATCTTTTAATGATATTATGGATTATAGATGACGAAATCCTTTAGTTCTTTGCAATTGTGCATGGAGAGACTTTGGTCTTAAACTGCTGGACCCACTGAGATTTTTACAAAGTAGTAAACCTTGCTCCGTCCTTGCTAATGAAACACTGATCCTTTTGAGAATGCTCCTTTATATTTAGTCCCCAGTCTTTTATAGTCCCTGACCCAACATGTGTTGCAGGCATCACATTCAAAATAAGTGTCTAATGTACAAAATACAGTAAAGATTATCACTCACATATTTAATATCTTATCTCTGTACTGTATGCAATTGAATATAGGTCAAAACTGAGTTACAAATGATTGCATTCTGGTTTTATTTAGGTTTTACACAGTGCTGCAAGTATTCCTTTCACTAATGATTAAAACAGTTGCTAGGAAACATCTTTAGTGCAACTCAATCATAAGCAATTAACTACAGCAAGTAAACAGAAAGTTACTGCTGCTGAATAACTTTCTAAAATAACAGTTTCTGACTCCTCTGATCGTGTTGCTAATGGACACCACGGTCGCCCATTACAGTATTCTGTATTAAGTGAGTCAAGACAGATTTTGGGCCACAAAACGCCTCAGGCAAAGGAAACTGGGGCACTGTGGGTTTCGCTTCGAACTGTGGTCCAAGACAGGCCTCCCACAATTCAATCAGCCCCCACTGACAAAGCAAGAGCCAATAACTGGAGGGTGTGGAGCCCACAGTCATTATCTGCTATTTTAATTTGATTCAGTGGGTAACTGGAGAAGCCTTGTGGCCACCTCATCCAGCACACTTTAACGTTTGATGAATAGGCCCTCAAGCTTCGCCTAACAGCTCTGTCAAAGTGGCCTGCTGGACAAGGGAGGTCTGACTGGGTCAGTAACACTGTGGGCGTCATAACTCACCTTGCAGAAAGGAACATTCAAATTAGAGAGAACAAGATGTGTATGTATACTCTGAATATACTTATTTTTGTCTTTTAGTTTTGAAAGTCAGAGATGGATGTCGGAGATGGTATTTGAAGCTAATTAGATCTGGATACAGCTGACCTGAACTGGGTTATTCTTCAGACAAATAAAAGAACTTCCTGTGAAGTAGCTCTTAAATGTGCATGATGGGTTTCAGGTGATGAACACAACCCTTTGTTTAGACGACATCTCGCAGCTCTGCATTTAAAAGGAAATGAAATCAGTGGGGATTATCCGTGCAAACAGCAAATAAAAAGGGTGCATTTTACCTTGTACCACACAATCTCAGGCTCCACTCCAGGCTGTAGATAATCCTCAATGCCCGGGCAGGTGATGTTTTTGCTTTTGCTTAGCTCTGCCTTCTCAAAGAACCTCATTTTGGAGTTGTAGCAGAGGTCTGTGTCATTCTCCGCCACTGTGAGAGACATGGACACCTTCATGCAGTATGTGGAGTTCCTGCAAAAACACAAAGTTAATGAATCAGGCGGGGAGGGAAATGAGTTTGTATCATATTGAAGTCCTGCCAGATGCAGCAAACAAAAGCTGCCAGCAGTCCATCTCTGGCTTCACATAAACTCAGAGTCTGCACTATCACAATCTCCACAAGGCTCATTCATTAGATTCCATGTGAATCACTAAATGAAGCAGAGGGAGAGGGAAAGAAACATTCCTGTGGTACGCAATTAATCACAATTTGTCTTTTTTTTTTTTCCAAGTGAAAACTCCTTTAATGCTGGATGTTGAATCATCATCACCAATATGACCCTTAATCTGGACAATTACAGATTCTTAAAATGTTTTCTCATCCATTCAAGTATGAATATGAGTAATGCATGATGAGCCTACCTCCCTAAACTATTAATGGAACTCTGCCAGTGTGTGTGTGTGTGTGTGTGTGTATCGGGGCAGGGACACGGGTGGTAATATGGAGCGACAGCTTTGAATGTCAACAGCACTTGAAGATTGATTGAGCCTTTTGTTTTCACGTGTTAAGCAGATACAGTGCGAGCTAGCAGAAAATTACTTGCTACAACTGATGTACTGTAACTGCTCAGGTCATATACATAAAGAAGAAAATTTATAACGCAAGGGAGAGAGGGCGTAAAATGCAAGATTACTTGTAATGTTTGAAGACTACATGCTTGCCTGGGCTCACAGATACTGGTGAGTATTCATCCACGGTGGAATAAACATTTCATTTTACTGCTTGGCATTGCAGTGTACCTTCGGTGATTTGTGTTGCCCCTCAAGTGGGAGCGCTTGTCTTTAAATACTAAACCAATCTGGGCTGAGTGTTCTCATGTGTACACACAGAACCTCGTAGGGATCCCGATCAGATCTCCTCCTGCCCAGGAGAGCGATGCTTCACAGCCACATGAGAGGCAAAGACACAGCCGCTAAGCATTTACAGCTTTCCTGTTTGGGTCATTAATGGGACAGCGATTTTGAGATTGGATCTGCTGCTTGAGTAATTCTTAACAGAACACGGGAATCAATGGACACATTGATTCACTGTGAAAGTTGTGCTATTTGAAGGAGGGGAACAGAAGCAAAGGTCCTTGATGATCAATGAATTCAATAAGAGCACCTTTTCTTTGCTCAAAGTGGCTAATAAGACTGTCACGATTGACAAGTACTCCAGCCTGACTGCAGCAAATCCCTCCTGGTTAAAAGACCAAACAAATTGGCAGTGTTTAGGAAAATCTCATTGCTAATTTTCCAACTAAAGCTGGTTACACAAATTGAGCTGAACCAACAAACAATTACAAACATGTTAAATCCTTACATAATTGTGCAGCATTAGCTGCCTCGTGGATTAGTACAACACACACTGGTCTTAGCTACAGTGTCGGCAAACAATCCCTCGCCCTTCGAACTGGCCGGTGCTGTGCGCTCCGCTTATAGTGAGTGTGCCATTTTCGTGAAGCCCGGATGCAAATGTGACATGATGTGGAGATTATCCCAGACAACTTCTACCAGATGGACACCTGTGCAAATGAGATCCCACGGGTGCGCTCTCTTCCCTGTTAAATATTCTGGGCAGCGCTGATAAACTCGCCCGCTGGAAGAGAGAGAGAGGGAATTGTGTCATCTGCTCCGCATGAGTGATCGATGGTGTGGGCCAACACTTTGTCCTACGATGTCTTTCCAACATTTCACATCCATCACGGTGCCTTTTGAGCCTGAAGAGCCAGGTGATCTCTTGACTATTCACTCAGCAGGTATAATATTCATGAAGCCTATCCAAAGAACTAAGCAGGAAAATGATCCTACTGCTACACACTCCAGAGACTTAACTGCATGCTACGCACTCAGCCTTCAACGCTCGTGGAACCCTCTGCGTACTGCAGATACAGTGATAACAACCCAGATGATACCATGGCATTAATGGGCGACTGTGTCTGTCAAATGTGTCAAACTGAAGGGGCTATGCAATGTCGTGGCAATGATAGATAGCATCCTGCATACATCAACCCAGAGAAGTGTCAGGCTGACAGCTACTGTATACAGCTGGAGGGCAGGCAGAGGACTCGAACTGCAATATGCGACAAATGCAGTGAAATTATGTGCAATGGTCAGTTAGGAGTTAAGCAGCCTGCTGAAAGGATTATGATTGGTATACTGTGGAAAAACACTGCAGTCTCTTCTTGCTGCAAGATACTGGTGGGATTAGGCAGTGGTTACATTCGCACGTTGATTTAAAGATTTATGTATGAAGCCATTTCCAAGGTTAGAACCCTCCTACTCAAAACCATCCACTATATTTATATTTTATTCTATTGACTGTCGATGAGTCTACCTCACCAGAGGATGAAGCCAGATGGAACCTGCCCTTTAACTCAGCAACTGTTCGCTTCGATATTAAATAATACGCAGCAGAATTGATTTGAAAGTCTCTGGAGAATCCATGGCACCTGTGGGGAAATTAATGAACTCACTTAATGAATCTCTTAATTAAAATAACTCATCTCTAATACGAGATCGGATGATGAAATGATTGCTGATTACTCATTAGACTTACTTTCAACTAACAATAATGATCTCGGAGAATTGTCTCAGGGCAAAGCGTAAAAGGTTACCTCGGTATAAGGTCATCCGAGAGCAGTGAAATAAACCAGGCCAAGTCAAGAATACATATTTTTCTTCTTACCTGTCATGTTACTTATCAGTCGAGAGTGTTTTGGTGTGAGTTGCCAAGTGATCTCTACTACTACTTTAGTATTTACAGTGCTATTGTTGCTCTACCAAACTACACCCACCATCCTCACATTAATGTTTACATCTCGCACTGTCATGAGCATTAATCTCTTATCCATGAGGAGATACATGCTTCCTTCTGCACGGTGATACAATTAGCAGGTGTAGTTTGGAAGAAAGAAAGACTTTTCATCTTCTCCCTTATCTTGCCGATGTGTCCTTGTGTATCAGTCTGGGTTTTTGTGAGTCCGTGAACATAGCACAGGAGGAACTCTTAAGTTTTGAGTCCTGGGGTAGATGATCGATCAGATGATCCGATCAGAGCTGGTCAGCTCAGATCAATAGATGAGATGTTACAAAAGAAGTTTCAAGTGGGTTTGATTCTCTCTGTCTCCAACTTACCCTTGGGAAGTAATATAAAAAAATGTGATGTCTACAAGAGGCAAGCAATTGCTTAAAACCAACAGAAAAACCGTCATAAATACGGTGGCATCCCAAATGTACTATCAGCTTAAATGGTTTCTCTGCCCAACCAGGCACATCCTCCGTCACTGCAGCTTTTTAAAAACATCACAGAAAGATTCCTACTGTAATCAGGGCATCGGGCTCAGTAGAGATACTACTAACCTCTGCTGAATTATTATTGTGTCTCTTTGGAGCAAACTGAATGGGAATATATTTGTGTTTGTCTACAACAGCTTTATAGTTCAAGCATCTAACTGAAAGCTAAATTTTTAAGGCTAGGTAAATTAAGTCACAATGAAAGAAAGGAGGCTGAACTGATTTCTGTATACGATGGCTGAATATTGTATTGAGTGGAGTGAAAGTTAAGTGGTCCGGGTAGAAACAGAATCTTACGGCACTTAGATTCCTATTTTCAATATAACCTTTGACACTGCTGTTGGCACATGGTGTAGTCAAGCACATGTACAGATGGAAAACTAATAGAAAACACCATTCTCTCAAAAAATATTCCCTTATTTAGTGTTTGATGATTATGGTAGAAAATGGCGTTTGAATTCTATGTTTCTCAGATCTTTTTCTCCATTCTTTCCTTTAATTTCTTACCCCATTTAAGTGTTAGATATTCCTTATGTTTTCTACAGCTTGTCCTGTTTCTCTAGAGGGAAGAATGATTTTGTACCATTGTCAACAAGTATATGAGAGACATGAGTGATACATCTTGCTGCCACTTGCGTCACCGTTTACCTGAGATTGGATCCTAATGTCAACTGAGCCGACGTCATGATGTGAAGGCCAGACGTAAAAACAACCCAAATTTTTCCCGAGAGAACGCCCACGCTTTGTTTAATGCAGGCTGGCATGATTGGATGTGCAGCGTCAGTTTGGAGACAGATGTAGCAGACGGATGTAGCAATGGCTTACGACAGGCAGGAAAAAGGTCTGGGCAACATCAAACAGTAGCTGAGACCAAAACAGGCCCTGTTTCAACCTGGCAAAAGACTAAGAAAGGTCTGAGAGGTAAGAAAAGTTGTGTTGATACTGAGCTAGACACTGAGATTGGAATCCCACCCTCTACTGGACTGCGAGCACACATTCGCCCATTGAAATGTGCATAAACATAGCCCCACAGTCAGGATGTGCCAACCTGAATGTGTGAGGACCCCCATTAGACACAGTGAACAGCTGTTTGTGTGCTTCTGGGATGGCATGGCTGGTAAGGTTCTATCCAAAAACGCCTTGGCAGATGGCTTTGTGGGTGCATCTCCCAAGCATAGCAGCAAGCAGGGGGAACCCCCTTCTGTGGTCTTCACACACTACATATGCAGTGTTGACGGCCTTCTTGGGTGGTTTGAGTGCTGAGGACATATGTTCAGCAGTGTTGTGGTCTATGCCCTATCCCTTGGCTATGTTAGGCTCCTTACCAGTACCAGGGAAAAGGGTTGGGTGGATGTCAGCTATGTTGCACCAGATTCCCCTATGTGCATGATATATCCACATGATCCAGTGCTCCTTGATGATCCACGAAATGCAGTTTGCAAGGGGTCTATTGCTTGTCTTTAAACCCTTGCAAGGTAAGTCATGGCTACACCTAGTCTGGTTGCATACTACTTGGGTTTACCAGGGCTCCCTACCTATCTGTAGTGGTGGCTTAAGTTATGAGGAAGTATGCGGGCTATACCCACAGAGTCCAATAGAGGGTGGAGCCTTTGCGACAGCAGACAGCAGTGTGTGCTGCTTTATACCATGTGGGGTCCGCACATATGCAGGTACACACATCCTAACTAGACGGCTACGTGTATGCTTTTTTAGCGGGCCAATATATGCTCTTGATTGGAAGATAGTATTACCCAGAAAGTCCAGCGGAGGGCTCTGTCTGTGCTAATAGAACTAGGTAACCTTTGTTAATAGAACTAGGGTTACAATATCATAACCTTCATTTCATATATAGCATTTGTGCCGTACGTCAGCACACAGTAGTCTTACTATGTGCTACCTTCCCTGTCCACACCAAGCCAAGATTAACCTAGACCGAGATAAGGACGGCCCAGTTATCCTAAATCAGTATTTTATGGTCCTTGCATTATTTATGGCCAGAGCGAAGGTCATAGTGAGCAGTGGGAAGACTGGGGCTCCTACCTGTAGCGCCCGCTCATAACTCACCTGTCAACTCTAGCACCGAGCCCGGGATGATTAAGCACCCCGGCTCCCAAAATCTGACTGCGGGCCAACTTGCTCCTACTTAGCCTCTGTCTAAGAGTGTGGCACTTGTCTGCCATGCTGGAACAACCAACTCCTGCCTCAATTATAATCCATCCACCTCTCTCTCTCTCTCTCTCTCTGTCTCTCTCTCTCTCTCTCTCTCACTCTCTCTCTCTCTCCCTCCCTCTGCTTGTGGTTTGTCTCTGTCCCTGCTTCCACCCGCCCTGCCGCCCTTTTCTCTCTTGTCTTGTAGTACACAATTTCTCAGGGAGGAACACACACCTCTGCGGATAATTTAGTTCTGCCACGCTGGGAAAAACACATGCTTGCACCTGTCTGCAAACTTGTATCCACACATACGAGCGAGAACGTACAAACGCAAAATAAAGACAGACAAGTCGTATCTCTGCATTGTCCAATATGTAATCCTTATAAATACAAAGAAATAGTGTCTCATCCTCCTTCATTACAACTTTATTTACAGTGTAAAGTCAACTATCAATCAACCCTGGCTCTTCTCTCACTCGTGGGCAGACTGTTGTTTCAACTACTGTGGTTGATATTCATGCTCCAAGCTTTATTTTCCTTGACTACTTCCAGTCGTCACCCATCTCCAACCAGTATCCTTCTAAAGTAACTTTGCAGTAGACTTGATTGGGTCCTATTTACCACGCTACAACAAAACCCACAGTTCTAAAATGTTTCATGTCAGAAGTGGACATGTATTAGACCCTATAGACCTCAACATAGCAACATGTTTTTATTCCCTTATTTTGTTTTTAACACTATAGAACAGATGTAGCTTGTGCTTTTGTTTTACCATTACATTCAAGTCACAGGGCTAAGCATCTGTTTTCCTGAGAAATAAACACCCAGCAATCTTTGAAGCATCTGAAAGTTCCTTGAATATCACCTCCAACTGTTTTCCAGGATACTCAAAGACTTCTGTGAGACACAAGGGAAACAAAACATTGTGTTTGATGAGAATAATGGAAGGTAACATCAGTTTAAAAAAATATATAACTGATAGTAAAACTTGGTTCACACTGTACAAATTGAGCAAGGACATGTGTCATTTACATCCTTACATCCTTTTTGGATTAAGACATTAAGTCACAATTTGGGAAGCAGAGTATCAAATAGTTTTCAATCCAGCAAACACAATATGTTTTCAACCAGATGGTGAGAAAAGGACTGGGTTTTAATTTTCTGAAAAATGGATGCTTAGCTGTGCGACTTAATGTAATGGTAATACACGAGAGAAACAAATTACAGCTGGCGCTAATGTAGAGAGGCACACAAATAAATTATTGTATTATTCTGTATTGTAATTGAAATGATTTACAGTCAAGAACAATGAAGACTTTCTGGAACCCTTTGAAGGACCTAACAATGTCCTCTCTTTAATCTACTGTTCAGAATAAACACAAAGCAATGGCAGAAGCATCTCATCCCAAAATCCTACATTACCCGACGAACTTATTTTCCGAGAAGCCTGAGCATTCCTCCAAGCCTCCCCTTGAGTTGTGTGTCTCAAACTGACAGTAGCACTTCTTGTGCGCAAACACATTACTCAGTCAATTCCTAGTTGATGCCTTCAGGGAGCTCATTTTCCATTCCACGACATTCTCCACTCATCGTTATGCTACCAACCTGATTTCATAACAAGCATAAACAATTTGTCTCCATTGTATTCTCTTCTAACTCCGTCATGACCTTATTCATTGGTCCCCAGGCCCTCTGGGTGTAATGTATGAGCAGCCATACTGCTATGCATATCAAATACACACCGTCTCTTACTAGCAGTGCTGATGCTGGAATGGGCTGTTGGACTGTGGGCCATATTGTTGAAAAATGTAAATCAATCACAGCTGTTCCACATTGAGGTCTACGTTGTTCTGTTGCTGATTTTTGTGGGCCACTTGTGGGGCAGCAGAAACAAGTCCCGAATACAACAATGTCATATTGTCATCTTTTGAGCTGATATGGTGAACTGGCCACCACCCCGACCACCTCAAACCAGTGGGTGTATCAAGAAAACTGGATACAGCACTGAAGGTAGGGCCCCATTTATTTCTAGGAAAGGTGCTCAAGTAAAGAGAAAGTTCCAACCTTTGGGGTATGAAATTACCCTGATCTCCCAAACTGTGGGGCCCACAGAGCAAACACATAAGCGACTTCTGCAAACTAAGCAAGCTAACTTCCAATTTAGCTCGCTGCCTACTTGAGTTGGGATGTTTTTTATCGTGGGGCTCCTCTAGACTTCCGACATGTTATCGAACTGAATGAATCAAATGGGGTTTGCCATGCTCAAAAAGTACAAGTATTCAGAGTACAAGTGAGAGTCTGCTTCAGCCCCCTGACAGTGAACGTGAGGGCTGGAAGATGAGCGTTCTTTCCTCCTACCGCCAACGTTTGGAAGTGAACCTAAGACAATGCTGCTGGGACTGGAGTGAATGTCTGTTGAATGTTCAACTTACAACTAGCTTCTCCGTGGTGAGGCATCTGCGGCTGTCTTGACAGCAGTGTTTTAGACTGGACTGTAGTTTGGAGAAAGAGATTGGAGCATGCATATCTGGCGTGCTTGCTATACCTGCAGTCTACACAGTCGCAAAAACTACTAAACTGCAAATTGAAATAAGCTTAAGGAGATAAAACTTACGAAGAAATAAGTTGTTTATCACTAATTCTTGTGCAGCTACGCATAACCTGACAAATTAATACATCATTTCAATAGTGATAATATCTTGTCAAATGCTTTACAATATACAGTATGAGTTTAATTTAAATGAGCTCTTTCTGTTATATGAAATTCTACTAAAGTTTCTGTCCCACATCCTATTCCTATCATACTCTCAGGCATGCTGTGAGTTCTCTCCTATACCGAGGTTTGACTGATAGCTGCGGTATTGCAGATGTCTCGCTTGTAGCTCCGCCGCTCACAGTCCAGGGGGAAGGGAGTGGAGGCAGGGAGGCGGGGAGGCAGGGAGGAAAAGTTGGCTGTGGTGCCAAAGTGATTGTGCTTGGGGAATGGTATTTCTGACATTTGTCTGGCAGATAAAAAACACCATCAGATATGAGGAAGAGAAGGTCAGTGTCCCTGCTATCAGATAGCGATGGTTTGGCATCTTGTTTGATGACTTGCTCGGCTCAGTGTGGACCAGGAGAGCCAAGAGGCTGGCGATGTGGGGAGACAACGCTGAGCATGTGACTGGATAAAATCCCTCAGTTGGGGATGAGGAAAAATTTAACCTGGCTTTTATTTTGCACTCTACAGTATGTTAAAAATATTGACCTGAACTGAATAAAAACTGTCAGTATATTGCATGTGTGTCTAAGATTAACGGATAATCCTGGAAATAAATAAATAAATAAATAAAACACATGACCTTCTGCTCAATTGTCCTGGGTAGTCATGCAGATTGTGACAACTGATTTGAGTCAAGAGGTCTCCCAGAATAAAATCTCCACGGCCGACCTTCTCTCCCTTTGCTCCCTGTAGCCAGGAGCCATTTGGGCTCGGCTTAATCAAATGGAATCGAGCATGGGACAAATGTCCAATCAGGAGGAGCGTGAAGGGCATGCAGTGAAATTGGCTGAGACTGTAAAGCAGGCACATGGTGAATTAAATTTATATTCCAATATCTACAAAGAGTACCCAATGTACATCAAAAGGAGCATATGTATGGCTGGTTAGACATCAGAAATTCTGGCTACTTTAGCTGCAAAATCATCCATTCGGCATACTGAAATACTTTGTTTGTGATTTGGCCCATGAAAATATCATACATCCTTTTACATAGTCAGTGAAAACCCAAATGAGACATATGGAATAAAGGGTATTTGTTGTGGTACTAAACATCTTTTTAGTTTCACTGTTAAACTAGAATTACTGTCGGTTGTATGCCTCTGCGCACCAGTCAAGTTGCACCAACTCTTAACATCCGTGTCTTTGAAAACATGGATGCGTCACACACATCTTCCCACGGCAGCACAGACAATGTATACAATCAATGAGTACTGGCCAGAGAAGTGTTTTTGCAGAGCATGTTGTCACAGTGAGGATATAAACTCTTGAGCTATGGCAAAAAACATGTTTTTGTAAGGTCACAGTGACCTTGACCTTTGACCACTAATCAGTTCATTGTTAGGTCCAACAGAACGTTGGTGTCAAATTTTAAAAAATTCCCTGAGATATCCGGTTCGTGCGAATTAAACGGATGCAAGGTCACAGTGACCTTGACCTTTGGTCACCAAAATCTAAACAGTTCATTGTTGAGTCCAAGTGAATGTCTGTGCCACAGCTGAAGAAATTCCCTCAAGGTGTTTGCGTTCACAAGAATTGGAGGGATGGAAGTATGGAAACATATTGAAAACACAATGCTTCCAGCCATGGCTATCAAAAGCACACAGGCATGGCAGCCTATAGCAGCATTTAATATGTAAAATACATCATATTTGTGATTGGGATATAGACAAGAACATTAACTTGTTCTTCAGATTTTGGTTAGGACTATTATTTAAAATACTGCGTGTAACCAAACACATGACTGACTACTAAGAGTTTTCCTGCATGAAAATAAATCCAGTATTTAATAAGGTTTCTAATAAAAAATTGCTCAGAAATACTAATGTTGATCGACTGTTTTGCATAAATCAATGCTGCGTCTCCCTCACATTGACAGTACGAGCCAATAAGTGCATCTGGGTTTCCATATTATGTTAAATGCTGGTCAATGCCAGGGGACTGAATCGCTCCTCCACAGCACGCTAAGGAGTGCAGAGCGAGGTTAATTTAAAAGCTGAAATGTCCAATTTAAGCACTGCATGATCCAGATTCACTCTCTTTTTGTCCCCTTGGCGTTTCACGTGGCTATATTTGCGTTTTTTTTTCTGCTCTGGTCTGCAGCTGCCTCTTGGATGTGTGCTGCTTACAGTCACCTTACACCTGGTCACTACCTTTTTAAGCCCCAACCTCACTTGTGCATTGTGGCTAGGAACGTCCTGAACACAGAAAAGTGGGAAGAAAATAAGAAAATACCAGTAGCCCGCAAGACCTTGGCGGATAAATACACTGTCACTGGATTGCAAGGATTGGAGGATGGATTGAATGAGGTTGGATGCATCAGGGCAAATAAAAGCTGTTATATTATGATGCATACATAGAAACTATTCCTCTGCACTCTGTTTTCAAGCTTCTGACCCTTTGCTATAATATCTCTAACACCACAATGTTTGCTGTAATGACAGACTTTGAATAGGGATCAGCAAAAAGTAAACTATTGATTTAAAAGTTGAAAAAAAAACACAAAAAAAAAAAACACATAACAGTATTATCCAGCACCGAGCTCCAAAATGGCTCCATGTGCACACTCTCCTTTGACACTGCCATTGTAACATCAGACGTCCACAGTGAATATCTGGCTAAGTTCACAGCACCACATCACAAGGCTGAATAAAGCACAGTGTGAAAGGTGGACTGAGCCCAAACAGCAGCCCATACATCATCAGACAATGGCTGTTGGAAAACCGCCTCTACTAACCCACATAGAGCCAACTAAAAGGCTGTCCAAACACTGTGTCGACAGAGCGCTCTCTCTATACAGGTGTAAAGAATAGTGAATATAGGGGACCATCATCAATAACCCCTGGCTGGTGAATGAAGCAGCTTCGCAAATCCATATCACACAATTAAGGAAAACCCCACCTGGGCACTGTGAATAACTGCTGCTGGAGACCTGGCGCCAAACTCATAAGCTCTTAAAGTCGTTTGTGGAGGATGCGCTTTACTCCCATCAGTCATTGCTGTGGTGTGTCTGTGCTGCACTGCTTTCTTGGATTATCTGTTGATTAAGTTGATGTAGCTTCTGTTGAGCCATCATGGGCATCACGGCTCATGCTAACTGTACATTGCTTCTTAAATCAAACCGCTGCTGCCACATCATGATAATATTATTCGACGTTAGCAGTCAGGCTCTAGGGATAGTTGGTTAACCACTTCGGTCCAGACTGAATCTCACAATAAATATTGGATGAATTGCCATGGAGTTTTATTCAATCCGCAGACAGCAGATTCTCATATTTCACTGATCTGTGTTGATCCCTTGAATTCCCCTTTAATGTCTAACTAATATGTTCAATTATCCATTAAAATATCTCCACATCTACTTGATGGATCAGAGCGAAATTTGGTGCAGACATTCACGGCTCTTATGCAATTTATCCTAACGACTTTGGTGATCCCCTGATTTTTCATCTGGCACCAAGCAGCTGAAGTCTCAAGGAAATGCCATTTCAACGGCTTCGTGCCTCAGTAACTTCCCGTTTTTTAGCAAAACTGTTGCAAAGGGAGAACGTTGGCAAACAAACAAACAAAGCACACTGCATATTAAGGGTATCCCAACTAAGAATTTAGTTGAATCTCATTTTTTTTGGCACATAGATCCCTATTATCATTTGTGACATTAGTTTCCAATTTTTACATACCAGACAAAGAGCTGAAACACACAGTTACACAATGTCTTCTCGACTCGGCACAAGACTCAGCTTGTTTTATGACAGGATGTGCTCAATCCAGTGCTGTTTGTTGTGTGTGGGGGGGGGTGTGTAGGTGTGTGTGTGTGTGTGGGTCCACAGTACTGAAAAGGAGCGGAGGAGATCAATAGACAGAACGACAGACAGACAGACAGACAGACAGAGAGATCGTCTCTTAGTTTGGTTCCTGTTTGCTTTCTGTGGTTGTAAATAGAACTTTCGAGTTTCTCTTAGAGAGAGACAGAGATAGATGCCAGCTGCAAGCAGCCGTTTCCACATGCCGTCCCCTGCAGACGTTGATGTGAGAGTAAATAAAGCATTAATTACTGGCCCGAATTCAATGGTCCTTTGTCTCATAACCACAATTTCAGACACAACTGCGATGGTTAAGATTGTCTAGTCGACGACTTAGTGCCACCCCGAACCTCATATACAATCTTGCTAACTAAATGTTATCTTTCAAATTATCCAAAGAGTAAATTCAAGAAGTGGAATGTCAAATTCCATTGTGACTTCAAACCCTCATCCATATGTGCCTCTACACAGCACAGTATTTAAAGGCATTAATAAACATCTATCAGGGCGTCATTGTTATAGTCCTCCTCGGCAAAGCTATTCCACAGAGCCACAGCTAACTGATTGTCTCCTGCCAGGTAGCTTATAACACAAACACCATCCTTACATTATACATCATCCATAACCCCTGGCAGCACAAACCATCCCTGCTTCTCCTTAGTCTAGCGTCTCTCATTGGCTTTGACAGCTGGGCTGGATCAATTGGACAGGCCCTGACTCGGGCTGAATGACAGAGTGTTCCAGACGGCCCATTCTGACTGTCACTTCCCTGAGAGATCACCAGCCACTCCTGCCCACGAATACTAACACAGTCAACATGGCTGCGGTCGGGGGACGGGTAGGTGGCGGCTTTCGATGTGTGTGTATTCTATGTAAGAGCTCCTGGTGTGTGTGTATGCGTGCAGGTGCCAGGTGAGGTGCGCTCGCGGCAGGCTTAAATAAGAAAATGGACCTACAAACACACAGATGCACACCCACTCCTTTGCTATCCTCCCCTCCCGTTGTCCTTTGCTGGTGACAGCCCAGACATCGCAGGACATGCAGGAAACCCATTAATAAGCCTGGGACAGTGGCAGCCTGCCAGCACCAGTGAACGGGGTTAAAGGTGAAACATTAGCTACCTGCCGAGAGCCGGGATCCTCTCTGCGCTGCTACATCTGTCCTTAATCTGACACTGTAATCCCTGCACTTTCAAAGGCAATCAATACACTGTGTGTGTGTGTGTGTGTGTCTGTTAGGGCATTTGTTTGACCAATGTGTGTTACGCATGCTTGGTTTGGTGATTATTTCTGCTAGAGTTTGTGCATGAAAGGGAATGTTTGTTCATTTAAAAGCTGTTTAAGAAACATTAAACACATTAAACATCCTCTCCTCCTCATTTTGTTCTTCCTTTGCTTGCCTAAACTTGTTCTCTGTTCTCTTTGATTTCACAACAGCGACAAACAATGCTGAGGCTGAGGGCAAACACCGTCATTACCCGGCTGTCCATGAGGGCAGGTCAGGGAGACGTGACGCTGCTCCGCCGGGCGCTTGATATGAGGATATGATGAGGTTTATCTGCACATGTGCCTGATCATATCACAGATGGAAAATAGCAGAACTACTTCCAAAGATTTTTAGAGACATCTTGACACTATTACAGGACACTAAACTCTTTTCCACAATAAAGTTAAGAGTCCACGAGTGAACGATTAAAGATTCCACAAACTAAGCTGCTGTAAAGACTGGAGACCTCACACATGACAACTTTTGAACATGCAGGAAAAGGTGATTAGAGTGATGTTGCTTGCCAATCAGAAATCCCACTAGGGCATGAAATCTTATGTGTGATTGTATCAAAGCAGAAACAGACATCCATCAAATCGGTTCGTCCTGCTAATCTATGGCGCATTTGCACATGTAGGGCAATGCAATGGATGAGAGTGTGGGTGGAGAGACCAGGTAGCACTGAATTCAAAGTCTGCAGAGAGCTGGTGGCGACTGAACTCAGGCGAGTCGGGGCTCTGCGCTAAAACCTGCGTGAACCAGATTATAAAATAATACCTGCTCACTTAATAGCACAAGCAACATTTTACCACTTATTCACCATTTTCTACTTCCCTGCTGTCCTGATTCCAGTTGGAAACAGAATGAGAGTCTTACAAAACTGAAACACAAACCTGCGTGACTTTATCGAACCCGAATCATATTTATCAAATACACTCATTCCACTTTTGTGGAGTGCAATCCAAGTCACACACTGTGGGATCACTGCTGAGCCATTTCCAAACATCCACTCCATGTTTTTTCCTGTCATGGTGTTCGCCATACTAGCTTTTACTCGGCTGTCTCTGCTGTCAGCGAGGTATAAAATAGCAGGAATTAGCAACTTTGTAATGCTAATAGGCTTACAGAGACACATGCAGCAGTGCTGGGGAGTCTGTGGTATCCTCCAAGTGCCCGGATGGCCTATTTGTGTGTGTGTGCGTGTGTGTTTTCTGTCACTCGACAGTAAGTGACACACTCCGCCACTGCAGATGTTTTCGTTCTGCATACGACAGACCTCCTCTGGGCATAACATCCGAAAACCCTCGATTTGACACACAGCACTGCTCATCTGCTCCATTCCACTCTTAAACTGTATGTGGCGTGAGCAGTCCTTCATCATATGTCTATTATGCATGTAGATCTGTGTGTATATGTGTGTGTGTGTGTGTGAGACAAGCATACATGCTCAGGCTGTTGAGCATGTGCATGTGTGTGTCAGCTTGGCCTGCTTTTACATACAGATTGGAGGCACATTAAGTTCCTGTCAGTGGCAGCTCGTCTCAGGGGAGCAGAGAACTGACAAGTCATGTTTGTGTGTGTCGTGTGTGTTTGTGTGTCATAGCACATGACAGTGCCCTCTGACACCCTTAAGTGCAGCTAAGAAAATACACAGAGATGTGATGCACGCGGACATTATGCTGTATGTGTGTGGGTATATGTTAAAGGGACAGCTCACCCCAAAAACAACAGTACATATTATTTTATTTTGGGATGACCTGTCCCTTTAAGAGGTGTAGCAGCAGCACTGTAAAGTCACAGGACATAATGTAACATATAAAACAAAAGCAAAGAGATAGCATATGTGTGGGTTGTTTGTGTGAGCGTTCACCATAGACAATGAAATAAATTAACGATGTAATAAAGTAGGAGCCGCATTGTACGTCGCAAAAAGCATCCACCTTACAAGCAATTTAGTCTAATGTTTCAAACAAATTGTCGAGCTGCGAGATAGCTCCACTTCACAGTGTTCACAAGTCCTGAAACAAGGAACAAACAGGAGGGGGAGATGACTCAAACACTATTAAGAACATGCCTCTTGATTAAGAAAGTACTTGAAACTCGATGATTTGAATTGGAAATAATTGTGTTTATCTGCACCCTGTTAGCACATCTTCCCCAGCTGCTTTTAAGACTCGAAACTTTGCTAACTGCGCAACTTATTAAGATGTTTGTGTGTTTTCCCCAGTGCAGATGTGTCTCTGTCATCATCTATATTATGCCACATGGTTTCCAAGCTGCTCGCAAACCGTGCTTCTCTCTTACTCCACGGGGCTGGCAGTGATAATGGCTCGGGTAGAACAACACAGATCCTCATACAGGCTGTGTTTCAACCTCAAGACCTGGGTGATATAGTTGAAATTATATTAACAGAAATGTGTAAAACAAACAGTTAAATAGTTACAACTGAATTTTGCTCGATGATAACACATTGGCCTCTAGGGTGGCAAACTGGCAGAGGTGGCCAGTAACAGTGCCGCAGTGTGTGTACACTGGCTGCGGCCATTCTGATGTGGGTGTGTTATGAATATTCTGCCGACACTGTTAAGCTTTGCCTAGTGCAATAACACCTGTGACAGACAGCTGGCAGACAAATCTCTTTCCCGGTATCTAGAGAGCCTGTGGATAGCACACTTGGGCTGACAGTCCCTATATTACTGATGCAATATGAGAATCATAAACTCACAGTTGAGTAGCTGCAGCATAAAGTATGTCATTGCACTGCCTCAGTGTACTGTATGAAATGATATGTAAAAACTAAGATACATGTTGACATAAATACAGTTCTGATGAAAAATATAGGAATATTTTAAATTATTATATTGATATATGAAAAATTATGTTTGATAAATTCACCGAACAAACCAGATATGCTTACAGTCCTCAAAGGGATAAATAAAGTTACTTTTTTTGTGTGTGTGTTAGGATCGCATTGCCCACCTACATGCATTTTTAATGTAGTCACGTTCGATAATATCCCTGTTCGACACATCCCCTGCCACTTTCATGACACAGAAACATAATCAATAACAAATATTACAGTTAGCTTTGCATGTACAGGAAAGAGGAAGAGTTAAACAAGCTGCCTGAAGCTATAAACCACTAATGTGACTGTAGTTTTAGGCAAAGGTGTCATTTTTACTGGGGACATTGGGCACACGTCCACACTTTTTTTGTTAAAAATGTTCTGGAAAGAAGCTTGACATTGACAGTTGACATTAAATTTGTTTGGGATGTCCTTATAATGACACTTGACATTAACAAGGATGACATTACCAGAAGATGTCTTTGTCATGTCAATAATAATCATGATGTCAACTTGTCATAAACACAAAAAGAGGTGCATTTCTTGTTTATGCCAAGTTGTCATGACAAGTTGACATTAAATTTGTTTGGGATGTCCTTATAATGACAACTTGACATTAACAAGGATGACATTACCAGAAAAAATCAAGAAATAAAGCATGTAATAATGATATATAACTAATGTATCATGTCATGTATGAAGCACATGCTCTGAATCTACCCCCGTGACTCAGCAGTGATGACATTTAATGAGAAAAGTTGATCTACAGGAGACAGAGAATGTCTGAGAGTATTATAGCACATATACATATGTATATATATGGAATTGTCACCTGCTGCCTGAATTTTGCATTTTTCTTGACATAAACAGACATTTTTACCATAAATTGGTGCCTAAAAATTCCCCCCTGCTTCATACGTATGCCCTCCAATGCTGAAACAAAACCTACACTCTTGTTAGTAGCCGAAGCTCGGCCTTTTTGTCTGTGCTGTTGTGCAAATCTGTTACAATCTGTGACCTCACACTGATCCCCTGATTACATTTGCTGTATATGCTGAAAGCAATTCAATGACGCCTTTTCATCTGAGCCCTTGCATGATGCCCTTGTTTATAGAATTTTCATAGATGATTTAAAACTCAAATGTTCCTATCACTGCGATATTATTCCACTTAAGGTTGATTAAACGAGAATACTGCACCACACTAAATAAGAACGCAAAATACAGAGAAGACAACATTTCTAGATCGTGTCTGAAAACATTCATGCGTAACATTCTTGGACACCCCAGTCTATCAATACTAGCTTTGAGACAATAACATCATGGGAGCCCATAGTAACCAGGATTGAATTGTTCTAACATGCTCAAGTATGAAATGTATCCAGTGAGAGATGATTTATTGTTGTGCTGTGATTCATTCGTTCCACCGCTCAGCGCTCTAATTCCCCAGGTCCCTTCATGTTTCAAAAGGGGTGAGGATCCTCAAGTTAAAAACACTGCCAAGAGCCTAATCCAAATGTGATATGTTAACATATGCAAGCGCTGATCATCTATAGGACCCACGCTGCTAAGACAAAAGAGAAGAGCAATCCTCTGATTTGGCTGCGGCGACTGGGAATTGAAATGAGTCACGTCTACATAACAGCTCGACGCTCTGCTATGTGGTTGTAAAATTGGATGAATCCATTCCTGCAATTTTTAACACGTTGTCAACGCTCGAGTGAAGAATGAGGACAATGTGACAAAAGCAAATGTGGCTGCAAACGTCATTCTGTAGCCATTTAAGGTTAAATGCTTTGTCTTTCATAGCGACACTTCAGCTGTTACTACGGCAAAGGTACTTTGGAGCAGCTCTCTTTAACCTCTTCCTTTAAATGTGATATACATGTGATTTGGAGGCACTTTAAGACCATATATGCGTGCAGGTTTAGTTGATATGCAGTGCGAGAAAGCAATCAAAAGTCTGTTTTCCTTAAACGAATGCTCTGTCAGTCATCTGGACTGAGCCTTGGCCTTCTAATTGTGGCTCCAGAACTCACAGTAAATGCTAATACGAGACTATAAATCATTCTAATTTGATGGTCCCACGTGGTCAATTCTGATGCATTGCTATGCGCTTCAGAATGCTGCATTGAACTAAACATGCAACACACACACATACACACATTATCCAAGAACCTAATCCTCCCAAGCCTTTCAAGCAGGCCCCTCCCTCTGTTAAAAGCCACCGTGTGTCGCTGTATAGAGCTGACTAATGAGCCAGTCCGGAGAAAATACCCTTTACCTACAAGGTTAATAAGTTATTACTATATAATAAAGCATGTGCACCATATTCGGCGTATTTCTTCAACTCAGCTGTTGCAGAACTGACAGTAAACACCTTGTGACTAATTAATGTGTATTTCCCCCTTTATTTATTGAATTTGTGGAGTTTAATTAATAGAGCTGGATTTAACAGTCAGGAAATCCAATCTAAAATGTTCACTTCTGGTTTTACGCTTCAAAAGGAGACTTGTCAAGCTGGAAATGTGAGTGGTTGGGTCTGGGTTGGTACCAATTCTCTAGTCAGGTGCTACTGAAGAAGAGGTCGCTATTAGACAATGTAAAAATCAGCACTTCTGCCCAGCTCTAACTGTTTTGATGTCCTTCAGCTCATTGTTTTGGTTATACAGCAGCTTTACTTTATAGGTTCAGTCACACCGGTCTCACTGACCTCATGACCTGTGAAAACTGCATCTGATGTAAGATTTCCTTTTTGATGAAGATTTGCAGGAATTTTATGTGGTTCTTGGAATTTTTATTTCTTTTAAAATCAATGTGTGTGAGCATTGTTTCATTAGCTCTCTGGTTATTTTAACTGCATACCTTCCTAAAGCAGGATGAGGCTGTTTAGCAGCAAGTGAATGCTCTGTGAATATAGCCTGTGTTTAGATCTCCCCTGTGAGATTTTTTTGATTTTATTTATATCTTGAATGATATTCTAAACTTTACAAATAACAATTTCCTTTATTTTTTCACAGAAATGAACAAAATGATGAAATACAGGCCAACTGTGTATTTTTTCAACAAGTTTTCTACGTTCAGTAAGGCCTCCTGACCCCTGTGAAACTTTGGTGACCCCTACTGGAGGTTAGGACCCCCACGTTGGGAACCAGTGGTCTACATAGAATCACATTTCATAATGTTCACATCATAACATGGTCTTACTGTGCTGGAGCTAATCAGTGTATCATGTGTGTGCTTCCTGTAATACTGTGAAGGTCTGAAACACCCGCAGCTGCATCGGATGCTGTGATTAACACTGAACATCAGAGGAGCTGATTGGAGCAACAAGGCTGCATTAGAAATAAAGGTCAGAGTTGTTTATACTCCATTTGAGTGGCAAATATCTATAAAGTAAAGCATTTAAAAGTGAGCATCCCTGTCCTGACTTAAAACCTGCTGAAACTGACGATAGGCAACAATAGTACAAAAAAAAAAATGCCTGCAGAGATGGAAAAGTGCTGCGATGGAAAAGTGCTCAGCATTCAGAACTATTGTTATTTCTCTCCGTGATGGGCAAATAAGTGTTGCCCCTTAATTTGGTTCTGAATGGCAGAGACTGGCGACAAAGCAACACTACTCTTCCAAATCAAATCTCATGGCTCTACTTTCTGCGTGATTACACAATAACTCTGAGCTGACTGATTGTCTACCTCCAGAAAATGCTGCCAATGTCGCTGAATAGAGAATTGTTGGATTGGTGCTGCCCGTTTCTATTCACGGCGGCCGCCACAGCAAGGGGGAGAGTGCTAATGGTGATGAATAGTAATGGCCAAAACCTCTTACAATTGAGCTTGTGAAACACAAGGAAACCTGTGCTGAGTGCAACCATTCAAGAGTACATTATTCTCCTGTTTTTTGCCAGTGAAACAAATGTCCTAAATCGCTTGTTTTAAGGTTGAAATACAAATGTTTCTGTGGATTTTTCTGACTTCTAAAAAGATTGCGCTCCTCTCTTTCAGGGAGATGCGTTTCAAAGTTCCCCTCATCCTGTGATTTTTTTTATGGGCTCCAAAACAGAGGCCTTTTCTTTCTGACTGGCCCCCACGTTAATGAAAACTTCTGCCAATATAGCTGGGAAGCCAGGAATTGCACCACATTATAGAACTCATAAATCAAACAATTGTCTACCTCCACCATCAGGCGAGTGGAAGAGGAAGATAGTACAAGTCCCCTGCTCTTTTTTCTTTTTATCTCCGCTGCCTTTTCCCTTTCCTCCGTCTTCTGGTGCTGAATTACTGTCCATTCTCTTTCATCTCTCTCCTTGCTCTTTCACGTTTTCAGAAAGAAGGACTTGCGAGGGCCGAAGAGTTATGGATTTACCAATTGCACCTAATGGCTTACTGTCCCCCAGAGGAGAATAAAGAAATAATTTAGCATATAAAGTGAAGCAAAGGGGCCACATACTGTTAGATGATGCTCTGTGGACCAAGGACCAGTGCTCTTTTGGCCAGAGATGAGAGACTTCATTAGAAATCACCAGGGGAGGACTTTAAAATAGCTTTGCTCTCGCCCACAGGGTTCCAGAAAATGTTATTTACCCCCACTATTTTACTGACACACTGCTGGCAAAACATCCCCAGAATGGTGCAAAGATTTCCTCATGATGCTCCAGTTCAAAGCAAAACAATAAAAACAGCAATTAACATTTGATAGAAATAAAGGGAGCAGTATAACGTACGTCTCTAGGTAGTGCTAGTGTACAAGAACTAAATGAACTCACCTCAGTACGCAGGAATAGTACCCCACATCGTCCAACTCCGCTGGTCGAAACCATATGGCATCCTCCTCCTTGCTCATCCTTGTGCCGTCAAAACTGATGGGTTCTTCAAAGTCACCGTGTCCTGCACTTTTGTACCACATAAGGCTAAGTCCTGCGCTCTGCGCGTGGGTGTAGTTGGCCCGGATATATCCATAGAATAAAGCGCACTTAATCCGTACAGGTTCCCCCAGAAGCACCTTATACTTCAGGTAGTCCACTGACCAATCCGTGCAGCCTTCCACTGAAAGAGAAGGAAAGAGAAAAGGGTTTGAATAATTTCTAGGCCAATGTGCATCATCACCAAGCCAAGCAGAGGCGATTTGTAATCATGTAAACAATATGTGGCAACCAGGACCAAGACCACTTTCAGTGCTGGCATCGATCTGTCTGTTCACGTCCTTTGTCCACAATATAATCAAGACACTCTTTTCCTTCATGCAGCACTGACACACTCCTTTTTGTGTTTCACAAGAACACACAACACACATGAGGCTGCACACCTTCAACATTTGACTTCCTAAATGTGCGGAATGAAATCACAGATAATTTATAAAGACAGGCAGCAAGCAGGCGGTCTTCTAATGTGTAAATGTGTTTGCCACTATAGGCTATCCTTCAAAATGTGGAACTAAACTACATCAATTGCTGCATTCAATCATTGTTCTCTGTCTGCCCCTGCCTTCACCTACAACATTACTGTGTTTATATTTGGCTCATGTGTCACCATCTCATACATAAATTGAGTCGACTGGCAATAAACTGTGTATAAGCTGCCTCCAATATCTGTTTAAATGGCAGTGATGGCACTCATCTACAGTCAACCTGAGAAAATCAGAAGCAGCTGTCTGGTCAGGTCTGCATTAGATTTCAGACTGTCCTCAGGTGTCAAAGGCTGTTTCCAGTCATACAAATGAAAACTGAAATTACCGCCTCGTGGCTGTACTAGTCAAGCTGCAGTTCACATCCATGTCTTTCCAGACCTATAATATGTGTTGAAGGCTCAAAAGGAGTTTAATAAAAAGGTCTTCACTACTTTTACAGAGGAGTACAGAAGACTTGTTGTCACATGCTTTGTCACATGGTGTAACGACAAGCACCTTAAGGTCAATATCTGGAAAACTAATGAGCTTGTGGTGGACTACCAGAGAAACAGGAGAGAACACAAAGGTGTAGCCATGACAGTAGTATTTCAATCTTGACATTTCTGCAAAGAAGCAAACAAACTCTAAAATGTAAAATGCTTCACACACAGCTTGAACCCAGCAGCAAGGAAGAGTAACACTATCAGCACAATTTCAAGGTCAAGTTATGTTCCTGAATAATGGCCAGACATTATGACGACACGGTGAAGTTGACGTTTGGCCTTCTGGATATTAAATGTCATCTGTATGAAAATTTTGTCAAAGGCAGTGAGTTATGGACAAAAACATGTTTTGTGAGGTCACAGTGAGCTTTGACCACCAAAATGTCTAAATGGACATTTGTGCTAAATTTAAAGAAATTCACTTAAGGTGTTCCTGAAATTTCTTGTTTACGAGGGATGGATGGACAATCAAAAACATGCCTCTTACCATGGCTATTGCCAGTGTATTTACGAGAATGTGACCGACATGAGGTCACAGTGACCTTTGACCACCAAAAAGTAACCGCTCTACTTTTGCGTCTTCATGGATGTTTGTGCCAAATTTGAAGAAATTCCCTTAAGGTGTTCCTGGAATATCTTGTGTACAAGGGACGGATAGACAATTGAAAACATGCCTCTCAGCATGGCTACTGCCAATGTGTTCACGAGAATGGGACCAACATGAGGTCAAACTAACCTTTATCCGTGATTCCAGGTGGACGTTTGTGCCAAATTTAAAGAGATTCCCTCAATACATTTTCTAAATATTGCATTGAGGCGGGATGGACGGACAACCTGAAAGTTTCCCGCCTCTGACCACGGCTATTGCCAGCGAAGAGTCATAAAAATAGCTTGTCTCATATTGCGCCACTGCACATGCCAAGGCAGAGCAACAGGGGTCTTACTGACAAGACATCCAATAAAGCCCACCTACCGTCAGTCAAAAAGTTGCAAGGATTGAATAATAAATGCATTATTCATACACAGCAGGCAAAAGGCTGTGTTTTGATCCTCAGACTTATTTCCTATCTTTGGGTGTATATGAGAATCATGAGAAACAGCAAACATGAAATTGACACTGCATCTTTACCAAGTTCTGACACACCAGTGAAAACTCACACAGACAAAAGCAACTCCTGAGCTGCTGATTGAGAGTTTCACACATAGCAAGTTGTGTAAAATGATGGAGGTGCAGTCGGCAACAGTGTGTATCAAGCAAGCAGCACATTTGGGTGGTTCTTGAAAATGAAGTTCATCTAGAAATATGAAAAAAAAAACTTTCAGGTGAGCTGTGGCCTGTGTGATGACGCAAGATTAGTGAGTTAGCCATGATGGTCTGTAGCCATTTTTAACCAGGTAAATGTTTGGAAAAAAGTTTCTTCTTTCTCTCTCCTCTTTCACTTGGTTTTGTATTTGCAAAACCGACTGCACCCACACCGAATCAAAAACAAGCTCTCTGCCTGCTTCATCTTACCTTATCCATTTTTTTCCCTTCCTGCTCCTGACATCCTCTTTTCCCTCGCCTCACCTCGCTGCATCGCTCTTCCTTTAAAAACAGCTGGCGAGCACAGCTGCCGCAGACTCAACAGGCTTCGCTAATTGAGCCTCTATAAATGTTTTATTTACCAAAGAAGCAACTGGGCCGCCAATCAGCGAGGTGCAGTGCGTGCGGCAGTCGTTGGGGGTAACCAGGGGAGGGGTGTTGGCGGGGAATTGATTAAAGCATGCTGATTTATGTTATTGTGTTGCATTGTGTGGTACTGTAAGGGTCATGCTGGGAGCGACAGCAACAGCACTGGTGGGTGCTTTAGGTGCTGGAGAAAGGATGAAAAAGGAAGAAGCATACTCTAAATCACTTCAGCAGTGAAAATATGAGGACCACATAAAAGTCTCCTGGAGATACTTCGAGGGGAGCTGCAGTGGAGTCTAATAGCAGAAGATCCATCAGTTACCAAAAACTTAAACTAACAGATTTTGGTGTCAATTTATCAGAGTTAAAGAGCAAAGCAGAGCAGAGTGCACATTATGAATATTACTAAATTAATTAGCATTATACAAATTGCCACACAGCATATGTGAGGCCAGCATAGACAAACTGTGCACAGGGTACTGAGAGTGGGAGGCACAGCCCAAGCGCCTGGAAAAATGTTGGCTTTGCACATTTTTTTGCAAGCCATGGATACATTACATTTGTATGACATAATGTGGCAGACCTGTTGAGACTTTCTTTATGTTTCTATAACACTTTAGTTAACGGTTTAGGTATCACCACTTGGTCACGGTTTGGAAAAGATCACATTTTGGCTTTAAATTCTTGGTTTCGAAGGCACAATCTCGGCAGGAAACGCAGCAATGTCTCTGCAAAAATAATAACCGTTTTTTTATGGCACTATCCCCGGTGGCAAAACAGTTAAGAGTTGCTAAAAAAACAACCACGTTTGGGGGCTTAAAAGCTGCAGGAAACACTGACTGGTTCCTAAAAAACATCCAAGTTTGAGGGCTAAAAAGACGCAAGAAAAACAGCAACAGGAGCTAAAAACAACTGGTTCCCATGGTGCTTTCCCTCGAGGAGACACAGCCAAGGGTCGCCAAAAATACACCCACATTTGGGGGCTAAACATCCCCAGAAAAAATAGCAAAAGGAGCTAAAAAACACCTGGTTCTCGTGGTAGTATCCCAGGGGGAGGCACAGCCATGAGTAGCTAAAAGACACCGATGTTTGTGGGCTTAAAGGCCACAGAAACAAAAGCATCAGGATGCTAAAAAATGACACTGGCTTTTCATGACACTATCCCTGGTGGAGAAACAGCCATGGGTCTTTAAGAAACACCCACGTTTTTTGGGGGTAATGCCAGTTGTGTTTGTTGATCTTGAACAGTAGTCTGCAGTGGTCTGCAGCTTTCAGAGGTCTCGTCTAGGTGTCACACCATCCACCATTCTCTCTACCTCTGATTGACAAAGTCAGCTCATACACTACATTGCTTTAGAAATGTCAATTTGATACTCACGACACCTACGAATGTAACGAAATTGTGGTTTGCAGAAATGTTCCATGCCAACATTTTCTACTGGCAACTGGGCTGGGGAAAAGCAGCAACTCTACACATTTTGGAAGCTGAAACCAGCAAACGTTCGGCAGTTTTGCCTGATAAATGACTCCAACAATTAATTGATTATCAAAATAGCTGGTGATTAATCTTCTCTTCATCAATCAACCCCTAATTGTTTTAGCAATAGCTCACTTCATCTATATGTTCTCTCCAGGTTGTTAAAGGCTTTCTGGGAAATGACGAAAATCTGTTAAAGCAGATAAGAAAAAAATAAAAAAGGAAAAAACAACACTTTATTATTAACTGCTCGCAGGATTCACTTAACACCAAAGAATCAAAATGTACAATATGCAGCCATTTGAGGGGGAATGTTTCCTTTAAATGTAATGAATAAGCCATTAGCGCTGTAATTTCGCAGTCAGGCAGATTTGACAGCTCATTTTACCTGCTGTAGCAGCAGTGCCAAATCTGCAGCACCTTTTCTGATCTGACATGACAATAAGTCGTCATTTCATGAGCGTTCAGATGCAACGCTCTGACATCACCCTCTAACCCTCTTTTTGATTTCCTCAATTAAGTGAGTCCACCCAGAAGCAAAAAAAACTAAAACAGAACCTAAATTGTAAAACAAGAGTGAAGAGTGAATAACTGGAAACAAAATCAAGCACATACAAATGCCGGAGAAGGCAGCATGTGCTCTGAGAGCTACCCAACACCACAATCTATTCATTGTGATTAAGTCTAACTGTTGCCATGGCAACGGAGGGTCTACCCTCGCTTATCAATTGCTAATTAGTTTGTGGACGATAATAACTTGAAAGCTTAAGGTAAGACAACCACAGCCGAGATGGTTTCACTTCTAATCATGTGCCCTAATTGAGAGTCTGAAGTGTTTTATTCACACGACTAATAAAAACAGCAGGGGAGGGTAGAAGGTCATATAAGCAGGCAGCGGCTCAAACAGAAAACAAGATTAGTGTGCCCGTGTGCATTGGAAACAAGTCTATATAGGAATATTTACACTATATAGCGTAATAAAACTCAAAGATACAAAACATAACCACAAATGTACCTAATGAAGCTCGATCCGCCTTTGTTGACACTGTTTTAGTGGTGCAAAATTCCCAGAAAATGAAGAATCAATAGTCAGATTACCAAAACTAATTGACCAAGGGGTCTTGGGTTACTGATTAGAAACGATTAAGAAGATTAAACTACCTAGAAATATAAGCAGTTGTTACAATTACCACCGACAACAACCACAACGTCAACCCTTCGCCAGCGCCTAATTGGCATTTTTGCTTATTGTGATGTCATTTCTTGGAGTATTTTAAAATGCTTCACAGCCTTAAAATCTGTCCACGGGAGGTTTGTTTTTAAAGGGTTAAAATGCTGCTTACAAATTAATACAACACTGTTTTTAATAGAATAACGTGTAATGATGTAAGACTCAGAAAATGGCAGTTCTACTTTTACTTGTAATGGAGTCTGTGCATCGTAGTACAGGTGCGTTTACTTAACTATGGGATCTGAATACTTGAATGGTTCCCAGCGTGCCAATACGCCCCACTAGCTGACCACTAAACCAGTCTTTGCACCCTTAACATATTCCGCCTGCCCAGACAGAAAAGGAAAAGACACATTTACTTAGAAGTGCTTTCAGTTTGGCTGCACACACTGGATTTGGTACTGGGAAAAAACACAGTAAATGCATCACTGCCAAACATCAGACAGCCTGGCTCAGTCATTGCCTTTCCCATCAGCACGGCAAATAAACACTCAGTCCACTCTTTTTTTTTATTTCTACAGCTGAACATTTTCCCTCTAACTGAAGGAAATGTTTGTCTCAGAACGGGAACGAGTTATTCTGATGATTTCTGCATTACAGTATGTAATTGTCACGCAAATGCATCTGCATAGCTGCTTTGTGAAACATAAATTGACACAGTTAAATGTGGATGTTAAAATCTTTGAGCAAAATAATTAAATTACACACTTATTAGTATACATCTGATAAAAAGACAAATGAAAGAGTGCTAAAAAGTGAAGTAGTTGATCACTAATGAAAACATACTCCATATGTAACAGTGGGTCTTTTCAACAGTGAAATTGCTGCCAGATAAAGGATGCTTTTTAAACCACCCTGAGGCGTTCGATTGCTGCACAGGATTTTGAAAATATCCCCACTTTCGCTGAGAAAAAAATAAAAGCAACAAAAAACCTAAATTAATTTCCCTTTAAGGGTGAACTCCAGCCCAACTGTTTCAAAGGGCTTGCTGTATTTATCTCTAATACCGCCACAAGGAGCTTGCCAGCGCCAGTATCTGCTATCTTCCACCTATCCTCAAATTGCCCGTTTCAGACTTTTGACAGAGGGTTATCGTTCATTTCAGTAAGTGAGGGTGGGGATTCTGCTTTATCTGTTGGCAGGAAACAAACATGGTACAAAGCCTAATTGAACTCGATTAACATTTCCCTGCTCACCAGATTTCCATTCTGCTGGATCACAATTGGTGAGGGAATTGGCCAATCTGCTGAGTGATAATAACAACTCTAACAGTTCTGTGGCAACTGGGACCATGAAGCATAAGCAGCGTCTTCGCCGCTATACTACACATGACCCAGAAGTAAGAAGGGGTAATTCCTTGGTCAGTGTCCCCGAGTGAGTCCTAGGTCCAAACAATTCTGTTTGTCAGCTGGAAAAAATGGTAACTGTCAGTTGTTTTGCCAAATGATCACAGAACAAATGTTTGCATGTCGCTCGGCATGGAAATCAGAATTTAATAGAGTCACATTCACTGACACTACATCGAAATGGGGTCTTCTCGCCATATCCAGATTTAACCACGCCATTAAACAAAGACAGGGCCATTTGTCAGGCCTGCCTTGTTTTTATGTTTGTCATGTTTGTCTCGTTTGTCCAACTGTGTAAAAGACCAGAGCCTCATTTATAGAAAGGCTTTTTTGCTTGTAACCAAAACCAAACCAAGTGATTTATAGGAAGAAGAAAGAAAACATAAAAACTAGAATTACCACCTCACGCTTGTATGTCTCTGCGAACCAGTCAAGTTGCAGTTATTTACATCCATGTCAGTCTAGATTCATAAGTAGCCATCACTGTAGACAATGCTTCAAATATGGATGCAAAGAAGCTACATATTCTAAATCATGGATGCCTCGCACACATTTCCCGCCCAACTGTACAATCAGCACAGTGTCAAGCTGGACACCGATTCAGTATCTGGCCAAATGTCTCACCCTCTGCTCCTGAGTTATGATGCTGAGTAATGGCTAGGAAAGTATTTTTGCAGAGCATTATGATTAGGGATGGGCATCAGTTTTTGATTATTGGTTACTGATTGTTAAGGATTTTGATTGATCACAAATAATTTTGCTCAATAGTCGCAGTGTTTCCCCTACCCTTGAGGCCTTTGAAAACACTACGCCACTGAAAGGCAAAGGTTTCGCTGAAAACTGAAGCCTGTAACCCCTGGCTGGCAACAGGGGTGAAGTGCACATGCGCGCCACAATTCCTCTTTGGCCTGGGGGGGGTTGAAGCTCAAAACTGGGCCAGCTGCGCTCTCTTGCGGCGACAGTCTGGACGGCACTCTTTTGTTTTCTCTCTTTTGAAATACTCGCTTATCAACTAATCGATAATTCATGGTTAATTTTTTGATGATCGAATAACGAATTTGATCGTTCGCCCATCCCTAATTATGATGTCACTCTGACCTTGACCTTTGACCACCAAATTTTATCAGTTCATCCTTACATTCAGGTGGACGCTTGGCCCGAAATTGAAGAAATTCCTCTGAGGCATTCTTGAGATATTGTACTCATGAGAATGAGACTGACACTAGGTCACAGTGACCTTGACCTTTGACCACCAAAATTGTATCAGTTCATCTTTATGTTCAGGTGGACGTTTGTGTCAAAATTGAAGAAATTCCTCTGAGGCATTCCTGAGATACTGCGCTCATGAGAATGAGACTGACACTAGGTCACAGTGACCTTAACCTTTGACCACCAATATTTGATCAGTTCATCACTGAGTCCAAGTGGACGTTTGTGCCAATTAGAAGGAATTCCCTCAAGTGTTCTTGAGATATTGCATTTATGAGAATGGTACAGACGGATAACTGGAAAACACAATACCTCCAGCCACAGCTATCACCACTGTGGAGGCATAAAAACTTGGTTCTGATGCCAAAGGTCACGTGCTGCATTTTTCATATTCGTATGTATTTGTAAAAATCATCACACAATTTACTTGCAAGAAGGAACCAAAGTACATTAGAATCAAGGTTAAGTGGAAAGAGGACTTTTACAAAGAAGGTCTTCTGAGTCTTAAAGCTAATTATACTTTCAAAACAGAAATATATGCCATTATTCAATATTCATTATTTTTATTTGACCCTCAATCTTAAAAGGATCACACTGGAAACTGGCCTCAAGTCATTTTATCTACTGAAGTTGTTTTTCTGAATTAAAAATGCATTAAAATGCATAAAGTTTTATAGAAACTAGCTCTCCTCTTTTAGTGGAGCATCTTCATATCGGATATATAGGGCAAGGTTTGTGAAAATATATTAAAAAATAAATCTTGTGTGCAAGCGACTGCTAAAACGACGTAACGCAGATGTGACTGAGATGCCAGTAAACATGCATTAAAAAACCCAACTATGATGCATTTCTGGTTTAAAGGGCACCACAATAAAGCTAAACAAACGTTATGTCATCGTGTTCCTGCTCCATTTTACTGTCACTTGAGAACGAGCATGTGCTCCCTCTGGAGAGGAGGTGATCAGCTCATAAATTGGGTTACAGGTCTGCTGAGGGGTAATCGTATGCAGATTGAGTCAGGTCACCACAGAGACTCCCACAAAGTGTCTGTTCTCTCATAAGCACTCAAGGAGATGGTTCACCACCATTTTTCTCCATAAAGGCCCCGGCGTAATTCAATCAGAAAGGCGCGCATACATTAGGCCCGGACTGATTGGATAAACACACAAGCATGTGTACGCACATCTACACACACACGCTGTATGAGGCGACACGACATCAACCTTTGCTTGCCCTCATGAAGTGTAGTGTCTTAGCTGGCCTGGCTCCAGGGTCCCGAAAGGAACTTATCAACTTCACAGCCACCTTTTTTTTTTTTTTTTTGCCACGGGAGGGAAGGCAGGGGAGGAGAAAGATGTCTCGAAATCTTGACCTGCCATTTTCCTCCTTGTGAAAACGCTGTCGCAGCAGAGTGGGTCTCAATTAAGAGGAAAATAGCTCTGATGTGTGGGAAAGGTAACCTCTCGGCTGCTGGCGTACAGGAGGAGATTACCTGCATGATTGAAGTACCTCCAGCAGGTTGAAAAAGAGAATGAGTCATCAGCCAATAAAGCAATCAGCCACGGCCTCTGCATGTGAGAGTATGTTCTCACACAATGTACACACAAACACACACATCATAGGACCACTGGAACAATGAGCAAGACTCAAACAGGAAATTATCTATTTCCAAATTTGTAGGGGGGATATTAAGAGCTGTCTGCTGTTGGTGTAATGGCACTGCAACAATAAGGAACTGCAAATGCTAAAATGACCAGAGTTATGGGCCATATGGTAACATAAAGGAGACTCTATAACCACCTGGGAGAGAACACTGCTCTATAAATACACAGGCGGGCAGTGCAGGGGAGGGAGACTGTTAAAGGAATAGTCCAACGCTTTGGGATGTATGCTCTCTCGCCCAAATGTTTGCACATTATCTGCAGCACAGAACATGGGCGTGTTGGCTTTAGGGCTGCAACGATTAATTTCGATGACTAATCGACTATTAAAATAATCGATGACTACTTTAGTACTCGACTAATAAGTTTGAGTCATTTTTCATAGAAAAGTACTGTAAAAGTTCCCCAAAACACTCTTATTGCAGCTTCTTGCATTCAAACATTGGCAGCTTTACACACCCTCCCATGACGGTGAACTAAAACCCTTTGGCGTGAGTACGAAACAACATCAGATGATTAGTCGACTAATCGAAGAAATAATCGACAGGCTTGGCATAGTGTAAAAGCAGGAGGTGTAAGCCAGAAAGCAAAGGTTGCTGGTCTTCCACTGCCTCGATCAGTTAGTACAGGCATGTCCGAAGTCTGGCCCGAGGGCCAATCATGGCCCATGGACCGGTTTTAAACAGCCTGCGGCTTGTCTTTCAAAATATACTAACAAACATACTAAATAAAATATGCTACATAGGCCTGCAACACAATATTGGCAAGTCAAGCAAGAACACGGTGCAGTGTTTTTTTTTCGCCTCATGATGGTAGAACTCATATATTTTGTAGACGTGCACAAAGCAGAAACTGCGCAGATGGAACGAGTGTGTTTTCATACATAGATGGTAAAAAAGCAAATGAACAGCTACCTAGCAGCGGATGTTTCCTGCTCAATAGCAGACATCGGCACAAAAAAGAAGGGCCGTCACTTTCAGGAGCGTGTTATCATCACCTCTTGGACAGACGGCCCGAGCCACAGAAATAATAAACCATAGTTTTCCTGTAACACAGACACGAGGGGGGTATCGATCCTCTCATTTCACCCATGGAGAGACAGCAAATGAGTGTATTTCCCAGAAAAAAGTAAGCCTACATTAGCATAATTTTGTCTTGTTTTAGAAGATTGCAAGTACAAAGATTTAATTCAGATGAAAAGACTGATATTTTTGCAGGGTGACTCCAGCTGCCCAGCTGATTTCATGATTGCAGTGACATTTACCTCCCATCCTCCGAGTTCCTCACAAGCAGATAAAACAGCTCTCCGTCTCTCTCTCCCTGTCTCGCCTGCTCTTTACTCTCATGACACTTCATCTTCATTTGTCGTTTGTCTCTCTCCCCAACTCCCTCTCTTTCTTGACAGCCACTGGGCTGTCATTTATATGCAAATACTCATATGTGATTGGGGCGAAGAAAAAAAACGAGAAGGGGGGGACAAACTGCTTTTCTTCCTATCACAAAATAAACATTGCCCGCAATCTTGCAGGCTTCTCCCTTCCGTATCAGATTCGGCTCCCCTGATTGGACACGGCCTCCGGAGAGAGAGCGGCGCCTGCTGTCTCCAATCACGGGTTAAATGCTGATGGGGACAGGGAGCACAGAGAGGTAGCTGATGGGAAGGGGGACAAGGCTAACTTTACTGTGGTGGACCCTCGCAGGGAGGAGAATAAGGGAAGAGGCGCAGGGGAACATCAACACCCACACACACAGGTAGAGTAGAAGCTGTTCCTTACGGTCACAGTTTATAAAGGCAGAATATGTCCACAGCAACAGATACCTATCGTCCCGTTTTATCATTTGCTCATGCTGCTCATGCTAACCGCTCAAATCTTCTGATAATTTAAAAAGAGAAATGTAAAACACAACATGTTAAAGGATTACTGAAACAGGAAATGCACTTTTATGGAGTGGTTATTGAGTGACGAGGGCTGGAGCCAATCCCTTAGAGGCTGGGTACACCCTGGACAGGTCGCCAGACTATCACAGGGTTGACTCACAGTGACAGACAGCCATTCATGCTCACATTCACACCTACGGGCAATTCAGAGTCCCCAGTTAACCTACCGTGCATGCATGTCTCTGGACCGTGGGAGGAAGCCCACGCTGACACAGGGAGAACATGCAAACCTGGAATCCTCTTCCTGTGAGGCGACAGTGCTAACAATGCACCAGGCTGCCCCTCTAAATGTTGTTCTCACTCATAAAAACTGTAGCCTAATTTTATTTAATTCACTGCATAATGAGGATGCAGTGCAGTTAGCAGTCCCGACCTGCATATGAAGCAGAACTGCACAGAAACAGGAAGCATGTTTCTCTTCAAAGCAGTATGTAAATCAGCCTCTGTATAGGTGATTAGGCCTGTTTTCCCTTCCATGCTCAATAGCACTCATTTTACGTTTGCGAGGGGAAAAACCCATCATCCCGCTTTATATCCAAATCTGACAAAGTGTCTTATCTTCCTATTGGATCATCTCAGCGTGAGAATCTGGAATGACTTACGCTCCGACTTTAAAGGGGTGATTATGTCTCCCAAACAGCATTTTGATTCTCCTGGGCAATCAAACTATAATAATTGACTTGTATCCATATGTTTGCTCTCAGTTCGTGCCGATTTCAGGGGAACATTTGACAAGGAGCAGATGTAAAAGTGATCCTGTTATGGCTGGGGTGTCTACTCCAGAGAGAGCACTATATAATCAGAAAACCATCCTTCTGTTCCCCACAGCGCCAGTAATCCTCTCATCTAACAAACAGCCTGGGGAGGCATCGAGACGCACAACATAAACAATACTGACTCCTGAAAAAACACCCGAGTGCTGCATTGCAGACATGACTGCGCACATAGGACAAGAGTGTGGATAAGACGTTCTTTCCACACACTCTCACCCACCCACACAGGTACAAAATACACAGTGAGAACACACACACACACAGGGAGCGGGCCACACGATCCGCGCTGCCTCCGCTGGCAGCCCTGTCAGCCTGTTATTCTGTGCTGTATCATGGCGGTGTGGGTGCGCTAAGCCGGTGACTCAGACCCTCGCCGGGTCCACTACAGACACCGACACACCATTTGGGCGTTGTGCTCCGGTGCCCCCGCGAAATGAGCGTTGGTGAAAATAGAGCGTGCCCAGATGGATAGAGAGCCTTGTCACATCAGCCTCTGCGCCAGCCGTCTGTGAAATGATAAGATGGCAAGAATATGTAACAAAGCAAGCAGCGGGCGCCGTCCTGATGGGCGCTGGAGTCAGCTCTCATACGTCAACTCTGACCTTATTTTTTGTCTCTCATTTTTTCCCACAGTGTTAACTACAAGAGCATCATCTCTTTCTCTTTTTTCCCCTTTGTGCTTCTGTCTCTCCCGCCTCCCCTGTCTCCGTTTCACCCTTCCTCTATCTCCGAGCTATTCAGTTCTTGCACAGAGGAGTGGGAGGGTGAGGGGAGGTTGTGCCGGCAGTTCAAAGAGAGAGGAAGAAAATTATGATGGAGAAATGATTCAAGCTGCAGATCAGCGAGGACAGCGAGGTCCCCAAAAGCCACACAAGTAAGGGCGTCCGCGCTGTAAATCACTTCGCCATTGGCAATCGCTGGTAATTCAGCAGAAGTGGACAGTGACTCAGTTTCTTTATAGATATGTTTTCAAGGTCGAGTGTATTTAAAAAAAAAACATTTCAGTAATATAGAAAGGATTTCAGAGGTATGGCAGGGGAGATGCCGAACGAGGCGTTTCTGCCAGGCACACAAACACGGCTGCGTACCTACATCCAATATACACACACACACACACACATACACTCCAGTCACACAGGCAGTCAGGGATCCAGGGAAACCTAGTGGCCTGGAACAAGAGTAGAGCCAGAGCTTCCCATTAGAGGACATTACTGTCAAACACTGGAACGAAAACTACCTGCTGTACACTGATTACCAACCTACCTCCCGCTACAATTCAATTACAAACTAGATAATATGATGCACTGCACTCATTCTCTGTGACAGTGTTCAGCCAGTGACATGGGGAAGTGAGGACAGCTGGCTGAGATGTTTCCTGAAAATGCCGATGCCTGTTTATTTCACATTTCTGCACAGGAGGTGGTATTTTTGGCTCTGTCTTGCCGGCACGTCCATTGCTTGATTGGATTTTTTAGGATGGGACAGCACGGTCTCACAGCCCAAAGGGGGAGTTAAACCCTGACTGTCATACGTAACAAACACAGTATTAAAAGTAATCTTTTCCCTTGCTTTGTTATTCCCGTAAAAATTGGACCAGGGTCAGGTTTTATTATTCATCAGAGCAGTACACCATAAAATGAATCAAACTGCAATTAAAAAACACAAATAGCCAAGGTTAAGTTTTGACTACAAAGCTTCACATCTTGCCCAATAAATCCACGTAGAAGTCATCTGCTATTGAGAGAGAAAATATTAGTTCTCTGTAAAACAAGCCAAAAGAAAAAGTCAACCTGAGCTTTGAGATAATTTCAATTAAAAGCCTGAAGTTATTTGTTTAAAAGTGTTCCTTTTCTACTCAACAGCACCGGAGACAGGTCTGGCTGGACCCATGATAACTCTGCACAATAATTCAAGCAAATATGGAGATCGGTCTGGCTCGAGCTCGAGAAATGAAGCCAAAAACTGCAGTTCATCTAATGGCCACTTGAGGCTGGCTCCAAGAGCGAGTCAAAAACCAGTGGGATGTCAGGGTAGCTACGCCCGTTATCTTATACAGTCTGTGGTAGTCCTTATATCGGCTGGTTTGGATTGCCCATATGGTGATGGGTGGTATCTGGGGAAGAAAGTGCGAATTTCTGGCCTACAAGAAAATAAGCTGTTGGCACGTCTCATGTGGAGGAACGCTGCCGTCTCCTCCCTCCTCAAGCCAAAACTGAGAGTAATCAATAACAAGGGAAAAAACGAAGAACACGACTTGGGGAAAAAAAAAAAAAAGGATGCCAGGAAATAGCCGACACACACAGCCTCAGCCACAAGTCAATCATTTCCAATTTGTTCTCCAGACTACAGATGACTAACAGTCTCAAAAGAGCCTTTTAAAACTATTTTACCTTTGAGAGGAGGTTCTCCTGACATTTCAACTCAAATTACCTGCAAACCACACGGTGACTTATTCATACTGTAAATCTAGAAAGGCAAGTGAGTCATTAATTGTACCAGTCAAGTTGGGAGCCGTCAGATAATGAATTATTAAAAGCGGGTCTGAATGCAAACTGCTCCAAAACAGTCAAGCGACAGCAAGTCGAATACAATGGAATAAAATAGACTATGATTTGGATTTGATTTCCATTGTAAAATAAATAAATAAAAATAATGCATATTTTAAATGACTGCAAATAGGGAGTGCTTGTATTTAGGTCAGGAACACTTTCAACACTGAGACTAATTAAATAAGAGATGAACATGAGCCCAATCTGGTCATTTTGAGCTACTTTCTTAGTTATATAACCACGCAGGCATACTTTAAGTCACACACACACACACAAACACAGCTATATGTTCCACTCACTACACACATAAAAATAACAACTCCCTCAACACACAAACTGTAATTCCCTTATCTCTCCGCCAACCAGCTGATAACAAGCAGTTCATTTTCCTGATTCAAAATAAGCCATCCTATTCTGCTCCAATTAGAAGCTTAGGAAGAATTCCATTACGACGCGCTGCACCCCATCTTCTCCCACCAAATGCACCCATAGTTCAGCGGGGGGAAGTGGAGGGGTTAGCAGTTATGGGTGCTGAGGTGCATAACAGTTTAAAAAATGTATTCATGCACAGTGTCAGCAAATTAGAACCTTAACGCAAATTGAATTTACAATAAATCCACCTGGAGCTGCCACAGAAGAAGAAGGAAAAAAAAGGAAGAAGAGTCGGAGAAGGGGGGAAAAAAGCCAAGAAAATGAAAATGGAGATCCTGGCACTATGAGCATACATTTGCATATACATAATTAATTAAACCGGGGTTCACTGCTTTAGATGGATGACCGTCTGAGGGGAAGCCGGGGAGCTACGGAAAGTAGAACAGTAATAAAAAGGTTAAAGAAAAGGTGAGGCTTATTTCAGGGAAGGAAAGAACCGTCAAGACTCAACTCACTGACACATCAATGTTGGTGTTAATGCATGCACAATGTAATATATGTACTGTTGTTGATGTGCACACAAGCAACAAAAAAGAAAGGACATAGAGATGAATGCCAATTAGCGCCACTCACTCAGTTAGCTTGACAACAGCAAAACAAAACTCAAAAATAATCTAAAGCCCTCCAGTGAAAGACTCGGCGGGCTTGTTAGCGAGAACCGCAGGTTCGGGCAAGGTAACAATGGGGTAATCCAATATAAACAAACTATCCGCAGAGGTGGTTGAGTACACTAAATTAATGCAATTGTTCTTCGGCTGTTCAGACTGGCTCTCTCATTTGGTAAGTGCTCCCACTGCAGCCGCTGAATGTGGGCATGCAGAGGAGTGAGGGCCTTTGAGAAGGTGTCACCTGCTTCCAACAAAAAAAAAACCCAACAACAACAACAGTAGATGGTTTATTTTTTCATATTTTCTTTCAAAATTGCTGGTTAACATTTGGTTTAGACATTTTGTTGTGTCTGAGAGTTTCATCTAAAATTCATTGATGCAGAAGCGGGAGTTACAGCTGCTTATGTGCCCGTGAGGAGTTATTCTGGAGGTGATTTTTACATTGGAGGCACTTTGGAGCATCAAATCATTATCAATCATCTTTCAGTATTATTTAAACACCACTCATCATAGCTGCTCTGCAAACGCTGTAAGACAAAGACTTAATTTAATTCTAAAAACTCTGCTTGTTATGATGAAATGTTATTTCAGTCACTGCGGGTCATTTTTAATTTCAAAGGTCCTTTTTACCAAAGCCTGTTTTTATTTCACAGGGTCTTTTTCTTGAATGCCCATTTCATTTCATAATGCCACTTTTTACTTTGTATTTATTCATATGATTATTTCAATGCCTTGTTTATTCATTTGTATTTGAACACTACAGGTGGCTGTGATGTGGCGGACCATAGGTGTGAATAAAACATGTCGCAGAGGACTTTTTTGACAAATTTAAAGACATTAACACCACAAAATGATGCGGTGAAGGCATAAATTGGTGCATAAAAAATCCCCAGAATGCAGGAAATTAATTGTTTGATGCTAAAAAGGACTCCCAAACCCTCCAATCCACGTGTCTCCCCTGATGTTCGAATGAAAACTGTGCCCTTGGTACAAATGCTATTTGTATGTCGGTGTTAACATGACTTGAGAGAAGGTTTTGGTTGTTCAATCGCTATTTACGAAGGACAAAACAGATCAAGCCACTCTGCAGTTATTCCAATTTCCTACAAAAACTAGAAGGCCACTTGGAGAGTGCAGACGTCCACCAAGGTCGAATCCCTTACCTTGTGATGTTGACAAAAGTAAAAAATAATTTGTGTATCCATCCCTGGCCCATGCTACATTCTTCCACCAAGTTTCATAAAACTTGGGCCAGTAGTTTTCCAGTAATCCTGCTGACAAACAGACAAACACAACCCAAAACACAACCTTCTTGAAACAGAAAGGCTCACCAATAATGACGAGAACGCTGTTTTGGCACTGACTGCTGGATACAACATGGTTCAACATCGTCTTGCTGTAGAAAGCATGCGCATCTATGAAAAATTCCACTTCCCCTCTGCGGCTAATAAAGTCATCTTTGTAAAGACGGAGCATTAAAAGTTCCCTGGGCTGCTTAAACAGATAAGGTTGGAAAGGGCTGGAGGTCAGAGTAAAACAACTCCAACTACAGTATATCTGTGCAGTAGCTGCACTGGATAAAAAGCAGTGGCTCTGATATTGATCAAATGCTGAGGCCGGTGCTCCAGTATATCAATCACACCAAACCAGCTCTGCTCTAAAGCTATCAATAGTAAAGTATGCCTACCTGGATTGCAACTCCAACACATTTTAGTCCTTTCTGATATCACTGGCAATATGAAGAGCCTCTTTTTTCCCTTTTTTAATCTGCCTCTGTCTCATTCATCCTCCCTTGGCTTTCCCTCCACCAGTAATCAAGGAAAATCAAGGAGGCTGTGCCCTTGGTTGGACTTTAGAGGAAAAAAAAACACACGATAAAGGCTTTAGGCTGTAAGAGAGCTATGAAAAACTTTAATTCCCCTGCTGAGATGAAGAGGATGTCATAAAGAAATTGAATTAGATTTTTCTTGCTGTTAAAAGGCTACAGAGGTCTGATGGGATGAAAAAAGGCAGTCATTGTGAGACTTTGACAAAGCATCAGGCTGGTGCCTGCTCAAAGGTTTGACAGAGAAACAAATTATTTTAGAAATTCCTCTAATGTTGAGTGCTGTCTTCACTTAGAATTGATCTGTGCCGCATTTGGAAACACTTCAAACTCTGGGAGCATAAATACTTTTTCACAAATAAAGCAAGCGACAAACAGTATCTTCGCAACTCATATAATCAGATGCCGTAATAATATAATAAACCCTTGAAGTTTCAAACTGTAGGATTATTTCTGATGTCAGTCACACCGACATTTCTTTTTCTCTGTCAGTCTATTTGAGTTTAAAGTCAGCAAATATGGCCAAGTTGTCATCTCTCCCTTCTCCGTCTGCAGAGGAAATTATAATATGGAATGCAGCGTCAGTATTTTAAGGGGGACACTGTCTTCTTTCTTTCTTTTTTTTTCCCCGCTGTGCCAGAAAGTTGCAGTTTGCAAACCACTGTCACAATCGTCTGAAAGCCGCCTGTGTTTTTCCACAGCGGCATTGTGGAGACGAGAGTAAAAAGACTATTTATACCAAGTTCGCACCTATAGTTCGGGAGGGGCAATTTGGGGCTGATGTTGCAACATTGCTGTGTTTTTCATTTGGTCAGATTGGCATTCACACTGCGGTTTTGTCGCATGGTCAAAATGGCTGCTCGTCTCTTGGACGGAATATCCGAGAGAATGTGGCTCACGTCTCTCAGAAGAGCAACAGAGCAACTTCATTCCTGCATCAATGTCCTTGAGCGAGACACGGACCAATATTTAGTAGCTAACCCTGACCTTTGACCTCCTCGAAGGGAAGCAAGCAAATCAAGGATTTCCCTGAAATGATGTCTGAAGCCACGAGACATAAGGAATAAAGCAAAAATAAATATCAAAGTTTATTTGACAAAATACCCCAGTCATTTATCATTCCTCTACTCCTGCTATCTCTCTCTCCGTCTCTGCCATCCTGCGAGGCTGCGCATTATCTAATAAAGCAGAAATGCCATAAAAATAACCTTAAAAACCCTTCAGCCTGCCAAATTCTGACACCAGCCCAATTGAGATGCCATCATAAATCCTGGAGTCTGTGATTCTTTTATAGACAGTATGGGAAGAGGTGAGCTAAATGGCTGAGAGAGATGGTTGCCAGTAATGTGTGAAAGGGGCAGGAAAAAAAGGGGGAAAGAGAGGAGAGACACAAATGCAGTGTGTGTGTGTGTGTGCGTGTGTGTGTGTGTGTGTGTGTGTGTGTGTAGAGGGGGATAGACAAGAGACAGACGAAAACAGACTCAAAGACAGGCTGAGAGCCCATCTCCTAACTGCGTGCATATTAATGCAGCACTGCGGAAATCCAGCCAGCAAGGCAGCAGCCAAGGTCAACAGAGATTACCAAGACCATGACTAAACAGGCTGGGCAACGATTACCGAGGGCGCCCTCCTCTCCTCTTCCCATCAACCTATCCGGCCGGGCTATCAGCCCGTCATCCCCGCCACCTCTCTCACCTCGCATCAGTCCGAGCCCGGGCTCAATCCGATGGGTGATCGCTAATAAACTAACGAGTCGCCTCTCTCTCGGTGATCCGTGAGAGTGGGAGGCGGGCTGAATACATGAATTTTGATCAGGGTGCACATAATACCAGGGGTTGTGATGATGTAACAACACAGAGTTTCTTGCCTCTTCTTCACACTCTCTCCCGCTGCCACCCTCTCCCTCCCTCCTGCAGTCCTCTTCCCAGCAGTGTGGGTGGGGATGACAGAAAGGAGGCAGGGACGAAGGTAGTGAGCGCTGGTGTCGATTGATTACTTTAGCCGCCAATTGCAGATGAAGCTCCGGCCACCCCAAATCCTCCCCGTCTCCATCACCTCCATTAAACAAGCTGTGTCAGTAATGGGCTATTTTAGGCCAACGCTTTCCATTAGCGCATCGTGCCCGCTCATCTGAACAAGCAGGTTTGGACAATATACACATGCATGCCATAAAGCATTGTGGGGAAGAATTGCTGGCAGCAGACGGTGGTCACATGCCACATGGGAGCTCTATGAGAGGCATTAAAGACACAGTTACAGATGTACTTGGAAGGACCTTAATTTCCTAAAACACCTAACCTACACACACACACGGAGTGAGTGGTGCTATAAAAAAGCTAAATGTGCTTCCAGTTTCTTTAGACATCCTCAGCGCGCGACCCCCTTTCGATTAACCACAAAAGTTTCCCTGCAGAGTCTGAATATCCTGCTCCGTGCTGAGCGACGGCGGCGACACAATCGATTCTCCACTTTGATGATCTTCTAATGAAAGCAGTAAACATGCAGATTAGAGACTGTCAGGAGTCTTTCGAAAGGAATGTTCTCCCCCCACTTCATCTGACATCAGCTATTTAGGAAACCATCAAGAATAACAGATCCCCTGATAAATTTGTCAGAGTATTAAAAAGCTCATATTTGGCTCATTTATCTTGTTTATATTAAAACCAAAGTCATACCTATAGAGAACTTACTGCTGACTGGTTTTGACAAATCAAAAATCAGCTATCGTGAATGAGATGAGTGAAGTGAAATGGCAATTCAGCGGTGCTAGAATGTAACTAAATACATTTACACAGGGACAATTTTGTGGTACTTTACTTGAGTATTTGTAATTTTTGCTCTTTTACTTCTACTACAATGCATTTCAGAGACAAATGTTGTACGTTTTACTTTTACTGTACTGCCCAAGAAGCACTGTCAAAAATATTTGTGGCAGCTTTGGTCACTCATCACGTGAATCATTGAAGGTTCGATCGTGCTTGTCAATTGAAAGGAGCTGCAAAGCGGACTACTGGCTTGAAAGCAGCTTAGTTGCTGCTTGCTGTTGATAAAATGTTTTGCTTTGCAGTATGTCATCCCGTTCAAACCAAGCAAGGAAGACTTGCATGCTACGTCGCAACATTAGCCTGCAATTCTCTTCTATATCACTAACATTACACACTTTAAACTCACCAGACCAACCAGCTACCTCTGCGACACAGTCAAGTTACATGGCTTGTTCTCTGGGAACCGCTTTATTGAAGCACGTCAGCATTCCAATTGGTTGTCGCCGAACTGCGGCAGAGCTCATTACCATAAAGTTAAACAAGTTTTAACTCCCCTCCAGACCGCTCCAGTCACTTAGGTCGCCAAGATGCGCGGCTGACGACCAGGTCGCCCAAGTCGCCGGGCTCTCATTGAAAATGAATGACTTCCACCATTTTGGAAGCTCTGGTCGCTGTTGGTTTGAATGTACAGTTACGCAGAAAACTTCTTTTCATATTCATCCAGACCTGGAAATCACTAAAATCAAACTCCATACATGCCAACACTGTGTAGGAACCCTTGGGTTTATATGATGGGTAACAAGGGGGAAAGGTCCCATTTGACAGAGGATATATTTAATCACAGTTTGTCAGAGTTGAAGCCCGGGTGTCTGTGTGGGGCTGACCTTTCTGTGGCGACTTCCAGCCAGCAAGGATTCATTTTGTTACTTCCGCACACTACAGTAGGTGCTTAAATTGTTACCTGTGGTACAGTAGCACCATTATCATGCTCTGTGCAACCCCAGCAGCCAGGTGTCACATTTTCAGGTCGGAATGTCACTTTCTGTTGGGGTGATAATGACATTTTATTGAATTTAAATTTAGTAACATAGCTTTTTTTTTAAAAGAAAATAAGTTTCCCAAAAGGGTGCGATAACAATAATGAGGTCCTGCAGTAGATTTCAATTTCATTTCTTATCCTATGAACCCTGTAAACAGCTCCTCAGATCAACACATTGACAAGTGGAGCCGGTGGTAATGACTTCTCTTTTTTTATTGGAATTAATCTGTCTTGCAGAATGTTGGAGGAGATAATTAACTGGTGCTTTCATCTTCATTTTAACTGGCATGTTCATTAACGTATTCGCCTGGTATCCGGTAAGAAAAGAGACCTAATGTTTCTGTTAATGAAAATAAACAAATAAATTACTTGGACCAGAGGCAATCAAGTGGAGGCAAGGTTTTGGCAGGGTGACAGGTATCAGGGCTCGCAGAGCCAGCTTCATTAGCCGGAATAGGGCAATCATGTAAGGATCATGCGGGCGGCACAGACATAATGATCATGATAATGTCAGCTGGCAAATAATGAAATAAACAGGTCCCTAAGGCGAGCCTATCACCACTTTATCAAACCGTGTCTTCATTACTTCCTATACATTTTGACACGGGGTGATAATCAGGAAAGCATTGCTTTTTACAGCATTATTTCCAGTGGCTACTGCTCTGACATGCAGCCCGCTGTGTCTTGGAAAGCAAAAATACCTCAACATTTCATGAAAACAGAAATTGCATTTTCACATGAAATATTCCTGAGAGAAGATTTACAATTTAAGAGGAAACGACAGGACTCTCGGGCACTGAAATGCACCTGAAAAAAGTCAAACTGACTCTTTGTCATAGCTCGTCAGATGACTTATCTACCCTCAGTGCTTGCCCAAAACCCAATATTGGGTAATGGAGCCCAGCTGTCAAAGATGCTTAATCTTTCTGTCAAGAAGGCGGATATATTCTAAGAAGGGAGAACATATTTTCCCTATCTAGTTCCTGAATTGCTTCTATATCTCTGCTCAGGCAGTCATAATAGTATCTGAAATATCATATTAAAATAGTAAAGATGGTTAGATTGTCAGATTGATAGCAGGACGGACTTTTGAAAACCAGCAGAAAGAAAATAAGCTTCATTGTTTCATTTTTTTTAAACCTTATATATCCGTTTATGCCAATTTTTGTTTTGGATTTAATGCTCCTGCAAATTAAAATGTTTGTTGCACCGCTACAAAAAGACCCTCTTCACTCCAGTTTACAGTAAACATGGTCCTCTCATGATGAGAGCGCAGAGTATGCTTCTAATAGATATGCAAAAAAGCTGGTGATTATGCAGCCACAGTCCCTTTAAGATATCAAAACACAAAAAAGCAGAAACTACAGAAACTGCTGATTTGAGTGTGCACTGTGAAAAACATTTTCACCAACGCCAGATCAGATTTGAAACTGAATTTTGAGGAGAAAAGCCCTGTCAATGAACCATTATGCTTTCCATTGAAAGTCTCTTAATAAGGAAAACACCCGGTGATTTTATCATGCAAATTAAAATGTGCAAAATAATGGATAACTTGTTCTTTTCATTCTTTGAACATTTAATTTTAAGAATAAGTCTACCATTATTCTACACTTTTTCTTTTTCTGAAGTACTGAGTTATTTCCTAAAGCAGGTGGCCACTGTAGTCTTCAGCAAACATGATTCAAACAACAGCAAACAACACACTTGTTGGGGATAGAAAGGCAACAACAACACAGCCATTTACATATATTCCTGAAAAGGAATTTCGGCTTCTACGAAGGGGTCTGACTGGAAAGCTGAGATTCTTGTGGATTCAATGAGCCCAATTGTATTCACATGTGATAATGTCAGTCCCCATAGTAGTCATCTTATTGTAGTGAAGCAGGAATCACTGTATAAAGTGACTTATAGTGACATCTAGGATGATCACAGCCTAATGAAACATCACAACCACAAACTAGAGACATTAGGTATTGAGAAAATGGATGGTTGTCATGGGTATATTGACAATAAGGGGGTTTCTCAGCAGCTTCCACAACAGAGGTGCTCGCCATCCAATCACCGAAAAATGCAATTTCTACAGGAATCTCCAAATGTGAATAGTTTTTGATACCAAAACATAGCCTGGATTTTTATCTGGTTTTTCGCAAGGTCTCAGTCAGTACTTTGACATGAAAGCGTGAGAAAATTGAATTGTTGGCTTAGTCCGACTGAAATTGGACTATCCATAGTTCGATTAACCCACCGAGATAATTTGATTGAAAATCGAACTATTGCTGCATGTATCCACTGTGTCTCGGCGTTCTGCGCATCCGCCACTTTTTCTTTCGTGGGCTTTCACCCAGAAGGATAAGGAGATGACAAAGCAGCAGTTCTGTATATAGCAGTGCAGTAACTCCTGGAAAAACAAACAAACAAACACCATGGTGAGTGAGAAGCTGAAGACGCACTTCTGGACCGACGAGGGAACAACATTCATGCTCCGACAGCTAAAGGAGCTAAACATCTGCATCCGTCGTTGGCTTCCTCTTCGGGTCAACCGGACCTAGTTCAATTTGCACTATATTAAAAAGGACATAGCGCTACCTATCAAGGCGGGGTCAAACGTACTTGGTCAGAAATTCGATTTTCTCTCCTGCATGTCCACTCAGACAAGACAAGAAGTTTGACGTGATTGATTAGCCAAGGTATGAGCTTAGCTCGACTACTGCATGCATGTAAACATACTCAGTGTCTTAATGTGGTATTTTGGATTCTCAAGTGGTAAAATATGCTTTAACATATCACCAAATCTGTGTCACAAATGTTATCAACCCTAAACAACTGCTGCAACAACTTACAATACACAATAAAGCATGGGAATAGCCACTGTATACTCCCATCAAAATGTTCTAGGCCCTCATGTTCTCTCAACTTTGAATAGTTTGAACAGATGCAAAACAAAATGTTAATAAAACGATTCTATGTGGCATATACTGTTGAGCGACTATCTCCCCCAAACACCAGGAAAAGACCACAATATAATGATGTCCAAAATCGACCTAGCCCTACCTCCAAACTGGACCAATCTGAAGCAATAGGATGAGCACAGTGGCCTAAAATTGTTTTATAAAGCTATATATGTAAGAGGAAAGTCCTCACACAGGAACTTCAGCCTCCTCTGTATGCAAATCTTAAACCCAGATGTCCTTAAATATTTAGTTCTTACTTCACTACATACAGGAGGTACTCTAAGCCGATGCATAATATATCACACGCTATTCTTGTTGCATATTCAATCTGCTTTACATTAAACACTGCATTTGCATATTATCTTGTTCAACCTGCAGAAGATCTTAGTGCGAACCAAAAAGTTTGTGTACCGCTTGGTAGGTTCCCTGTCGCACTTTGAGATAGCTTTTCACACAATGGCACTCTGGCATACTGGCTTATCGCCTCCTGTCTCATCCCCCTCCCTCTCTCTCTCTTCCTTTCCTTCAATCTTTCGCCTCTTTTGACTCCCCTTGCGTCCCTCCCTCTTCTCCTCTCTGTAGCCGTACACAGTATTTGTATATCAGTCACTGAGGAGCTGTTTCTCTAGTGGCAGTGGTTGTCGCCCTAGAGTATTCTTGTCTGGCATCACAACACAACTCGGAGATCAGAGAGCCGAGCACTGTGCCTCTTAATGGGAAGATCTCCCCCCACAGGCTCCTCTACCGCATGCATTCTCTCCTGCTTTCATTTAATCCTCTCTCCTCGCCTGCTCTTCTTATATTTCCCTCCTCTCCTCTTTCCTCCAACCCGCTTTTTCCTCTTCCTTCCGCTCTCCCCTTCTGCAATCCTCTCTCTGTCTTTCCCTCTCCTCCAGTCCTCTCCATCTCTCTGAAACCTCTCTTAACTCTCACACCCCCCCCCCAACCCTTTTCTCTTTTCTGCTCTCTTCCTCTCGTGTGCTTGTTTTGAACACACCAGAACCAGGACATGGGTCTCTGGGGGTGCCGGGGCTCCTTATATAACATTATAAAAAATTCACACATTGCATGTTCTTATTACGGAGAGGAGAAGAAGAAGAAGAAGAAGAAGAAGAAAAAAGGAGGAGGAGAAATGTGGTTGGTGGAGGGGGGTGGGTTCTGGGGTGGGGTGCAACCACAAATTAAAAATAACTAAAAATACAAAACAGCCTGCAGTGCCGTTTTGGCAGCCGGGATGTTGAATCCTGCCTCCGCGCATGATCAAAAACAAGCTAGCCAGCTCATAAACCGTCTCCGAAATACAGTACAGGAGAGACGAAATGCTGCACAATTCCTTTTCATATCCAGCACCACATCTACATAATGTGTACTGTGTTGCACAGCGCAAACTCATTTCTTCCCGATATTACTTCTCTGATGGAGGTTTCCTCATGAAAAAACAATACAATTACCATTAAATTGATGCCTGTCACGCCACGGCCCTATTTCCACATTATCAATCATCAAAGGGGAGTTATTGTGGAAGCAGCGATGGATTCCGGCGCCTAATGGTGCGCCACTTACAATACTCCCCTCGTCAACAGATATGAAAGGCATTCCAAACAAATATCATAACAAAGTCGAGCTTCCCATTCATGAGGCTAGTCATTTTTTCTGCAAGCCACAACAAGTTGAATCGAAATTGCACCAACGATGGAGTCATTGGTCATTTTCCCTTTCATGCAGGCATGTAATATAGCTGATTTAAAAGCCATAAAAGCCTGTTTACCACTGCTATTCACAGATCATCTGCAGAGCATGAATTATTAATCAACCAGAGTGTCTCTTTCTCCCTTCTCCCTCTTTCTTTCTCGCTGTTTAAAACGCCATTCCATAATGTCATGCAGAGGCATTAGTCATTACTCAACTACCTGCGAGGGAGTGGAGAACTCTGGGTAGGAATGTTCACCATGAGCCCGTGTTACCAAATCATTTGACTCAAATGAACATCTGCAAGGTCAAGTCAAAGAAGATGGAGAGAGAGAAATTATAAGCAGGTTGAATTCTCTTAATCATTTTCTGTCTCTATCCCCCTCTCACAGTTCTTCGGTCCAGAACACACAAGAAAACACTCGCATCGTCAAATCCTCCATCATGTTTCTCAGTTTTCGTCAATCCCCGATTTTTATTGTCTCCTGGGTAGAGTTAAGGCTCAGTGTTGCTCTAAATGTGGTCTAGCATGGTTGTTTCTTGGCAATGGAGCCCTTATGTCTGCAATGTTAATGAGGAATTATCAGAAATTAATTAAGATTAAAAAAGGTCCCAAGGTGAAGGACTTGCTTATTACAGTGCCATGTAAATCTTCTATAATCCGCCAGCACAAGAGCAAGCCAAACACTGTGGAAATGCACTGCAAGACTGCATTGTTCACTCTCATACACACTCACATGCAAACCAGTATATCCAGTAGGCAGTACAGTACATCCATGTGGACGAGAGCACAAATAAGGCCGGCTGTTGTTTCCTAGACTCGCCATACAGGCTCACAACAAAGAGAGGTGTAGCTGAGAAGAAGGAGAGGCAGCTATGGGACGATGGGACGAGTCTGTGTCTTCACCTAATGAACAGGTGAGGAAAACAGCACCGGTGCCGGATTACACCGTGTCACGCAGGGCCACAAATCCCGCATTAGCGATCCACCCTGTGCTGTGTGCTGATTTGTTGACTAATGGACAAATGCCAATGACACATTTTCCAGTTGCCTTCCCGCTTGTATCATTTCCTGCTTCTGGCGATGCTGGTGTCACACGCCAAAAAAGGTCACAGCATTACAGTGAGACTGACGACCTCCTTGTGCTGTGCTTTTTAACTACACTAGTGCACGCTGGGCCTCGTGTCAGGGGCTTTCTTTCTTAGCTGGGTTTATCATTATTCAAAGGTAGAGAAAACCTGCTGTGTTGCCACAATGGACGGCGGCTCAAGGTTAATCAGAGCATGAGAGAAAGTGGCTCTCCCACGTAATAAGGGCTCTGCTTGTTTCTTCCCGACTGGTGGCGCATTATGTGGTGGACGCCAGCGGAGCGATGTGACAGTTTACATCAAACATCTCTGTCTCACCCATCATGCATCTCTGGGGTACGGGCCAAGTCCTTGTTGAGATCTGGATGCCCGACATGGAGTCGACAGCAGCTCGGGCTCCGATCGCACAACAGAGTCATCTCTCACAGAAGCGTGCACACACTGACACAGCAGTATTCTGCGTAATAAATAAGAAATGAAAGCATGAGGCGCTGGCTGGCCGGCCTCTAAAAAGTTCAGCATCAAAGTCGTCTGCTTCTGGCTTTTTGCAGATTCTCGTCTTGCTTTTCTTCCTTCATGTTTATGGTTTTGTTTCTTTGGAGGAAGACGTTTTATTGATGCTGACAACATGCAGCGGTGTAGAAGTGTCCCTGCAGGTAGATGAAGGGAGTTTAATATTCAGAATCTGTCGAGTGGTGTGCACCTATGATGTGTTTCAATATAAAGGGTATGAAATGAAGTGATAAAGTTTTTTACTCTCTCCCAAACTATCTCAGTTCATAAGTTGTTGTCACTTTTGCAGAGCGGCAAAACTCATTCCATGGGGTTACTGTTTTTGTCTGCAGAATATCTGACCTTCTTGAGGCAATTTTTTTTGCGAGACTGGATGTCCCACATAACAATGCAATGATATGAAAGTGCAACAAACAGGAAGTTGCATAACTCCATTGCACTGCAGCTTACACTGACACCAAATTGTGCAGATTTTCCACATACTAACCCCCAGCTCTGACACCCCAAAGCCAATAAGGCTTCCATTATGAAGGGAAGCATTCTGTGAAACTGGGTATTACCAGAAAAAGGCATGTTAGGCTTGTTTCTAAAATGGCTGAAAGAATTTTCTTTTTTCCCCTCCCTCAGTCCTGTTTTAGGAAGCAATCTAGCGTTTGGAAATTTGCATTTCTTTGCAGGAGTGACTCATTAATTCGGAATGATTGTGGAAACTGTGCCATTTGTTCCACTCTTGTGACTTTTAATGCACCAGAGAAACAGGGTTGTTGCACAGGGGAATGATAATCTGAATCCACACTGTAATTCTCTGGTTCTAACAACAAATCCGAGTTGCCGCATGCTGGCAGATGTGGGCGTATGCATGAATACCTGATGGGAATAAAACCGGCCATTAATACATTTACAATGCCAACTGCACATTTTTTAATTATCTGACAAATTTCACAGCTTTTGTAGATTATGTTTTGACATTTGGCTTCATGAGTAATGAAATAATTTACTTTGTATTTATCAGTTAGCATCCGAAGGATCTGATCTTTTAATGTGCAGAAAAATAATCAAATGAAACATAATCAACCAGACTTAATGATGACCAATGTGATTTGGGTTTAAATGACACAAACGATGTTCTGGTTTGCAGGACAGGTCGTCTATACACTGGACCCAGCTCCAGGTTTGTGTGTGTATGGATATATATTTGGTTCATATCAAATTGAAATTCATAGCAACACTGTAACACCAACCTGTCTTCTTTATGGGAGAGCACCTGTGCAAAGTGGACCAGCATACCACTCCGTAGAATGGACTCATTATTCCCATTATATAGAGCGCAGTCACACAATAGTAGGGCAGTGACACATTTTTCATTGTACTCTTGGCTTTAATTTGAGGTTGTACAAAATTCAGTCCTTTTTATACATACGGTCCCCCAATTTTAGGGAGTAGGATGTAATTGGACAAGTTAAGCCAAACTTAAATAAAGTTCTAATGTCGAAATTTGCTGTCAAACTCTGAAGTCTGGGATCTACAGCAGACACCTGGTATCCCTCAGAGTGAGGCTGTGTCAGGCCTGTAGCGGAGCCAGCTTCTCTTCGTACTTGTTACTGGCTTTTTCTTGCTTTCAGTCTGGTGCTCAGCAGTGACACACATCCATCATCCATCATCCCTTGGGCTGAGGTCAAGGGAGGTGATGGCTCCTATGACCTAAGGGCGCTTTGACACCGATAGTTTAGTAGACTCGGCTGCAGTTTTTTTTTATGTTATTTCTGCTGCAAAGTTAAGCATGTAATGGGGTCTATAAGAAATCGACTGTCCTCTGGAGCCCACCTCAAGTGGCCGTTAGAGAGAATGCAGTTTTTGGCGCTTCTATGTTGGCTTTATTTTCCTGCCCTGGAGGTTGCCGCTTGGAACTGAAACCAATGCTTTTTTCAGGTACACTAGAGTAGTTTGGTGTGCACCAGAGTTTGAATAAGCGTTCACACCCCCCAAAGCCAACCGGACTATCTGACAAAATGCTCCAGGGTTCAGACCAAACGGCTCAGGTGTGAAAGCTGCCCAAATGTTTTCTGTGATCAACTTTTGTATCGTTTTTTGCTTCAGATAAATACAAGAAAACACAATACATACCAGAACCACAATAAAACAGATAAACAAAACAAGACAAAAGGCAAAATCTAGTGGCGACTTCCCCCAGCCGTCCATCCATCCATCCATGGCACAGCTGCATCCAGTACATCCGATAGAGAAGCACACCTTGCCCCAAAAAAAGCCTCCCACCCTTGCATTCCTAGTAAGTACTGTTCAAGTCCTAGACTGGTCATCTAATATAGCTGTGACAACTTTAAGTCACCACTTTCACCTCAGAGTCATTGTTTCATGTCAAATCCAATGTGCTGAAGCAGACAGCCAAAACAATGATATCACTGTCTTAACACATTCTGCTTGGACAGTACAGTGCAGTACAGTATGTGTGTCTTAAGGCAAATTACAGACTCACAAACAAAGGACGTTTAGCTAAAAGCAGCAGAGTGTGTCACAGACAGCAGGTATGCAGACTGTATGGTCCCAAACTGCAGCGCTTTGAATTCGAGCCAACAGTAACTATTTAATCTTCGGTGTCATCAAAGCAAAGCAAGCAACTGGAGAGGCCACACAATGTCTGTATCCAACCAATTTACCCACAATGCTACCTGAGCTGAAAATAGCCCGGTGAAGCATATTTTGCTGCTTAACTACACAAAATAGAATATTCAACGTATCCGTTTTTGATATAGGTGGCAAGTTATCAAATTACCCTGCCAGCCTCACTGTATTTTAAGTCACTGAATATTATACAGCATGGCAAATTGAATAATGTGTCCGTTTATATTCAACTCAAGGGAAGCAAAGGCAATTTATTCACACTGCATAAAAGCAACCCAAACTCTCTTTGAATACAGCGGATGTTTTTTCATGTGGACAAGGATGCTTTGGACATTTTCTGAAAGCTGTAAAAATCATCCCAGACTTCTCCATTACAATAGCTGCATACTAGGTTGGGTATTTGAGGAGTCTATGAAAAGTTAATGTGTTGAGAAAACACGCACTCCAGCCACTTGGGCGTGAACAGGCTGGGAAACACAACAAAATAGAGCCATTCTCCCTTCAGATATATTTAAGGGTTACTAAATTACATGTGTTTTCATACTGAGAGCGCTGCTTAACCCTCCATAATTGATAAAGGCCAAGATGAACGTTGCAAAAGAGGCAACTCTCAGCCTCACACACCCTGATGCAGCTGATAAAAACAGCAACAGAGTCAAGCTTGTACAGTCAGCCATGTTCTGTTCTTAAATCTTCTCAGCCTGGTATTCTAACTAGATACAGTTTGAATACACAGTAGGATTTCGGCACTGTCTTGGCCCTGATCCATAATTTAACTAAGAGCTGATTCAGAGCACTTCTTAAGAACTCTGTATAAACTTTTATTATTGGTACACAGAATAAGAGGATGTTTTCTGCCTTATTTTAAAAATGCTGAATAAAGTTTTGCTTGGTCGTTAAAATTCTGTTTTTGTGGAGTCGACAAAACCGCTTGGCCCGAAAAGAGCTCTTATTTACTTGCCAGCCGATGTTGCCTGCCATGTTGTGGGGTAAAAAAGGAGTCTGTGCGTGACAGTAAAGGATATAGCACTGAATATAAACATCATCGGCAAAAATCTACCAAAACCACACCAGGGCCATAGCAGGCGCATTAAACCGATAAACAAACATTTGCACCATCTTGAGATAAAAATGCTGATTCAATACACCCCTCCTGGATTGTTTTCTGCCAACTCTGCAGGTGTGTGAAAGATTCTCAATTTTTTTTCTGGGCCATTTAAATGAATCAGTGTCATGCATGGCCGGCGCCATCAAGACTCGATGAATACTTTTGCACATGAAAAGCGAAGGTGGGGAAGAGGCGGCGGTGAATCCATTAGCCTTGCTATGTCTCACTGACTCCATTGTTTTATTCTGTTTCCTGGCAGCAGAGGATTCACCTCCGCGATGCTGCGGCACAGAGAAGAGTGGAGGCGATGAAAAGCATGAGCCTGGGCCACACACACACAGATCCAAACGGGAGAGCAGAACACGGTGAGGAAATGAGTGTTGGTTGTGGTTGTGTGGTGGGTGTGTATGTGTGTTGGGGCGTTTGGGGTGGTATACAGTGCTAACTGTAATTTACCATTGGAGATTTAGCTCACTTTGACCTAAGACCAGGCACAAATCAGACAAGAAACCTTTAAAAAAGCACAACAAAAACCTTACTCTAACCCCGGTATTCGTCAACCTGAACCTTTTATGGTTTTTAATCTCTAATTTTCATTCAATACGTCAATAAGTCAACTTCACTTCAATATAAGTCATTTGAAACATTTGTCTGTGCAGCCCACATTCCACGGTGCATAATTTAAGGCCAACGTTCAGTGCCAGCGCAGAAAGTAGAGTGCCCTGAGTCTCGTGAAGTGGAAAGTTAGGATCAGGGTTAGGGTTGTTGGAGTTCAGCCTATCTAACAGTTAATGTTATTTTTTAATATTCAACTGTAGCCATGACCTTTCCCTTAAGATCGCCCATGTATTTTAGTTATTTAACTTTAACCATAGTTTATTTGTGATGGCAAAGTTTCCCAAATCTGCTGCGGATATTCTACTGCAGTTGCCATGCACAAATGTCGTTAAAAAGTAATCTTAAAAACACTGACGAAAGACATAAAAAGACGCAGCCTGGTCTCATTCCAAGGCTCGGTGTCCCTGGTCATAATAACCACAGTGGCTACACACTTTAGCGTCTGTATGAGAAACACGGGGCTTTCAAGCAACTCCAATATAAACCAATCTACGTCAAAATGAGATGCTCAGGGCAAGAAACATAGTATAAAGAGTGCTAAAGTCCAGGAAGCGGTTAGGAAGGCGGGTCAATGGGTCCTACAAGCGCAGGACTTTGACCCTGGAGATCGGTGTTCAAGCCAACGTCAAGTTATTTTGTCACAAGTTCTTAATTGCATAAATCACAATCTAGTTTTGTTGCCTAAACCTAAGCCCTGACCCCTTCACAGTCAGGAGTCGACTCACATGACTTCCCACCGACCCCTCCTTTGTCAAAATCCATTAACCCCTGCACTGATATACAACACAAGAGGCTGCCCCCGACATCATTACAGTACAGTGACGCCAGGGGCTTCTGCCCAAGGGTCATAATATGACAAGTACAGATGAGATCATGGTGTCTGACCAGTATCAATATTCTTTTTAGGTGATACAGGTTATGTTTGGGTTCACTTGAAAGTACACACAAGAAGTAGAATCCTTTCACTTGTTTTGATGTTTTTACCAGAGATCCATTTCCCAAATCTTGACAGTAGGACTGGTGAGTTAAATGGACAAAAAATGAGTATAGCAACCAGTAAACACACAACTCTTTGAGGTTCTTACTTCATTCTGTGGTTTCCCAGTAGTGTTACTTATTGTAGTCAAAACCGACAACTGGGTTTTGGTTGAAGTAGGCAAGTTTTAGTTTCAAAATGCTACTTTCTATATTATGTTTCCAATGTGACCTGTAATTTCTCCTTTAGAAAGGGCTGTCCGACGGCAAGGTAAAGCTGTGAAACTCTAATACCTGCTATAATACCTATAATAACTAAGGTCTGGCTGTTACTATATTGGGAAATATAATTTGTTCATCAACATAGCATCACCAGACCCTCAGATCAGGATCCAAAACAAAAGACGAGAACATTCCTGATTTCCAAATCAAGCTCACCTCAAATCATTTCTCCACTGAGCTGAATTCATCTGTCGCCAGGGAAATATTTTATGATGCAAAATGAAACTGCCCACTCACAGGTGTCAACAGGCCTCTAATCTGCAACAGCAGAACACCTCTGAGTGAATTTGTGCCTCAACACCAGCCACGCATTTACATCTCGCCCTCCGACTGTGATTGTGGTCATTAACAGGAAAATTGCTAAGAAAACTCCAGATCGGTGCACCGGGGCAGCTTTGTTCTAGCACCCACTGTGCCAGGCTTTAAGGGGCGCTCTTGACATTTATATTCAGCTGAAGCACTGATTGCAAATAATGGCATTAGAGCCACATGCAGATGCGAGATGGACAAAGTTAATGATAGCAGTGTGGGATAGCGTGTGTTAGTGGAACATTTGGGACTTCAAAATGTCGAGGTTATCAGAGAAGAAAGACGCTGGTTGATAAATATCAGACAAAAAGTCAGACAGATAATGAGAAAAATTCACATTAACATAATATCACAAAAATGACATTTGTAATGATTTATTTGATTATGAAGTTAGTCTCAGACAAGACAATCAAAGCCATTCACCATTAAAGACATCTGATTAAATTAACTTTTCTGTCACAAGCTGCATAGGGAGTGACGGCGGTATGTAGCTCATTTGAGCGATGCTCTCTTGCGCTGATCTATTCAGCCATTTGCTGTGGGTAGATGTAACAAAATGAAGGCCTGATGAGAATGAACAGTTGAGGAGTGCGACTTGTGCGGCGAGGGAAAGGTCAGCCAGAGTGATGAACTCTTTGGGTCAGGTAGCATCTAATCAAGCTGGTGTCTTTGCTTAATACACCTATTTGTCTGCACAACGTTGCTGATGTCTATAAAAAGGCTGGGAGGCAGGCGCACAAAGTAATAAGCAATTCTGTAATGCTGTATGCACACACACACACACACACACACACACACACACAAAACCCAGGCCATTGTCCAACCTTAAATGAGGCCTGCAATCCGACACACTGGGCTTTACTGCTGAAGACTGCAGCTACAGGATGGGTGTCGCAGTCCTAAATGAGTCCAAGTGCCCAAATGGGAAAACTGTGGATCCTAAATGAGGCATTACTAAAAGAATTTGGATTCCTCCCACTGCACACAGAGAGGGTGGAAAATAATATTTTATTTAGAGTTTAATTGCAGCTTGTGGCCCTGAGTGCCCCATCAGACAAACTATAATGGTATCTAATATGATCGTAATGGTTACTGTCTTCACTCTGCTTCTCTGCATGATCCTGGAGCATATGGCACTGCAAGCATTTGTCCTTTTCTCTTACAGAAAAAATGGCGGGTTGCACGGCAGCGAGTGGAGCACTAACAAGACAGATGCATTGTTAAGTCTTTTAGATTATCCACGGCTCTCACCCAAAGCAGCGTGCAGGAGAATACGTAACAGTAAGATCTTCAAACACTAGTGTAGTCCAAGTGACAAATGCAGACACAAAAGGAGTGAATGAGCATTCGCCACTTTGCAATAACACTCAGGTCAAAGGTGCTGTCCAATTGTGCCGTACAGCCAAAGGTCATGCTTTCTTTGCTCGGAGGAAAATACAGACATTTATTTGCAGCTTTCAAATTCATCTTTTCAAGTGTAGTGAAATTATGAGGGAACTGAAGTTGACATGAAATAATCATGCGAGATAAAAAACTCTCACCACTTTATTAAAATTCCAAAATGCAATAAGGTACCATTTGACCATTTGTACCTGCATTTGTATGCCTCGGTAATTGCTCTGATTGACTGGCTGCCGGAGCCATGAGCCTACGGTGAAGTCTGTGCTGCAAATAAATGGCCAAAATTGCTCCGGCACTGTGAAAACCATGTGCCTTCTCTGCTCATTACAGCCTGTCTGACTGTGAAGCCCTCAAGTTTCACTCACAGTAGGATTGGTCATGGGGCTGGTGTCCACTTGCTTTACTTCCAGCTGCAGTTGTGAAGAATTCATCACAAGGGTCGCCTTTGACTTTGTCCTTTGTTAGCGTGAAAAGGGTTTGGATAAAAGGGCGAGCACACCCAGCATCCTGAAGGCCTAGCTAGGATCGCAACAAAAGGATTGCGAACTCATCAAAAGGTCAACACTACAAAAGTAACATGAAAAGAGTGTTGTTTTGACATTACTCTTTTTTAAGTCAGTCTCATCCATTTTATTTATAGAGGAGAAGATAACAATGCCGAGAGACGAGACCGCCCGAGAAGTGATTGTCAGGGGGAGGGAGGCATGCGGCAAATGACATGACACACTTCCAAAGGCATGCCGGCGGAGACAACAAATCCACCCACATCTTTATCTGTGATCAAAGGAAAGATTTATGATTCTCTGCATTTGTAGTCCACCCTCCTTCCCCCTATCTCCCTGCCTCCTCGCACATTATCTCTCGAGTTAGGGCTATCAGAACAAATTTGCCAGCCGACATTTTTGACCCTCCACCAGCGCGAGGATGAAATTTCCCCAGAGTGACACTTTCATCAGGCCACTTACTGTCTTGACCTTCTGCAACTTGTGCCCTTTCTGTGGTATAAACATGGATAATGCGCGTTAGCCTCAGAGTCTTGGGGCTATCTAAAGATGCACGGAAACAGAGGGCATATGCTGGAGTCACAGCTTGTCTCACTCTCTTCCCTGGACTGACAGACAGCCAGCTGGGCGGATGGATGGAAGTAGTGGCTGAGACGGTGACGGGTTCACTAGGTTGCGAAGTAACAGCTGTGTGCAGCAAGTGGAGCTAGATGACAGTTTTGATTTGTCCAGGTTCCCTGATCACGGTAATGGAAGCTGGGTTTGCCCCAATCGTCTGTAAATGAGCTGGTATCAGAAATCCTTGGGTGATGTCATAGTGTCAATGTTTACACTAACATGACACACAACTACAAATGTCACACTGTTGTGACTCATAACCCCTTGAACGATGCAATGACCTCTCTTCAACTCTGTCACAGACCTGCATTTGCAGAGCAGTAAACAGTTCAGCTGATGTACGACCTTCCCAAGCTGTTTCACTTGGATATGAGGGGCTTTAAAAACTTTCAGTAGTAGAGATACTCACTAGGGGGAGCTGTTGGTAGATCAGAAGGCGGCCACCATGTTTCGGCAGCAATGCCACAATGGGTAAGGGTGGCGTTCCCAGCAGAAGGTCCACAAGCTAGCTCCTGCCTGGCCCGTGTGTCGTGCAGAGCAGCGCTTTGAAATGCTGTGCTAAAGCTCACTGAGTCAAGGGAGTGCAAGACTTAAAGGAAAGTCTTGTATTTTAAGCAGTTTTGTGTATTTATTTATTTATTTATTTTAAACCAAATTAACATCCCTACATTACAAGAAAATACTGAGATGTTTATGATAGTAGGTTTTCTGCTACATGGATCATCAGCAGAGCCCCTTGAGAGACCCAGCCCATAATTAAGAACATGGCGTATGCAACAAAACATCATAAATAAATGACAGAATAGGTTGTCAGTGCCTTCCACAACACATGCTCTGCCTATTGGGACATTTCTATTTTTTCCTTACACTAAATGTCTCTGTCACTTATGCTTTCTCATGCAGTCACAGTTCCTGTCATTCATAAATTCTTACAGCGCAACGTCTAGCCGATCATCTCTCTGCCCATGTGCCTTGACCCAATTGTTTGGGTGCCGCTCTTGAAACGTCACTGCCTTTCAGACCCACCACGTCCTCCATCACCACTGTGAACGCCAGGATGTTCAGCAAGATTCAGCAGAGGGAGGGGATCTTTCCTCTGCTTACTGTACTCCACCACCCCCAGAGTGTAGACAGCGGGAGGATCCTGTCTTCTCTCATATGTCAAGAGGGTTAGGGGATATCAACTACTGAACAGTTGCAAGAGGTTGGTTGTCTGGAAAATGTAAGTCATGAAAGTCTTGGTATATAAAATAGTCTAATAGTCTGAATGCACAAAAAAAGGTTTGGAAACTAAACATGCGAGCCAAAGAAACACATTCATAACCAGCAAATTACCCTTGTCAGAGTTCTTTAAACCCACTTCACTGAAACCTCTGACAAAATACAGAGTGTATTATCACTGTTGTTTGAGAGTTGCCCTTTTCCCCGGTGGACAGAACAGCTTACATGCAAGAAATGCATTAGCACAGCTAATAAAGTACTTGCCTTTGAGAAACTTGGAGTGACACTCCACTGTCTAACTTTATTTAAGCAGGCACGTTGACTAACAACACACTTTCATTCACAGTGACAGCCTGGCAGAGTTTCTGCAGAGACTTGCACTCCTGCTACAGTCTTCCAATATCGGCCACCAGTGCCAGTGGGGTTAAATGCCTTGCTCGAGAGGAATTTGGAGGTATAATTGTCTGAGGTGTGGAGGGAAACTGCAGTATGGGTTTCCTTAAGTTCCTGCATGCAAAATGTGCCTCCTACTTTAGGGATTTGAAAAAGCTACTCTTTTAACCACAAATACACTTCCCTTTCCATTAGGATATCACTGCCCCTAAACTTCATATTGGTTTTCTAGCAGACTGGAACCAATCTGCACGGCAGGAAGCTTTCCCTAAAGCTAGTGCCAGACTATCTCTGTCTCACAAACAGCTCAACAGGCCTCTATTTGTGCCTCCGTTTCTATTCTGCTGTTGCAATTGCATGTTTGTGTAAGCAGGTAATGCATGATGTGCCCACATTTGGAATATATACTCATAATAAGCATCTGCAGAGATTATACATTAGAAGTCGTGTGATTATATAAGCAAGAGCATACAGTGCATTTCTGAAACACAAATGTAGCATAAGTAGTGCAGAAATGCCTTAGAATTGAATGACCAGGGGCTTTTCCTCTGCACAATCGCGTGTTCATCCACAGTTGGTTATCCCTGGGTTAACAACCGTTTCACAAATCTGAGGCAGGTTTAACCTGATTCCACCCTCCATGGCTTTGTTCCGGAGGAGGGCTGGCCCCAATTTTTACAGGGTTATCTTCTGAGAATGGAGTAAACCCAGGGTTAATTGTTGCCAGTGTGAACGAAAGGTTAGAGTTCAAAACGATAACTACATGCTATTTGTGCAGTGAAACTTGTCAAAGGGTCAATCTGTGTCGAAATAGATTACCGTTTCATTTCCTTCAAATTTTTTTGTGTCAATACATATACAAATAAAGTTGGAACAAAATCGAAAATCATGTCAACCTGCTTGTGTGTGTGTGTGTTCGCCAACAGAAAGACCTTGTACAAAAAGCATTTCTCCTGTCCTTCAGATTTCGTAGCTATGTTAAGTCATCCTGTCCAATTTTTGTCCTTTTTCCTCCAGAGTAACAAAATGAAGGTAAACAGGATGTCAGTTCTTCTTCACAGAATACAACATGTGACCATTATGTCATGCTTTGATGCAAAACAGACGTGCCGCATTGATTAATTAAGTCATTAAGTATTTTGTGTTTCTTTCAATCTATTGTTGTGAGTGGCTCATTAAGTTTAATGTCTTTGCACACTGTTACAAGAGAATTTAGAAATAAAATGGTAAAAGCAAAATTCAGAATGTGTGTCAGAAAGAAATGAAAGCATATTTCTCTTATTAAAAACACACAGACGTGTGAAAGAAATTACTGAAGTCAACGTAATTGTCAGAGTAAATGTTGGAATTGAACGTTGTTGCAAACTACAGATGTGTTACATTTTTATGTTATTATGCACGTGCATGTAAAAACTTTATATTTATATGCTGTGGATAATAAGTTAGCCCCTATACATGTAATCAGAACTACATCACTTTAGAAGTATTGGAATAATATGTCAGAAACAAATGTAAAGATTCTGGGGTTTGCAGAAACATTGATTAAAAACATTTCCAGGCGATGGAGCTGCTGAACCAGACAACAGCTTCACAAATGGCGATGCAAGGCATGATCAAAAAAAAAGTCAAAAAGATGTGGTCTAAAGACTGAAGTAAAAAAAAAAAAAAAGGTTTGTGTGTGTGTGTGTTTGTAAGTTAATACTGATGTTGCTGAGACAGCTAGATGTTGATGCACCTATTCCCCAGCTGAGATATACTGCCCGAATCTCTTGTAGAGAAGTAAGAGTGAGTTTCTTCAAATCAGCAGTGCAGATTGTCAGTGTGTCTGGTGCTGCAAGGATGAACCTGTGAATGGAAAGAAACTGAAGCGCAAAGGAAGGGACTGAGGCTTGATGGATGTATTTCAAAACAAACATTTGACAGATTGGAGTTTTGAGTTATCTAAACATTTCTCAGAGGCAAGGCTGCTCCGGAGGATGAAATGATCTGGCTGCTTTCGTTAAGCCATGCTGAGAAAAAGCAGCACGCTGTTTGCTTACTGGCAAAAATGAATGTCCAAGAAAAGGCAGGTAAATTGACATTTTTTTGGGATTTGGGGAACAAAATCAAACAGGATTTTTAAGGCTCTGTTGCATTACTGAAACAAGGTAATTTTGGCTTTTCCAGCTGAAGTCAGTCTGGTTGATGAAGGTGAGAAAGAAGCTGCAGATCAATTGTGGTTTACCACTTAAAACCACAAAACAGTAACTGAGTCAATATGTAGGAGAACAAAGATTAGCTACCATCAGACACTGCCTCCTTTCCATCCGTCTCAATGCTCAGCTCACAGTTGCAAAACATTTAGCCTTGTGCACATTTTTAAGCAATCACCCCTGTCATTTGGCTCATGTGGGCGGCTGACAACCCTGCAAATTATATTAAATTATCATGTTCATAAGTTTGATTTTCAGCAACCAGTTGCAGCTTATCTATGCAACTAAAAACTGACAGAAGCAAAAATATACAGCAGGAGTTGCATGGTATGAAAATGCTCCATGGTGCAGTCTGTGCTGCACATGCCATGCTTGAGACTTGTATCCATGGAGACTCGTCTACTGTGCAAGCAGTTGGAAACCTTCTGGAGTGAAAATCCAAAACATCAGGTAACATCTTGCAAATGCAACGATTCATGAGAGAAGAAAGTGTTTCACTGGAGACTGCAAGTCAGTAGATGCTCGTGCTGCTTTGGTACAAATAGAGTCAAGCTGCAGATGAGTCATTCATGGACTTTGGTATACTGTCTCTTCACAGAATGCATTGCAGCCGCGGCACCATGGCAACAAATGTCCTTATACCAGAAATGCAAAGACTCAAATATTATTCTATTTCGTCAAAGGTCTGTAGAAAGCAACTGTTTTCAAAGCAGAAAACAGCAGGCGAAAACCAACAAGGGTAGGTTTAAATGTATTCTCTGCGTGATTAGAAGTTAAGGTGACTTAGAGCACCCTTGGGCGCTGTCTGGGCTTACAGGAGGAGACAGGTTTCTATCACTCCAGACTGCAACATTATCTGTCACATGAACTTATTTTTGCAAGAGCATGTCAAGAATCTTTGGGTAAAGCAAACCCTGGATATATAAAGGTGTGTGTGCAAAGGGTTAACCTGACTGTAGGCTAGCTGTGGTGTGAAGATAGTGTAGCTGTGTAAAGAGGCCAATGGAGACCTAGCGTGAGTATATCAGGTCAAGATGGGCGACTGACTGGCAGTGGAGTGGCTGCGTCTGTGTTCATGGATGCATCAGTGTAACTCACATTGCGTTAAGTGTGTGACTGTCAGTTGTCCTGATGTTTGCACAGCCGCCCACTCCAATATGTCTGCAGAGCCAAGCAAGAACTGCTCAAAGCGCAAGGAAAAATATTTGAAGAAGATATTTTCCACGGGCAACGATCGCTCCCTGTTTGGTGGCTCAGAAGCTCAAAATATGTATGTTTTTTAGGAGGACATATAAAAAAGTACAAATAGATATAAGCACACAAAAACAGCAATCTAAAAACAAGTGAGGCAACAAGTGTCACCTACCGTATGGTTTTGAACCATTTGCAGCCAGTTCAGCAGAGGTTATCATTTTCCTCCATTATGCTTCAAGCAAAAAGTCCTGTGCTTTCACTCTTGTAGTCTAATCTGACATCTATATACTTAAACTATATGACACCTGCAGCTGCACACTGCCTTTACCAGAGCGAGCTGTTTAAGAAAATGAACATTTCTGACTCAGTGCCATTTAGGAGGCAATTGCAGCGAGCATGAATGGACCACTGACCCCTCACGATCTCATTCTTTCGATCACTACCCAGAGCTCATGGACATAGGTGAAGGTTGTGACGTAGATGGACCAGTAACCAAACTGGACCCCTTCCTCCCCTCCGGCTGTGCCTCGAGATCCTGTCCATGAATATCACAAACAAGATCGGTAACAAGGGGCAACCCTGGCAGAGGCCAACACCCGCCAAGAATGTGTTTGACGTAGGACGTAGCTCTCATTTTGGACATACAGGGACCAGTTGGCTCGTCGCAGCGACCCCATAATCCCACAGTACCCCCCAAAAGACTCCCCGAAGTCTGCTCCAAGTGCACAAAATACACGAAGACTGGATGGGCAAACTCCCACGACCCCTCCAGCAGCCTTGCAAAGGTAAAGAGTTGGTCCATTGTTCTACGGCCAGAACGGAATCTGCATTACTCCTCCCGAATCCGAGGTCTGACAAATGGTCAGAGTGGAGTAAACCTTCCTCCGGAGGCTGAGCAGTGTGATACCGCGATAACCCCCCTTTTTTGAAAATGGGGACCACTACCCCAGTCTGCCACACGCACCGTACCCAACCACCATGTGACACTGAAAAGGCATGTAGGCCAAGACAGCCTAGTAATGTCCAGAGCCTTCAGCATCTCAGAGCAAATCTCATCCACACCCGGCGACTGCGGTTCGCTAAAAGAAGGTCTTTGACTGTAGTTATTGTGTACACACCAAACAATAGTACAGAGTACTCAGCCTTCTTGGAGTCTCTGGGCAGTGTCCTGGTGGAGTTGCTGGCTAGGGACTCCATAGTTCTTCTGGGTGACTTCAACACTTCACATGGGCAATGACAGAGAAACCAGAAAGGGGGTGATTGGGAGGATCAGCCTGCCTGACCTGAACCTAAGAGGTGTTTTGTTATTGGACTTCTGTGCTAGTCATGGATCGGTCATAATGAACACCATGTTCGAGCACAGGGAAGTTCATAAATGGACCAAAACACCCTAGGCTAAAGATTGGTGATCGGCTTTGTGGTCGTATCAACAGAATTGCAGCCATGTGTCTTGCACACTCAGGTGAAGAGAAGAGCAGAGCTGTCAACTGATCAACACCAGTCCCCCTGGTTGGGTTCTAGATAAAACCCTTGGAATTTATGGGGTTAGGGCAAAACAGAAACCATGGCGGTTTAGCCCTCCAGTAAAGTTCTAGAGACTTATAAAACTAAGACAGGGGGCAGAACAGCTGTTGTGGAGGATCATGGTGGCCTAGCACCTTTCATTTGTTACCTGTCTGTACATCTGTCATTTATGCAACCTGAGACTTAAATATTTAAACAGCTATAATATACATTTTCTGATAATAACAATTGTTTAATTGACCCACAGAGAATTATCACAAGACTCTGCAGTACCCCAAAGCTCTAAGGGTCTTTATACTGTACTTTTTTAGCTCATTGTTTTATTGTGGTCTGCAACTTCACTGTTTTGGCTCACCTCTCTCTCTCATAGCATTGTTCTCAACTACAACATGCAGCCAAAAACCCACTGTATGCTACATACCTTGCACCAAACTGCAGAAAGACAAAGCTGGCGCACATAGTGGAGTATTTGGCAGCTATAGAGAATATACTTCCCTCGGGATTCAGTGGAGACCAAAAGCTGAACTGCAAGGAGAGTGCGACTGAATTTACCTTTTGTGAAGGCATTAGCACCTTAAAAGCTGATAGTATGTCACAGTTGTGTTAAGAACTTGTCTCCGCTGCCCTCAAGTGGCCAAAACAAACATAGGTTTTAGCTTTTAGGGGGAAAAATTCTTACAGCATTTACAAAACGTTCACTGTTCGCATTTATTTGTAAGGACACAAAATGAACAATGCAAGTGTCTTGCAGTGCTGTTAACAACACATTTGCTGACGCACTGACTACACATTCACAGTAAGCTCAAGCCTCCATCCTCAGTGGCCTTGGAAGACCACTCAAGAAACATTTCCATTACTGGAGAGAGCAGCAGGGCACACTTGGGGGGACTGCTGAAGCAGGAATGTATATTGAGTCAATAGAGGTCTGCACAGTGCAGCGAGGACAAACATACAGTAGAGCTCTGCAGGGTCTGTGACAGCCAGGCGTGCACATAACAGCGATCTCTGATGTTTAAGCTGCAGGAGCACAGAGGGGACAAGAGATGCAGTCAGATGGAAAGGAGTGTTGGTGCATAGGAAGGGGTCACCGAGACGGCCACATGGCGCAGGCGAGATGAGATGCATATGTGTAGAGACAGGAAACACACATAGACAAAGATATTCACAGAGGATATACAGGGGAGGCTGAGGGTGAAGCATTGCTGTGATTGGCTGGGTGAGGAACAAACGTGTGCCCTGTCCCTGGGAGCTGGGTGGCTTTGGTGACAGGAGACTCCATGCCAGCAGCGGCAGATGAAGGAGCAGGGGCACTGGAGCTGTCAGGCACCCCTTTGCCCACATATACAGCTCTTTGTGCCATTGGGAAAGGCCTATTTGTTACTAAGAAACAAGGCTGTACACAAGCTTCAAGTCTGAAATGTACAAAGTTACAGAATGTCCACAGAACGCTGAATGTAAAAGCCTTGAAAAGGGCTATAGAAAAGCTATTTCCCTTTCAATTTCTCGTTTATTTTACTGGCAGCTGTCAAGTTTGCCAGGAGATATTGCCCTCTTTGTTTTCAGACTCACTGGCTTTCCTTCATGGGAAAATGTCAAATATTATCTTTCACACTGTGGGGATTATTTGAGTTGCGCATGCGATGAGTCACGTCCATGCACAATGATATCCTTACATAATTTAGGATACTCAAGTATTCTGTTTGTTGACTTGCCCTGCATTTAAAACAATCCTTATGAGGTTATATCTAAATTATGAAAGACCCAAATATGATGAGCTGTGAAATGCTGATTTTAGCAGAAACACTGTGGCATGTCATCACTTTCTTCAATTGTTTCCTGCAGCCTAAGCAAGTCCAGTCTCTTATAGCTCAAATATTGTTTTTTACCCCGGTGGTTTTTAGAGTTCAGCCATCTAGTCTCACACTACCAGTCGGAAATGTTTCATACATTCTAGGATTGTAACTTTTGCATTATCTTTTACTGCTTGCTTTCCCCTCTGGTAATGATTCCCTACATTTCTGACACTTAAAGATTTAGCTTGAATCTTGTTATGGGTTATACTTTACATGTGGGTGGACAGAGCAGCAGTGACAGCAGCAGTGGAGGAGGAGATGTTTTCTTTGCTCAAGAAAAAGGTGAGAGGTGGCTACAGAGCATTCTGGGCTTTTGAGTCTCGAAATTAGTATCTTTGCCACCTCTACTATAGGTTTCTCCCTGTATGATGACTGAATGTGAAAATGTTGAGTGGAGAAAAGCAGCCTCTGCACTTTGTGATGTCGACTGCTATTAGAGCTCCACTGGAAATATCTGGCCGTCATATCATGTTGCCTGTTTGTCCACTTATCCACAGGAAGAAGAAAGATACACAGCTGCCAAACTGGAATCGGACATGGACTGCACATCACCAACAAACAGTTTAGGGCAGATTTTTGCTTGAAGAAGTACATGTGTTACAACTTTGCTGAGTTGCCACTGAAGTACATCTACTTCAGCAAAACTTTGAAAAACTTCTTTGAACCCAAAATAGCTCCCCAACTCTTTCACAGTCCTTCCAGAGCCAACAGGAGTCTTTTCACTATTCATTATTCCACAACTTATGGCCAGAAACCCCACAAAGCAATATTATTAATCTTGAGGAGGAGGGTAATTTATTTTCTCTGGCACGTAAAGATAATTAAGCAGGGGGGCGGACGGGATTTTGAGCACGCTCACTTGTTGCCGCCTCACATGTCTTGGCATCATTCCCAACACTTTGAGTTGATGTCAAAATACAGTTACTCACCCAGTGAACCACCTTCGCTTCCTGTGGGAAGCACTAATCTACATTTTGCAATATCACACTTTGGATGCATTTGAATAAGCATAGTATAGATATTTGTGTGCATCTAATTAGCAATGAGGGATCTTTTAAAACCAATGCCTTCTATACATGGTGTTTAAGAGCAAGCTGTCTCTTATTTGTGGACTTCAATGCTCTGTGAATTTATAGTATACAAATCCGTCTGTGTGCCCATGTTAAGCCTTCTTTTAATTCCACTTCGCCCACTTAAACTAACCTTCAAATTTCATTCAAGCTGTGGAGAGCCCCCCTTCCAGAATAATGAGAAAATAAAACCTGTTCTTGCGAGAATCAACACCGGCCACTGAGACTGAAAAGCAGGGCAGTCTGTCATAATGGCATCAACGTGATTTAAAGCCAACAAGTCGAGCACTGAAGTCCAGTGTCAAATAAATACATGAACATAGGCTTTCAAACATGAGACAGACTGCCAAATCTTTTCAAAGTAGGGCATGGTCGGGGCAAGATTTCAAATCTGATTTGATAGAGTGAGAAAATAAAACACTCAGCTACAGTCGTCTTATCTTAGTGCCCAGTATTTATTTTGTATTTTAGTAGGTCAATAATGCTTTTGGCGAACACAATATTATAAATGTAATGTAACATGTTAATGTTACCCACCAACCGTATCCCTGCAAAAAAGGAACAGGGCATCTACTCATGGACGAAAGACTGGTGATCATGACAGATGAGATGAAAAGTATGCATTCTTAATTTAGCATTAGCTGTTGTCTTTAATCTTAAACCACAATATCATTTCTGTTGTTGATACAGGTTGGAAAATGATGGTTACGTGATATACAGTATCAGTCAGTACTTGAAAATCATAATTTTGTCTGGACTTTTTCGACTCTTAATCTAAGGATGTTTCACACATACTGCCCCTATTTTAGCCCTGAGAGATGAGATTCTCGTGAGAAAACATGGACTAATTTTTACCTCAATAAAGACAGTAAGTGGGCGAGCAAGCACATTGTAGCACAGTTCAATATGATCTGATTATAGTGTCTGCTGAGAAAACACCGCCAACATATCCTTCACCACAGCTTTAAGGTTTCCATTGTGCCTTTGTTTCTCATACCGAGGTATCATAGGATTCCTATCACTGTCAGTGGACATGCTGGCAGTGTGTCGGGTGCACTGTGGCCTGCCTGGGGGGACACTGACTTCCCTACAGCCGTTCCCTGTCACAGTAGCCCATAATTGGCCCCCTGCTTCTCACCAGAGAGCGCGCTCGTGTATGTGTGTTGCTGCACGGACGTGTCGGCGCCTGCGCTCTCGCCTGTCAAACTCTCAGATGACGCACAGATCCATGGGCACCGAGGAGCCCTGAACTGCTATGAAGACATTCTGTCAGCTCAGAGATGCTGGGAACTGCTGAGATAGTTCAATCTGCGAGCTTTTTCACAAGGTTAAAGTTGGGGATTTTCGGGAAGGATGTGCCATATCTGATCGCGGCGGAATAGTGCAGAAATAATAGATGGATGCTGTGAAAACGCACTGCAGGGAGCGAGATTTGGCCACAATGGCAGAAATGTGATACAGAAGAACAATTCTTTGTTATCAGTTGGAAATGTGGGCTGTCTGAATGAGGCAGTTCATACCCAAGTCGTGACTTTAATTTGAGGCGGGTTTCAGAGCGGAATAGCCAGGATATGAAGGGCAGGACATTGCTTCCATGTAAACAGGGCTGTATGAGAGCTTGTACCCAGCGCAGGAGATAAGACAGCACAGCGAGCAGAATTCAGGCTGGATTCAAAAGTGTGTTTTCCGTGCAGAAAACACAAACAGCCCATTAAGCTCCAACCAAGGAAAATACTCTGGCACATTAGGTCTCCAAAGAGGCTGAGAAACTCTGCAATAAATCCACACAAGCCTGATACACGACACAACCGCATGACTCCGACACAACCATGTTCAGCCAGTGGGGGAGGGAATCAGGGGGTAACTCCCCATGTGATGTTTTCACTGCACCTAACCAAACTTAACCATTATATTCTTTCAGACTTTTGTCCTATATTTGTTTGTTGAAATGAAAATGTGCAGAGAAATAGAAAACCTATGTCGCAGGACTCTTAGATGTTACGTTCAGCAAGATAAGTAGAGGAAAAAAACAACCACAGTCCCATAACTTAAATGCACCTATGAGTCCTGTCCTTCCTCCCTATCCTGTCTCTACTTCCTTGGGGTTAAACATTGGAGGTGCTGCTCCTGTTGACAAGTGAGCCCAGGGGGAGATGGTGGGAGCAGAGACCTGTGATGTGTCCATCCTCTGGAGAGGCGAGTCTGACAGTGAGGAGACCTATAAGCGGAGGTGCTGTCAGATTATGCAGCAGCCCTGAGGCTCAATGCATTAGGGGGGTTGTAAGAAGAGTGTAGTTGTACATGTTGAATGATAACTCTTGAGAAGCTGCCATTTATGCTGAGCTTCTCAAAAAAAGGTGATTTAGGCTATGTGCTTGGTATCAAAATCTGAAATGTTTGGGAAGGAAATGAACAGTTTTCTATGAGAGGGAAAAATACTGGATAATTTAAGCCAAAGAGAGAGAGATAGAAGCAAGATGAGAAGAGTGACTGAATCATCACAACACTAAACTTTTACAATACATTAATCTGTGGCGGTAAGCACATCAAGTAATAATTTTAACAGGACTGTCAGCGCGGCAGCATCAGTTTAGTGAGGTCGATACTAAATTTAATTAAGACGAGCGTCACAGTTATCAAGAACACTACGTTTGGTGTCAGAGGGCTGCAAAATGTGAATTGTAATCTTTCTTGATAGCTATGATTTACATTAAGATGATAGTCAAAGACAGGAAGCAACAGTTGGGGATGTTTTCCGAACTTCAAGATGCAAGCAAGAAACCACACTGTAGCTAATATGTTACTGTGCAAATAACAGAGTTTAAATACTAATGCCAATGATCCAATAGGAAAAATAATTACCATTTCATTTGTGTGCTTCTTTTGTGTTCATTGTTCACCTCAGTCTTTGTGACTTAGGTCCTTTCTTCATTTTTAAGAGGTTGTGGTTAGCAAATAAACCATCATAATTATGATAATATCTAACAGCACATTAACATCTGATGAATGTGGAATTTACTCGACAGAATTAAATCTACAAAAAATCTCACATTTCTTGCTTTGAAAAACAGCACAACTGCCACAAATTGTCAATACAGCAGCCATGATTGCAGAACAAAAAATCATGGTGGTTTGACGCAGAGATGATTAATGTGAAATATATTCAGTACTACAAACCATCTATAATTAATCGAATGTCACAAATCCATCAGTTACTAGGCTTCAAAGTTTCTGGCTCCTGCTGCTGACCTTATTCAACTTTTGTAGACAACTGATGTTTGTCACAGTAAATAAAAAAAAGCTAATCTAAAGGGATGAAAGTTTTATTGAAGTGTTTTTATGTCTTATCGGCAGCAGCCATATCCATTGCCTGCTGGTACAATCCTGTGGGCAGCTCCTCAAGGTTCACAGGCTAATCTCTTTTACTCGAAAGTGCCACCGCACCACTGAACCTGCCACTGAGCACTCCTACGACTCTCCAATGACACGGGAGATGCAAAGTTCAACAAAAGCAAAATCCATCTGAAAAACTGCATTGTTTTACTCATCTAGTGGTGTTTAAATTCCATACACATTATTATATTTACTATTCAGGATACACTTTGCTGAAGTGGGTTTGTTTGCATGCATTTTACCAAATGACACAAGGCTGATTAAAGCTGAGGTGGGCAGTTTGATGGTGGCATAAGTGGGCAAAAATCACATAATAAACACTGAGTATATTGTAATTCAAGTAGACTGAGAGAAACCTAGACTAGTCCACCTCCTCTTGGCTCTGTTTTCAGGCTTAGAGAATCTCGCCTGTGATAGGAGACTTTGGCCAATCACAGGTCATTTCAGAAAAATGCAGATGCACGTGCATGTCCCTTTGAAAGCCTGATTCAACGGTGGAGAGTCCTGCAGAAAAAGGTTGCTAATCCAGCATTGGCAACAACTGCCTACACTGGAAAGCAACCCGAAAAAGGAAGACGGACTTATCAAAAAGAGAGCCTGATAATATCAGCCAAGGATTTAAGAGATGAAGAAAAAATGCTGCCAATCGATAAGGTAAGTGAGGGGCTCATGGTTGCAGCTTCAAGTTCACGTTATGTAGCTAACATTAGCTAGAGCCTCGAATCATAATGTGTCCTTTACCTCACTCTCCACCACCGTGGTCAGCAGCTCTAGAAATTAACCCCCAGTCAGCGGCTGCAGCAACCTGAACCCAGCCAGTGCTAACCCCTGCTCCTTGGGAACAGCCTCGACCTCTGCTGATCAGCAAACTTTCTGTTGCTGCCGTTGCACAGGTTAGATCAGGTGCTGCAGTTGGCAACCAGTCCACTGTGACATGCAGCGCTGGGGGATTTGCGCTGGTTGAATTCTGGCTGCTACAGCTACCAACTGAAGGTCCACCTCTGGAGCTGCTGCCCGCTCTCTTCCTGGCGAAGTGGTTCACTGCAGCGGGGAGTGAGGCTAAGGAATGTGGGGTATCTAGCTAGCTAATTCTTGTCTCATTTGTAGTCTGTTAGAGGGGGATGAATAGGACACTGGGTTACTGTATGAAGTGCATGCATGCCCTAGGTCATCTGGAGGGAGGGGCTTAGGATAAAGAGGGGGGGAGCTGTAGGAGGAGGCTGTATTTACAAATTCTGCCTTTCCAGATTTTTGTCTACCCCTGCTTTAACCCTAAAAAACCTGATCAATATAGATTTGATCACTGATTTCATGGCTACAGTTTTTTCTCCGCCTTACTGCAAGAACAGAAGTAGACAGACTTCTAATTAGCTAATGCAAGTTAAGAGGAATGATTTACATTATGTTTAGTGCACTGTCAATCATCAGTGACGGTGTTAGGAGTGCACAGAAGGAGAAAGAGAGAGATGTATGAGATGGAAGTGGGGAGTAGGCGGACAAAGGGGACGAGAGCAATTCAGAAATAGACACACTGAAGGAGGGCCGTATAAAAACAAGATGAGGGATGACAAAGTGTGGAAGGTAAGGAAAAGAGAAACGAAGACTCTAAGAGGCAAAACTAAGAGTGGAAGCAATGGGGCGAGAGTGCATGAGAAAAAAAGGGGGGGGTGTAGAGCCACAGCAGAGATTACAGATTCGCACGCAACCACTCTTTTCAGCTGACACAGGAGAAAAGCTACACTGTAGATTCGCATAACGAGACCGCTGGACCATCATTAAAATCCAGAGGCCGCAAGACAAACCGAGCCCCACCTGACTGTCGGCTGTTGTTGCCCCCCAGAGAAACGCGCCTTGTTGAACCTGCTCCTCTTCTGTCAGCACTTTCATAAATAATTCACCGAGCACTCTGGGGCAAGAGAGCCATAGAGTGTACAGTTCTTCTCCCCTGTCTTTCTCTGCATTATTTTATTGCCCCATATTTGCACCGCACAAACAAGATGCGCTCATTTACATAGTTTGAGGAGACCTCGGGGTGCAGGTCATCAGAACTGTCCATTCAGAGGGAATTTAAACAGTGTTGTGTTGACACAGATGTGGGCTGCAGGAAGTTTATGACGGCGTTTTCATGTGCGTTTACAACAACGTCAAACCAGAGACACACAAAACTACACTTCAAAACCCTGATCACTAATTTTAATACCATTTTAACAGAAAAGCATGCTGCAGAGAAGAAAGCCAGGAAGAGACTGCACCATAAACTGCAGAGATGCATTTTGGAATACCCATGCATCCTCCCCACTATCACCTCCATCTCTCACACTTCCTCACAGGTTGCACCAAGGTCCCTGCTCGCTGCTTCATCTACATAATCAGCCCTTAACAATGTCATCAGGCACTTGTTAAAGTGACACTGAAGCAGTTACGACAACCTCAACTGCTCACAGGAGTGTTAAAAAGAGCCCTTGTTGATAGAAAAAAAGCAGCTGTGGATGTTAACATTGATAAATTAGTCGATAATAAGAAAAATTGTTCAAAAATTGCTGGATGTCAGAAAGGAATGAGGAGATATTCAGCAAGTAAATGCTCCGACAGTGCATTTGTTTTCACAGCATCTAAGGAACCATGAAGATTAGTCACATTAAACTGTATTTTTGTGTGTAATGTGACAACAACAGATTCATTATGATGTTTTGTGTAATTCGCTGTTGTGCAACTGTGATGCTTCAATGGAGGCTGAAACAGAAACGGGCCGAGGTGGAAAGGAAGACTGAAAACTGCCTGTTTCAAAAGCAGCGGTTTTCTGCTTTCAGCAATCAAACAATTGGCAATTTTATTTTATTTTTTTCCCTCCTCCTGTCTTAAGGATTCTTTAATAACTCTCGCGCTGTTTTAGATAACTCAGGAAACCAATCTTATTATGGTCATTTTTATGCAAAAACATTCAAGGAATGCTTCACTCCCCAAATGATCACTTGTGTATCAAGTACTCACCACGTGTTATATTGAATTAGGAAAGTCTAGGAAAGTAAAACTACATACGTTAGGTCTAGCAAAGTAAAGTTACCTAGGTTAGGTCCAGGAAAGTAACGTTAGGTTGGTTAGGTCTAGGAAAGTAAAGACACGTAGTTTAGGTCTTTCTACAGTATCCCAGAACAGAAAATCCAAACACTGGCTCTAGATAGGGCCATTCACATTTTCACGTTGGCCACCGTAGTTGGCAGACCCTACGCTGTTTTCATTGTGAAACTGTTTTTCCCGCTATAAAATACTGGGTTCATTGTTTCGGAGAGGTAGAGACCTTTGTGGATATTTTGGCTTCTGGTAAAGACCTTCTGAGTAATTACTACTGAAGGAATTCTAACCAAGAGTTCACACTTGGCATATGGGAGGTGTTTCGGCTGGTTGCCCTTTGCAGTTCTCGCCGCTATATACTCCTTTAACAACAGCCAAACTATATCAAAACATCAGTTTGCAAACACTCACAGAACTTGTGCAGTATAATCCAAGTCTCATTCATCCGGTCGTATGTTCAGTACTTCCCAAACAAAGAGCCCTTTCCGACAGGGAACTGAACTGAAGATAAAACTTACTAATCCAAAGCCAGACTCCCTTGACAAAAAGAGTAACTTTTGCTTGCTAAACATGAGAGTTGTTGGTCTATCGCTGGCTCGATCAGTTTGTTTGTGCTATTGAATGACTTTGGTTTTATAAAGTGTTAGTTCGGGCTCACAATTTAATAAGATAAAACACAGGGCTTGACATATTGGAGAAGAACATCCGCAACTACACATGCTGAAACTCAGTGTAAATTGATACTTACTGCCAAAGAAATATTAGCTCTCTTGCCTGTTATATCTGGTTCATCATGTCTCCGCATCCACAGAGTAGAAAGATTGAATTGCTTTCTAATGCTGTAGGCCTAAAGACAAACTGGATGTCTCTGTGCACAGCATGTTCATATATATCTTCTCATTCGTGAAATGTCATCTCAGAATCAGTTTTAGTGATTTAGAGAGCACTGAGGGCCTTAAAAGGGAACAAAAGAAGACATGCAATCAACAAGTATACCCATTCAACAGTAGATGTAAACATCTACGGCATGATTTACTCTATAATGGTAGCTGTATATTTACAGCTGCTTTCATAAAAAACAAATAATACACATAATGTAACACACCAATCATTACAAAAGCCTGCTGAGATTGAGATCCCCGCTATTGTTACATTACACTATGTGACCAGGGAAATTCATGGAGGCGTTAAGAGAGTGAAATGGAATCTTCTTGCCAGGTATCAGCATCGGTAATGTTATTCCTCACCATGGACTCGGTTTTATTTCTTGCATCAATGCTTGCATCACAAAGGATGTATTCATAAATAGGCGTGATGCATACACAAACACCACACCACTGTTCCATTTAGGATTTTTACAACCTGTTTACCCTGCACATTTTAGACACTTAAATACATTGGCGAGTGCATGTCAGTTTTAGTTTTATCGTTTACCAATCTGCTCAATGGAAACTGGGTCATGTGGAGCCAGAATGGCTTTATCAGACGAGAAAGTTACTGAAGCGTCCTTCCCCACTGTCCTTTTTCCCTCAGAATGCACCCCTCTATTTTTTTGATATCACAGCAGCCTCTACACACATCCCTCAGTCTCCTCTCCACACTGACCCACCCACTACCATCCCTCTCCCTTCTTATCTTACTCTCACTCCCTCAACAACCCACTGCCTTTATTCAGAGATGAAAAAAAACGAGTGTCAGTTGAGCCATTTTTATAACTGTGGACAACTGGTACAAATTGTTGAACTATGCAAAAATTCTGGATCCAAAACGTTTGCCTAAGACTTTTTGGAGCAACGATAATTACATCAAACATGTTTAGACGTGTGATGTTGGGTAATAAGTCTAGCTCACCTTTGCCATTCCACCTCACTCCAAAGACACTGGATGGAGTTGAAGTCAGGGGTGTGCAATATAGCGAACTCTGAGTTATTTAAAGGTATGTCATCATTTTTTCCTAAACATAACCTACACAACTTTACTTTCCTAGACCTAACCTACGTACCTTTACTTTCCTACAGCTAACCTAGGTAACATTAGTTTCCTAGACCTAACCTATGTAACTTTAGTTTCCTAGACCTAACCTAGGTAGCTTCACTTTCCTTGACCTAACCTACGTAACTTTACTTTCCTAGACCTAAACGCTAAGTGCTAACTTCATGTTATATGAATAACAACATCGCTCATGAGGCATCAATTTGTTACACACGAATAACGAGTTTGCATGAGAATTTCGCCCTCATTTGCTCCATATCCTGCCCTGTGCTCCTGTGAGAAACTGACATGCCAAATCTCTACCAGTTGACACATTTCTACTGTTGCGCATTATGTACCTTCATATTGCCCAACCTCTTTGAGTTGGTTAGTTAAGTTGGAAACAAGGAAAACCATTTCAAATCTTTCCAAAATTGTTGACACAAAGTTGGAAGAGCACTTTTATCTTTAATATCACTGAATGCTGTAACAAGATTTCACTTAATTGGAACTAGGAGGTTTTGCCCTTGACCAGAAGTACACTAAAGAATGTGTACTTTTGTTCTGCAGCATCACACAACATCTGCAAGAGGTTGTTTCCTGGGTAAAAACAGGAACAGTGACTCATGAAAGTGTTCTTGAAATCATCACACTACTCATTTAACATTATAAAAGACAAGCGGATCATGTCTAATTTTCTGTGTTGTCTAATATCTGGAACAATAGATGGTCCATTAGGCACAGTGCACAGACTTGACTAATTTAATCGCAGTATATGATGAAGTGAGAAACCATTTAAGACAGAAAAGATGGGAATTATGGGCATTTGCATCCATTTCAGCTGGAGAATCTAATTTGCCTGGTCCTTTGGTACACTTTTAGTGTATTTAAAAAAGAACTAAAACTCCCTTTGTGTAATCAAAAACTACTTATTCCTGCTTGTAGGAAACTTAATGTTTGTGTGTTTGCTAATCATTAAGCGTGAGGTACACTGTGATCTCTCAGCGCTGGAATTTGCATATTCTCAGTAGCTCTCTTTGATAATCATTTATCAAACTGATGAATGGTTGTCATATTATGCGTGATTTGTATAGACGCTCCACAAACGCCTGACTGAAACAGATTCTTTACAGCAGCGACTGTTCAATGAGTAGTAGGGGGTAAAACCAAGCCTTATTGGTGACTGAAAGGTAATTAGTATCTTGGTGTTCTGTGTATTACAAGGACGAAATATGTTTCAGCTGCTAATGATGAGCTCCCGAGTAAAGAAGACACGATTCCTTTGCAGAGCTGTTAATAAGCAGGAACAAAGAAGAGAATTAAACCAAAAAGTAAGAAATGAGAGGAGTTTACATTCAGACCACCAGCGCCTCTGCCAGCATGCACACCCCAGAGAGTATTTCAAGAACTTAATACTAACAAGGTCAACACGCAGATGCATGGGACCACTCCCCCTCCCAGGTCTTATTACAGTAATGCATTTCGACAGCTAACCCCGTTTCCCAAATATGAGCTCATATATCCATGTACTTCGAGCCCCGGAGAGCCACTGCAGTTTACCATGTTGGGTTCAATTCCTTCAAAGAACCACATAGTGTCCTCTCTCATCAACCTCATATTTTTCATACTACTATACCACATATTACTGGTTCTTTTCTACGCACAAGCGAAGGGCCTGTTTGTTATCAGGTCAAAGGTCGTCTCTGCAGTGAAAACCAGACAAACAGCGACTGGGATTTGGTCTGATTTCACAGTAGAACAGAGGTGACTGACAACTTGTGAGATTCATCCCCGGCGCATGCTAATGGAGGCTTGGAATGTGGCAAAGAAATGAATTGGGTCTCACAGGGCTCATGTTTTTTGGTGAATTGCTTTGAACTGTTCTCAAAAGAAAATCCCTCAAGTCATGCTGTGAATATTTGCTGTGGCATCAATGGTCCTACTCAAGTGTACTATAAGTGTGTGTTTCCATACGCCTGTTTTGATGTGCTCTTTATACTAGTGAGGAAAGGGGGAGGCGAGGATTTTATAACTTATGTGAATGTGAATTCATTTGCTCAACATTGCAAAGATATTGTCTTTTTTGAACTTGCACAGTTCACCTCTTAGCTTGGAAACAGCAGCTGAGGATACAAGGAAAACTCAAGGTCCACTTACTAGCTTATTCTGGAGTTCCAGAGGTGCTCAGATGGTTTGAACATCTTATTTCCATGACAACTGAAGACTGTGTGATACAGTCAAAAGCTCCAGAGTAAGTGAGTAAATGGACCTTGAGTTGACACTGTTTTGTCTTCTTAAAAAAAAGGTCAATTCATCATATGTGCTACCATAAATACAATATTAGGTGGGATTAAACATGAAATGAAACAGACTTTGTAGTCTTGTTTCCCATTCTTAAAGAGATAGTTCACCCTAAAATAAAAAATACTGTTTATTAGTCTAGACTATTTTAGTGTGAGTTGCAGATTGTTGGAGATACCTGCCATAGACATGTCCGCCTTCTCTTGAATATAACGTCACAGCTTGGCTGAACTGTAATGCTTTTCAGTGGTGCTACGTGAACTAGCAGTAGATGCACGCTCCCTTCGGCATAGTGGCAAGGTGTTGGCGGGTGCAGTTTGGTAAAAAGAAAACTGTTCCTATGTTGAACTGATGACAAAAAGGTCTGTGGATTATCTTGAGTAGGCGGGTCATAGTTTTTGGAAAGAGACATTACTATTGAGTTTTTGAGTGCAATCTAGTTCCATTATAGTCAAGAGAAGACAGACGGCTGATATCACCAACACTCAGCAACTCACACTGAAACAAGCTAGACTGATAAATAGTACTATAGGTAGGTAAGAAGAAAATATGCATTTTGGTTTTGGTGGTGAACTGACACTTTAAGAATTTCCACATAAAGGCAACACATGTCCGTTTCTTTTCTATTTTCCCATCTTGCCGAAAATTCAGGCTAGAGGCTCCAGTTCACCCACTGCTCTTAAATGGGTGTCAAAACAGTGCCATTCTGCTGCATTAGTTCAGTAAGTGAAGGAGAAACAACAACTACTTCAGGGTAGCTTCAAACTCTAGACTATTTCTGGGCAACTGGACTGTTTTTGCCCAAAGGGTGGAAAATCCTTGAGGTGAATCCCTGATCCCCCTTATCTCCTCTCTTAGCCTCTCCAACCAGGTCTTATCGCCTCCTGGACAGTAATTAACAGGAATTACACAGCGCTCCTATCTGCTGAGCCCGCGTCGTTACCGCAAAGAGCCCTTTCCCATTTCGGGCCTGTCTGCTGGGAGATTACCACTGGAGAAGGGCTACTCGATCAGGAGGTGCCACGCAACTGTTGTGCTTTTGTGCCAAGCTGGGCCACAGCTTTGGTCATTTTTGCAGATAAAGGCCAAGTTGGGTGGTGGGGTGAAACCAGGTGCTGTCTTGCAATTGCAAATATAAGAACGACTGCTATTTTGTTTCTCAAAACTGGAAGAAAACCTGTAATGAACAATGTGTGAAAACGTGTCTTACATAAGTGATAATTAAGACTAACAAACTGCACCCATTACAATTCTATTTGAAATGCACCTTGCCTCTGCTTTAGATATTAAGGCGATACTGGCAGAGTTTGCAAATTCAACTGTACGATAAAAATTATGCCTGTAGGTAAATTGGAGGTTTGTGAGCTGTATAATTTCATGTCTTCCAACTGTACTGCTTGGTTAATAGAAACTGAACCTTTAACTGAAACCCAATCATGCGCATTTACCCATACAACTTCAATGTATAAACGGAGGCAAAAACTGGATGAAAAGATGGACAATTGTCCACGACACATCTCCTCTGCTCTCTTTCTCTTCTTTCTCCCTCTCTCTCTGAGCCCTGCACACTCTAAATGTTTAACAGGATCCTTGAGAAAAGCCTCTCCACTTCTGTTTCCGTGGCAACTGGCATGCATTGGAATTGATGACATCTCCTGATCGCCCACTTACTTTGCACTAAAAACGCTCTCCCAGTGAACTTCGCCAATGCCATTTCCATCACAGAAACATGATGCCACTTTTCGCACAGTGGAGGGGAGACTGAAAGGAGAAAGAGGCTTTCCATTTGACAAACATGACAAATATGTTTTTTATTCTATCTGTAAGCATGGGCAACCTGAGGGAGGGCTGACCAGGTCTTTAAATAATGTCTAAAGGAAATGGATTTAGGGAATGAGACTGGACAATCCCTCTAACGTTAAAGGATTCAACATGACAAGCCTAACAGGGTCTCAATAATTCATGCTCTGTTGAGTGTCTGTGGTGAGATTTGTATACCTCACCTACCTCTGTGAATCAGGGTTTCAGCATGAATCGCTGTCTATTTAGCTCCACCTCGAAGCTGCAAACTCATCTGAGAGAAAGAGTGAAACTCCACCTTATTCGGACCATCTAGTTAAACGTTTTTGTCTAACACTGTCCCCATACCTCGCACTTTCATTCTCTCCCTTAATTAACATAGACGGGCAGCCAGACAGCTCCGGAGGCCAGAACCCATAGCAAGACCGCTCGCTGTCACCTTGTTACCACCGTAATGGGTTCAGACGAGGTCCCCCTGACACAGGAGAGAGGGGAAATGAATTCATGAAGCCTGGCCTTGCGTACTTTCCACTTTGCCTTTGTCTCCTTTTGCCCTTCCTCACTTCCCACATCCCTCCACCTACACAGCCCTGTTTAAACTGTTGGCACTACACAACAGAGAGAACATATTCAACATAATCACGCTGCACGCACCAGCAACCCGATGCACAATTCATTCAGCTTCATTAAAACCACACACGCGCACACGCCCCGACAGAAAATTAACAAACACATTCCTAGAGTGTCCATTAAAATCTATTCATTAACTCTGAGCCACATTTCATCCGCTGTTGGTTTTGTTTGTAAGTGTTTACAACTCAACAATAAAAATGCAAATACTCAAAAAGCGTTTGCTGAAGTCAACAGCGCAGACGCGTCTATGATCGCTTGTTTAAACATTCGCTCAAGTGCTACTACCTTCGACAGCCAAAGGACTGTGGAGGCAGGCCGCTCTGTCAAAGAGATGGATGTCATGTATGTGAGCAAGAGGCAAGACACTGTGCTGTCAACGCAATTAGGCTGCTCAGGCACACACTGACTCCATTCTGTAGGCCTGAAAGAGGTCAAGGAACATATAAAACAGAGCCATTGCCTGAGCTAGCACACACTGAAAGGCAAGAATGTCCTTTATGCTTATGTCATTAAGGCTGGATGTGCATTCAAAACCTCTGGGAAAAAATGGCGGACCAATTAGGAAGGAGCACCATGTGTGAAAAGCAAAAGAGATAATTGTCATGTCATCCTTTAAGCTAGCAATGACATAAACCACTCAAGGTCATTGATAGAGCATTTGTCTTGTCCAAATTACTTTTAATTCAAACCCACTAGTCCTTCTGTTGCACAAACAGCCCACCACGGAAGTGTTTTCGGTGCTTGATTGTTCTGACTGTACATTCAGCATGCCAATGTGTTTGTTTAATCAGACTATTTGTCGACACTATTCTGCAGATTTCCCTTCACGCCACAGTTGCTGGCGTGGCAGCACATAGTGTAGTGGTCACTTGATCTCCTGTTCTCATGGGTGAACAGCGTTTAGGGTCACTTAACAAACATGCCTGGAGGAGGCTGAGACGCAGCGACCTCGAGATGTTGTTCTAGATGGGTGCATGGATTCATCATTAGTCACCCTGAAGCACACTTTGAAAGGGTTAAATGTTCTGACGCAGCTACAACTGCAGAGGTAGCCCACACGCAAAAAAAAATAAAAAATAGGTCAGTTAAATCACTCAATTATAGATGTTGACATTGCATGCGCATTGTATAGCTCTAATGCCGGGATCACAATTCCATGATATGAAATGTTTCCTAATCCTTCCTCCTCCCCTCCGCACTGGAGATCAAAAGAAACGCTGGAATTGCTTCCCATGGCACATTTGAAATGGTTTTCTGACAGTGTAATACCAAAGTCATTTACCCGGCTGCATTTGGCTTTTGCTACGAATTGCAGAGATGTAGTTTTCTTATTTTGTTTGATGTGCTTGAGCCATGCAGAGAGAGTCATTTCAATTTTGTCATGTGGCTCAAATGGAATAGTGACACATGCCTTTGACGTCAATTAATAATCTTGAGTCATGTTACTGAAAACTTGTACTTTGGATGTATGTGGCGGCTATAAGTCATTAAAGAAATAGTTCTGATTTACTGAAGTGGTGTTGCATAAGGTACCTATACATAGTCAGAGGATAACATACAGTGTAGATATCACTTGGCACACCCTAGGTTTGGTGAAGCAGGCTGGACTCCAACATGGAAGCTAAGCACTGTACTTCTGGGGATGGGGTTAGCGACAAAACAAATTTTAGCCACCTAAAAAACAAAATCGACATCACTTTAAGCGTCCAATGTGTTGAGAGTATCTGCACCACCACGCTCCGCCTTACGATGGGGAAGCCATTAACAGCTTCAGTCTCTCATCTATGCTCTCTTCAAATCCACCAGACTCCATTGACAAAAACAGTAATTTAAGCTCACTAAAAATGGGAGCTGCTCGTCTACTGCTGCGTCAAACAGGTGGCTGGTTTGTGTTATTGTGTGGCTTTGGTAAATCTGAACGAACCCTTTGAAATGCTGAAGTCACCCAAAAACACAAACAAAATAACTGTCTGAGGCAGCAGTACACCAGCAGCTCCTGTTTTTAGCAATGCTAAATCACTGTTTTTTTCAATGGAGTATGGTTTTGAAGACAGTGATAGAACGGCTTCATTGTCCATTTGGAAAACACTGTCTGACATCAAGGTAAAGCAGTTACATCTACTGTATAGTACACTGTCTATGGATTGGTACCCCATACAACCCCACTTCAAAAAATATGAACTATCCCTTTAACTCGCTACGCTACAGGCTACATGACTGTGCTTTGATGAGACTATGCATTGTACTGCAAAGCCCCCCAGATGCCATGACTTGCTGAAATGGTTAAGTCTGATCCTCTGAAGGGGGGAAAAAGGTGCAAGTGTTTAGCATCACCCTCCTGGTAGAAATAACTCCCATGCCAAACAGTTTCCTTCCAAAGCTAATCTCCTATTTGCATATTAAAGGCAATGAAAGACACATACAGAACCATAATCCTTAGCTGTCCTTGTGTTTTTCAAGACCAGGCACTTGGTGCACAAAAAAGGCGACAGAGAGCCTTAGAGAGCGTTGCGAACAGCAAAAGGAGGCCCTTTAAATGCCTATATCACACGATTTGAAAATCGCTGAGGGTGGCATGCACATTAAACATTATAATCAGGCCATATTTGAATTTCAATGCCGAGCAAATGAAAGGTGCTGGAATGGGATTTGGATACTTTTATTTTGGAGCTGAACTGGAGTGTTTCAGGGCTGGAACTGGGACACATGACTTGTCAACAATCAAAATGGCATTACCATAAACTGCTTTGCTTTTGTTATCCTTTTTCCCAGCTGTTTTGCCAGATGTGTTTTCATTTAACCTGGAAAGACAAATAAGTTGCCAGTAAATTCGATGGCTTAATTGTCGCCTATAAATAATCGGCATCGTCGCTTTAATTAATTGTCTTTGCAGGTGCAGGGAAAACTGTAAGGTCAGCGCCCTTGTGAAAGGGGTGTTAATCATCCATCACGCTATTTGATCTGCTTCTCTTCCATCATCTGATTTGTTGATGGGAAACGATAGCATCTCCACCACTCATTAGGCTCTGTGTGAATGGAGGAGAAAAAAAAAACATCTTTTGTCAAACAGCAGCTAGCAGACTTCACAGTTAAGCTATGGGCCTCATTACACACGCTCAGAGGCTAGCACTTCAAGAATCAAACTTAATTGGCTGCCTGAACATTGCATTTTTATACAGCAATTTATTTTAAGTGTTTTTGATGTCAGATGATATATCGGGGGGGGGGGGGCTGAACAGAGCAGAAACAGTTTAATTACCCTCTGGCAAGATCACACGCGCAACACAGGCAAAGGTTGCGGAGAGAGGAGGATTTTTAATCCCGTTTCCGAGACTGAGATTGTGTGAGTGGATGTGCTGAGAGCGCAGGAACACTTGGGAATGTGAGGTCGCCGTGTGCCGTGTTGCTTGGCTACTGGCAGGATACAGAGATGCAACGCCTACTAACATCTGTAGTGCCTCTCAGTTAGCAGGAGATGCTAATAGAGACTTGAAGCTCTTAAGATGCTGTGGCCTCTGTGCTGTCACAACAAAGGCTAAATCTACAGTACTTCAACTGCCTCAAACCAGAACTCTTGTGTTGTTTTGAAATAAGAGGCTTCGTCTGTAACGACACTCGCTCCCTCTGCATGTCTCCTCTGTTTTCAGCTTGAGGAAACGGGCATTAGAAGCAAAGTGTGTGTCTCCAGGACCGAAATATGCCATGTTCTCAATCTATCTTATTTACGTTTCGCAGGTTAATAGAATCTAATCGCTTTAGAAGGCCAACAGGGCCGTAAAAGCATTTCATGGCTGTTTGATCCACAGCTGAGAACTTTTCACATTTACAGAGCTGCCACTTTATGTCATATAAAAAGAAATAAATGAAAGACACTTCTTGTAAATTACAAATGATGATGCCCCCGTTCTCCCTCCCCCCCAACGCCTCGCTGAGAAACACACACTCCTAATGCTGCACCTCTGTGCATGTTTGTTTCATGCACGCAGAGGAGCTGTGGGGGAGGCTGTGCAGCACCACACTGCGCTGTGATTGGCTGATAAGAGGACCATAGAGAGGCTTATCCCTCGGAGAGGCCTTGGAGATGACAGTGGAACTTAATTAATATGTAGAATTTATCGATCATTGCACTGCAGGGAAATCAACTGCCATCTTCCACCATTTTTTCGGGCCCTGGAGGATCGTAAATAAGAGGTCTTAAATATTTCAACCATGCGCCACATCAAACACGAGCAATAAACACAAGAGGGAAATGTGTGACGGAACTTCACTGTAAATCGTGCCAAATGAAATTACAAGGCATGCTTACAGGGAATAGTCGGGCTGAATTTTGAGGAGAGTGGAATTTTAAAAGCGAATTTGCAGCGTCTTAATTAAAGTCGCATTTCTCTCCCCAAACAATTGGAGCTCTGGCTTTGGATTAAATGACATACTTTCCTATGGGGGGGAATACCAGGTGATTCCAGGCTAATTATAATAAAAATGCTAAGCAGGACAATTTGAATGGGACCTGCTTATATCTTGTGAACAGTGGTGAGAAAAGCAGCCAGGGCTTGGAGAATAGAGTCAACCTGGTTTGTTTCCAGAACTCCTGCAGTGCGTCAGTCTCCTGCAATCAACAAAGGCGTACTCCTCGGCAAGCGAGCTTACATCCTTTCTCCCCTTGCAAAAAAAAAAAAGAAAGGAAAACCGAAAAGCCCCAAACTTGGCAGGACTCCCTTGGGACCTGTAAGGATTCACTATGCCTCTGCTTGTTGCAGAAATAGGTTGATTGTGCTTTGACCAATCCCAGTTTGACTAAAAAAAGAATGGGGGGTAAAAAGGGAAAACGAAAGGAAAGAAAATGTACAAAGAGAACAAGAGAGTAGTGTTTTTTGTTCTTAGCTGTCATTGAGCGACAGGGAGACTGTGAACAGGGAATGAACACAGGGAGAGAGGATGTGTTCAAACTTTCCAATAAAGGAGCATTGAAAGAGGCCACACGCTGAGTGCCTGGCTGACGCGAGAGAGCCTGACAGCCTCATCAAATGCTACGTTGTTGGGAGGCTTCCTGCATTCACAAAACTTCACCTCTCAAGCGACCACAGCCTCATTGTGTGGGGTGGGCTAATTAAAAATCGCAATTCATGCAGTTCCTTTCACGACGGCGACACTGTCGGCAGGAAAAGGCCACAAACTTCCCAGCCAGTGACATTATCAGTCATCTGAATTTTTCCACTTCGGTCCTAACAAGCAAATAATTGGTTTACAAGGTCACATGGGGGAACAGAAAATTAGTCATCCCATCCTACTGTTTTACAGTTTGTCCTTATTTTGACTGACAGCATACAGTATGTTCATGTGACTATAGCATATTGACATCTGCTCTCACAGGGTCAGATGGCAGACACATTTTTGGTAGCCTTGCTTACTGACTTAAACACGCAGTAAGAAGAGAATCAGAGCGAGTAAAGAAGATGGGTAATATACTGAGGTTGTCCTCTGTCCACTGGATGTGACACACGCAGTCATTTGTAACTCCACTCTTCACAGCACAGAGCTGATTCTGCCACACACTGTCACGTCATCCATCTCATCATCTTTCGGGAGTTCTCTCCTCTGATGGATTTGAGCTTGTTCTTTCTGCAAATGGGTCTGTGGCGAGATGAGCCTCCTGCACCCAAAGTGCTGTCAGACCTTTCATTTGTAATTGAAATATGCAGCAATCATGATCCTCAACTGGGATAGAAGCAGGAAAGAGGCGCAAAGACAATGAAAAACAATAATACGACCCCAAATCATTTAGATGCCGATGAGCACGGGACTAATATTGTCACATGACCTCCATGTTTGGCCAAATATGGCAGGTGGGTGGAGTTTTTACTTGATAAATTGACAGATTTGCACAGCATTAAGATCACAGATGATCTCCGCAATCATTACACATTGACAGAGGTCCCCATAGTACATATATCAATCACCAACATTGACTCTGACGATCCCTCCTGTTGTATCTACACTCAGTCAGTGATATTTCCAGGTAGGAAAATATACTTTTAATGACATAAAGGCATTTGCACCTTTAGGGTAATTCAACCCCCCAGCAGTCTGTAGAAAAAACATACTGATTACCATATTGGACAGCTTCCTATAATCCACATCTCTGCTCAGTACGGAAAGCCAAATAATCCCTGAGCTACTGTATAAATCTTCTTCCCATTGATTCACTTATCTTCCATCCCATCACCTTAACAAATACAAACACACCTTCCCTAGGATTCCTGCACATGGACAGAAACCTTCTCAAAGACAGTCATGCGGAAAAAGCTGAAAGTCTCATCTTTTGTCCCGAGCCATCAATCAAGAGAAATGATCCCTGAGTAAAGCTATAAATCCTTGGGTATACAATGCATTCTGCTGAACACAGATGGCTAAAAAAGTAATGCATGCGCCTCATAACGGAGGATACAACATACATTTCAAGTGTGATATAAAAGTAGATATATGTATTCATTCAATTAACATATGTTTGTTAACGCTTTAGGCTGGCTGTGCTGTTAAAATCGCTGCACTGTGGGCTGGAGAACCAGCAGGTGAAGTATGAAGCTAATTATAGTGGCTGATAAAGTTGGAAAATGACAAGAGACAGTGTTACCATGCAAATCAATGAACTCCCCTCAGAAATCAACCTTAACTGAGTTGCATCAGCCCAAAACAAAGTTAGCGCCTCAATCAATAGAAAACCAATGTACTCTAAGAGTCGCAACGCTGGAAATAAAAAGAATCGAATGTCTCAGAGATTGCAAAGGCTGAGACAAGTGGAAATCGAATTACCAGTTTGTCTGATTTCCACAAATGATAGAAAAAAAAAAAAACCTCAATACTTGTCTTTTTTAGCAGGAGGAGGGTCTGCGCTCGCTTCTCAAGCTAGACCTTTTATCAAGGAGGATGCGAGCTATCATTTAGCCCACTTACTCCACTCAAACAGATACTGCAGGTGTGTAATTTATAGGCGAAGCATAGAATTTGGTCTCCTGCATACATATTAGTAGAGCTGGTATTTTCAAATTAGATCCACAAACAGAAATCACAGACGCTGCTGCAGAGAGGTTGATCTTATATGAATAAAACAGGTCAGGTTTTTGGTAAAACAGCCTCTTGGTTTCAAGCCGTTAAAATCTAATGATTATGGGATTAGGCTCGAGTGTATTGCTTTAATTATTCCGTGAGACATCTGACTCCCCAGCGAGCCCGTCTGGCCTCCAGGAGAAAGTCGCCAATCAATGGCGGCAATAACTCTTCACTTTCTATGCGCAGGAGGTCGAGGAGAGAGGCATAAAGACAAGCAAGTGTACAAAGAGAAACGGCGGAGAGATCAGAAGGGACAGCAGCGCCACTGAGATGAATAACCTCCTTTATTCAAGAGAGGAGCAAAAAGGAGCAAAGTGTTATCTCAATTGTGACAGAGGTGGGAAGTGACATACATAAACATAAACACATATGAATTGTGCTAAGATTGCTAGATAGACGGAGAGATACATGCAGGCGAATAGCGACGCAGAACCAAGGGGAGTACCCACATGGATTAATCATGCAGTGCAGCCCCAGGTTAAAACGCGTGATATTTTTGGGTACAGTCCCATCGCCGCCTCCAGGCGATTTGCATAGTGCTGAGAGACTGCTGCTTCATTTCCCCCTGTCGCTCAGCTTTGTGAGAAGCATGCAGTCAAGGAGAATTAAAACAATTAAAATAATTTGCGGCACTATTGATGTTTATGTCCAAATTGCCCTGACCTTATTCCAAACGCGACTTATTTACTTTTCTTTCTTTTTATCTTTGGGGACTTTCATTTCCCCCAAAGTCCTCTTCCTTAAACCTGCGAGCCAGATTTTCTTAAATTAAGCAGTGGCCAGCCTTCTCCATGTTTAAATCCTCTTTCGGACTAAAGCTCATTATCATCCACACATATAATCTCTCAAATTGGTACCAAACGCCCCAGCTGTTAAAGTGGGCTGTATAATTTGCTAAGGGAGCCTGAAATGAACGTATTATCTTTCAGAGAGAAATATTAAACTGGAGATAATGCAATATATTGTATTTAATGTTGGATGCCTGCAGACAGTTGAGGTTCCAAGACAGTGAGCAGATAGAGGGAAGCACAACACATGAGGGTGGGAAGAAAATTGAAGTGTTTCACTCACACCATTTGTATATTTTTCACATCTTAACCATTTGCTTTTCAGCTCAAAGGGTGAGAGAGCTCCATTTTACAGTCTTTAAAAAAGTACAAAGTGTGGATTAAAGTCCAAAACCTGACTTGAATGAACCAAACAAATCAGCCGGGGCGACAGTGGCTGCATAAAGGTCAATTCAAGTTCACGCAATCAGACTAATTCGACACAGATTCGAGCTGTCATAATAGTTGCCGGTGTGTGCTGTTCTTAATCAGCCCCAGAGGTGATACAAAGTGGAAAACAGCAGTGGTAAAGAGAGAACGGTGATGTTCATGGCCACAGAGCAGCGCTTACTTTTAGAAACACATAAAGAACTGAATCATCTTATCACTAAATAAACTAATACAGTGGCCATAAACAACAACAACAACTTGAGTTAGGAGAAAAGAAAATGGCTGCAGGAAAAACTAAACATAAAAAATATTGTTAGAATCCTAAATCTATGGGTTATATAAGCATTTAAGCCTAATCAGCTTTATGCTACAACTGTTTAATCTCATTATGCTTATTAATTGAATATACCCATTAAATACATCTATGTTTATTTTTTGACACTTAAATGTATAAACCAATACATTGACCAGTATTTTTCAAACATGATTTCCTTTCTGGAAAATACAGGGTAGAGGCATATGGATTTGGATACTACATTTCAATTAATTTACATTGGAACTTACTCATTAATTTTGCAGAACATCAATAGCGGTGGCTTGTCTTGGATCTCCCTCTCCCTCTAAGCTAGCTATGGATTACAATTCAAAAAAGTCTTGGAGGACAACAGAGAATTTCACAGTGCTTGGACATATTGGTTTGCTTTAACCGCCAACCCTGTAAAGTACCAAACAATCAATTTTTTTTTGCAGCTTCTGCAGCAGGTTATTGGGGAGCTTTTTTGGCCAAGAATGGCTGTTTTGATAGTTAAAATTGCCGACCCCTGACTTAAACGTTTAACATGCTATACAATTTAACATGCATGTAGGTTTATATCTTACCTTTGTATAATTTACTTATCATTTGTTTAAATGTTTCTATGAATGTTGACTGATAGTGGCTAATAAAGTAAAATAATATGGCAGCACACTCTAAAGTCGTTGGTAAAATCATCACTTACAGGAACTAGTTACGCAAGAAACCCACTGTAGCTTGACAGTTTCCCAGCATAAGTTACCATAGCAGCTGTGTTTAAACTATGTAGCCCTTGTTTCATGAAACCAAATCAACTTCAGTCTGAAGTCTGGCTTATTTGGCAATCTTGGTTTCTAGAACGGGTTACACCGTTCATCCTCAACATTTACCTGTGCCACTACAATTGGCAGTAAAAAAATCAAAAATCTTTAAACGGGGGCAAACAAAAGGAACATTTTGAAAGTGGCAATAGTAAAAAATGATGTACTCAAGTTCACTTAGTGCCGTTCAAAACACCATCGGCTGTCACAGTGACAGACAATTCTAAGCGAGCCAAGCTGTGTTTTGTTGCACCCCTGCCTCAAGTAAAAGCTTTTTTAATGGTGACTTCCCAAACAGAAAGCATTTCAAACAAACCGTGCAAAAGGAACAAGAATAACAGTCTGAACAACTCCATTTTAAGGTGCAATAAAAATGCGACCAAAAACATGCAAACTGCACTAAGGGAAGAGTGCGTTCGGGGACGTATCTACTGGATTGACAGGTGCCTGACCATATCAGCTCCACCCACACTTACACCCCATTTCCCAAATCTGGATTTCACTAAACCCAAATCCAGTCATCCCATAGGCTTCATACGCCTATGGGTGACATTTTCCTACAGGCAATGCCTTCAAATGCATCAAATACATAAAAAAAAGAAGCTGTAATCGGATCTGTCTTTGATCCACGCACAGCAGCCAGACAGCGCACTTGAGCTTTAAACACCTCAACCTACAGCTGCACACCGTATCTCCACTGAGCTGCAGCCTTCTACACCCTTCCCTGGCATTTTTCTCAATTGCTGTGGTGTTGTGACATTATTACAGGTCAGGAAACAGGCCACAGAGAGACTATTCTGCTCATAAATCAGGTGATTGATCGTCATCCATCTCACACAGAGGACCATGGCATGTGTCCTCAACCTGGAAAACATATCCAGAGTAACCCCGGTTGTCAAAAGGCCTGTATCTGGCACACTTGTTGAGCCTCTCTCTCTCTTTTTCTCTCTCTCCGAGCAGCGGGAGGGAAAACAACTCCATGTGGCAAGCCATTTCATTTCTAATATCATGTGTGTGATCAATCTCCCCTGCAATGAACGGGCGGTGCAGTGGAGGCAATCATTCAACATTTGTGGCAGGTATGTGGTATTGACCGAGGGAAGATGAACCATGGGTATGCGCAGATGTGTGCCTCTGTGTGTGTGTGTGTGTGTGATGCCTGGCAAGGGAGGGAGAGGAGAGCTTTCAGTTTCCAATCCCAGCTTAAGGTTCATGGATTTGTTTTAGAAAGACTTTTAAACTTCATTTCAAGCCTTTACATCTCACTGATGATCTCAAGTGGTGTATAGTCAATCTGATGGAACGTCTATATTAATATTCATGCATTTTTTTTTTATGACTTTAAGAATTAAAAACCGACATTTCTGAAGTTTTCATTTCTACTAAACTGACATAGTGGAAAGGGTTGCTGCTGCTGTCCCCCTTTTCTCCCACAAAGTTCTTGCTGACAGCTTCCTGCCATATTTAACGTCCTTTAATATCAATTACAAAGTCAAATGGCTCGCCGTAATTGAATTTGTGCTGCACGCTGACGTCCCCTGTTAGGAATCACTGTCTTGTTCAATTAAGAGGAGCCTTATTATTGGCCAAATTGCGAGAAGCCCCGTTAATGTGGGGGGAAGATTCTATCCTTTAACTGACATATTAATGTTGACACCCTCCCAGAGTTGTGCGTTGCGATGGGCGTGAAGACTGTAAATTTAAGTGACTGTCAGGTTGTCCTTGATTCTTCCTCCTGCGAGAGCGCAAAGTCTGTGAAGAGAGGGAAAAATATATGTTGTGGACATACTGTAGCGGCAGTAGATAAATATGCGGGGAGAGACGGATGATGAGCGGCTGCTCTCTAATGGGAACCAAGGTCTTGTTGCGGTGGCGTGTTTTATTTACAGCTACTCTTCATCAGAGTGACATGCCGGGCCTTCGGACCATCCTTAATAGAAACTAGGAGCAGAGGAGGGATTCTATCTCCAAATGGGAACACATGTCGGAGAGCAGCTTTTTACGTATGCATGCATAACAGAATCATGCGTTCACTGTGAGTGAGTGTTATGGGTAATATATTGCTGGAATCACTGGGAGACTGTGAGAAGGTAAGCATCATTTGTCTGGGGACTCATCAATGTCTGGTGAAGAAATGGGGACTAATGACTGTACAGCAGAGGGGAGGAGAGAGGCTGCATTTGTCTCAATCACTGTCAAGGAATATGATTGTGAATCTACAACTGTCATCAGTGTTCACTGTAGGGACATGTGTTAACAGTTTTGTTAAGGGGTGACTTTTATTGAATAGAAAATAGAAAATGTTTCCCCACACTGCACCAAGTAAACTTTAAATGCTGAGGCGACAAATTGGTGGACAAAAAGCTGAAAGGCTGCTTGTTTTAAATAACGACAAGACTGTTGTCCCCGCGGTGTCCACAGGGGTAAACGGTCGGTGGCTGACAGTGACGCCGTCCCTGGTTTGCCTCATTAGAAATCAACCATGAACAATGAAAACTCCTGACAGCCCGTTTCAGAGTAGTTTCCTAACTGCTGTGTTGAGTTGGGACATAAAACACAATCTTTCTGTTTCTCTTACAAATCAGATGAATGGTAAAATAAATCAAGCGTGGACTCTGAGGAAATCCACTGAATATTATTCATGTCATGGCCAAAAAACGAAAATAGAAAGCCAGTTCATTTACAGCTCAAATGATGGCCTGTGGACAAAAAGATGGTGGGGCTGCAACTTACTATTATTTTCACTGTCAATGAATGGTGCGATTATTTTCTCAATTAATCAATCAGTTGTTTGGTCTGTCAGAAAATAGTGTTTCCAAAGCCCAAAATGACATCCTAAAAAGTCTTGTTTAGTCCTCAACCAAAGACATTCAGTTTACTGTCATAGAGGAATAAAGAAAACAGACTATATATTCACATTTAATCCTTTGAACTCTGCAACAGAAGGTATTTTTGCCTGTTGTGATGTCATTTCTTGGAGTACCTTTAAATGCGTCATATTCCTAAAATCTGTACAACCTCAGCTAAACAGTTACGGAATAAGCCATGATAATTGTTGTTGAATATTGGGGTTGGGTCATTAAAAAATAATTCAAAAAGGTGTTGTCATTGGTTCTTCATTCATTCCTCTAGCGTCAAGACCTGATTTCATACGGTGTAATGACACAAAGGACAGACGCTTGGTGTTGCAGAAAGAATGATGCTTCAGCTATTATGGGTTTTATTTTCATTTTATCTCAAGATATACAGGATTATGCAAACAACATCCCGCAGATGTTTAAACCGGAGGTGAGGTAAGGTAAGGTAAGGCAATGACATGATGACAAGGAAGACATTAGGCTTAGCGGTCTGCTGCTGCTCGAGCTTTAGTGGTTCTTATTCTCACTCTATTCACATAGAGTCATGCAAACAATCATTTCTTTTTCACTTTTTTAGCTGACACCTAATTGATCCTTTGATTAACCGTCCTAAATCCAACCCAGCCTGAAAGACAGCCGCTCCAATCCTCAAAACAGGAAGCATGTCATCCACAGACCTGCTGTGAAACTGCTCCTAACTAAGAGGCATTACAGTAAATCCCCGAGGCTAACGGCACCCCCTGATGCCCGGGACGTATGGGAAGCTGCATGAAGTAAAACTGAACACCAAATATAAGAAGCGCTGCAGAGTTCACAGTGTAATGCAGATAAATGACGACGCCCATGGAATGAATTAGAAAACTACCACAGTACTTAAGAAATGCTCTGTTTAGGCACTTTTCCGATGCGTGTGCGTGCCCTTTTTATTCTACTCTGTATTCAGGTCTGCCAAAAGTCATCCTGAGTATCCTCCGAAGCTCTTTCTCACTCTGATTGTAATCCATGTTCAGAGGTAAGAAAAAGAATAAATGCATAGTTATTACTTCAGAGAGTCAAAAGTGAGACCTTACATGAACTCTCCCGTTTCTATTTCATATCAAATTAAATGCAGCTGCGTGGCGCGCACAGAGGAGGATTCTGCTCTTTTCAGCTCGCAGCCAAGTAACAAACGGGCAATTTTAGGGATTTCTCACACAACTCTACAAGCATCCATTGTACAGTATGGCACAAGTGGCCGACAAGGGAGCCGATTGTGTGTTTAAGACAGTAACGGCACTGGAGAACAGGACCTTTTTTTAATAACCAAGAATAGCAAGTGCAGCAGAAATAGACCAATAAAGCCAGACTTTGTCCAATCACTCAAATCCAAGAGGAGATATAACTCATTTTGGATTATTCTGAATTGCACAAACAGATTTCCTAATCACTAATTGTTTTCCTAGCCGTTTTCTAGCTTTAAATGTCAGCAGTTTGGCAGTTAAGTGATCACTGATGAGGTGGGGAAAAGAAATTCCTTTAGTGGGTGGTACATACTGTATTCCAATGTATACAGTGTGTAAATATCTTCAAATGATCAAATTAAAATCCTTTTGTGTTTCTTTTTTTTTCACGAGGATTTCTTATGCATAGAGCCCCGAATTTGGTGCTGCACCCCTACTGTCCACCCTGTTCTTTTCTACGAGCCATGCAAGCTTTACAGCACATTCATACCACATTCATATACATAATCTACTAAGTATAACTAAAGGGCTGTGCTGTTGCTCTCCAGAAAAAGGCAAATCATTGTTAAGTGTCTTGCTGAAGGCCAATTTGACAGTGTCGCTCCTTCGCTTTTCCCACGCAGATTTCCCCACTGGGAGTGCAACAAGCCCACTTCTCTAATCTTTAAACCTCTGCCTTCGCACCAAATCTGTTAAACTGCAATATGCATTCTCATCACAAACAACTGCAAACACTGATTTACAAGCATTTGGGATTTAAAGTCTCTACAGTAAAGAGGAAACCAAGATATGTACTGATCTTTGCAGTTATGGGTATATTTTGTGACACAAATACATACAGTTCCACACTGACTACAACAGCCTTGATGAAGCAGGATGCAAAGCAGCCATAAGAGGCTTCACAAAGACTCCAAACACAAAATAACTCCTAGAATGAATTGTACATCTCTGACTGAAAGTATACAATAATGTAACAGCATCCAAAAGTGGGGTTTTACTTCAGCATCTGACTTGATGTGCTGTATTAAGCAAAAACATACATAATTATTCTGTTCGCCCAACCATTCAGGCAATATCAGCATTCTCACAAAGAGGAACCACAGCAGAGGACAAATGGATGCGTTCTCCTACTTATGCATGCAGAGGATTAGTATGGCAGATATGCATTGTATGTTGCATGCACTGTTCCACCCCGAGTACAAATGCAGACAAAGCATTACTCAAAGACGGGTGTTTTGAATTTAATCATCTACAGATAATAGCGGTGCACATGCAGCACTGTGCAGGGGTTTCTACAGCTGATGTGTGTGTGTGTGTGCGTGTGTGTTTGTGTGTGAGTGTGAGCCCAGTGAGAGGAAAAGCAAGGGAGATAGTGGAATCATTGTTCCTGAGGGAGTCAATCAAGCCATTTCATTTCCTTTAATGGGCTGACACTTACAGGTTTGATTGTCTACAGTGAATTTCTTTTAACAAAAGGCGCCAATGAAAAACACTGCATGTTTACAGAGTTGGGAGCAGCTCAGTTTGTCTTATAAGAGATTAAATCAGTAATTTGTTTGATGAATTTCGACTGGATTCCAATATTTTCCTGAAGAAATTGCAGATAAAAAGTGAGACACATTTAAGGCTTTTGATTTAAATGGAATCTGTGGCAAAGTATTTGGCTTTGATTTTGGAAACACAAACATTAGGCTCCAAGTAAAGCCTTGACAGCTGCATGACCCAACCAACGCACAGAGGAGACCTCTTACTCTTTGCTTATTTTCAGTTTCATACTTTTATTTTGGGTTTCTACTAGAACATTTTTGCATGCTTTAATAATGAAAAACACTATTCTGTTCACCCTCTGTCCGAGACACTGCATTTTAGTACCTGTTTCTTTAAGCCCCCTTCCCTGAAAAAGCCCTGTCTGCCCTGCCGATAGCATGTAGCTACATGTAGCAGTGTACTTGCAGCTGGCGGAAAGGCCAGTGGAGTATGGCAGCATGTTCCACCATGAAAAATCACCACTGAAGGATCTAAACCAAAATCTTTACAACTACACAACAGGAATCTGATCTGAAATCTGCGATCAAAATTACACACTTGCCTGAAATTAGCATGTAGCTACATGTAGCAGTGTACTTACTGCCGGGGAATGACCCTAATAGAATATAGCAGTACTTTCTACTGTCAAAAAACAAGAGTGTGGGCTAAAATAAACAAAAATAAACAACATCGTAACATGGTAGCAATGTAGACTACATAATGTAGCAGTAGCTTGCCAAAGCAAATGACCATATAAAGAAATCCATCATGAGCTGATATCAAGCCATGGCCATGTTTACCATAAATGTCAGACTTTGTAACCTTTTATGTTCAACAAACAAAAGGAAATGCAAGATAGATCCCCGTTAAATTGCCACAAATTGTTAGACCCTGCATAAACTGGCCCTTCACAGTGGAGTATATTATGTAAGTAGTGTCAGGTGATCAGAGAAAGCCATACAGCAAAAGAGTCTGAGCCTGATTTTATCCAATCTGCAATAGAAATATGACCAAATGAAAAAAGTTTTATCTCATAAACAAAGCCACTATAAACCCTGAAAAACATTTCTTTTAAAATATATCTGCGATGGCAACGGGGTATTCACCTCCCTGCCCCTGCTCTTTCTTTCCATTCCATAAAAATGAAAGCAATGCAATTTCAAACTGGCTTTCATTGCCCAGAATCCCTTTTACAATGGTGCTCAAACTTGCAACCAGCATGGCTCCTAATAAAGCCGTACAAGCTAAAAGAGAAGGAACAAAGGACGGAGGTCTGGCTCGGATGGGGCGTTCATTTATCAGTGGACACGTTTCAAATCCTTGCCCCAGGCAATGGCTCGTGAAGCATCCGATGAGATAGCCCACAGGGACTTCTGCTGGAAAAGCAGAAAACCCTTTGATGAGCCTTGGGCCATTCCTGCACCTGTGTCTAATATGCATGGGTAAAAACCCAGACGCAAGCAGCCTCTGGAAAGAAAAAAAAAGACTGCAAAAGACTTCCTTTATGTTTCATGTTAGCCAGTGACGTTTGTTCCTCCAGCTGGTATCTTTCCCTTTGTAGAAAGTAATTGTTTTTGAGTCTGGAGAGGCGTGCAGTATTAGTGCCACAACCATGAAAATACTTGGATATTTCTGCAAAGGCCACATCCCTAAATGCAAAGTGCTTCATAGAGCCAGACTCACTCAGGTAAGTGTTAACACACTTCACCAAACAAAAATCGCTTGCTCACCTCCTGCAGTACTACCGCTGAACTGACTACTGTTCACTGCATGTGCCGGTTATATTTGGTAATACCAAGCTTCTGTGGGAGCAATTAATTGCGTCAAATAGCATGGAAGCACAATTAAAGAAAACAAAGACAAAACCAGAATGTAATTAACTCCAGTCTGCACTGTTAAAAATCTGATTTTAGCTACTGAAATAGTTATTGTGAGGCTAAGTTTACACGTGGACGGACAATCAGAGTATGCATATTATAACTGTGATGCACAAAGTTTATATGGTCTCTCATTGTGCTGCAAACCCTGTCTGTATTCTTATTATCTTCTACAACAAATGATCAAACAAGATTATACCATGCAGTTGATCTGCAAAGATCAACAACGGAACATTTCATCATCACTCACAGAAGCTCAAACTGAATAACAGTGTTTGTGGATTTAGAAATCAAGCTGTTAAAAGACAGGACAGCCCAGTTTTTCATCATGACTGGCTGAAGTCTCCAAGTACAACAGCACAAGGCCGTGTGATCCCCTGCTGTTCGCTGAAACATGAGTTGTGCTTTGAGTCAAAAAAACAAGCCTTGAAATCTTGGCAGGTTCCAGGGATTCAATCCTGGACCAATTATTGTAGCTGTAGCTGTTAATATCTGAGATACTAAGCAGAATTGATAATATTTGGCATTTTTCCCGACTGGTTTTCCAGGACGGTCTATCGTTAAAACATAAGGAAGGTACAGTAGTTGTTGGAAAAAGACAAGACTTACCTGAGCCTCTTTTCGACACGACTTTCAGGCAATGGACCACAACGGCATGAAGGAGGATCAGAAGAGGAATGGGAGCTTTCATTTTTCACCAGTCCTACAAGGAAACAAAAGCCTGATTCATTATTCTGAACTGAGACAGGCTGTGAGTACACTGAATCCATCCAAAACATCAAGAAAAGACGAGATAATGATTTTGGCAGGAGATGCTCGATCAAAGCTCACATATAAATTAAAAAAAAACAACCTCAAAGTTCTGAGCCAATAATTACAGAACTTTTACAAGACCTAAGGTCAGCTGGAAAAGATCCAAGACCCCTGTGTGCAAATTTTGTTCACCAAAGTGTTTGTCTGCCTCTGCTTTATTTATACCAGTGTCTCTTCAGGGACTCACTGTATAATCAGGGGGAGGCTGTTGATGATACAAATGTCAAGATGCATCTCTATCAAGACGAACCTGGCTTTGCAGCTTTGTCAACTACCTACAACACTAATCCAACTTCTCTTCCAACCAACGTGACATAATCAGGTCCCTGCTTAGATCAGAATGTCTCTGTGAACAGACAGCCTTTCAAGACAGCTCTATGAGATGACAGATAAAACTGAATATACCAAGAACTACCGAAAGTGTAGATGGTTATGACAATAAAGGTGATGATAATGGGTCCTACATTGCATTTCACTTGATGTCAGTCTAACGCAGTATCACAGACATGCCTGAACATGGCAGATAATTTAGAAACAAAATCTCCAACACAGTCTCAAAGAAGGAAGTGGACACAATCTTGTGGAGGTGGGTTCAAAATCTGTCAAACACAAAAACGATGCCATTGCAAAGTCTCTTACAAACCATCAGTTTTGTTTGGTTCCGTCAAAATAGCTTTGTACAAGAGAGAGCCATACAGCAAAAGAGGTTTTAAATAAGATCGATTTTATCCAATCTGCAAGAAAAATATGACCAACATTTTTTATCTCATCACGTTTTGTAGTGATGGGCTCAAAATCTGATAAAACACGTAAAAAATGCCAAAGCAAAGTCTACTCCGAACTGTCACAGTATTGTTGTGAAAAGGTCATAGCTTGGTTAGATTTAGGGAGAGAAAAACGCTTCGGTAGATTTACAGAATAAAAACAAAACAAAACAAAAAGTTAAGAAAAAATTGTGGCTTCGGTGAAAATAATCACGTAAAATACTTTGTGCAGTCTGTCACCTAACTAAGTTGACTTTTGGTTTCACAGGGGACACAAACAGCGGTCTCCTGGTTGAAAGTCCATATATATTTGACCCATCCACCACCCTAGCAACCAACCATGTGTAATTCGTGTGTCCAAAAGCAACAAAAGATCCTCAGTGCCTTGAATTCTAAAGTATCTCGCTCAGTACACATTGTGGTCACAGTTTCTTCAAACACATTCAAGGGGTCCTCAAAAATATTTGTTCATGTAATGTGTCTAAGTTTAAAAAAAAAAAAGCATATTGGTCAATTCAGTGTTACCAGATTTCTAAAAATGTTGGTCTCCAAACTTCAGCACTAATCAGCATTTAACAGATTTTAAACTCTACATTTGCGGGTGTAAGTAAATGTTTATATCCATGACGAGCCATGTGGTTACTGAAAAATAATGTGTGGTAATGCATTCTCACTGGTGATCAATATCTTTCGTGTCAAAGACCCCGAAATTAATACACGCTAGGTCATGGATCCTCCTTTGATAAGATTTTCCTTCAGCGACCAGAATCCTTAAGTTTTCACCTACAGTTAAGAAGATAAGAGTGGAGGAAATGAAAGATCAATGTAGTCAGCCTTATGACTCTTACTCGAATTGGGCTAACTTCTATTGAAAATTGAATAGTGAGAATTCTAATAATAATCTCCCATCTTTCTAGGGCTCCCCTTGAACTCCTCAAAGCAACCCTAGTGGTCCTTGGACCTCAGGTTGAGAACAGCAACAACAAGTTGGAGTGATTCATCAAGCTTAAACCAAAGCCCCAATCATTGAAATATATATATATATATACATATGTATATCATTCAATACTTGTTGTAAATTATAAGTTTGTCAAGTCAATATCTTTGTCAGCCTTGGAATTAATATTAGTTAATGCTTTACAAACAAACAAGGCAACAGCTGACGTTAGCTTTAGTTGTAAGTAGCTCCTGAAGTAACAAACTTCATCTAATATAAAATTAGACTAATCTAAAGTTTATTAGGTTTTTAGTCAATATTTGATCAGATTTTGCCAGCTGCTAACAGTAGACCAAAGGGATATACTCTCTCATTACAGCCCTCCATGTAACTGTAATTCTTCTTCTTGTTTGGCTATAATTCATCTCCTTGCTACAGGCAAAAGTGCCATCTCTGCTACGGCCTTGACAAAATGTCCATGTAGGCTACAAGGACACTTCCACTGGCATTTCAGTCATGACAAAGATGCTTCACATCGATTCCACAAAGCTGCATCAGAAAACCTTTGAGGGGAAACCCTGAAAAGCCACAATAACCCTTGAGACACTCACTATGGCATGCGAAACTGGCCAGCAGCCAAAGACGGCGACATTGCCGTGTTCTCCTCGTCAAAGGCCTATTGTCGTCAGCCCTTGCTTTCTGCAACCAATGCCACCTCAGAAAAGCTAAACGCCACCACACAAAAATCTTATCTCTTTAATTAGTTTTCCATGTTGGGCACAAGTCTGCAACATTAGCACAAAAGCTGTAGTGTCTTTCTTTGGTTTCAGCACAGAGGAAATGACTGAATCACCATTTCTGCTCGGTATTCCTCCAGTTTACAGTGATATCCTGCACTGTTAGTCACTGAAGCAAGCACTCATTATCACTGAAAAGGTTAACAACATGCTCTTGCAGTGTAGGGTGATGAAGTTTGTGTTGATGCAGACTACACTGATGAGCAAGTACAGTCAGTCATGTTCTCTTGGGTACACTGATCATACACTTTGGCTGCATAGTGCCGCGAGCAAAAAACTGTGGATTATGGGATTAAATATATTAAAGAATCGCACATGAAAACATGACACAGTGCTTCGCTATAAGCTTGTGCGCAGCCGTTAAGAGGAAAATGGCTCCAGAAGTAAAGTTTCACAAAGCTGCTTCAAAGGATACTGATCTCACAGGGCTTTTTTTCTCCTGCCAAATTTAGTAATATGTGTGTTTTTCCATGGAAGAGGGCCCTGTCTCTTATTATGATTTGAGAAAAAGGAACGACCTTTAATCATGCCGATAGCTCAATATAGGCCTGCAACTAGTCATTTTTTTTCATTCTGATTTAATGTGTGGATTAACATCGAAATTTATTTGCCAATCTAAATGCCACATAATTGTGGAAAACGCCTGTCACATTTTGCTAAAGCCAGAGGTGACGTCTTCAAATGTCTTGTTTTTCTGACCAACAGCCCAAAGCCGAGAGAGTTTCGAGTTTACCACAACAAAAAGCAAAAATAGCAGCAAATCCTCACAATAGATGAGCTGGAACACGGTTCCAATGTTCTGCTTTTTTTTCTTGAAAAATGACAAACAATTAACACAATAGCTGATGATTAATTTTCGGTCAACTGACTAATTGTTTCAGCTCTATTTCAATATCATTTAATAGCAGATGTGGAGTATGTAGGAGGCGGGTGAGATGAGTGATATTTGAGTATGGTGCCAAGCTGTCATCAGAGACGTCGCCAGAATAAAATGTTGGCATTGTATTTTTCTGTCTTTACCTTACCTGTGTAATATTATTTCCGGTTTAGGCACGAACGCGGGTGTTTTGTTGTAACCTGCCCCTGTTTTTCCAACAGGGGAAAGTGGCACAAAAACCAGTTGTTTTTCACAGGGACATTGCTGCATTTTCTGCTGGGATAATGGCAAGAAATGCTGTTGTAGACATCGCCTCATGTCCTGTCGGCATCGAGGAACAAAAAGCAGCTGTTTTTTGAGATGTCACTACTTTCTCAGCGGAGACTGTGTCACCTAAACCGGGTATTCTAAGCCAAAATATAACCTTTTCCTAACCATAACCAATTTTTTTTGTGCCCAAATATAACCACTATTCATTAAATGTTCTTTCAAAGTTTCAAGTATCCGCTACCTACATAAGAACAAGCAAACTTGATGTATCCATGGTTTGCAAAAACCTACAATGCCAACATTTTTTTCTGACGATTGGGTTGGTAGTCAAAATACTTTTGGTTACCTCTTTGTAAAAGTTTTAGGGAGTCTCACAGAAAGTGTAATAAGCAGTATTTTGTGGAGCTGTGTCTGCCAATGCAAACTCTTGGTTGTCTTGTAGCGAGAATGTCCACAACACAATGACAGACGGTAATAGATGGCATCCTGTGGATCTGGGGGGATCTTTGACATGCTGCACAACTAACTTCTCAAAGCACTTCAAAAGGACGGGGGAGAATGCCACAGTTGGGTAATTGTCGAGGCGTAACACTGCAGAGTTCTGAGGTAAAAGGACAATGGTTGGTATTTTGCTGCAGGTACGGCGCCGCCGAAAGAGTGATGTGTCGTATATGTCGGTCGAGACATCAGCTAAATGTCTGGCTCGTGTTCTTAGTACACGGCAAAGCTTCACATACCTCCTCAGCGGGGTCTTTCTCACGTCTGCTGTTTACGCAAGTGCCAGGTCCTCTGAGGAAAGGGGTTTAATGGCTGGCTCTGCTGGAGAGATCAAAGCCAGCATAAAAGGTGTTGAGCTCATCTGGCAGCCACGCACGTATTGATGCGGGTATTCTTGCTTTTGTAATACATGATTGCCCGCCGCATGTCTATACGGTTGTTATTTGCATTGAGGGGCCTTTCATGGCTCCACTTAATGCTTTCGCTTTGTGCCCATGATGGCTGCTTTCATTCCGGCGCCTGTGATGTTATACACTTCCACCAACTCAACTGAAAGCGGCTTCTTTTTTTGGCTCTCGATAAGGCCCTCACCCCAGTGACTATATTGTCATTGTCATCACAGCATGACCAGCTGATTTATGATGAAACTGTTGATGCATATTCCCCTTTGTTGGTTTGGGTCTCTTGCTTGTTATGTGTCACTACCTCCGCTCAAGCTGGAGCGCTGCAACAGTCTGTGTTTTAACAACTGATTTTAATAATGACTTGGGTCTCTTAATCAGCTGGGAGTCAGCTGGCAGGAAAAGAAAGGGGAAGTCTGATTGTTCAAGTCGGAGGCGGAGCGAGCTTGTAGCCACCAGCAATGTTTGAATAAATGCTGCCATGATGTCACTGTGCTCCTCAACTGCTAGATTTCTGTTTGTTTCTCCCCAGATACTCTCAATATTACGGTTAAGTTTGACTATGAGCTTAATCCGCGATTCCCTGCGTCTGATGCTGATGGATTACATTTAAGAAGATGGCCACCTCTTTAAAGAAACTAGCTACTCAAGGGCTTATCAAGGTCAAACACTCAATTTGTTATCAGTGATCACGAAAAGGGTGTCAATGTATTATTGTCGCTATCATCTTACTTCTTGGCACATGGTTATTAGCTAGTGAGAAGTGAAAGATTCAGTGCAGCTGTCTAACTGTCAGAGATATGATCAGGAACACAATAGAGCAGGGAAAAATAGCAAGAAGAGTTATCCCCCAACAAATGAATGGATACTAGATGTCCAAAAAAATATGAAATCTCAGGAAAAATAGACCTCCCTTAAAAAATTGCACAATGAAAGCTTATCCTGTCAAGCATCTCATTGCGTGCCATTCTTTAAAGGAAAAGCTCATCCAAAAGGTGCTGTCACCTGCCTCTCATTCTTTGATTGTTTTTTCCTCAAGCATCCACTCTCTCCCCTCCCTGACAGTGTTTCCTTCTCCGCGGATTCATCCAAAATTCAATTACTTTCAAGGAGGGTTCGGCAAGAGAAATGGGGCACTCTCTCAACACTCTCGGGGCTCCGAGTCGGCCCCGAGGAATGCATCTCCCTCTCACATTCACACACAAACAATTCCAGCAATCGACGACTGAGGCTTTACCACAGCTCGCCAGGTGGATATTGAGATGATGATTTATACGGATCCCTCGATTAGAGTCTCTCTTACTCTGTCACACATTTTCTCGGGCTGTTCGCGCTGAAGGCCCTCGTGCTCAATTCCGAACCGCCGCTCATATCTGATGTTTCTGGATGACTGTTCATATCTTTGGAGGATGTTCCCCATATCAGATACCAACAGGAACTGACAGCAAGAGGCAATAACAGACATCCATATCTGTGCCTGCACTTCTCTGGCTTGTTTGGAAAACATTTCAGTTATGTGCCTTGGAATTTTGATTGAATTGAGGTGTAAAACTTTGACATTTTACTTCTTCTTTGCTTGTTCCAAGTCTGCTCATGCTGCATGCAAACACTTGCTGAGCCACAAAGTCAGGGGTGTCACAATTACAAAATTATTTATTATTTACTTGGCAGCACTGACTAGTGGAGTGTCAGAGAAATTTTAATGATTTGTCTGTTATTTTTCTTAAATGTTTCCAGTCTTCTTTTTTTTTTTTAAATGCCAGAAGAGCGGTTTTCTTGTAAGGCCCTAGGTAGCCTTGTGTTTATTTATAAATGCTGAAGGTTTGATTTTTCAAGACCACTTCCTACTAAACTGATAGGGAGATGCTGTATTGAAGCGATGCAGTGCACAGAACACACCTCCAGAGGTCAGTCTCAAAAGGTGGAACGGGCAGCTGGGCAAAGAAAGATGGAGACTGCAAGTGTGGGGATAAAGTTACAGGACTTCTTCCAACTGCAAAAGCAGTTTATTCTCCAACTGATTTTTTGCTCAGGTCCTCCAGCAAGACAGGCGCTTATTTCCTATCCGTTCATAATTCTGTGGGCCATGAGTGTTCAGCTTGTAGTGACGTCAGCTGGTCAAGTCAAAATGAACCCAGCTAGCCTGCTCGCTTGCTGCAGCACGTGCTCCATCCCCGTCCCCCATCTGATGCATGTTTTGTTTCTATTTTTGCCATTTCATCACTGCAATAAATGCAACTGTAGCCAGTATCTCACTATTATATTTTAAGAATCTACAAACTATATTCAGCCACAAAATCAGCCTGAAAAGCTGGAAAGCAGAATGGCACATTGCAAATAGTTGCCTGTTTCAACTCGTCACGTTGCAAATCTTTGGTCTGAACTGGGCTTTAAAGGGACAAAATCAAAAGTGCATATTTGTTTCTCTTACCTGTCGTGCTGTTTAGTAATATAGACTGTTTTTGGTGCAGAGTTTAGGTTATGGACCTAACTACACCTGCCACCCATATCACTTCGCAGAGGGAAGCATTGAGCACTGAGCTAGCAAACCTTACAGCTCCGCCAAAGCGGGTGCCATTAATGGTGAGGTTGTTGGTCAGTGTAGTTTGGTAGAAAGAAAGTAGTTCCACTGATTTGAGCACCACAAGCTGAGAGCCATCTACTTCCATTATATTTGAGGAAAGGCAGCCATCTCTAGCACTCGGCAACTCACATCAAAATGATCAAGCTTGATAAACAGCACTACAGGTAGGAGGAAAAATACGCAGTTTTTATTTGGAGGTGAACTGCCCCTTTAAAAATAAGTAGCATCATGGGTCACGTGCCTCAAATCACATACCCAGGACTGAAAAATTAATTAAAACTGCGACGCTTCAGTTGCAGCATGAACTTACACCCTCTCCATCTCTGTCATTACCCCCACCCTCAACAACCTCTCCCCACGTCACCCCTCTGCCCCCTTCCTCCTACCTCCAGTCGGAAAATTGATATGTACTCTGCTTGGTGAGTTATTAACATTTCTATTTGTGAGGAACACTTTTCCAGCCCTTACACCCTTGGCTGACGCACACACACACACCCACACGAGTCTGTGCTCTCCTCACTGAATTATTCCATTTTGGATTATCTAATAACCCTGCAACCACAAGCCTCCATGTTCTTGACATGCACGCATGAGAGAAAGAGAGAGAAGAGGTCGCTTCTCGAACGCAGTCGACATCTCTAGGCGTGTTTAACACCCTGAATGTCTTAGAATAAATGTTTCTTCTGCGTTTGTGTAAAAATATGCACTCTGTCCACTTCCTCCCTGGCAACAGCGAGAAAAAAAACAGCACAAAGCATCAAGAGTTCAATCAACAGAAGAATAACGAATAATGAAAGACACACACCATGTGTAGCAACGTTATGCAACCATGTTTTTTTCATCAGTGGCCAATTTGTCCCTGCGTGGTGAGGATACAACAGAAGGCTAGTCATTTCAGAATCTGTCTCAGGAGCAGATTTCTAGATTTTGTAGATACTTCAATAGCCAAGCAGTGGTGTTTAAACCACTATCACTAGCTATCTTCATTTCCAGGATGATGCAAAATTGTTACTAAACACAGCTGAAGCAGGATCAAATAAAAATCAAGAAGTCTTTATTGTATTTTTTTCATATTTTATCCATTTGCCTATTGAGATATGTTCCCCACATCATGGTCTGAAGACTGATGGAATTGTGCTCGAAAAACTCCAAATGCCTTGAATTCAACTTGTCTTTTGGGGTGGCTTTTTGAGATGATCCAAAAAATCTCAAAATCAGATCACAATCATCAAAAAAAGAACAAATCTGCACTTATTAGTTGTGTGTGGTTGTAAACTTTAAACTAAAGTTGGTAAAAATGCCAACATTTAAAGAAACAGTAATAACTTGAGCAGTTCACCACACAAAGTTGTAAATGAGTTATAGAGGAACATATGAAGGTAATATTACCACAATGGACACTCCAGCACAGTTTAGTGACTTAAATTATCACGCTTATCAGTATTATCAAGGTTTTTGTTAAATGTGCTGAAAATGTCGAAAATACGTAAACAATTTCACCAAGTTTTATACTGAAAACAAAAAAAAACAAATATTAGCAGCACGAGGCAATTTTTGTTTGCATAAATATCAAAATAATAACTGGTAGTGTAACGACACGTCGAGCTAGATCAATATATCAATTCAATGATCAACATCCAATATTATGAAGGCAAAGTGAAAAACCTAATGTATACTATCATCTTTAAGATTTGCCTTTATTTTGAAATTCCCGTGGTGCATATGTGTCGCCATTTACGTCCAAGCACACCACCTGCCCAAACATTCAAAAGTGCTCGCAGAGGATATTTAGTGGTGTTGTCTTACATTGCTTGCACGCCCCTGAATCGAATTTAAATTATATCGAGGCAGACCGTGTGCTATCAGTAAATGTCATATTGTTGTTAAAAGACTTTAGGTAACATCCTATCGTGAAGAAACACCCGTAATAATTACTTAGCTAAAAGCTTTTGTTGGCATATAAAAACATCTGGGAGACTGTTGCAAACTTCGGTTGATCCTGGACAGTATTTGAAACTTTAGCACCACTTTGATTTTAAATTCACTACCTTTCACTTTGGTAGACATTTTCCCTAAGATAACCTCAGCGTTCTCTTAGGTGTTTTCAGCCACAGAAAACCAGCTATCATTTAGCCGGCTCAGCTACAGCATCTACAGTACCTCACAATAAGAACCCTTGTGCCTCTGGGTTACACTTGCTGTTTGCAATTACCTAACATTTACCAACTCTTTTATTAAAACATCTACTATGGGAATGGTGACCCCAACAAATCTCTAAATAAACAACAGCTTACAGAGCTATTGGCCTTTCATTTGACTTCAGCAGTTAGCAAACTGGAGGTGGAAGTGACAGGAGCTGCTCTCTGTGGGTGAAATATGGCAGATACAGTATATACTGTACAATTTATATGTCTTATTTTTGGTCCTGGGAGCTGTTATCTACCAGTCAGCTTGGAAAAATCCTCCTTAAATGACTTCTGAGGACACACAAATGTGCACACACACGCCCCTGCACACACACACACCCACATACAAACTGTCTTTGCAGTCACGTCCAATTCTTAGTCCGATTACCTGAGCTGCCTGCTAACTAGATTCTTTATCCTGCCTGGCTGTCAGGGAAATAAGGATGACATTAAATGAACGGAGCTCTCTCTTTGGATATTCCAGGCCAGGGCTGAGAGGACCAAGGGGGAGCCTGCTGGAATCGCTGAGAGGAAGAGGTGAAAGGGGAGGAGAGGATGAATGAACGCTAAAAAGGGTGAGAATAGAGGATGAGGAGAAGGCAACCGTGAGAGGCGGTGCCAAGTGGCAGAGCACTGAAACACACTTGGGAGCAAATAAGTGGGGATTATTCTGGGTCTTGTGCAAACTATCCATATTTTGACATCCTAATGATTACCATCTGAGTTTTATTGAGTCGACTGTCTGTATCGCTGTCTATAATAAAATGTGTTGATGGAATTTAAAAGATTAAAACAACTTGTAGCGTCGACACAGCAAATTTCCCAGTGTTATTAGATGTTGATTTTTAAAAACACGGACAATTATTGGAGTGGTTTGTTTGCTCACAGCTGCTATAGGCACAAAAGCTGCTATTCAAACTGTCTGAAAGTTTTAAATTAACTCTGATGTATATGGATTTATGGCAAAATAGCACAGTGGTGATTAACACGCTGCTACATTAACACTGACTATTCTGCTCTGTTGCTACTCTACTCTTTGAATGGATGCTTTCAGCCTCAAAACACTTTTCTTATAAACATATCAATTCTCCAGATCATACAGCACATCAGCACTGAGATTCTGTCACATTTACTTGAAGCCCCACCACTCTCTTTATGTTACCAGAGCAGCCACTGTACATTTATGTTGAGGTGAAAGGAAATATTGAGCTCATCCAACAACTCGTGCTTTAATCTGGCAGCAGCTAGATCTTGGAGCACTTTCTCAAAGTTACTTTCGTCTGTTAAACTCAAGCGCATGTCTTTTTCCCCCCCAGGCTTGATCCGTACTGCAGGTGTCAATCAAACTCTCAAACACGGTCAGAGTTCAAGGTCTGAAACAGGCTTCACTTCAAGAGGAAGCATGCTACAGTAGCTGCTGAATGACATTCATGCTGCAGGGTTATCTGGAGTCTAACATTAGCGACATCTAACTATAGCAGCTGTAGGTGTACTTCAGAGAAACATCCGCAATGCTAAATAAAATGAAAATTCATCAAGCTGAGGTAGAGGCTTCCAATAGCGGCGATGAGATATTCACGGGCTGAAGGGTTTCTCTCTTTATCTCTCTCACACACAACCTCTAGCACACATTTTTACTCAACACCTAAATTTAAATCTGTGACACAGAGACTGATCTGCTGCTGAACCGACGAGTCCCGAGCTAACTCTACAGTATGCTAATGCTATTCATTGGAGAGCATCAAAGTCTGAGTTCTTCAAGGAGCACTGACTTTAAGAAAGTAAAAGAACACTGCATATTTTACAGTATTACAGCAGGAAAAGATTCCATCGGAAATGTCTTTTTTTCCGTTTGGCCTTTAAGAGAAGCAGAAAAGTCTAGATCCTCTTGTACAACTGAGCAGCTTTTAATAGATTACATGCAAACATAATAACGGACGAACACATTTTCGGACACAACCCATGTAGGTTGAGTCCTTGGCAGCACCTGGGTTTGACTCCTAGGGAATTCGCTGTGCCTTCCCCTCTCTCTCCGCCCGTTCCTGTCACTCTCTAGCTGCTCTATCATAAAGGCAATAAAAGCCCTAAAAAAAATCTAACACAAATGTTCTCAAATGATGAAAATGCTCTGGCAGTTTTTTTGTCAAATCACTTCCACTGTCTTGTCGAAGCAGCAGAACCATGGGCTGATTTAAGGGGAAATGAAAGAGGATTGTCAGATTATTAACTTGAGTTAATAAACGCCTGCCCTACAGCAACTATTATCATTAAGGCTGCTAAACATTTATCTTGCTGATTTTTCTTTTTTTTTTAATCAAATCAACAATGAGGAAGAATCAACTTGAGCCAGAAACACGAGCAAATGTGCAACCCAGCCAAAAGCAACAAAACAAACAAAGCCTTTGAGAGAATAATCAAAGTCTTTCTTCTCACAGACAATGTGCTTGAAATTGTACAGTCAATTTATCTGACTCTGTTTGCTCAGGTTGTGCACTGCTTGAATGTACCTCGGCTTTCATCATTGATGAATGCACAATGGTAAGGATAATGATGGATGTGCTGCATTTGGCTTTCAAATTATTTGGTTGAAATATATAATACACTGTGTTGTGGCGGGCAGCCTGGTATCATGACGAACTTTAAATCAAAGCATGCATCTCCTCATGTTTAAATGTCATGTATGTTCAAGGGTTAACTGCAAAAGTAGACACACGTGAAAGCTATTTGTCTTCACTGCACACCTTTCCTCTCAAAATGTCCCTCACATGTCGGAGCCAAACAGCCCTGCAAGCAAAAATAAACATAAGTGCTAAGGCGAGCAGACATGCTATAGTTACCACTGAGAGCTTAACGGTGCAATGCAAATAAGCTTTCACACAATAACAGACGACCCACATCTCCATGCTAGGCAGCCGAGATTCAATATCGGAGGACAAGAAGTGCTGCGTCCCCAGGCCCTTCTTGTAAAGTGGCCCATAAATCAAGAACCCTGTTGAGAGGCGGTCTCTGTGGGTCTGGTCCAGCAGGGGGGAAACGGAGCTGCGCTCTGGCTGGAAAAAGGCACACCAGTAACCCTCTCAGTAGTAATGCAAAGGATGTTTTAGTAGCGTAAAATTATGACCATCATTAGCCAAACTGGGGACTGGATTATTACTGGAGCTGCTATGTTTGAATATATAGAGGATGCCGTGGCTCGGGGGGTTCAGCCATGCGTGTAACTGAACTGGGTCGAACTGTATATATATATTTAATAATATTGGTTTTATATTTCAAAGCTCACATAATACAATAAGGAAGCCAGAAAAAGGGAACAATCAAAAAAATAAGAGTCTACTAAAATTTGGCATGGACTATCAGTGCTTGGAAACACATTGTCTCCTCATTCATTTCAATGGGACTCTCCCCAGAAGACTTAAGAGTTTTTACCAAAATACCGAGCTCGACTATGGCACTGGATCATCATCTGGCAAAATACAGCATGAGACGTTCAAATTAGCAACTCGGATATGGTAAATGTATTGTTTATGTCACAAATCACATTTATAGAGGATAAAAGTTTGATTAAACACTAACGCCACAGCAAAAGTTCGTGAACTGCATTGTGGGGCATGATACAGGGCAGGAATCGTACATAGACCCTATTCTTCCATGTTTTTGTGTCAAAGTGACTGATGGGAACAACAATTTTTTAAATTGGTCCACGACTGAGTGCAACCACTGCAGCCAGCAGCGGCGAAACCGGCTGCAGTGTAATCCCTGCAGGCAACTGAGCACCATTAATCTACTTCCATTAAAAGGTACTGCTTTTTGCCACTGCCACTCAGATTATTATTGTGAGTGTGTGACAACTTTTGGAAAGGATCCCCATAGGGGTCGACCTTTTGTTCAAGAGTAAGAGCCTGGAAATGCCATTGTCAAACACACCAGACTCAATTGAAATATAAAGTAAGCAAATATTTTGTGTATCGAGCCAGCATATTTTCAAGTCTTACTGGGTGAATTAAAGATTTATTATAATCAAACCAGAGCTGGTTATTGTTGGCACAGTGAAGAGACAAACTAAATCCACTTCAGCGAGTTTTGCTTTGCTTCTGTCGACTATAAAAAAGTGTATTTTACGATGACTATCAATTTAAATACTCGGTTGGCTGTGACAATGGTGATATCAGGGCTGTTTCTGGTTGAACAAAAAGGATCCTATTCTTTAACAGAAAGATCGATCTCTGTCGGGATCCTTTTCATAATGTTGTTAGGCAAAAGCAAGCACTTTTAGTGGACAAAAACTGTCAGTACCCAGTTGCCCACAGGAATTACACAGCAGCATGTTTCTCTGCTGCGGTCTCACACAATACTGGACCGGTTTCAAAAACTGTTGTTCCTATTGGTCACATAGAAACAAAGGAAAAGAAAAAAACAGGGAATAAAAATAGTTAAGGTACCCTTTAAATACAACATAAATCTAGTAGCAAACTGGACACAGCTTGTTGTACTGGAGGCAGGTTGAAATATTATGCATGGTATTACCTGTAAATATTATGTTGACCCAGGTCTCATGTGTAGTTGCTAATGACAAATGACAAACGGCTAATGAAGCGCCCCTTGGTTTCACTCACTATTAATCCCCTGACGTAGTTATTCTATGTCGGTCCTGTCTGGCTCAGAGGGGAGGTTTCCTACTGACACTATATGCAAATAGTCTGTCCTAATGGACATGCACAGAGCCTCCACTCAAGGAGATGCTGCATGTTATGGTATGAGCATTTTCTTTCAGTGAATACTTAAAAGCCTTTGCGGAGACCACATCACCTGAAATGGGTCTGTAAAAGGCTCTGCTGAATACCCTGAATACCTCCCCAGCAGCCAATCAGATCACAGGTCAAATGTGCATACAGATTGGTAGTTTTGATGATATTTTTATAATCTCAGGGAGCTGTGTCTCCTCTATTATGCAGTTAGCCTGCTAATGCATTAGCCTGCACAATCTCCAACTGGCATTTTGCGCAAGTTTTTTTTTTTTTATCTCCGCACCGACGTATGGGATGTCACAACAAAGCCTTCATGAATGAGTAAGCACAGATCCGAGGAAGAGAGGAGGGGAAATGGGAGGAAAAATTGCTCATTTTGCTTCCCCTGGCATGCAATTTCCATCCTCCATCCACATCTCTCTAAAAGCTATCTAAAACACATCAACTTCATCTTCCCAGGCTGGATGGGCCTCTGAGGATCACCTCCAGACATGGCATGGTGACAGTGGGTCTAAAAAGAAAGGATGAAAATGATAATTCCGCCCTCTTGCTTATAGCAATGGGCTTCTCATTCCACTGCTGATTAAAAAGGAGGAAAAAAACATTCATTTTAAACGTCACTCGCCCCTAGCCAAGAAAAATACTGTATATTGAGGTAATGGATCATGCCTCAGATGGCCGTTTCATCAGAGGAAGTGCAACACGAGTACTTCATTGCCTCTTTCTTCATTTTAGCCATGTTACAATTGACCAGCACCACATTTGAGCTCGGGGGCATGCTACACTGTGGCTGACCCGGACTCCTTTTATTTTCTGCTGTAACAAATGGGAAAATAAAGCGCTTTTAAATTGCATTTGACTCCGCTCAACTTTACGCTTTGATCCCCCCGAAGACACACACACAGACACAGAATAGCTCGCATATGACTTTTTCAAGAGCAACGTAAAGAGACAGTTGGAAATGATGCCATTACCATGCTTTTATTGTGGTATTAAGTGTTGCTCTCTTTGGGCAGGAATGCCATTACATGCAGACAGTAAATAAAGCTAGCATAGCAGCGGCAGATGCTCTGCTCACTTCCATACAGCGAGGCATTCAGATCAAGGTCTCAAAAATAAGAGGGCCATGGAAATGATTTGCAGGGAGGGCCATTCTTTTTGATACCTCTCCACTGAATAACAGCGGGGAGGGACACACAGACAGAGCTGAAGGGCCACAAAGTGATAGGGGGCCCAATTTTGAAGGCCATTTATTTTTCCATACGGCCTCGTGTCCCATCAGCGAGTGATTATGGTAGCTATGTTCTTTGAAAAGGACGCAAGGGAAGGGTCTCCTATTTCTGCAGGGAAGAGATCAGAGGACAAAGCTGGCTTGACAAAGCTACACTGTGGTTACATAATTGGAAATAATGGCATCTTATAGTTACTTACAAATTTTGTGGTTCTCAATTCTTAAAGAAATGGAGATCAGACTGTACATCACTGGTAGCCAGCCCTTACCATGCTAGAGGTTTATCCATATTGGTCATCGCTAAATTATACCATTGACATTTCAACCAATACAAGACTAGTTACTGTTACCCAATCCTAGTTACTGTATACGCAATTATATACTTATGTAGTTGAGAAACTGTTTGTAATGCCATGAAGTGATCCAACTCATTGAATTGCGACATAAGCCACAATGGTCAAGTACACCCACAGATACTAAAGGGAAATCTACCACAGTCTAAACAGTATGGCAAAATCTGACAATGGACTAATTTGCATCACCTCGCAGTTTGTATGATAACATTGCCCACCCCTTGTTAATTAATTAAAGTGATCCAAATTAATTTACCACTGCACTGAGTTATTCTCTAGATAATTAAGATGATGAAACAACAATTTGCCGGAAACTGTGATAGGATCACAAGTAGACACTGCTGCTTTTAGAAGGGTTCACAAGTCAAAAAGTCCACAAGCTAATATTTTAAAGAATGGTTCTCTACATTAATCTGGTACCTTATTACAGCGAAGCTAACACAAGAGTAGAAAGTTGTACCTGAAAACACTGAGGCCTGAAAAATGTATAGACAGATTGAATCTTAGGTATCCAGCCTCTGCAGTCGTGATTCTTCTTTTTATGGGCGAGGCGACATGCCCAGACATATTGTAATCTACCTGATCTACCATACTTGTCAATTCATGACATGATGGCTGCAACAAAAATAAATAGCTTTGAATCAGATCGATGCCCAATGATTGCGATGGAAAATGGAACAAGGCATGGGGAAAGAGGAATCTCATCTTCACAGGAATTGGATTTTCAAAAGATTTAACTGAGAGCGCGTCTGTTATGCATGTAGTCCACAGTGTCTAATGCTTGGATTTCACAACAGTCAATACGTCTGCACAGCGGTGCCTCGCAAGAATGGAAGGTGCTCACGCTGAAGTATGATATCTGCACACATGCACATGCTCACACACATACATAAACACACAATCTAGATCACCTCTCAGTTTTTCAATTTCCCCTTTTGTCTTATTAATATAATTTAATAGCCATGATTGAGGTGGGCCCCTTTCAAATTCCTCTCCAACATTCTTCCTCACAAATCCTCATCAATTGCTCCAAACACTCCTCACACAGAGCCAATCTCGCACAGCGAGACAATCCTTATTTCCTACTATATTAATGAAGTCTTTCATTTGAAAGCCTTTGACTGCCTGCCCCTTGATTGCAAAGCCAAGGCCAATAGGCCTTGGTGACAGCTCCTTGAAAATTAAAAGTATCAATCAAGACAAGAAGGGAAAAAGCCTGTGATGCCTTCAGATCTTTCTGTCTGCCAGAGAGAGCACTGTAAAGTGAACAGGGTCATGGGCTAGTTGCAGATGCCTGTAAAGGTGTGTTTAATGCTACAATCCATTGCAAGTCAACGTTGATAATTCTCAGCTGGTAATCCCAACTTCCGATCTAAATGCATCCAAGTGCATTTGCTTGGGAAAAAATGGTCCCCTGTTTGTATGACAAGTCTCTAAGCTTCACAAGTATCTACAGGGGACCTACATCAATTACCACAGCGCCATTAGTGAGGAGAAAATAGATACAATTAGTCAACTGTTTCGCGAACCTTTACTAATTCAAATAATTTACCACAGCTCCTGATTGTGTGACAGTGTGCACCACCTCAGCCTATAGCATCACGTGGAAACATGCATGCTCCCAAAGACTTCAATGAAGCAAAATTAACTGTATGGAAACGGCAACTACAGCGTTGTTACAACACGCTCCACAAGACGTACACGACATAAAAGTGGATAAGTAAAATAATACATGAGAAGGTCATTCTACTCGTGCTCAGCCACGCTGCTGTGAGGTCACATTTCCAACTTGGAATTGTGACTTGCACTTTTCCACGTCGGTCATTTAATTCCCCAAGTTCCAATTACAGTGGATTGCAGCATTATTGCAAGATGAGTGGGGTTTCCCTCATGAGATAGATAAAGAGATTAAATTTCAATTATTATGGGGAAAAAATTGACCATTTTCTGACTGTCTATTGCTTTTTACGAGGCAAAGTAATGTTGTTAATACCACAAATAAGTGACTCATTGTTCTTAGCTGAAAACGGTCTGTAAAAGGTTTATTAAAGAAGGGCAGCGTTCAAATGTGCTGCCAGAGTTAAAATGCTTTTTAACACTGACAAAAAATTACACTTGAAACGTACCCGCCAAAGGAGAAACAGCTTTATTGGTGCATTAACATGCCCTTTAAACCTACATTTAATTCATCAGGGAGCAGAAGTGGAATTCAATGCCGCTGGGTAAACTTGACCAGCATAAAAAAAGTGCCAATGCTGGATGACATAATCTCTGTCTAAATCAATTTCTGTGTGAGAGCACTCGACTCAGCTCAATATGTAGCTGCAGGGCTTCCGTTAAGTGGCCACTGCCACTTACCTATAAATTCATGTGCTGCTGGTTGCTCCTGTGGCAAAGCTTAACCCCACATGTTGGGAATGAATAAAGATGTTATTAAAATAACATCAGAAACCAAGAAGAAATCACCTGAAGCGGAACGTGTCAAAAAGAAATTGGAGTGGAAAGATTTAGAGCCTGAAACCAGGCGAGCAGTTGAAATGGGGAGCAAAATGTTACTGTTGACAAAATTAGACAATTGCGTCTGATTAACGAGGAGCTGACTGAATGTAAGGCTTTAACTGCCTGTAGGCCTTGGTTTCTAGCAGATGTATAAAAAGGCATGACTAAAGAAGCGTCTCTGCAGCAGTCACTGCTTGATAAAATGGTGAGATGCAACTTGCAAGGCTACAGTGCCTCCTGTAACTCATCCGTATTGGATGAGGAAGGAGAAGGAGGATTTTGTCCCCATTTTTTAAACTAGCATCTGCTCTAACTTTACAGCAGTATCACTTCCTGATTCCTAAATATGTTTAACTGGCAAAGCGAAGTGTGGTCAGAGCCAGAGAGGAGCTCCAACATCCATCTGGACTATCATAGGCCATCATCCATCCAAGCAGGGGAGGGAAGCAGGGGATAGGAGAGGACATACCAGCAAATACTGAGGAGAGGCACAGAGAGCTGACTCGCCAAGCAATCACTCAGCAGAAATAATTTGAAATAACTAAGCCCGGGTTCTTCTCGCCTCCCTCCTCTGAAACGCGCGCGCGCGCTGCGTGCACGCGCACACGGCGACACGCACATGTGCACAAAGACGCATACACCCACTGACACACGCACGCAATGGGGCGCACATACACAAACGCACACACTGCTGACGCACCGGAGCGACATGCAAATGCGCACAGTGTTACACAATTAATGTCGGGGAAAAATACTGCGTAAAATTAACAGCTCGTATCCACTGGCACACTGTAATGGCTGCGCTTGGATAATTAGGTTTTGCTAAAGATACAGAAGACTTGAGCAGTCCACTTCTCTGCCGTACTGCAGCCGTGAACACTTCCACTGAGGAGGCTCTGTCCGCAACTAAAGCAAAAAGAGCGACTGCGATTCATTCGTAACTGAGGGGGAAACATGTTCACTCCAAATGCGCATTTAAGTGCCGCATATTTGGAGATCACGAATCCGTTTGTTGTTAAAGCGCGTCGGCAAGTGATGAAAATCTGTGTATATGGAATGTCAGCGTCAGCCAAATTAATCGTCGGTGCCCACAAACTGGTTTCAACATCCACAGAAGGCAGCACGAACCTCGAAGCAACTTTGGAAAACGTACAAGATCGAAACAGAATTCAACTTACCCACAAGCAGTTTCCAAATGATAGCGTACACTCTGCTGTCAGTTCCGATAGCCCCACACCATCACGGTGTATCCGAATCTGTTCAGGTCTACAGAGTAAAGCAGTAACGTTTAAAAAAAAACAGAAACAAAGGAATCCCAGATGTGAAATAGTCCACTTCTCCAGAAAAAACGCAGCGTCTATCCCAAAATTACATATTGCCAGGCTTGACTGGCGCAAATCGGAGCGTAAAAACACCTGCAGCCGGTCACTTTGAAACAGCAGGAGAGGAGAAAATGAAGAAAATCATGACAGTGATTTGGGGAATGGTCGACAGAATCAATGAAGGGCAATATCAGAGCAGGCAATTAGTCTGATTATCCTGTGAAATCAGTTGCTCAGCGGCTCACGGCCACGCAGCCCCGGCAGGTGAGCACCGCTTCAAGCAGGACTACACGAGCGCAAATTTCCAAAGTGATGTGCAGAAAAAGACACATCGGATGCCGTCTCCCTCTCTCTGCCTCGTTCTCAGCGTGCCGCTGTGTCAACGCGAGATGCGTCAAGTGCGCACGAGTTCACAAAGACGGCACAGGACACGGAGGGACTCGCCATCAAAATAAAAGCACCCGATAAGCCATCAACTCATCATGTGTCTATATTAACAGGCGCCCTGAGTGATACATACAGTACACTGGTGTGCTTTCTTTAATTGTATTCGTATCTCACTGCCCTGTTTCCTCTTTGGTGATCACAGCTGTTCTCAGTGCAGATGTTTCCCCAGGTCAGATTTTATTTTGAAGGAAACATCCGAGGTGCTGCTTCCTTATTCAGTCTGTCTTGACTCTGGTGCCGATATGAACGCTCCGGTCAGACCTGCGTTCCTCTGGAGTCTTCACCCTCTCCATAGCGCACTGACTGATCCCTTCCCACAAACGCACATGAGGCAAAAAACCTCCTCCTTGTGTGTGTTTGGAGAATAAACTCGCAGTGTGGGATTTACTTTGACTTGCTTGCACTAAGGATGGAGTGCTGGTACAGAGCGCACAGGCAGGCAGGCAATGCAGTGCAGCACAAGTTACAGGATAGACGCACTGCCGCCCAATGGAAATAACAGAAAAGGTCTGAGATGCACTGTAAAAAAAAAAAAACACTCCCTAACTTGGAGAGTGGCTTTAGCCCATGTGTCAATAGGCTACAAGTTAATTGGGGGTAAATATTTTTATTGTATTCTTATTAAAGCTCAATTATTTCACCCAGTTCTGGCTGCTTTTACTTGCTGTAACCATGTATAAACAAACACAACGACTTATTTTAAAGATGGTGTGTTTGACTGGAATTAAGAGGAACTTATAAAGACTGAGACTGTGGCATAACATTGAAATATTAAAACAAGGTAGGCCATGCAAATCTCTTTTAATGATGTGCAGGAGCTATGCTTGACCTTGCAGAAAGCAGACCTTCATTTCCAACATAGTATGATCCAAATTCTTTGGTGCATTAACACAAAATTAGACATTTTCCCCTTGTCGACTTCTGGTCGGCTCAGAAAGGCAATCACGTTTCCATTACATTTCGGCGAAACGGAAAACTCTTCAATCACACTGACAAATGTGTCTCCACTGAGAAATGTACTTCAAAATCAGCCCAGCGAAAAAAGAAAATGTTGGCATTTATGTTTCTACAAACCACAGATACATTACATTTGTACGTTCCATAGGTATCATAGCAATGTTTCTAAAGTGCCGAGTGGAGGACCACTGCAGACCGATGTCCAAACCTCACCACAATTTAACTATAATGTTGTTGAAACACAACGAAACTTAAAGCATCAACGTATCAGCTGCGTAATAATGTACATATGTAACATTTCCTGAGATTACAGAAGTGTACAATGCCAACATTCATGGTGGGTTGTCAAAATAAGTTTCACCATGGGCTTAGTTTACACTACTGTGCAGTATATCTACATCTGATACCAGGATTCATTCCATTGTATCAACATTTATCACCATCCTTTTCCTGTTCAATATTAACTACACGCTAAGATGGATGTAACAAGTCCACTGAAAAGCCTGAAAGGATTTCAATCTGCACAGTTCAGGTATTACCAGTATTTATGAGTAACCAAGGACTCACCTCCAACAGGCAAGAGACAAAACCCTGAATCACTAAAGATGATGAATGGACAGTAAGGCTGCCTTTCTTCCTGGACTGGAAAGGTGTGATACAGATTAAGGACTGGTAGGTAAGCGGGCCTCCCTGTCGGCGAGCCAGGCCGTAAAAAAGGGACTCGTTTGATTTCCCCCTCACTGGGCTACCCCTGTCAAGACTTTGGCCTCTGGCACAGCGTTTCTGTGAGGCGAATTTCGATGAGGGGAGGGCTTTGACGAGGAGAAAAAACACCCTCCTCGGACTGAAAATGTGCACTTGTGAGCTTTCTTTGTCATATACAGACCCTGACGTGAATAGAGGCTCCTTAATGAGCAAAGAAGTGGACAAACACGGCATTGATTCCCCCCTTCTATCTGAGGTTGTCGTTCGCAAATGGCCTCAACTCAATCAACCGGTTAGTGTGCAACTTTGAGGACAACTGTTTAGTGATGGTTGATTGTTTGCTGCATTTCTTCTGATGGTTTGAGGATTTGTGTGACAGCCTGGAGGAACACTGGTGTATAGTTAAAATAAACACACTGAATGTAAGATTTAAAATTCAGGGACATGTTTTTTCATACATGTTATGTGCTGTAATCTAAAGTTCTGAAACTTCTTTATAGTACAGTTTGGATTTGTTTAGTTATGCTCTTCCAGGGGTTAATGGTTTTATGAATCATTCTCAAAACCCAGTTTATAAACTCAAAAAGACATCATCACGGACCTCAAAACAAGACTGTTTTCTAACCTTCGCAAAAGCTGAGGATTTAGTTATGTATTTTCACTTGACAACAATGGTATGAAGCTTTATACTGTTCCAATTAAAAATGACATATCTACTGATGTACTGTGTGGGAAAACATGTCATGCGTTCTTACAAAATTAACTACATGAAGGGAAAACTGAGGTTATGAATCATAAACTGTTGTAAGACTTTGAAAGATTCATTTGAAACAAATAATTTGAAGTTAAGTTTGTCTTGCCGATGTGGAGATTTTCATTTTGGAATGAAACTCTTCAGAAAGTTGTGGTTCAAACCACGTCGCCTCGACTTTTAGTTCAAGTAAAATCTTTGGGGGGAAAAACAAAACAAAAAAGCTGAAAATCTCAGTAAGATCTTGAAACTGATTATCTTAAAAGGACCAAATTTCAGCCGGCACTTAGGTAAAATGTGTCATGTTGTGTGTGATGGGGTTCTCCCTGGAGTGATGGAAAGATGATGAGATGAGGAGAAATGTTCTTAAAGCGTCTTATCTAATGACTCAAATCAACACTAAACCCCAGGCTGGGCTTTTCAAAACATCTGCAGGGCTGAGGTCATCTTTGATCGCAAGTAACTCTACAGAACAAAAGCAGTATTGGTACAACCACACTTTGAGAAACTACAGCATTCACCAAATGGATTATAACCATGCTGAAATGTTGACAATATTGATAATTAGCGATGGTAAAAGCCACATCTGTGCTCCTCAATGGCCTCTATAAGAATGTGGACATTCAATAAACACACAATAAAATGGTGGTGAGTAAAAATGCACAGTGGAGCAAACAGGGAGAGATTTGGACACAGTTTAGACTGCGTATGAGACATTTAATCAAAATAAACTAATCACAACCCATATTTACATTTATTGTTAGGTGACAACCTCTAGTGGCCTTAGTAATTATGACTTAAGTAAAGGAGGAAGTCAGGTGTCGGAGATAAAGGGCAATAAAGTCTGTGTAGGGAGGAGGTCGAAAACTAACCAAGTGGTTTTGTTGCCTAAACCTAAACCGTTGCGGACATGTTAACCTCTTGCCACCCATAAGAACCCATATTTAGGAAACGCTCCGGGTCATTCCTATGTTCCCAGGGTCCATTCTTCTCAAGATTTATATAGTACATAATGAGAAGCTGCAAAAGATGTTTCCCAGCTCTGTATTTAGTCATGACGTGGATTTGCTCTGGGACTGTAATCATGACTGAGAAATAGCACAGGTCCTAGTCTAGCTAATAATTACTTTTTCCCAAACATATTTCAACCCTAATTTAAAACAATGAGAATTTGTCAACCAATGAATTAACCAATTAAGAGAGAGGGGAAAGAAAAGCAAAAATGGAAAAGGGAGAAAAATAACTGCAAATCATTTTAGGATTGCATCAATTGCAGTTGAATATTGCCGTCTCCAAACATGTTAAGATTAGGATATGGAGGTCTAGGGTCAGGGGCTGCCCTTAAAATGTACTGTTGCATACAGTATTTGGGACAGTCTACTTCATCATAACACTACACCCTGAAATTTGATACACTTGCTCATATCAGATGAGATAAAACAAAACAGCATTCACCAAACTCACCAGACATGGTGTTTATTTTCATGATTATTTTGTTCACTTCAACAATTAATGTTCCTATTATTGCCATTCGACTGGTCAACAGTCACTTGAAGAGCTGTCATCTGTCACTGCAGCTTCTGACAGCTGTCAGCGAGCTGTAAAGCTGTCATCTGTTTGTAGCTCAGTCGATGTGATGTATCTTCAGCTGCGCAGAGGACTGTGGGTCAGAATAGCCAGAAAAGCATAATGGCCTACATACTGCAAAATAAAACTGGATGCAGAAGGATATCCTGGTATTTTTGGCATACTGAATTTGATATACTATGTATTGGGACAAAACATATTTTGAAAGTATGGTTGTATGAGTATCTAAACGCACAGTTACAGAGTTCCAACAATCATCTACTGCCATTTCCAAAAGTCAGGGTTAACTGGATAATATTAATGAAATATTTTTACGTGAAACGGGTCAAATTTGACCTGAACACAAAGGTTAATGTGTGTTAACAGAGCTGGGGAACATTGGATCATAGAAACATTCCCAACACTCCTGTGGGCCGTATTACAGGATAGGAACAACCTATGTAATCATGTAGGTTGGATAACTTGTTGAATCTGATAAACTAAGCACAAGAAGTCAGGAAATTTGTGTTTGGTAGATTATTTCTTTGTTGTAACAATGCTTCTTGGCAATAAATCTTATACCACTGGAAAGCCTGTTTACTTCCCTTTTAAATGGTGCCACATTTGCAAGGAACATGCATTTGTGGGATGAGCAGCAGAGCTGAGTATGATGGTTGAGCCCAAGAAAAAATTGCCAAATCTCTGCCAATGCCAAACAGGTATTTTTTGCTGTTGCTATTGACTCTTGTTTTGAGCTTCTGGTACCCCAGCACCTGTCCCACCCACATTCTCAGCTCTGCTGCTCATCCCAAAAATGCATTTTCCTGACAAATGTGGCACCATTTAAATGGGAAATAAACAGGCTTTCAATCGGTATAAGATCTGTAATAAGATATATAAGAAATAATCTACAAAACACATATTTCCTTAAGTTTTGTGCTTAGTTTGGATTCTTGTATGTTTGCAAATCGGTACAGTAACATTCCATTACAGCACCTTTACATTTCTATTTTGGGCCCAGCTAGTTTTTATTTAAGAAGCACAAACAACCCACCACTTTCCCCTGCTTCCATAGGACAAAGATTTTCAGGAATTGCAACAAAGTCTTCGTGGTTACTGCAAACAAACTAGAGGCTGCAATTATGTTGGTAAAACTGGAGATACCTGTATTATCTAAAACACTGCTTGTTTAGATATTAGCATTCCAACCAGATACTCATCATAGAACTAATACCTACAGCATTTTCAGAGGTTATTTTAAATGTTCTAATGTTGCTTTAGATTAAACGAACCAGGGATGAGAAACTCACTACGGCAAACTGTGAAAGGCACAGCCATATGTCCCTGCGCCGCTTCCTCAGCTGCATATTTCAACCTCATTTGGACTGGGAGTGATAATCAGACATCACTTTGTGAGATGGACTGTTTTCAGAGAAGGCTACAAATTTAATTGGGGTAATGAGGTCACTGGAGGAAGCCTCGAAGCCCTTCTCCAATTACTGCCTACCAAACAGAGAGTACCAACAGGACTGAGCAGAAAACATGTCAATGTGTCAGTTATTATAGTGTACCACACAAATTAACAAAGCGTGACCCCTCCTATTAAACCAATAATGCATGTTTTAATTTGTTCCTCGGCTTGAATAATGGTGCAGATGGAAGCGGGAACAAAAAAATATGTACTTTTCATTTTAATTTTCGACAGTTTTTTTTTTTTTTTCACAGTTGTCAGGTTCCTCTAATAACAGGGCTGTATGCATGGTGTGTAGCAAAACCTTTACATGTGATTAATGTCTGACAATAAGAGGAAATAACCTCAGAGCAGAGATGTATATGTGTGTGTTTTTGGGATCATGCAGTGGATGCATCATTTACTGCTCATCTCAGGTTCACTTCGACTCCCCAGAGAAGATTTAATGGGGTACAACTTGACATAAGTTTGAATGTGATAACGCAGAGTCCACAGTGTTCCTTCTGAGGCACGTGTTTTTGGACATTTGTGGGCAGCTGTTGCACCATATTTCAACTCTAAAATGTTTTCAGAAATGATTCTGGCCATATCAAAGGGCTTTTATTTTGTAAATGTGATTCCGTCCCACATGAATGTAAAATGCTATTTTTTCAAGACCACAAAGCAGATACGAGTAAACAAATCTTATCAGTCAACAGAGAGTTCTTGGATGTGCCAACAGTGTAGTTCACTTGCAGTCTGTTGCGCACAGATCAGTCTGAAGTATTGTTGAGGCACCAAGTGGTGAGCATATTCTGTCTCTATGTCATGTCTCTTTCAGCATGCGAGGGAAAGAAACACATGGGGTGTTGCAAAGCCACAATGAACCCCTGCTGCGCCAAACAAAGACAGACCAGACAATTTGTGCATGATGGACATTGATTTCTCTGACAGTAAAAATCTCCGTGTCATGTCAGCTGTGGGAGTCTATTTATTTCATACTGCATGGTACATTCGACTGGGGAGCGGGGCGTTCACATAAACATTTTTTTTTTGTTTTGTTCAGGCTTTTGTGGAGCTTGCTCACGATCAGAAAGAAAATGTTGGTTTGGTTTGCCTCTGTTATGTCGAGCCCTGTGAGCAAACATCTTAAAAATAGCGATAAAGACACACATTCAGTGGTCGACAACAAGATCCCACCTGGATCTGTTTTTCCTCTCTCACAGATTTCTTTCTAACCTTATGCAAGTAAGAAAAAGTCACTGAACCGACTACCTACTTTCCTAAAATAAATACTTGCATGCCCTGGCAGGGGTACGTCTGGTTGCACAATTTTTTTTATAGCCCTTCTGGCCTACATCTGACAGCTCAAAATGGTAATTCTTGTCAGGGAGCCACTATTTACACTTTAAGCGTTTTTACTTTACTGAATGGCCTCGCCTCACCCGCCCAAACAAACTGAACAAAAGGAGGAAATTTAAGGTAAAAAGGCCCGACTTGTACTGCACCAAATAACCACACTGAATATCTGAAAATGTAGATCTATGTCTTCTCTAAAGTAAACTGCAGAGAGGTTCATTCGGAGGGAGATTATATTCAAACCCAAAGCAGAAAAGCTATTTTACAGGTATAAGGCAATGGTTTGTGATAGCTGCAGGGGCGGACTGGCAACAAATACCAGTCCGGGGGCTTTCAACTGGCCCCAGTTTCATACACCAAATTCAGACAGACACAATATGTTTGTTAATTAACAGTTAAATGAATGTAATGAACACTGACACCTAATTTGACTTAGTAGCCTGCCTTTCAGACTTATTTAAAATATTGCAAAACAAAGAACTAAATTAGGACCAGCAGACCCTACCCACAACAGCACACTATAGTTACATGGAGTAAGCATTTATTTCATCATTTAACAGTCAGGCTGGCTATCAAATATATAGCTTGCGATATTGGCTTGTGATCTGCAGCGATAGTTTCGGCGCCTGGCCTATTTTTTTCTGCGAGTGCGAATAAATCTGGCAAGAAAACACGCTGATAATCTATTATGAATGATATAAAGGATATATTAGATATAAATGATCTGATTATGATAAATGATGAATGCATCCCGTGCTTCCACATATTTGTCAGCTGTGTCTAAACAAAGGGAGAGAGACAAGCACACACACACACAAAAACACACACTCAGACGCACAAGCAAACAGAGACAGAGCTTCACGTGACTACAACAGAGCAGAGAAAGCTCCTTTTAGGGTTTCTTGAAGCAATTCAAAAATATTTTTTAAGTTCTTCGGGTACCCTATTGGATAATTTAGTCACTTCTTGTGTCGAGGAAACACAAATTTGCTACTAGGAGAGCTAGCGGTGAAGTTAGTGAAGGGATACACATTTGACTATGTCCGGTTTTCTAAAAAAGGTGTTAACAAAGGATATACAAAGCTGGAGTTTAGAAAATTCCTGAACTTCCTGATGACCAGTGCACACCTGGCTGTATTCAGTCATGCACACACTGTCTATCACAACAAAATGAACCAATGCCAAAATAAGTCCTCATATTTCTTCATAGTTTCTTCACCAGCATGTATTTCCTTGCAATAATTACAGACACATTAATTCAATTCGGTTTTACTCCTAAAATGCAAAAGCTGTTACCCAAACTCCAAAGTGACTCTTGTTTACCAACGAGGTGCACTTCTAATTAGGGTGCAAGAACCTTATGCAACCAATTACAGACTGAGAGCAAATAAATGTTTTGCATAACGGTTCAAACTAAACAAAACAAACGGCAGCACTGGCAGACCCCGCTGGGCCCCCAAACACTACCGTATGCCACCCACCTCAACCTCAGTGTTTGCATGACAGCATGAAAGGTCTATGAGCAGCTGAGATAAAGCTGCTGTGGGAAACACTGGGAAATGATGAAAGCACTTTCTTTGACTGCGAGTGTTTGAAGCTCTCTACAGCTTTTAATTTCTGCAGAAATGTATGGAGGGATGGAGTGAAGAGTACAAGCAGGGTTAGCGACCTGCTAACCTTAGAAACGACTTTATAGTGTACAATGTGCTAATAGAGTGACCCAATTGTCAGTTACATTAGCTGTGTCACACTACTGACCTAAGTTGCATCACCTTAATACTACTCATTTACCCACATGTACATACTAAGTGTTAGAAGTCACCATTTTGCATATAAGATCAATAAACACTTAAATCCAAGCTCCATATAGTCCCTTCAAAACACATTTTGCCAATGCAAAGAAGTTGCATATAAATGTCGATGTTAGCAGCCCTTTAATCGCTTTTTGATGATGCAGCTCAAAAAGAAAATTAGACCCTATATAATACACACTGAGGAAGGGAGGAATGAGCAGCATATCTGAGGCAAACTGAGGTATGTGCCTCACATCCTTATTCAAAGAGTACATGAAACGTGATGTTTAATCCTGCACAGATGCAGGCAGGAATGCAGCACAGATTTCTCTACCTTGTGCAAAAGCAGTCCGCGTGGACTCCACATCTCTTCAAAGTTGAAAATAGGTGAACTAAACATGAGACTAGATGTAAAACTACTATTTTCCCTAAAAAGCCAATTAAAGAAGTCACAAATGATTCTACAAATTGGAAATCCTTGTGTGTAATGTATAATTTCAGGTTCCTGCGAACATGTTTACTGGCTCACTTGCTTTAACGTGTTTTTTGTGATCGGATTGCAATCGGATTGCTCTTGACCACATGAAAGTAGAGGTGTAAATACACTCTTCTGAAGGTGGTCAGGGATGCATTGTGACCACACCGAAGGCAAGTGTAAATGCAAATGCGTCTCCGATCCACATGCAACAACTCCATGGGCAAAAATATGTAAGCGAGGTGCGGCAGCTGGACACAGGAAGAAGGAAGAAACAAAAGCGTCCATACAATAACGCAACTTAACGGGCGGCTAACATCTTGTTGTTGTGGTTATTGCAGCGCACAGGATATGACGTTATCGTCTGCTGCTGGAAATGTTTCCAGAAGAAGAGGAGGAGGATGTGACGTCAGCAGAACGGAGCTTGGTTGGAAAGCAAACGGATCTGGATGTGGACACTTGAGGCGCGTATTAACACCAGGAATAAATGTATGTGGTCAAGTGCTATCTGACTGCAATCCAATCGCAAAAATGCATGTTGATGCCAGGTGTAAAGGGGGCCTTAGTTGTTATATCTGTGCTTTCCAAATGTTTGCCATGAGAAAGGTTTCTTATGAAAATGCAACAGTATTGCGTATTACACGTGACATCATCGTACTATTGTTTAATCAACCTGGTCTTATTCAAAAGTCGACGAATACCACCATTCGGGCAGTGACTTCCACGTCAATACACTGCAAATACTAAAATATTGTCAAGCAAGTACTGAAAGCACGACTGTTGACACCAGTATAAGCTAAAGTTTTCCTCCATTTTATTTCCTTTCCACTTTGGGTTTCTTTTGTTTCATGCCCTCCAGTCTGCCACTTTTTTTTTTTTTTATTAAATCTCTGCCAGCAACACAATATTTGACAAGTCTCAAACTTTAAAAACCCATTTGGGAAAATTACAAAAAAATCCATCTGTTACAATGAAATTATTGAGGAACTTTTTTTTTTTTTTTTCAATAAAGAAATTAACTATGTCGTCTAACCTGTCTGATCTGCCATGATTCCATGCTGTCAATTACTGCTATCAGAGTAATGAGAGTAAGATAAGGTTTTCCCCCAAATGGAATGATGATTTGTCCAATTTAAAACTTTCAACATTGAATTATGCTTTCTGTCCTGCCATTAAAAGACATTAAAATTATCCAGTGGTCAAATGAAAAAAGGAGAAAATTTAGGTTTTTGACATTTCCATTTAGTTTTACCTAAAAAATAACAATCAGGATGATCCAACCGAGGCCCTTAGCCATGGTGTCAATACTGGGGCAACCAAAAAATGTAAAGACACATTCCCTACTATATCAAAATATCTATCATAAGCAAGTACTCTATATAAATATGCAGTAAATGAAAGGCTACTTCTGTCTATGTAAGGTACACAGGCAGGCTAAGTTACCCGTGATAATGGGGGTGTTTTCAAAACACCATCGTTGTTGACAGAAAGTTGAACTTGCCCACCGTAACACTCACCGTCGTGTTGACGTTTTTGTATCCTGACACCATTTCCTTCAGTGGAAACAAAGCTTGTATTAACTTGTATTCACAGATAAGAAACAATAAATTGTGAAGACAGTAAAGCCTCCACTAAAATAGCATTTTAAGTCGTGTGTGTGATTTATCCTTTAGGGGTTTATACTTTGGGATTTATCCTGGCTCCATATGAGCAGAGGAAATCTCCGCTAGTTGCTAGGCTAATGTATACAATGTAAAATGCCATAGGCTGGCGCTAATAACTTTAGCATGTTTTCCCTGGTTTTATATGAGAAGAGGGAAAGAAAGATCGCTAGACGCTAGGCTAATTTCTATAATGTAAAATGCCATAGAGTTGTGCTAATAACGTTAGCATGTTGTATTGGTGGGGGAGACAAGTGTTTGTCTGTGAATTCTGCGATTTATAGTGAAGCTGATTTGTGTACTTGTGTGTGAAATTGTCTCTATTAAGCCATGTTTAATGTGCGTTTAATGTGTGTTTTGAATCAACTAAACTTTACAGCACTTAACACAGTCCTCCACCGCCGACTAGTGTTTTGGAGGTGGAGTCCCCCACGACTAATTGATAAGGTCAAGATTATGTACGACTTCAGTCAACCAAGATTTGCTTTGGTTGACTACAGCCCTAGTTGAATCCACCCTTGTTAGGCTGGGGTACAGAAACAACACTAGGACAAACCACGCACAGAACTTGCAATTAAATATTTAATCAACTGGCTAATAATTGCAGGTTGTTGTTTATATTTCTTTTCATATTAGAGTGGTTATCCCCACTAGAAGCCAACAGAAAACACCACTCAGGCAGTCATATGAGCTTGGGATTATTCTTGAGATCTTATTTCTACTGAAAACAAATTTAAAATGTATTATTTTTCCTTTTTTGGAATTAGTTTCTAGTGAGCAGTGCCACTTCTGCCATGTGGTCTGCATCCCATATGAGGCTCATCTAGCTGAATCACAGTCAGTATAGAAATGCAGAACATGAAATCTTAAAGGCTGTGCAGAAACAACGCTGCGGGCCATCATGCACCACGGATTTAAATCAAATCACGTTATCACGATCATATCATTGTGAAAGTTCCTGGAAAATTCTTGTAATAAGTGAAGCTGATCCAGAAACAAGCGCAAGAAATTTGCAGTTTTAAAAGTGAATTAGGTTGAAGGACACATGGAACATGATCACTTTTATATGGGTCACATTTTCAAAGCCAGGCTATTCTGGCATTTGCGTGTTTAATGGAATGTGAATGCACCACGTCTGATCTATCCACAGTGTCCTGCATGTTTCCCTAAAACATTGTTTAGGGGGTAATAGAGTGATATGAATAATAAGTTATTCCCGGTGTGCTCTGTTTGGCTTTGTAGTGGTAACCAGGCTATGCAGGCCTTGCACTTTGATTTATGAATGATGCATCAAGAGATCCAATCAAGATATTCAGTACACTGAAACAAAAAGGCTTTGTGCCTTCATATGACATCACGCCTCACTTAATTAATGGAAATAGACCCAGGCGGTCGACGTGTGCTCGGTGTCAAACCTTAGATCATATTTGAAATGTGCAGCTCAAGATGAAACGGGATACATTCATTGATACTGACAAGGAGGGATGAGCTGCAAGGGGAGTGCTTAATACAGACTCAAGTCAATTTTGGGGGACTATAACTGGGCAATGTTCCCAGCAACAAACAATAAAATCCCTGTTGGTACAGGATTAGAAAGATGTGGGCATCTTAACTAATAAATGACCATTCAAACTGCTGTTTCCTAAAATGCATAATGCCTCCCACACAACTGGCAGAGGAGCTTGATCTTACCACATGGCTTGCTTCACAGTGGGAGTGCCATGCTCTCATCCAAGTGTGTGAGGTATAGGATTATCCAATTTAAGATATTATGCAGGGCATATATCACCCGGTGAGACTGTCAAAGATGAGTAAGAGCCACTGGTTTGTGTTGGCATAAGAACGGGAAGGTTGGTACATTACTTCATCTATTTTGGGAATGCCTTGCTGTAAAAATTCTTGTGCTCTGAAATGGTATCCATAAAGATCCCCGTCCGACTTTATGTCTTCAGAGCAAAATCCTTATAATACTGTATATAAGTGTTGTTAATCAGCTGTCCACTCCTCAGTGCCTCTTAATTGGAAGGAGGAAGGGTAAGCTAATTTTGCAAGAGATGGATGACTTTCTGGATTTGATAAATACAGAGAGCAGCCTGCGCTCTTAAAGAGTTTGATAATGGACTCACTGGGATTGAGAGAAAAGCCCTGAATCGAGGTGTCTGTTTGGCTTTAATTATGTGTGAACTACTAACGATCCCGTAAACTGATCTGTGTCACCAGTCCAACTCCCCAGTCTGACAAAGAAATGATCTCTGAAGAAGACGAGGAAGAGAAGAAACTGTTAACCTCGGTCGAGTCAGTCTGGCCGAGGTTAAAGTTCGGATCTGGCTGCAAATTGCCAGGGGGTAATATCCCCCCTCTGCTTTTGATATCCTCCCCGACAGTCATTCATTTTGTCATCCCCACTGTGATGGGACGTGTTCTGGTCAGACTAAATAAATTAAATGCATCTCATATTCGTGCCAGTAGACTGAGCAAGTTGATAAATAGAATTTTTAAAAGCTTATGGGTCTGAGTGGTGAGTGGGTTGAACTCTCATATGTCGAAGCGGTGATGATGACTGTGCTTTACACTTGGAATGATGACGTCGGGTTCTTTTCAGCACAAAAATACAGCAGGTACGGAGTGATGTTGTGCACTGTCGAGCCACAATTACACTCAGCAGATCCGCTGGTTACATTTTGTGCAACCTGTGCAGACTGTTGTAAAATAACCACAGGACCATCCCGTTATCAGGTGCACCAAGGGACTGGCTACAAAATTACCAAAAGTGCATTCGGCACAGGGAGGGCAGAGCACACCTGACTGCAATCTGGCTGCACCACTGGGTTCACAGGCCCACGGTGTCGTCTTGTGTGCACAGAGCAGCAACCAACCATTCGCTTGGAGAGGAGAAGAGATAAAAAGAACCCTAAGTGCAGGCTGCTGCTGATTCTGAAGACAAAGTAATGTTAATCAACGTCTTACATTAGAACTTTGTTGTGAAAAAACAGTACATGACGTGTGTGTGTGTGTGTGTGTGTGTGTGTGTGTGTGTGTGTGTGTGTAAAGAGGAAATGGAAATTTCCCGCAGACTTCTGTACAGTTGTTTTGGAGCTGCTATGTAAAAGCAATTCAAGCAGCTGCATCTTTTGGCACTTCCACATTCACTTTAGCACTCAGCCTTCATGTTAGCAAAGAGCAGACAACACCATTTATTTAACACTTAGTCAGAAAGCCTTCCTATACTCAACAATGAGTAAACCCACAACCTGTGCCTTGTCGCCATTCATTATAGCTTACGCAACGTAGCACATGAGAAAACATTATTCTAAAATCATTCTGCAAGGTTGAGCACAAAACACACTCTCATCTGAACTACATGGCTGAGTTTTTGTTCTTTCTTTAATGGGGTCTCAGTTCATTTGGACTTTAGGCTCATACATTTCTAATGGGGGCTTTTTATGTTGCTTGCAATATCTCCGCTAAAACAGAATGCATCTACACTACAAGGCTTTTGAAAAGTTCTACAAACTAGTGAAGTCACTTAAGACTCAAATGTTGTCTTCGCTACTGAATTTTGGGGGGGGGAAACCGTAAATCTTGAATGACACATGAAGTTGTTGCATTTTCTCTTTGTCTCACTAAATTATTCATTCATTGGCATAAATTAATGAAATCCGTTAAATCTAAGGTGCTTCATAATCACAGGAGAAATTATTTCACTGAGATCCAAAAGAAAAAAGTCAAATTTCATGCATGTTGAGGGAGCTGCCTCCAAACAGAATCCTTTCCAACACAACGCTATTGTTTCAACCAGCTGCCCTTGAAATAGACAGATCGAGCCTTCAATAGTAGAACAAAGCTTTTTACCACAATTCCCAGGGCTATGATTACGGATAAGACTTCCCTCAGGCAATTCCGAGTGAAGGGCAGATGAGGAATAGAAACCTAGCATGTGGTCCAACTACAGGCCAACTAATTGGTTACAAAGCCAGACCCAAAAGTGCGATTCCTTTGTATACATATGGTAAGCTATATTCATACACAAATAAACTGAGAGATTGACAGATAGAGTCTGCCGTGCTTTGTGTCTATTCTCCATATCGAGAACGACTCTATTCATCACATCGCGGCAGCTCTTGGCAGAAAATGGCGATCAGTCTCTGATGGCATGTAACACAGCTTTGGAGAGCCATCACGCTAAAGGCCAGGTTTGTTTGAAGTTCGCTTTGCAATGCATCAGTGGCGATGACCTAGATTTCCTATCTCTCGTTCCTCCAAGAGTGCAGAGAGAGACAGCCTCGTTTCAGCCCTCTCCATCTTCTAACTATGTCAGCTCGCCTGTAAACATTTGGCACAGAGTCACATCGCTGCGTCTCCCCGTTTCCCCGCAGACGACTCCCTTTTCCTGGTGTCAACTCTTGACTCCCCATGTGTTTGTCCCCTAGGATGGAGGTGGAAGGATGAGCAGCTAGTTTAATGAAAGGAAACTACACTACAGGATGACAGAAAACAAACAACACATACCCTTGCAAGTGTGAGGGCATGACATCACACACATATTTTTGAGAAAATAATTGGGATTAAATAATGACAATAGGGATGTCTGTTTCTCACGACTGTGCACACAAAAAGGAAAGGAAGCATTTGGGGTAACACTGACGAGATTTGGGTCATCGTGTTCCTGTTTCTCTGCTAAAACGAGGTACCATCCCTGAACTTCCTGCAGGGAAAGATCATGCGAGTTCTGACCCATGAAACACAACACAGGTTAAACCCCAGGTGCACCCTGTGCTCAGCAACATGGCCTGTCTGCTTGCCTGTCTGCATTTCTTCCAGTCTATCATCCTACTCTTCCATCCATCTGTTTCCTCGGTGTGTCTGAGTCATCGCCTGACAACAAAAACCAAGAAAAATGAACAAATTGCAAAAAAAAAAAAAGGAAGAAGAAGAAACTAACACCGTTGCAAGCCGGCCTTCTGCCTCTGAGGTACAATGTTTATTTTGATCGTATCTAAAAGCAGCCGCTAAAAAAGAAGCAGGCATTAGCCAGCCATCTCTTCCTCCTTTCCTCGCATCCCTTCTTACCCTCCTCTCTCCTTCCCACACACCCAGGGGACAGTCGTCACTGCAGAGTACACTAGAGTGAAGGCACAAGAACAACATTAAAAACTGCTTCAGCTCAACAGCAGATTCAACAAGCCAGAAAGAGCGTGCCACGTTTTTAATTATGCATGCTGCACAGCATTACATAGCCCTGTCACTCAGGGAAATTGCGCCTTCTTCGCTATTTCTGCTCGGGTCCTTTGTTGGTTTCCTAGGTGACCGTGTAATCTGACATCATTAGACAAGTACAGTATTCTAGCCAGAGTTGCAGGTGCCTCGTTCCAAAATATCCACCCTTCTCCTGCTTAATCCTGTCACACCAACTGCCACTACTACCTCTAACTGTGTGGTAATTTTCATTAGAAAACCAGTTTGAACAACTCTGTCAGACCTCAGGATGCCAGTGGAAAACAGAGTGTCTCAGGAGTGAAGCGAATTAATGTTCTTTCATGGAAAATCAACCGCACACTGTAGCCCTGTGTGTGGGATTGAATTTTGGCTTGGGTCCTGGCTATTTCGCTCGTTCGGCTCTGCTTCTTAATATCCTCTGTGTGCAATAGCAGGTGCAAAATTTAAAAGAACACCGGAACATGATGGATTGCTCAGCTTCCTCGCTGCAAATGAAGAAGCACCAATTAAAAATTCTGAAAAGCAATAAAGTTTGACTTACAGTCTGTTCTTTACACTAAACACACAAGTCAACATGAACTCAGCGATTGTTTGCTTTTTCTGTTTTGTGCCGTAAACAATTTCCTATGTAGCACATTTTGTTTCAATTAATTTTTCATGCTAAGAGTTTTTAAACCCAGTCTCCCTGGGAATAGCACTAATTTTGGAGAACTCTGCAGTATATGTTCATGGCTGTGCAGGGATGTTGAAAGCCAAAACTCCATGCTGTTGAATGACGAAGCATACGTGGAGTAAGCTGTAAGAGCAGCTGCTGTAAAGATGTCAAATATGGAAACCAGGTTTCTTGTTTACATGACATTTAAGAAGTCAGCTTACTGGAGAACGTTTAACAAGTCCTTAAACCTAAACCAAAAAGACTGCCGAAAGGCTCAAGAGCTGGCACGCTATCATAGACCATGGGGAAAACTGATTCGTTTCAGTACGGTGTCCCCAGTTGGCCTTGGATCGGAATATGATTTGCATGAAACAAAGACGTGGCTGAGAATTATAATTCTCCAAGTATAGAAAAGGTCCTCAATAAAAGAGCACAAACAAATGTGTTCAGTGAGTAAACTTTCCATGGTACATCGACTGCCTTTCATTTGAGTGTACCCTGATAGTTCTGCCAGGTTGAGCGCAAGCATTTATTTATTCACCGATTCATTCACTCATTTACCTTAACAACCTAAACTGGTACAGGGTAGCAGGGGCAACTGGAGCCTATCCCAGCTGACATTGGGTGAGAGGCAAGGTACACCCCGGACAGATAGCCAGACTATGACAGGGCTGACATATAGAGACAGACATCCATGGGGGAGGATGCCGGACAACGCCAAGAAAACCTGGAACTCTCTTGCTGTGAGGCGACAGTGCTAACCACTGTATCACCTTGCCATACAAGCCCAACCAAGAAGGCTAAGAAAAGCACACCCAATGAGCACCTGAGCAAACATCCATTACCAACTAAACTTGCTCAGTTTGGGTTCGAGAAAGACTTTGGTGATGTTTCAAAGTGTGACAGAATGAGAAATGCAAGCTCCAGTGTCAAAGTCCGCACTCTGTAAACCCAACTACCCACCCTGACCTTTTCTCTCAGGGGTTTGGTGTCAGCGTAACAGTGTCGCACAACTTCCGTCTATGGTACTTTGAGAGGGAACACGCTATTTGCACAACCAAAGAAAGGTCATTTTGCAGGAAACGTTGGTTGTTTTAAGTATTTGATCAAATAATTGTCCCTTGAGAAGAAAATGACAATATAATTGAATGAAATGTGCCTTAAATAAAATGTGTAAAAGACTTCCATTCCACTTTTCTTTTGTGGAAAAAACATATTTTTTTTATGATGAAAATGTGGTTTCTAGTTTATAAATCTATGTCAGGGTTATTAAACTTAACAAAGACCCACTCTCCTCCAATACGTAGGACTGCTAATTCATAAGAATTGACTGCAAAATGAGCCATGAACAGGAGCAAGTGACAGGGTCTCTCTTTTCACAAGCTTTGGTTGCTATCGTCATAAAAGCACAATCCTGACCTTTTGCTTCCAACGCTGATTGTCAGGCTGAGGGAAAGATGAAACACTGTGAATGTTTTGAAGTGTTCACTATGCTCGTGCCTGTTTGGTGAAGCAGACCTTCAGCATTTGTGGGAAAACCCTTTGATAATGAAAAAATAATAATAATCGTATGGATGAAAGCGTAATGTTGAAAAATGACTTTTGGAATAACTAATCCATGATTTTTAGTGATACCACGACACTGACACTATACCTAAGACTTGAATTTGCAGTGTTTTTATAGCCGTCTGAACACCACATTTCCTGTGGTTACGCCAGCAAGATACGAGTCTGAGGATTTTAGGCGTATCTTCAAAAGGTGTAGAAGTTTGTTAAAAGTCTTGCTGAGTTTGTCGAAATTATACTTCCACAGTATTTATTATTGATGGCCACTACTGCTTGTTTCTGTCACTTAACTGTAACCATCAACAAAAAATCTTCAAATGTTAAAAAAAAAAAAAGATAACAAGAGAGGGACTGGGGCTATGACTCATGTCAGGCCTTTCAGTTTTGATGCGTATCAGATTTTAGGGCTACCCTACAGAAGATCAGGGAAAGGAAGGACATGTTTTATCTGTTCTTGATCATGACACATTTTCTGTTGAAAGACTCTGTGCTGCGTGAACATCATCTGACTCCGGCATTTCATGCACAAACTAGGATGAAATATTTAACTGGATGTCTCTGCAGAGTTTCATTCCTGCCTTAACAAGCTCCATCGCCACACAGCAGCATTCCTCTCGCACAATTTGCACTGACCAGTTCAAAAGCAGAAATACTCAAGACTTTGCAAAATGTTCTGGCTTGCAAGTCGGCAGTAGAATAATTCCTCTTTATTTTTTAGAATGATGCCTTTGGTAACCACTGATATTTTGACAGTTGTGAGGTTTTACTATCAGCAGTGCAGTGTGCGCAACTGCATCAGAGCCCCAGGCCTCCGGTGCACCCTCTGATGTCACCTATCCTTTGAACCATAACAGTACTGGTGGATCCGTTATTGCAGTGAAGGACACTTGACTGTGGTTCCTATCAGCACAACGGTCTCTTCAATCCTCATTATATCAATCAGAAGGAGAATAACAGGTTTCCATTTGATCTTAATGTGTTTTTATGTGCACCACCCTCTATGTACAGAGAATAGAGCCTGTATAAAATCATGGATGTGGCCACCATGACATCACCAGTTGGTTTGTAGTGAACCATACTTTTTTTAGGTGGCCAAAAATTAACAATTACGTAAAAAAACCCACTAAAATAAAGAACATTAAAGCTATGCCTATATGTGAGTTGCTGCCATTGATGGCACTGACCTGTCAATCAAAGCGGCTACACACTAAATTATGCATAACTTGAAGTCTTAATACATTATGAACAAGTGAGTTATATAAAAATTCACCCACCGTACGCTTGTCATGAATGGGGAAATTAGTTATCAAGACTAAAACCATTTTTTGCACCAGGCTGTAAACGTGTATTTCTGCTGTTAAGTTGGGCATTTTAACATGGGGGGCTATGTGGATTGACCTGCTTTTGGAGTCAGCCTCAAGTGGCCATTCGAGGAACAAAAACTTGTTTTTGGCACTTCTATGCTGGCTTCATTTTTCAACCCAGATGGTTGCCGCTTGATCAAGGACAGGACAAACAGGAACCCTTAATGTCGACAAGAGCTTTAAAAAATTCATTAAGCATTCAATAATAAACTTTACAACAGGCAGTGCTTTGGCGCTTTATGTTGGCATTGGGAGTACCGCTTAATGGCCATATTTCTTTTCCTTGGATACTTATGTGTTCAAAGTTATATGGTAGCCTAAGTCTTGCTCCAAAAGAAACTGTGTCTGGCTTTATTTACCTCCACTAACTTGGATTTGACATCAACATAATTCTGAAAACCTACTAAAAAGAATGGCATAAAATTTGCCAAAGAGAGGTGAAGTCCTCCCCTCCCCTCCCCATCTCTCTCTCTCTCTCTCTCTCTCTCAAAGTTGTTAAAATCTTTGTTGATGAGCACTCCTCCCTTTTCAAGACAATCCATCCACCTGACAGGTGTGACATATGAAGACACTGATTAAACAGCATAAATACTGCACAGGTGTGCCTTGGGATGGTCACAATAAAAGGTCATTCTAAAATGTGCACTTTTATTACACAACACAATGACACAGATGGCACAAGTCTTAAGCCAGCAAGCTGAACTGAATGTTCATTTCACTTCCACAACGCATCCCAATGTTGTATCCATTAATTTGGCAGTATTCTCAACCGGCCTCACAAACGCAGACCATGTGTAACCACACCCAGGACCAAGGATCAAGACCTCCACATCCAGCTTCTCCACCATCAAGATCATCTGAGACCAGCCACCAGGACAGCTGATGAACGGACTGGTTAGCTCTACTGCAGTGCCTCAAGAGTGATTTTCTCTACCTAAATTACACAAACCCTGTGCTCTTCAAATGAGACGGGATAATGTCTTAATGTATCCCGAGTGTGTGTTGGTTAAATGACATGCAACAGACATTGGCCAAAATGCTTTTCTCCGCTTAAATTACATGGCGCGATAGGGCAAGCACTTTGTTTCCAGGGAGATGGGGAAAATCAATACTCCATGAGCAGAAACCGACTGCATGTCATACAGTAATTGGAGCCATCTTCAGTATACTGTACAGGAACTCAGGCACAGCTGAGAAATGTCTTGGTTACTGCTTGCGTCACAGTGCGGTGGCTACGTGCTCACGTTTGCAGCACTTGAAAACGTATTTATTCTGCCTAATGTTTCATTACAACTTACATCTGTTCTCCTTTAAAATATTTATTGAAAATTGGGAATTCCTATATGCAAGACAACCACAGCTACTGATGAAGGGTGATTCCAGTAAATGATGTCCAGTAAAAAAAACGCTGTCTTAGTTTTGGTAGTTAGAAACATTTTTTTACAGAGGGGTACAGAGGACCGATGGAGAGCTTTATCATGTGGTGCACCACTGATCAACTGCAGCTCATCATCAGAAAAACAAATGAGCTTGTGATGGACGACCAGAGGAACAAGACAGAACACGAAGTTGTGGCCATTACAGTAGAAAATGCTTCAAATATGGGCCTTGCTGCTACAACTTTTAAATGTGGATGCTTCATACATATCTTCACCCAGCAGTGCAAATGATCCCTTAAATCAGCACAGTTTCAAAATGGACACCACAGATCAGTGTCACCGATTCAGGATCTGACCAAATGTCTCCCTTTCTGTTCCTGAATTAAGGCACTGAATAATGGCCAAAAACTGTTTATGCCATAGGCTGGCGCTAATAATGTTAGCATTTTACCAGCACAGAGAAATAAAGACAAAAAGGGCTAATGCGCCAATGTACAGCCATGTAAACAGTATGCAGACAATAACAGCCAAAGTAAGAAATGAGGAAGTGGGAAATACAGGAGGGGAGACACTCAATTCTTTGGCGCAGGATGCAAGCCTGAATGTAACATGGGCAGTGGGCCACAGACTAAAAAGAACTGAATAAGTCTCTTGTGTTGACAGTTCAGTAATGTGATGAGTAAAAAATAGCCTCATAGAATTTCTGCAAGCAAGACACTTCTAAGCTATTAATATGGCTTGTAATGAGCTATCTTTCTCAAAATAACATCTTAAATGTTATTAACTTCAATGAAAATTGATCAAATAGAAATTATTCCACATTCCTTGGAACCCTTCTCGGTTTTGGGACGAGGCCAAGTTGGGCCCATGGATCCCACTTTCAGCAGAATCTCCAATAGAGCTTTCTGAAGCTTTTGTTATCTTCATTGTCATTTTGCTGACACAATTCCCAACTCAGCACAGGTACACAGATACGGCCCCGGATTTGTGGATAGCAAAGATGCCTTACAAAGCAATACCAGCTGCAGGAGTTCACCGGGGGATGGCTCTCTAATGATTTAGTATCGGAAACTTTTTCAAGCCTATTTTGAGGGAACTCAATTAAATTTTCAATTTGAACCAATAAACTTAATTTATCCCTGCAGGGCAATACTCATGTCAAGCATAGCATATACAGTAAAACACAACCCAATATACAAACACACAGGACTACAAGCAATAACATTATTTTATAGGGAGCATTACTTAATTTTGAAGAGAAGCAATATTTTTGATCTTCCATAATTTAATGCTGAGTGTGTGCATGTCCGTCATCTTCTCTCACACACACACTCACCCACACACAGTCTGCATGCTTTTATTTCTCAACTGGTTTAGGTGATGCTGAAATAGGCATTCGATGCAGCAAATGAGGATTAGAATGAACAAAGTCCCAAGAGCTGTGCCTTTATATGGATTATTTTAAGAGCACATTAGTTGCTGTATTTCAGTGTGATTGCTATAACCTTCCAGACATACTGTACTGTCTTCCTTGTATACTACATATGTAGTTACAGAGAAAGAAAACAAGGTTGTCTCTTTCTGTTCTTTCTCTTAAAATATGGCCGTGTCACACTAAAGTAGAAATGATGCTCTCTACGTCCACATTGTTGCAAAGGTCAGCGTGACATAAATTTTATCATTTTCTGCAGGGCTCTTTTTTTTTTCGAGGAACCACTCTAATGACACAAGTCTTGCTCAGTATTTTCTCTGCTGAAGTAGTTGACTGAACAAGCATCAGACCAGCTTTTGATTTGAAGTTTTCCAGCTCTCGTTAACGCATGCACAAATCTCAGTTTGTGAGGGTTTTTTTTCTTTTCTATATGCTCATTTGCTGAGAGGAAAAAGTAGAAGGCAAAAATAAAGCTTTTGGAGGACCTCAAAGGAAGGAAAGAGAGACACTGGCACCAGTCTGAGTGGTATGATGTAGTGGGCTGTGCCATGGGTCTTTGAGCCAGATGATATATTAGACAACACTTGAATGTGAGGTTTTACTTCCAATAGCTCTTGCCTGAAATGAAGACTGAAATGGGTCTGTTTAAAAGATGTTTTATGGGCACCATGATGAAGAGTCATTGTGCTGCTAGTGTTGAAATACATGTGTCCTTCTTCTTACTTACCTCTCCAAACCAAATTGGAGGATAGTTTTCGCTCCATCTGTTTCTGTGTTTTTGTTTCTCTTTTATGTGTTTGCAAGATGTGTCTGAATAATAACAGATTCAGATGACGGTTTAGAAAGGTGTCCAATAGTGATAAGATGATTAGATTTTGGTGATAATCCTGATCTGTTGCTTGCTATGATGTGCAAGGTACCTTGGGTGTGTTATACACAGCCAGGATACCATCTTGTGTTTTGGCATGAAAATATAAGACCCAGACAAATGACAATTTTGAGGTATTCAAAAAGTAATCCAGTATTTAGAATACATTAATTCGTTTGAGTAATCTAATGGAATACATTACAAATTGCATTTAAGGGCAAATATTCATTAAACTGTAGTGGAATAGGTTTTAAAAGTAACCCTCCCAATACTGCCCATAGCCAAACTCTCTTGTCCAAAATGGAAAATGTAGAAAAATATGCAGTGCATTTGAGATCAAAGCTGCACACAGGGTAAGAAACACAGCCTATGACTGGTTAACAAATTCAACCCAAGACAACAAGGACGGCTAGTGGATAGCGAACAACAACAACAGCTGTTTCAATATGGAAAAAAGGATAAAAAAAAAATAAAAAATCAAAGAAGACACTGAGTGCCTGATTTAACATAATGGATTTATTTAACAAAGTCTCCAAAAAGACACCACAGTTCAAAGCTGGATTACAAAGCGTCTAGAAAGGATACGATCACAGTGGAGCACTTGTTGAAACAGCACAACCATTGTCAGCCAAAATAAAAAAAAAATAAAAAAAATTAAGTCCCTCGCATGCAGTGTTCCAGAGGATCTATTCATAGTTACTGATACAGCCCCAGAATTCAATTGTCTGGTGTCCAGTATGTCAGATTTCTCTCATCAGTGCTGTTCAAAGCTTGGTGTTGACACTATGCCATTTCCATTTGAATACCACAATTAATTCCAACAGCTCTACATTGATTTGTTGCAGAATTATATCTGGAATGAAAACGATGAGTGTATTAATTGAGGTATTAACTCCACCAGGAGTCCTCACAGGTTCGAAAGCCTTAAGAAGAGCTGTGATTGTGTCTGGGATACTTGAGGCACATTGCTAGAGAGGAGCCCCAAAGGAGTTCCAGATGGTGTAATGTGCATACTGCTTATTATGGCATAGAGCCAAGAGAGCAGTGGTCTACCACCATGTTTACCATTCGTTGTCTTACACGGATCCAATATCCGATCTGATCAACATAAATACTCTTGCAGCCATGGCGATTGCTGGCTGGAGAGATATTCCAGTCTCTGGTAGAAACACAATGTATAGAATCAAACTGTCAACAGTTTTCACAGGGACTATTTCTCTGGTGGAAAGTAGTTCCAGTGAAAATTGAAGGAAATGTTTGTTTTTTTGTAATTTGTTTGAAGCAACATTGAGTCTTCACACAACATTCAGTTCCTTGTGAAATAAATTTGAACAGTGGATCAATCTGCAACAGATGTTCACTGTTCACAGCCTGAAAGGAAACGATGATTTTTTGATGTTGCATCTTTCTGTTCTCTTCTTTCTTGAGTAATTTTCTTGATCCTTTCTCTCCCAACCCTGATATTAACTTCCAACCCCCCAAAAAAGAGAGCCATAATATATAGAAGAATTAAAAGAGTCTACATTTGTTGTGCAGAACCAATTATCGACAGTATTTCACAACGCTCAATCCTCAACTTGTTCGTGGGAGAAATACAGCAACAGGTGAAGTGCTTTGATACTGACTTCAAAGTGTGAAGCGTGAGCATTTCCTCTGGCTCACATACTCTCTACATGCCATCTTTACAGCTGACCCTAAGACATTTACCCATCATCAACATGTGATGTCCCCTGCGATACAACATGAGAGCTTACGTGGAAACATCTGTCAGATAAAGGCATGAGGGTGCGTCAGAATAACAGGAGGGCACCTGCTGTGAACTGAGGCTTGGCTGCAGCTATGAAAAATGAAGAAACATTAAAGCTGTAATCTTGCAGATTACCACTTTAATGTGGACTCCAGTAAAATATTAACCTTTTCAGCTGTGTAAAGCTCCTGCTTATTAAAAACGTTTTTTTTTTTCCCCAGTGCAGTTCAATTCGACCCCCTAATAACAGCTACCTGTTCCTTATGAAAATCTTATAAAACAGGTCAGGCCGAGGAAAATATCTGATCAATAATTCACTGTAAAGCGAAGCATCCCTGCTGGTAGCCTAACAGGCAACTGAGTGAGGTGAAAAATAAGCGAATTCTACATGAGAGCTTAAGCTGAAAGGGGAAGAAAAAACGAGTGGGTGGGAAATCGCATAGATCACTGTGGATGAAAGAGGAGAAACCATGAAGGAGAAAAACGGATGCGCAACACCTGGGATGAAATATGTCTTCGACATTCTTTTATCAAAAGCACCTCCAGGTATCTGACAGGTGGCACTATCTCAGTTGTTACTGAGAAATATGACTTCACATTTTTACACTTGTGCTAACAAACAGTTTGTTGTAACAATAGTTGTGTTCAAATATGTGAACACTCTGTATGACAGATGTTTTTTGGAGTTTAAGCATTAACCCGAACCTATTATCAGCTGGGAGCAAGACAAAAAATAGAATTAAGTCGATACAGGTAGAAGCCCAGAATGCTTCAAACACTATGGGCCTTATAAATGGGCAACATTTCAACCGCCTATACAAATGTCAGTGCCTTCTAAATACGTACAACAAAAATAATTCACATGGCAGTTTTCTGCTCTGCCAGCTCTATAAATAAGGTTTAAAGGGACAGTTCACCTTAAGATAAAATATATATGTTCCCTCTTACCTGTAGTGCTATTTATCAGTCTACATTGTTTTGGCAGTGTTGGAGATAATCGGCTAGAGATGTCTGCCTTCTCTAAATATAATGGAACTAGATGTTACTCAGCTTGTGTGGCCCAATGTGCTAAAAAATACATTTGAAAAACTCAACAGCGATGTCTCTTTGCAGGAATCATGACCTGGTTACTCAATATAATCTACATAATTTGTTGTGAGCAGTTTCATGGAGGAACTATTTTCTTTCTACCAACCTACACCCGCCAACTTCATCACCACGCAGTAGGGGAGCGTGCTCATGACAGGGCAAGATACAAACATTGGTGGTGTCCTCCTGCTTCTGCGTACACTCGACGCAATGTGCACGCAGTTGCTGTGTGCCTATCGTAGTTCTGCGTCGGAAAAATAGATGCACCAGAGACACTTACATCTCTAACAAGCCAATGTCAGTTATCATAGACAGGCAAGATGTCCAGGTAAAGAGTTTCTTTAAAAAAAAGGAAGTCTGTTTGAGTCACTGAGTATGACATACCCCCAAGTCTTCCCTAGAGCTGACACTGAAATGCCAACCACAGTGGGGGTTGTTTCGAACCTGCGCACTGCTGCACAGAAAGTCTAATTTGCACTAACAACCCCCATGCTATGTAACTCTTTATTCTCAAGAGAGCGAGCCTATTGCTTATGGCTACACTATAGCAGCAAGAATGCAGACAATAGCAAGCAAATTATAGGAATTTAGATAAGTGGAGCTGCTGGGAAAAGAACCAGAAGTTTCAGCCTGCATTTCTGATTAGCTTGAGTATGCTACACTGACAAGTGGATAGTGAAAGAATCACCATTATCATCTGTCTAACCAGGTGGTCTACGTACAGAAATCCAACTTGGCATTTTCACAGACATTACAGCATGTTCTGAAACAATCAGCTCTGCATGGTTCTCTCATTGTCCACAAACTGCAGGCAGAACATTGACTCATACTCCTTCACAAACCGAAATGTTCTATCCTTTTCATACACTTTTCACACATGGCCTGGAGGCACATTTAATACATTTATGGCAGCTTCCTCTGATAAATGGATTGCTTTAAGATCATGTAGAGAAGAAACAGTTTCCTTGGGTTAGTTAAATGCATCTAAGATGGGAGTTTGTCACTGTGACAGCAGTATGATGGTCCTTATAGTCCATTTAAAAACATGCCATGTATGATTTTGTCCAAACTATGTGGCAGCCCCAAGTCTTAAGAGAGCTTGCGTCACACAAGTCACTATTTACGACACTACTGTATTGCCACAGTGTTTAAATGGTACACCATTCCTGACAGTGTCAACTAACTTCTAACTCTGACTTATCGATCTCACTATTAAGAAGCAGAACAATAACTTAATTAACACTGGTTACCAAATACAAAAGGAGGAGGCACGCAACAGGAAATAGCTTTTGTGAGCATTTGGGGGTTTTAGGAGTTCAGCACAATGCCATTCGACTTCCCAAGTATATTTCACCTGTTTATGGAATTTGTTAGAGCTGATAAATACCTCTGTCAGTCTTAAATGACGAGCTGCAAAAACTGACATTCTGTGTGTAAAATACAATATGTACTGGAGAATATATATAATGGATTTTTTTCACCACATCTCAGCAACCTCCATGAAGGGCAGATTTACCTTTCATTCCCTCCTCACAGGTATCATTCAGACAATGTCTTTGTTAGAAGTGTACAAGGGCAAAGTGGAAATACGTGAACCTCTCTCTTCTTCAATGGAGGGTTGAGCTCCAGCACTGCTGCCAGTGTCAGATGCCAGCATTGATAAAGCCAGAGGCAAGATGGCAAGTGTCCACCCTGAAGCCTGCATTTTAAAACTGCTCCTGCCTGCAGCTTTCAGATGGGCACTAACTGCATAAAAGAACTCTGTCTCAGCGAGCGTTTTACTCCTTTGTTCTGTTTTGTTTTTTTCTTGCACTTCTGAAGGTTTTATAAACATAATTTCTCCAAATAATATCACAATTCTGGGATGTGATCAGTTAAATTCCAGACAGATATGACATCTTGTTCAAAAAAAGGCTCATTTTTGGAGACCGCATTTTAATTCATTTCTGCCTTATCAGTGGAGCTTTCAGGCAAAGAGCACACAACTAAAACTAACATTCACAGCACATCAAATAAAGCCATTAGATGTCACACATTGCAACAGCGAGCCAGTCACACATGAGCCACTAAGTAAACACCCTGAACACACCCTCTAGCCATGTTTCATGGTCTCCTCCAATCTCAAGATTGCAGATTCTTTATCTGTGAAAAAACACCTGGGATCTGTGCCTTTGACGAGCTGCATCAGTTGCATCAAAGGATATTTCATAATTTTGCCACTGAACTGCTTGACATGTAATTCAGTGGCAAAGATAATTAAAAGGAAATGGAGCTGGAGGAAAGCATTGCCATGGTTTTCTGACGCTTAAACACACCTGCAGAAAATTAGAGCTTGAATGGTATTCAACCAGACTCAGCTTCCCAGCGTGTAAGGCTGAAGAGTACAATACAAGTGCACCTACAATAGCCAAAACTAATTATCGATGAGGTCACTGAAACAGTTTCCAACTCGGCTGCTATTTCATCCGATACAGCTCAACCGATGCTTTTCTTGCAGCTCAAATTATTTTCCTTGAACATTATTTTAAAGTAAGTGCTGACCTCAAAACTCACAACCCACACTCAAAGAACTTTTTCCCAGTTTGAGGGCGAACTGTAATAAAGTTAATGTGGAACTTTCCTCTGGCTCTGTGCCATCTGCTTTTGAAACAGCAGCAATTAAGCTGCGACTCAAAAGCCCATCCCGGAGGTTTCAAAGTTAGCTGTTAATGATGTGCCTGCAATTGATTCTGATGTACACGTTTTATAAAAAGCCATTGTCACTCATAAACCTGTATCTTCAAGAGGATATATAGTATTTACATAAAATAGCGTACTTCTAGGTCAGCCTGTGAGCCACACTGGCATTTTTTATTTTTCAACAATCTGACCTTGTTAGTATTTAAATTAAACTTTTGTGAACCACAAGGCTTAATTCAGGCTTGTTGCTACCCTCCTAATACTCAACTGCTCATTAAACCAATTAATGACTACCAAGGAAAACCTAATTTAATATCATTTAACCTATGAACCATCACCGTGAGTCTCCTCATAGATCAAGAGTAGAGTAGTTAGCGAGCGCTAATTTGGTGTGGTAATATCGCCCCTATGTTCTGTTTGTGCAACTGAGCAGTTTTGTTCGGCTGGTGTGTCTCTCTTGCCTGGGTCCAGACCTTGGAGTCTGTCCATTTCATCAATTCATCTGGCATTGTGACATCCGACAGCTGTTTCTAGGTTGAAATAAAACAGGACTAATGGGCAACATGGGAGCACAAACAATCAGCCAGTCTGCACCACAGGTGGGACTAACGCTGTTGTCAAACTGTCATCAAGAAGCGCTGGGACCAATGAGTGATAACACCCATATGTTAAAAAAAAAAACAAAAAAAAAAAACATTGACATGTCTTCTCAATATAGACATCGTAGTTTGTTCTACTTTGTTCTAGCTCCACTCTGAATTACTGACAAAACTATTGTGTTGGCACAGCTACACATCAGATTAAACTTAAAAGGATGTTTGAGGCAGGTGGATACGTTGGTCTCTAGTCATTAGTTAGGAACAATCTAATCCCCGAAGAAAACTGCTTAGAGTGGACGCAATGTCAGACTGAAGATGAAAATGGAAAGTAACGAGTTGACAAATTCTGTCTGATATTAACCACGTGTCCCCCATCTCTTAATCACTAGTTTTGGCCTGGCATCAATGACATCCTACTCAACTGTTCCTTTTTATGACTGCTAATTGTGGCACTAGTTGTAGATGTGGTCCATGAAGCTTCTGTGCACATAGCAATCTTACAGGTCCTTAAGGTGTACCACAAGGCTGGATTTAGGGCCCACTGTAGAGCTAGATGATTAATTGTATTTCATTTTTCATTGTGATTTTGGCTTCCAGTAATTAATCTCATCTCAAATCTCAATCTCTCCCTTTTCCTTTACAGTGGTGCACATCAGTGTTGCCAACTTGGTGACTTTCTCGCTAGATGTAGCCACTTTTCAGGCCCTCCAGTGACTTTATTTCTAAAAATAACCGAACGCCATTGCAAAGGCTGCAGCTGCAGCCTATTGGCCTCTCCTTATGTTGCGAGTGGGAGCACTCAGAATGACTGCTATTCATTTACTACGGCATAACCCAAATAATCATGATGAGTTTTGCCATAATCGAGCAGCACTCGCCCACTACTATTCTCCAGCCATCCATCCATGTAAAAGAGTAGCCCAATGAAAATGTTGGTGGTTAGAGGTGAAACAAACAGCGAATGTAAAGAGACTGGAAAAATTGTCATTTATTATCTAACAAGAGTTAAATGCTGATATTGCCATCCTATGTGCTTTCATTGACAATGAAACCCTGCTCAGTGTGTATACTTCAATGTTATCCTCTTATGTTTAGCTTAGCATGTTAGCAGGCTAACATTTATTCATTCGCAGCTGGGAATTGCATTAGTTTTGAAGGTTTTTGGTCATAAACTTAAGTGTGGACAAATGGCTCTAGATTAGGAATTAAGTGATCACAAAAGTTATTCCAGTTCATTCCTGAGAGGAACATGACTGCATTTACTGGATTTCATGCCGACCTATCAAATGGTTCCCGAGACATGAGGTTGACTATTCTGGTTCTGGTTTTAAGTGTGAGAAAACTCTGACTTGCTAGCAACACTACATAATATGCCAGAGACGAGAATTTATAACCTCGATATTTGTTGAGATATTTTTGTCTGAACCAAAGTGGTGGACGACTGACATGCCATTCCTACAGCCACGCCACTAGCATGACTAAAAAACCTGAACCATTACTTAATACAAAAAAATACCTTATCAGTTAAATCAACAGGTTGTTTTGCATAAAAGCTGTGGTATCACAAATTAACTTTCTAGGATACAGTTTCTTTCACTCTACTCCGCACATGCAGACGTCTTCCTGTTCCCATTTGAAGGCGCTTTCTGCAGAAATGCTGCTGTTGAGAGCACGCTTTAGCTGTACCGAGATGGCTGTCATGTGTCGTCATATCGTTGGTTGCCTTGATACCAAAGATATAATGTCAGCAAAATCAGCCAATGAAGACTACAATATGTCAAAGGAGATGGCACATTCTCTCCTCGACACAGTTTTCTTTTTTCCTTCTGCTCTCTTTATCTTGTCCTCCCACACTCTCCACCCTGTTCATTCACTGTACAGAAAACATCAGTATCTTTTCTCCTCCTCTCACTTTGATTTTTTTCTGTCATATAGGTCTGAAGCTACAAGGGATGTTGAGTATAGCGTCTCTACGTGTGTGCATGCACGTGTATGTGGGTGGGTGTGGGTAGGTAGAGTATTGCTTCCTCTTTGAACTCTTCACAACGATGGCCGACCAAAGCTGTGATCTATAATTTATCTGCCATGAGACCTGTGTGTGCACACAAGTGTGAAGAGAGAGTGCAAATGTGTGTGTGTAGATGTGTGTGTGTGAGTGACAGAGAGTGAGTGTGTCGGAGAGGAGCCTTGAAGGCCCTGCAGATTGTGACTAATACGACGAAACTAGACCCAGACCCGTTCTTAAGTGACAAGTAGGTACAAAAATTCTTACACAGAGTAATATGACATCTGTAATACTGTGTACTAGGGCCTTGAAACTGTGAGGGAAAAGAAAGCACTGCTTATCCATCATTTGTGGGAGGTGTGTGTGGTGTGTGTGTGAGTGTGTGTAATCCTTTTGACATTAAAGTTAGACATTTACAAGGACAAAAATTAATTAATCTGAGTTTAAAATTGGAAATTTAGGACAGACAGAATAATTTATCAGGGGAGTCTAACAAAAGACACTATTAAGTTGCATTATGGGAAGTGAAATTTTGACCCACACTAGTGACTCGTATATCTCGACCTCAAATGTGGCTGTTTCTACAAAGAGGATACATATTCCTGAAACTTGGATGCTTCACACATCCACAACCGGGCAGCACAGAGGATCTACCAATCAGCACAGTTTCAAGGTGGGCACCAGAGATTAGTGTCACCAATTCACTATCTGACTAAATGTCTCCCCTTTTACGTTGTTTAACAATGGATAGAAAAGTGTTTTTGCAGAACATTATGATGTCACAGTGAAACTGACCTTTGGCTTTTGGATATAAAATGCCATCACTTCATTTTATCCTATCAGACATTGGTGTGAAATACTGTCAAAATGAGCCAATGAATTCTTGAGTTATGGCCAAAAAAGTCAAGTCATTACTGAGTCCAAGTGGACATTTGCGTCAAATTTGAAAACATTCCCTAAAGGTGTTCTTGGGATTTCCCATTCATGAGAATGACACAGACAAGGTCACAGTGACCCTGACCTTTGACTTCGGCGTTTAGTCTGAGTGGACCTTTGTGTCAAATTTGAAAAAGAAATCCCTAAAGGTGTGCCTGAAGATATTACATTCATGAGAATGGGACAGACAAAGTTACAGTGACCCTGACCTTTGACTTTGTTGTTTAGTCTAAGTGGACCTTTGTGCCAAATTCGAAGAAATTCCCTCAAGGCGTTCATGAGATATCGCATTCAAGAAAATGGGATGAGCGGACAACCCAAAAACATAATGCCTGTGGCCACAGCTATCACCACCACTGAGGCACAAAAACACGCAGCTTTGATCATGTGGTGAAACTTAAAAGCTGTTCTGGACAAGATTACATACAGAATGTTATCATCTCCATCACAAAGCGTGGCTCCCTTGAGGCCTGTGGATTCTCTTTTTTCCTAAATGAAGTTCTGGTCGCAGAGATAATCTGATCTCTGCCCACAGGAGGTGGAGAATTGAAACTTTGTCAAAACTAAACTCTCTTAACCAAAGTCGCTGCTGAGTCCAGCTACAGCACATCTTTTGCCCTTTCTTTCCGTTAACTTGGGAATAGGCCGACAAGTCTATAGTTCGATGTATTTAACTTAATTTCTAGGTATTAAAAGTTACATCTTTTATGCAGTTTTACTACTCTGCTAGTTGGAGATGCCAAATATGAAATTGCCTTGCACACACATCTTTGAGTATTCAGCAGGGAAGTGAAAGGTGTGACAAATTAAACAGATTAGTTGTAACTACAACGTATATTGTTTAATGCAATTTGTCCTGCATAAATTTGGTGTAGATGTGTTTGAGTGTCTTTTGTCTATTTTCTCTTATCTCCAACTCGCAGACTTAATTACCCGTGTGAGTCCATGTGGAGCGCACAACACAGCGAGGTGGTGCACCACTTGTGCTGGTAATTATTTTGTACTTCAGCGAGCTTGTAGACAACCCACTGAAAATGTAAGCAGCATCCATGATGACAAAGCATCGGCAATGGGCTGCTCTGGGCTGATTACACAACTTAGCCTGTAAGATGGATTAAGCGGAGAGATGGAACATTAGGCATCTTGACATAAAGGTCAACTCTGTGCTTACAGTCGGATGAGTCATATTTTCTTTCAACTCATTGTATGTTTAACTTTAATCAAAGCAATTCCATCACTTCAAATGAGAGTGTTTGGGTAGAGAATTGAAGCAGCAGCAGAATTTCTCTCCTTTGCATTCAAGGATCCTTTGAACATGCAGTTACTGTGAATTACAAGCTGAAAGTAATGTCTGTAAATCACAACTGGATTTTTCCCCATAGAGATTGCACTTGGTTTCAGAGAAAGGAACTGGCATTTGCTGAAAGTAACTATAATTGGGGATTTTATTAGTGTCTTGTTTTCCTCCAAGGGTTTCAACATACATAAATATTTTTTTTCCTCCAAAGCAACCAGGGGGAACTGGAAGCAGAGCTGTCAGCAGACATGCTCTGTGGTGCAGTGGGGTTGTATAATTGAACTACGACCAGGGCATACACTTTCTCTCATTTCACAAATGATGAACAAAGGTGTTAAAAATTGGGTCTTGAAGGTCTAGTGTGCAGAATTTAGTGGCATCTTGCCGTGCAAAACTGCTGTGTGTATCAAGCGTTTAGGACAACTATGATGGCCAACGCAAAAATATGGTAACTGGCATCACCTCCCTGTCGGCATGTGTGTGCTACGTTGCTTCCTGTAAGCATCAGCTGAAGGATAATAATAATAATTAATGATTAGTCCAATATGAAATATTGCCCATGATCAGAATTGTGTATACACAACTATTAGCAATATGGATTTATATTAGGCCTACCTAACGCAACCAGAAGTCTCTGGAAGTGCTTTCTTTGCGACCTTTTTGATTGGTCTCCTACGTAGGGCTATGCGAATGTCCACTATCAACACCGTATGCTTCTTCAAGCGCCTCCATCATTGAAAAAACCCAGAAAACTAGTTGTAAACGCGGAAAAAAGGTCGTAAACAGGACGTGACGAAACACTCATACATTTTTACAGAGGATCGCATTCGCACTGACGGACTGTTTACCGATGGTAAAAGTCGGCACAATTTTTACTGACATTATCCGTAATGATTACAGACATGGTGCATTCGGACGGGACCAAGATCCCTGGTAATAATTGCTTTACCCCATGTCGCCACGTTAACCTCATCCCGTCCAAATAGGGCTTTAGTCCTGTGTTGCTCTTTATCCACATCCTCTCCTTTAAGTGAAAGTGAAACCCAATCCCAGATTCACTCTCAATTGTCATTTTTTCAGCGCTGTGTCTCCAGTTTTTTTCGTGGCTTCCTTTTGGATGTGTGCTGCTACTATCTGATCACCACCTTTTTTTTTTTTATTAAGTCAAGACCTCACCTGGGTGCTGTTATCAGCTGGGGGCTACACACCTGTAAAAACTAAAATTACCACCTTGCCTCAGTAAACCAGTCAATTTGTAGTTACAGTTTACATCCATGTCTGTCCAAACACATATGTAGCCATGACAGTTGACCAGGGATATTCCTGCAAAGAAGCTACATATTCCTGAAACAGGGATGCTTCACATCATCAACCCGGCAGCACAGAAGACCTATACGATCAGCACAGTTTCAAGGTGGACACCCAAGGTCAGTGTCTGAATAAATGTCTCCCAGTTATGGTGCTGAATCATGGTTGATGGATAAAATGTCATCACCTCATTTTATTTTATCAGGCAATTGTGTCAAAGTTTGTCAAAATTAGTGTATGAATTCTTGAGTGATGGCAAAAACATGTTTTGCAAAGTCACAGTGACCTTTGACCACCAAATTCTAATGAGTTCATCCTTCAGTCCACTGTGCCAAATTTGAAGTAATTCCCTCAAGGCGTTCATGAGAATGGGATGGTAGGACAACCAAGAGAACAATGCCTCAATGCCAGCACAGAGGCATATTAAGAAAATACAGGTAGCATGGTATACCTTTAACCACAGAAGAAACTTTCACTATCTGGCACAATTGTGCTAACTCGGTGTTATTCTAATACACCATTATGCTTCCCAGAAATATTCTTTTCCAGCAAAATTGCCAAGCTTTAACTGCCTAACACAGCTTGTGTTCACTTACTATGTACACTGCTGTCCATGCTCAAGCTTTATTCAACAATATTTTTATTTAAATCAACAAAATCATGTGCTCCAAGAAAAATGTTTCAGCCCACTGTCTTTCTCTTGTTCAGTCTCCGAACAATCCCTGTTCCCCATTTGGAGACGTCTTACTTAGGAAAAGGTCTCAGAACTGGCTGGTCATGCTGAGCTCTGCATGCCAGCCAGGTGTCATCGCTTTACAGAAGCGTTCAGAGACAAGACCCCTCACAGTCACCAGCTGCTGTCCTCTAATCTCCATCCCCTCATCTTTCCCTCCTCTCTTTCTTTCTCCCTGCCCTCCTTCAGTCTTCTTTCTCGCTTATGCTATTTCCATTGCTCCTAATTCCTACCCCTTGTTTTTGCCTCCCACTGTTTTCATTTATTTCTTGCTCTCCCAACTGCTGTTGAGGATTGTTAACTCACTTGGCAAAATGTTGCAGAAAATTAAAATGTTCTTTTGATGGGCTTGGAATTGCACAAACACTGACAGCTTTTGCCAGCACATCAGTTTTTTTTTTTTGTCAGCGTAGTGGTCTTAAGGTCAGGACTAACACATTTTTAAAGTTTCCTGCAAGAACTTCCAAAGAATATTCCCAACAATCCCACATCGCTTTGAACAATTATTAATTACAAGCTGTCACTGGCCATGTCCACGGGGTGGTGGAAATATTAGGTAATGAGGTCTTGTCAACAGCGAAAAGAAGATGCAGGATAAAACATTCTGCCCCTGTTGACAAGTGATTACAGTAATTTGAAGAAAGCACACAATATCTCCCTAAAACAAAAGTTGAATAAACTGTTGCACCACATGATTCAAGCTCTACCACGAAAACTGAAAAATCCGTTCACAAACATCACAAAAAGAAAAGCAGAAGTAACTGGTGTTCGTGCCCATAATTGTCGGAGCTAATTCTCAGCTTTAAAGATATGTTACCTGCAGAATCTTTCCCTCATCTACAGAACGAGGGCTGCTAATTTAGTCCAAAGATCTGTCTGATCAGTCAGAGCATCCGTCTGTGGGTGTGCGGTAATTACAAGATGTGCGCATCACTGTGGAGAGGGATAATCAAGGACATGCAAACGTGGTACAACCACTTCGATTAGCTGAAAAACGCTTTGAAACAACAGCTGTCATTATTCCCGCACCAAACCTGGCAACCTTGAAGAGTCCAGAGATGAGGAGATATTCAAAACTGGAGTGTAGGAGTGTATGTGTGTGTGTCTTTGCTATAGAAAAAAGTGAGAATTCAAGATCTTATTTCCTGCATTATGGTCTTTGACATGCTGCATTCACACTCAACGATAATCAAAGATAATGAACTGAATCAGGCATTTATGTGACGCAGCACGCTGCCTTTCACAAGAATTCAATAATCATGTCAGAACATGAAGTTAAATCTGCAGTCAACTCAGAAAATATCAGCAGATCTTTGTGATATTTGCCCAGTCTAGCTGGGATCGATCAATAAATCTAGTATCCAGTCCTCTCATTTTATCATCTCTTCCTCTGGCTTTGTGCTTTTGGAATTATGCCTGGTGGTATATCAACGCCAGTTTGCAGTCATCAAACTGTAACCCTCACCGATGATTTACTCTCGAGGCTTGTTAAATACCGGGACTCTAATCAATGTTACCAGCTGGTGTCGAACTGATGCGCCACGTGGTGAGAGCTTGGATAAAGAGGTGGACTAAAATGACAAGCAACTTTCCCAAAATTAAGAACTCTTGACCACATTGCATTTATTTCCTCAGTGCCAGTGTTTTTTTTTGTTTTTCTAATTGTCCCCAATGAGTAGACAGTATATGCAAGAAATGCCAACGAGTGTGTTTTACAGAGTGCTCCTTCTGTTTTTTTCTGTGCGGTCGCTGCGAGCACTTCTAGTTAAAAAAGTGTAGAAACGGTTATAGAAAGCTGCTGGTAACTACTGTCTTTCCCAGGGTGTAGATGTCAGTCAGAAACTGTCACAACAAAGAGAGAACTCCCATTTGTTGGAGCAGATCGGCCACACAGTGAATGTTGCTGGTGAGTGTTGCACTTTTATCACCCTATGTGTCGTCAGCTTTTTGTTTACTGATATTTTATTACGTTGGCTACCTAGCTATTGATAACATCAAGATGGTATAGAAATGAAACCCACATATAAAATGCTGAGATGAAGTGCTTGCCAGTGCCCTGCCACCGCTTTTCTGTCAAAGACAAATGCTTTGACACATGTGGCGTTAAGAGCTTTTTGGGGGCGCAGTGTTTTTTCAGTTGAGACGCTATGGTTGCATCTGGTTGCTATGATACGCAATATGCACAGAAGTAAAAAGGAAGAGAAGGCTACTTGCTCAAAACACGCCGCTATTATTCGGCCTTGCTTTTCACTTATTCCACCGAATACCGAATGTGTGTTTTTTTGCAATATTCAGCCGAATATATTTGGTTACCGAATATTTGGTGCATCCCTAATTTTGCTTCCGTAGAAGGCAAAATAACATCTCCAGGCGTCCATGACCAAAAATCCTTAACCTTCAATTTCATTAATTTTGAAATCATTTTCAATCACCAGACGATGAACTGCACAGCCTTAGCGCAAACATGAATATATACACAGTGAATTAACATATTTCCCCTCCTTTTTTTTTTCAGCACTTAAACATGAAACAACAGTTAGTCTTTATGGTTTTTGTCCCTTCTCCACTACGGCTAAACTGCTTTCCATCCCAGAAAAGAGCACCAAACCGGCAGCACTCAACGCAGAATAGACGCAAAGCACCTTGTCGATCTGCTGGCATTTGTAGCAGAGCGTAAATACTCAGCACTCCCATTGCAACGAATTTCAAAAGATATGGGGGCTCAGGAAAAAACACTCTGGTGGACACAGCCCTAAAGTCACTTTCTTTTGTACAACAGTATCATGTACAATCTTAACATAATGGCAAAAACAACTTGTATGGAAACTTTTTTAAATCTGTGGAAGTGAGTTTGCCAGCAGTTAAAATTATGTATCAAGCCACAATTAGCCTCACATTCTCATTAGAATGTGGTAAACTGGGGATAAATTATCCCAAATCTCCTTTAATCTTTCGAGATTTGCCTCAGTACATACATACTACATGCTACAGCAACTTGAATATTGTTGACTGCTGTTGGCTCAGTGTGCTTGTCTGTGGGAGCTCTTGCTCATCACTTTCTCACATTTTATGTCGGCCATGAAAATAATTGATTCCCTGAAGACAAGGAACCAGTGAGCAGCAGTGACTGTCCACTTTAACATTAAAGCTGAGCAGCAACTTGATCAAGTGTCAAGTGACAGCGGGGCTGCTTTGAAATTGAACCTCTGAGTGGGAGATGCTCAAGGCTTTAAACCTGGTTAGTCAAATGTAAAAACTAATGTTCATGCTATTCCAGCTGGTTTAAATGCCAAGTGTAATGTAATGATGAAGAAGAGACGGGCATTCCACTATCTTTCCTCACAGTAACCTATACTCAGTGCTATCCATGTGAGGCTGAATTACTGCAGCACAGGCCTCACATCTCAATGTGTGCTCTGCGTGGGCGGCTTCCTACACCAAGAAGATATGAAATTCGGCTTTGTCAAAATTGAAAATTATAATACATTTGATATGTCTGCCTTTGCCTTTAGCACATTTTGTACAATTGATGTGAAACACTCAGAAAGGTGTGTGGGCAGCACATGCCTTCCTCAACTGTTACAATAATTTGTTATGAAAATGTGGAAACACAATTTACATGGCTTCCATGTTTGGCATTCACTGCAGTAAATAAAGAGAAAGTGTTGTGCGCTGAGTAATTGTTTATAATAACTTACGGTGCATATTTGCATTTTAATTAGATTGAGTCCATTTTTTAGTTTGCATTTCTCTTCAGTTAATAAGCAGCAATTATAGTACCTTACTGTAATACATTAATTTGACTCATCATTTATCAGTGATTAAAAATGAAACATTTCCCTCCCCCTCCTTTCTGTTATAATTTCATTGTTCGCACAATGTGCTATTTCTGCACCGGAGCCCCCTTCAGTGTAGTTTACAGTCAATAACAGTGGCTTCGATGAATATGAATTTCCCCTCTGCTATGATCCTTTTATTGTGACTCCATCTTAGCTACTAAAAATATTCATTTCTTGATTAAGGTAGAGATGTGGCGCTAAGGCTTCCACTGCCACCAAAAAAAGCGCCCTCTATTTTACCACACTGACTGCAGAGTAAAATTTATGGTTTGATTATTTACCTATTCTACCAGGGGAAGCAGCATATTAAACCTCCTGACTTTGATCAGGCAGAAGCAACAGACAAGTGCACTCTTGAATGGATTGGTGCTGGGGAAAAGGGACTATGAGCTCCCCATAAATAACATCTACAAATTCTCTTGACTGGGCAAGGACAGCCACACAATAAAATGTAAGTGATAGGGGTTTGATCAGAGGTAGAGGTTGAAATGGTTTTCTGGCAGGGCCTTGCCATCTAAAGTGGGCAGAGCACCCTGGGGGGACAGAGATTATATTTGTTTTACTGAAACATCATTGTTCCCACTAGACTCAGGACACACTAGGCTGGATAGTCACTCTGAGAAGCTCCATCTTGTCAGCACCATTTACTCGGCCCTCGTTTGCACAAATTCTCTGTTACTGTTTGTGTGGACAATCCTTCAAAAACTAGCAATAAGAGCCAGTGCAGGAACATGTCTCTTACAGCTCCTGACATCAACTTGCTGAGCTTATGGATTCTTCAATTCTTGGGTTTCTATTTAAAGCCACCCATGCATGTTGGCTGCCTCGGCTATCTCTCCCACGGCCATGATTTTGGAGAGTCCCCACAGGGCCGCAGGGGCACTTCTGCACTCTCCTGAAGTAGTTTCCACATTCCCTTCTTGTACGTTTTATCCTTTACTTTGCAAAAAGCAATTCCATGTCAGCATTAAGTGTTACGGAAGTCAACCTCATGTTTACATGCTGTATTGTGCTATCATCTTCTTTCCAAGCTTAACAAGGTATAATCCAAGAACTATGTGTCCTCTGCATCATAATCACGACCATTCGGAACATTAGCATCTTTAGCTGTAAACAAAATTAGGCTTCTAATACTTCAAATACTTAAAAAATGATTGGTAAGTATTACTTGGACTACAACGCTATGACGCTACTATGCGCCCCGGCTGTATCTAGGCTAACGGCTAACATGCTAACTATTATTTTTATGTCACTAGTCACTTGAAACAAATTTAGGACGATAGGAGACAGGTTGAAATAAACCGAAATTTCCCTTTAACAGCAGAAATAAACATGTTTACAGCCTGGGACAAAAAATGGTTTTGGTCTCTATAGCTAATTTGCTGCACCGGTTTAAATGTTATTATAGGGCGAGGAAATATATTTGGTCATTTCTGCACACATTACGGCGCCCATCCCGTGCCTCTGTGAGGTCAAATAGCATGTGGTCTTCACCCAGCCAATCAGCAAAGATTACCCTACATCACAGAGCACGTGATTGTGGCATTTGACAAATCAGCAGAGACCTGGACCACATCCAACTGAAGTCGGAAAAAGACGATCATGCGGCTCCGCTCACTCTAATATCACGGTCAAAACATCAAAACTAACCATGGTAAGTTGATGAAACTCACATTTAATGGTTGAATAGTTGTGCTAAGTGATGAAATATGTGTGACTTAGTGAATTGAGTGAAATAACGGCATGAAAAATGGGATCATACGCCCTATTCACCTAAAAACTAGAGTTAATATGGAATGTCCATATTTGGACATATGCCCGATGCATCTAACAAGAATATAAATAAGGCAATACAACTTCGGACATTGTGTTTTAGTGTTGCCAAAGGTTTGTATTACACTACACAGTGATTCAGAGAGAATTTTAACCCATTTCTAGAAATGTTCAAGCTATAAATAGTGAATGTGAGTGATTATTGTCAGTTTATGACCTTATAACAATTGTTTCATGTTTTATTGCATGTGTTAAATTTTTAGCAAGTGTCTACTCGGATATTTCATGTCAAGAGGAGAGAGAGTGTTGTCATGCCAGCCAACCCTGCCATCACTGATGATGACGAGGAGCCTGACCACCAGTGCTGATGTCCCTAAGCCTGTGCGGGGACACTGCAGCCACTGTCCCTCTTCAATGCCCCTGTACATGGCAAACGCCAGACCTGCAAGCACTGCAGCAGGATAGGCAACATTCTCAGGTAAAATGTGGTCTGCAGGGTCTGCAAGGTCCACCTCTGCATGAACAGTGAGCCTGACTGCTTTATTAGGTTCCATGAAGAAGTGGCCTAACATTGTCCATAGTGATAACGTGTATGTTGACAGGTGCCTGTATCAGCACCTATGTTGTAATATTCTAAAAGTGATGTTTTAATATTTTAAAATATATGTTCATTTCACCTAATATGTGTATTTCTTGTATTTTTTATATATGCACTTCGTTGACCTTGATTTTCGACAAAATATGGTCACTTCTGGCTCCAAAAACCAAGATGGCGACAGCCAAATGCAGAACTCTAGGCTTCATAAAGGAAGTCCCTAAACCAATGAGTGATACCCATTATCTTTATACAGCCAAGGATCAATGAGGATCAAGGACTCTGTATCATTCCAGCCATGCAAACACATGAAAAGAACGAAAAGTAGAAGTCAGGGCTCGCTGATGATTAAATAATGATCATTACAATAAAACACTAAGTGAACAAATAAGTAATTAAGTAAATAATAGATAAATACAGTGATCAGTGCAGTGTGTGTTCAACAATAAAATCACAAAATCTTAAAAACCACGAAACATTATTGCAGCATACCCTGAAGAATATTAAAAAATACAACACAATTAAAATATTAAAATCACAATAAAATGGCTATTAAAACAGCAGCAGTTAAAATAGCTGGATTTGAACTGTTGAGGAATGGCAGCGTATTTCGATAGAATCACTGTCTTAATATTACATTTAAAACATCCTTGCATGACTTTGACAAGACTCACAGGTGTGGGCTTCACACATCACCAGGCCATCAAAGAACACCATCTTCCCGAGTAGCTGTGCCAGCATTCTGTCTGCGTTACAGCAGCTCTGGGGAGCTCGAGGTATTATAATAGAATAGGAAACTGTTGCAAGACAACACAAAAGTATTTTGTGGAGTATTTCAAAAGGATTTTTCACCGTGGCTTGTTAGTTGTTGCATATTATCAGGAGATACTGGCAGCAGTGCAGATGTATTGTATTATTGTATATGTATTTAAAATGTTAGAGCACTCAGACACAAATGTGGAAACTAACAGCAGCCACAAATGGAGCGCTAAAAACAGACTTTTGCCAGATCAGAAATGGATACCTCTAACTGTCATGCACCCTGTGAGTTTCCTCATTTTGTTGCAGATAATTATAATGCTTTTATTCTGCTCACTGTTCTCTGCCCGACCGTTATTAATCCATTTTAGAGAGAGAGGACATCATGACAGATGGGATACTTCTTGTGCTCGTGTCCTCCCACTTTGATTGCAGCGACCCATCCATACCGCCCAGGGGGCCATATGTGCTGTACTCCTCCTTGGAGGAGTGCAGGGAAGGGGCATGGAGACACGCCAGCTCACAGTAGCCTCGTTTCCGATACAATGCCAAACATGCAAAGCACATGCCTTTTTTTTATGACGGTTAGCCTATAATTTCTTAACAGTTGCTTCCAAAGTAAGCAGTTTCAACTTCCAGATTAGATTCTGTCAATACGTTAACATTAAATTGATCATAACATTTTGTGTTGAATCTAAATCAAATACACTGTGTGTCATTTTCACATTTTGTTGCCACAAGAAATGTTTTATTAACAGAGTTATTGTTCCTAATAAAGAAATAGCATTATATGGCAGTTAATAAGTGAGGTTGTTGAACAAAATCCTATCTGTGCACTTTTTGTGACATAAGCTCCTTTTCCAACAACATTTCCAGGTACTTTTATTTCCAGGAATTTATTTACCTGGGGAAAAGAATTCCTAGTAATCTCTGTGGTTTGCGTTTCCACCGCACCTCAAAGTTCCGGAAAAATTTATTCCAATCAGGCTGATGACGTACAGGGGAGTGGTAAAAGAAATAGCATTACAGCTTGCCCTATATTTAGCTTCTTCCATAGACGCGGTTGTTTCGAGTCGGCAACCTGAAGTCCCGCTGAATTTCTTCCTTTTGCTCCATTTTCCAAATGCTCTATAGACAAACAAAGTGAAGCTTGTAGAAATGAAATAAAGTCTGCAGCCACACTGGCACGGAGGTGTGTGTTCCACCAATCAGCGTTTCTCACACACCCCTCAAGAATCCCAGGGAATCTGAACTGATCTGAATCTGTACTTTTTTCAGGGGTTGAGGGAAAGTTTTTCCCCGGGTAGTATCTGTAGAAACGCACGATTTTTCAAAATCCCTGGGTAAATGATAAAGGTTCCTGAGATGGAAAAGGGGCTATACATGCCTGATAAATAATAGACCTACATATGTTCATAATAATATGTTTCGAATCCAAGATAATGCTGTGAAACCGAGCAAGCTAGCTTCGACAAATACAAGATTTGAGATGAAAAAAACGCGGCACTGAAGAACCATCTCCAAAGCAGCTCTCCTCCAAGCGAACCGTCAATTCAACATCTGCCCATAACACGAGCTAACAGAGCAGCAGCAGCAGCTAACATCCAGCACCAAGCCATCAGACAGTCGCAACAAACTCACACCGACACCAAAACAGCTCGGCTCTCAGTATGCCCATTAATAACCACTGGGCAACATTATCGGTGTGAGGCTAACAGTTAGCTTCGTCACTGTGTATGTCTGCTGGCAGACTCACCAACCATGGGAAACATTGAGATTTATATTTTGCAGAAAACACATCTTTGAATATAGTAGTATCGAGTATATATCTCGATATACATTTTTAAAAAGCTAATAATTAGTTAAAGTGCTGTCAAATGATAGGTGAAGGGTTCAGAGATTGGATTTCGGTGGTCTGTTTACCCACATGCAACCAAAGCCCGCTCAAATGTGACTGGTCAATACTACCGTGGATACAAACAGACAGCAAACAGAAACAAAAATGCCTCCAATACTAAAATCTAATCTCATTGCCAACAGATTCTGCATCCATATGAAGATGTCTGTTCATAGATTGTATTATAGTCATTCACGCTGGATTGACCTCAGCCCTGACAGGCACCGCAGGGTTCTTATGTGAGGGATCTACTGTGAAAAAGTGTCTGTTGGCAAGAATCCAGGGCTACTCTGTCATGTCAGAAAGAGCTTTTATGGACCATTTCCAGCACCATGTGCCATTTCTATTGACCTCCGCAGTCACCTCCACTCGTCAGTGCTACCCTGGAGTGCTACGATTGAAAGGATAGTTACCCAGTTTGGCTGTTTTCTCTAATGTACAGTATCTTAGGCTGACATGAAAAGAGCAGAGAAGAGACTGAACAGGTGAATTTGCATCACTCTTCTTGGTCTCGGTCTCTGCAGGGGGGACGCTCTGCATGCTGCAGTCTTTGTTTCTTGTCAAACGCGATGACAGATTGGATGAAAGTGAAGAGGTCAAAGGAGTGACGAAATGTGACACGACTACAAATTGTGCTTCCATCCACTTATTGAAAGAAACCAGACCGAAATCCACATTCCATTGAAATCTTGCAGTTGTTATTAAATGCGTTCCTTTGGCTCTGCACGGCCTCGTAAATCTAACTTGGCACATAAAGAATCACATTACATTCCAAAAAAAGCTAACAAGTTAATGCTTCAGCGGGGAAACACCACCCATCGCTGATTTAAAGTACAACTTCCAAATACCAAAGCCATTACAAAACCAGACTAACATAAATGACCCTCGGTGGCTTTTCAGTCTCACTTCATCAAGAGTGATATGAACAAACTGATCCAGTCAGCTGGGTCCACTGTGTTAGATGCTGTTCCAATTGCCTCCAATCTAGTTCCCTTTGTAGAGCATGTATCGCCTCTGGCATTTGGAAACCATGCACCACTCAGAATAAATGAAATAACACACTGTAACAGTATCAAGAAAAACAATATAGATTCTATTATTGTGGCTTCTAATAATGATCAGCCCAGATTTTTAAATGACTTAACGCAAATCCTGCAGTTGGTAATGAATTACAGACTCATGCCGACAGTATGAGGAACTGGTTGCGTTTTTCTGGTCCAGAAGGTGACAGTTATGTAAATGCAGCATCCTAATCTGTCAGTAGCACTCCTCCAGGATTGATATTTTGACAGCATGACAGACTTGAGCCTTCTATTTTTGGGAGATAGTTTCAACTGTCAGACACACTGACTGAACCGCCTTGCATCAGGAGAAAGATTATGTTTTGGGGCATATTCTTATTTCGGCTTTGAGTTTTTTAATCGACCAAAGGAAACGCTTTTCATCCACTGGTTTACGGCTGCAAATAACAATTATTTCCATTATCTCTTTTGTGTATCTGTTTAAAAAAATTCTCTTAACCATGTGCCATGACTTCCAGCAGTGTGGTAATTTCCAGCCTGGATTTTGTTTTTTGTTTCTTTTTTCAAAACTAACATGACAGGTAATACAAATGGCCTCATTTCCAGGTGCACAACACCCCCTGCAAGTTTAACAATTAATGCAATGCTTTTGACAAACAACCCTCTCAATGAACCTCTGGCAGAGGTGGGCTTAGCACAAAATGGCCACTGAATACTTTGAGTGCACTTGCAGAATAATCCTGCAAAATGGATATGATCACGTACAATTACTTAGATGCTGCGTATGAAAGGACTGCACACTACACTCGTCACTACTCTGTACACTGTATACGTCCATTGAACTTAGCATTCGCATGTGCTGCAACTGACTAAATGTTCCCGGAGGCGGCAGGCATCTGACCCAATGATGGCCCTTATTCTCCCTAGCAGATGCAGAGAGTGCAATTACTGCTCACACAATTACTACTCCTCACAGTGCACAGCAGGCCGTCGGGTTCAGATTCTGTCTAACACATCTCTCTCTCTCCCTCTCTAAAAAAAAAAAAATCTCCAGAGCTCTGCTGAAATGAAGGAATCCTCTTAGTGAGCTGTCACATCGGAAAATCAAGTGTGAACTTTGAACCCAGAAGAGAGGACATAGAGATTTTAGTGTATGATTGACAGCAGTGTGTATGTAGCCAGGTTAGGAATGACACAGTATTATTTAGTAATTTGGAGGAGATTTTAATTTTCATCACAGGGTAAATACTATTCCAGATTCCTTCAGCAGTCTTAATACGAGCTCATTTACATGAGGGAAAATCACTCTGACAACAGATACAGAGTCCCCTCTCATTGAGCTTTGAAGGATTCAGGGCTATTTTGGGCTTTTATGGCCTGTTTCCCAGGTGGAAAATACTCTGGAGGAATGAGGGTTTTCTCCTTATATTATTAATCAAACCAACAATGCATCCAAAGAAGCCACTGGTGCAGACTGTACTTTTTTGCCCCTCAACGACACTCTGCTGACCAATTTCCCATCACTTGCTCCGACTCACCCCATTTTGAAGAAGCAGCACAATGGCTTTATTACCGCGGCACAGGCAGACAGGGACTCATAAAGCTGACGGGTGTGATAACTCGTCCCCTACCTTGTCATGGCTCGGAGAGGAGGATGGAACAAAGGTGTGATGGAGAAGGGCATGAAGCCGTCGTCCCGCAGTGTGCTCAATGGGTTTTCCCAGTGACACCCTGTCGCTCCAGATTTAAAGACTGAGGGGCAGGCCCAGACAGTGATGGGTGATGGAGTGCCAGAGATGAGCACAGGGCCGATGTACCTTGGTGTTTACGTCTCACCGTGCACGTCTCCTAAGAGCAGTTTGTCTCTTGACTGAGGCACATTTAAGGACTTGGGGTGAGAAGGCCACAGGAGCCTTCTGACTTTTCTTAAACCCCTTTTTTCTTCTGGAGACACAACGATAAGGTGCGTACCTTTTCAGTTTTTCACAGAAGTCCATTCCTTTTTTATTTATCATTAATATTAAATGTCATAATATCATCATTATTTCATGTGAGCACCTGCTGAGTTACACAAACAGAACATACTCTTCACCTCCCGTCAGCCTCTGAATTTTGATGTGAAATCCAGCTGGGAGAATAAATCAAAAGCCTTTGCATACTCTATGTAAAGAATGTATGCAACATCAAAAAGACGGGATGTATAAATGATTCTGACAGCTACTGAATACATCGTTTACTGTACACAAGCGGGTGTTTATAAAAGAAGTGGTGAGAATGAGTGCACCTAATATAAACTGTTTTCTTGAGTGAGTGTGATATAGTCAAGTGTGCTTTTTATTTTACACAGTCAGTTTCAATCTGACTCACCTGTTAAGATATCCTAATGTGCAATAACGTCATAGTAATTGTGCATCTAAATCTGAAGTAATACCTATAATAATCTAAATGACTGCTAAATACCTTTACGATGCTGGAAGTTTACACACTCATTAATGAAGGAACGTGCAATCACCGTGCATAAAGATTGCTGCTCCGACACTGTTGAAGGCCTCTCACTAATGTCATTCTATAAATCGGCACTTCCTCCTCGTCATTCTTTTCACTGACAGACTGGAGGAGCAGACACAGGTGTTTGATTCGTTATTATCCGTGTGCACACGATTTAATGAGTGAGATTTATAAATCAACTGACGCCAACTGTGTCTATCCATATTTCTGTGTTTGCACATTCGAGACTGCTCAGAGTTTTCTGCTGCTTACCCCAGGGATAGAGCAGAGGATGTCCCACAGCACTTCTACAGTTAGTTCCCAACAATTATTATTATTATTGATTTTGATCTGGATATGTTTTCTGTTGAGATAAATATTAAACTTGTGCAATGTGTGTGGTTTTTTGGTCAAAGCTGTGACTCACAGGTCAGAGTGTTTTGAATAGCTGAGCAGTTTAAGAGGTCACCGCTGGTGGGAGGCTATCATCTACGATTCACAGCTCTGTAAGTTTGCTCCAGGGTAATGTCGACCTCTGCGCTGACACAAACTTATTGCTGTTGTAAATCTCCAGCCACACACCACTCCTGCCCTCTCGCCATGAATATTTAAACAAGTATACATATATACCACGCTGCCTTACATTGTCTACAATATTATTGCTTGCCTGGAGTTATGCTTGAATTATGCCTTTGTCTTAGGAAGTGCAACTTTGGATATTTTCTTTTATATCGTCTGTATATCCAGACACATTCTGATGACATATTAGGCGAGCAAATATCCAAAAGGAAAACCTGCGTCATGCACTTTCTCCGTGAGGTTACTGGGGACGCAGAAGTGACGGGGTGTATCCACACTAATGCATCTCTGCTCACAGACAGATGACACACCTCCAGACCTATCTGTTCATTTACCTCCACAATCAAGATTCACGGCTCTATTTTCCACTGCCCTGTTTGCCAGAGGTGCTCTGTTTTCTTCAGTGTTAAATGAATTAAATGGGCCGACTGCCAAAAGCACTGCTCATTCCATATACCCCGATATAGCAGCGTGTCTGCGTCTTGGGTATGTATAGACAGAAATTTGGAGTGCGTTCACACGTTGCCTGCGGCTGATTAAAAGTGATGAATTTTGGTTTCAGAGCTCTGCACCGTGACCTCTATTTTTACAGGTCAAGTTGTGTTAATGTCATGATAATAAGAAAAAAAATATTAATACCGGCTCTAAGTTATAATTACCAAAAACATTACTTTTAAATGCCAGCTCAGATTCCACACTTGGGTGCACAAAAAAGTTGCGAAAGAATGTCACCGTTACGAGCGCGGCTGCTCTTCTAAATGAGCTGCAATAAGCCTTGTGTCTGAGAAACAGGGAGCAGCAGACAGCAGAGCCTCGGCTCTGCATGACTGGCTCTGTCAACGGCAGCATACGGAGGTCTGGCGCTGGCCAGGTGGCTCTTACATCTGGCCCATTAGCTCTCAACCACTGCAATGACTCTCCACACCACTGAGAGCCTGTTGAAATAATATCATCAGGACCTGTAAGTGCTGAAGGCCGCCTTGCCCATTGCCTGCTCAGAATAGCGAGTCATGGCCACACTTTGGATCTGACCTGTCAGCTCTGAGGCCGGGTCCATCCCTGAATGGGATATCTTGTAAAATACTAAGGACTCGGCAGTTTAATGCACTGATACAGTATGGATTTCATCAAATTAATATTGCACTAGATCTGGCTAAATGATTGTAGCTCTGGACAGATTAGTCCCTAGAAAATTACACACATACACACACAAATATATATAATCAGTTGCAGCCTTAAATAGCACAGATCAGCATTCTGTGTCATGACAGTTGCAATTTATTTGTCCATATTGTATCTAGCTAATAATATTCATTATGGATACACATCCTTTAAATCTCACACGGCAAATAAAGCACTTACAGAAAGTTTTATTTGCGTTTTACACCAGCCGTGCATCTCTCTAGGCATAAACATTTCAAATGAACTGCAAAAGTTAAACCACAACAACTTCAACACGTGAGGTAAGAGTGCCGTCTTTGGTGCTGCAAATATTCAGTTGTGCTCTTTTCAAAACTCAGCTGTAGCAGCTGAGATTAAATAATATATGTTTTTGTCTGGGACTTAAGCCGCGACAATCCAGAGACACGTCCGTCTCTTGTGAATTTCGTGTCCCTGTCAGGTCACGGTATTTAACGCGAACAAAGTGCCCAGGTCTTTGGCCTTTACTTTCCTGTCTCCAGTCCCCTGACTCTCAGGGACAAACCCCCACCTCCAAAAGCATGCCTCTTGCCCTGAGCACTGCACCAAGTGACACATTCTATCCATCAACTGCGGCGCTACAACATACGAAGCCAAAAAGTGCAGGGATGGCAAATTTTTCATGCATATGATATTCAGGCTACAGCACATCCGCCTACGTTAACCCAGGAGAGCGAAAGATGGAAAGGGAGGGGGGGGGGGGGGGGGGGGGGGGGCTTTGAAGATGGATTACCAGATCACGTCACGAGAAAAGAGGCTGCTATGAGCAAGCAGCAATTTCAGGAGAAGGCACTCAGAGCGAGTAAAGTGTGTGGGGAGAGGAATACAGATGCTCATTTGGTACGAAGAGTTTATTTTCATGTCAACAGAAGAATAGTGTGTATTAGTGCTGTCAACTACTTTAGACCTCAAGCTAAAAGCCACTCTTCTCGTCTTTCTCATAAATAATAATAAAAATACATGCCATGGCCTTAAATTTGAAATTATAGAACCACTGACTTAGTCACAGACAAGTGGTGATAACACATGAATTTTAGCTTTCGCCTGTTTGGTTTCAGCAATCAATTTCCTTACAGCCAGGCTACATTTGGCATGTTAAAAATCTTCACTTCACCACTGTGTTTTATGAGTGCAATTCTATTGGGCGAAAAATTAAATGCATAATTCAGGGTTGAACAGGCTGCCCAATTCATTTTACAAAAGGGGGACACAAGCCAAAGAAACAGAAAATGGCAATCAGTGGATTGTTCCTTAATTTATCATCATGATACAGCAGTGACGAAGAAGGCAGACTTGAAATGTTGTTCTATTTTTCTCCTGCTGGCAACGAGTCTGTAAAAAACAAATAAAATCTAAAGGAAAAAAAAAAGCTTTTTTGTCCTTAAATGACAAGGGCTCGCTGATGAAGTTGCTCCTAAATAAAGAAAGACCAGCGTAATGAATGCCTGGGTCTCGCTCTTGCCAAAAACTGCATTACAGTGCTCCTAATGGTTTCCCTTGTCTGAATCAAACTATCTGAGTACGTGCTCCCAGCAAGAGTGAATTAAACTCCCAGAGATGAATTGTGGGAGGGGACTGGGGAGGCCGAGGGTGGGAGAAAAAGACCCAGCAGATACATGACCCCATTCACAAACCAGGGGCAGGGGCAGCCATTATCATAAGCTCTCTGAAATGAATGACAATCTATCACATCCAAGGTTAGCAGCTCTCACTCAGCAATGCTTTTTCATCTCAAGGACAGCATGTGGGTAAATGCAGGAAGACGACTGCACCGGCAGAATGATTACACAACTCTGTAACTTCAACAAAACTGCCGTGGAAACTTCATGCCGGTCGAAAACTGCATAAATTAACAACACAGATAAAAGTGGCGGTTATATATTTCTGTGTATGCATTCCCAGTGTTCCAACACTGGAAAAAGTCTCACCGTGTTTCCTAAAAGCAGGCCATTTCACATTAAAATGTTCGCGAAAGGCATCTGAAAAAGCTTTCTGACCTGGGACTTATCCTCCTATTATTTACAATCACACGATGGATGGTGCATAAAATATTCTCACTTGGAGCTTTATGTTGCTCAAATTAAAAGGTAGCTCTCTTATCTGATACACACACAGACAGGGCCAAAGGTTGAAACCAGAGAGAGATTAAAACACATTCATCACATTAACAGTCAGACTGCAACAGGATCTACCATTCTAAATGTCTTCTGTAAAATAGTCTGACTCTGTGAGGCAATAAAAAAGTCTTTTCTGTGGTTTCTGCCAGAACGCATATCCAAAATATGAGTTCTGGCAGCTGAAGTCACAAAGTCAAACCCACAGCACAAACAATAAGCAAACATACTTGCTGTGACTTAGGCTTGCACCGCAGCATAAAACAAGATTATAAAACAGATAGCTCAAACCAAGCAATCTGTTAGCAATTGCATGATAACCGTACACTACGTTGATGACATCCAGGCATCCCTCTACATTTGCCTGGGTCCACACTTTGGAAACATTTAAGGTCAACTTCGACCTCTCTGCAGGCCAAACAATGGAGGAGTGGATTTCACAGTACATATCTACAGGGGGAAAATCACGTGGTTGAATTTGAGTTGCATAAGATGACGGCGATGATTTTTCTTCTCTTGGTAAGTAGCACCAAACAGCAGAATGACTGTAGTAAACACTACTCATCAATCTAAATACTGGTGCATTGATACTGCCGAACATGAGTATTGGAAATGTTTCAAATATTCACAATAAATACGTGCTGATATACTGAGATACTTTTGACAACACTATTCCACTGTCTTCCCAGCAGGCAGTCGACTAAAATGAAGCCAACATGGAAGTGCCAAAACCTGCAGTTCCTCTAATGGCCACTTGAGGCTGGCTCCAGAAGCCAGTCAACCCCCACAGACCTCCATGTTAAAATGCCCAACATGTTTACAGTCTGGCACAAAAAACTGTTTTGTTAATTTCCTCATTCATGACAACTGTACAGGAAGGTACATTTTTAAAGAAATCACCCATTTACATTTAATTAAGGCTTAAAGAGTTGCATAATTCAGCATGGGCCGCAATCAGCAATAGGCTGTCTGCTGATAGTGTCCTCTGCTTCTCAGTCAGGCCCAAATATCGTCACTTGTGGCTCCAAAAAGCCAAGATGGCTGCCAAATTTGACGCTTCAAATGGGAGTCCACAAACTCACAGATGACATCACAATAACTTCATCCGGCTCATGATTAAGTGACAAACATGCTCAGAATAATGGCATCTGTGCTTCCATGATTGAGTAAACTCAATCCGCTTATGACGACTGTGTGATACTGGTGTAAGGTCGGGAAACGGCTAGTAAGATTATTTCGTAAAAAAACATTTACTTTATCTTCTACCTGCGTACGCACCCACCCCAGAAAAGTCCATTGAATGGACCCTCATGAAATCTGCTTTACTCATTACTGCAATGCTCTCTCTCCTGCTAAACACATGCATCTCAACGGAGAGAGACTTACTCAGTGGGGGCTACACAGCATAGGTACACACACACAGACCCCACAGCAATTGCGTAATATTTTGAAAGCACAAGGCATTAAAACATTCAAATGATAGAATCATTACTTAAAAGAAACACATCACATTGTATTAATCGCTCACTAAGGCTGGACTATGTTTCATTCTGAGTACAAATTCAAAACTGTTAAATTTTTGAGCAATGTTTAGCTCTCCAAACACTGACTTCAGGCCAAATAAGACACTCATGGGCACACAGTTTCCTAGTTAACTTTCATGCACGACTGCAGCTGTGCGAAGGAAAGAAGGATTTTAATGTGTGGGCACATTTTAAATTGGATGATGTGGAAGATTTTAAATAACCTTGTGTGGCCTTGGTGTTGCCGTCTCTCCCTCCGGCTGTCCTTATTCATCATGCTCCTCAGTACTTTTCTATTGTGTGATAACTGTGTGCCTTATATTTACATTTTAGGGAAACTTCAATATGTATCTCGTGGCTATTTATTTATTTATCATCATGTATTTATTTTGAGGAACATGAGTTGCCTTAAACAGAAGTAATGCACTCAGAAACACTGACTTCATGACGTTTTTGGGAGGTAGAAGCATCAGTAACAGTGTTTGGGCAGAAGAGGAGGAATGTGGCCGAGAGATGTTCGAGGCTGATGATGTGAAGGGAAATTTTTAACCTGAAGAGTTGGAAGAAGACGACGCATTCGGAGGCCATCTCTGCCAGAACCCTGTGGTTTGTCATTTGAGTCAGACAACTACTGCTAGCTCAGCAAGTCAAACCCCTGCAGCTCATTACAGCACACTCGACCACTGTAGTTTGTCCAGTGAGTCAGACTCCTGTAGCTCATCCTTTAAGGAAGGCCCATTGTTTAAAAATGTCACCTCAAAATACACCTGAGCACTCCTGAGCTCTTACACTGGTGCAAAGAATTGAACGCAGTCCATATTCTTAGCCCTTTGGGAGACGGATCACTCCAACTCCATCTCCCACAAACTGTATCTGTCTAATTGGGTTCTCTCTACATATCCAGTCTAACTGTTGATACAGCGCCCAGGGGAGAATCAAGCAACTTTGGGACTCACCAGATGCATGTAGCTTCCTCTGGTCAAGTGCTGAAACAGCAGCGCGAGAGAATTCTGCTTCCTTGCTTGCAGCATCATCATTTCCAGTTCCTGGGATGGACAAGAACAGTTTAATTATATCTTGTGACGATGTCTTTTTCTTCTCAAATTTCAACAGATAGTTTTTTACCTTACCTTTTTACCATATTTAAAAGTCCCTCGGCATGAAGAAGACTCTGCACACTGGGCAGCGGAGGTGTCCTTGAGTTCTGAGGGAAAATATTAACCCAAAAGTTTAACCATCAACATGCACATGTACATAATTTCTTCTCACAGAGCCTTATGGCAACATCAAAGCCTGGTAATAGGGGTCTGCACAGGGCGGGCTGGCTCTGTCCCACCAGACCAGCAGCAGATGTTGGTGGCACAGACTTTGTTTTTTTTTTTTCCACCCCTTTCTCCAAGGCTGTGTGTGTGCAACTTGTAATGTGCTGGACAGTCTACTGTTTGCACCAAGCTGCCATTTATAAACATCTGTCACACTCTTACAACATTCATTGGAGTCTTTTATAGACTTTTTCCAAACTAAAACTGTTTGGTGAAATGTGAGTGGTGCATGGCTCAGATTGCAGATCAGGCGCTGGCAGGCGAATCGACTTTATTTACATTGCCAAATATCACACATTTGCCTCAGGTGGCTTTACAATCTGTACAGATAGACACCCTCTGTCCTTGGACCCCTGCTTTGGATATAGAAGACTCCTTTTAACCAGCCAGGCTCGATAAAGTGGACTGCAGAGGCTGGACATGTGCTGAAAAAAATCCCGCAGATGTGGCCAGCTGTGGTGAGAAGAGCAGCGAGCAGGTGGTGTGGCATTTCAAACACGGCACAGGCTATCGCTATTCCTCACATGAGCTCTTTTTCCAACACATTCACAAATGAAATTATTTTAAAAGATGTTCTATCTGAAAAGAAATCGTATTACTAAGTTCTTCTTCTATTCTATTCCTATTTTTAATATTACAATGCTGCAACGACAAATCTTTGGTCCCATAATAACTGCTTTCATCTAGGAGTATTTTACTTGTCACCCCTCTATGTCTTTCTTTTGCTTGTGCGACTATGAAAAAGAAAGCAAAAGTTCAGAAAGTAAAATTAGACAGACAAAGATTGAGGAACAGCTGATAGCAAGATCAGCCATGTGATGTGCAGAAGCAGTTAGTGGACAGGTAAGGGACTATTATTTTCAAAAAGTTAAGACAAATCTCGACATCCACATCCAAAATTAAACCCCCTACCACTTCTTTTTTTCTGATTAGACCTCTCGCCTTGTGATTATTATTAGTATTTACCCTTTAAGAAGGCAGGATTCAGAATCATTTACAACAATACCCAAAGGCAGGTTGTCATTTTCAATAGATGTAAAGTCTTGTTTAAGTGTTGCCTTCAGTGTAATGTACATTTTAAGTCAAGCAGGTGTAACTGAGGTGATCAGGTATGTTACATCACTGTATGCATGTTTCCGTTAAGAGGCTAACTACCGTCATATAATCCCAGTCAACAACCTGTTTGGACAACCTGTGTACCGTTAAATGTGCACACAAACAGCTAGCAAGATGCAAGAAAGTATAATGGAAACAAATATATATATTATTGCTGCCATGTCACCATTATTTAGGAGTAACGTTACACTCACCTGCTGCTGAGCTTTATGAAATTCCAACGGCAGATTCGCAACGCCATTTTCTGATGCACTAACGTTCCGTTATTTTCTGTTGAAATTCGCATTGCGCACAAAACATTAAAAAAAAGACTTTAAATAAGTCCGTTTTACGGCTAAAAGTCCGATAAACGTGTGTGTAATATTCCCAAATTTCGCAGAGTCACATCCTCCTGTCAACACTAATTAGCTTAACAACTGCAACAGCTGGCGCCAGGGTGCACGTGCGGCGCCCCACCAACCACAAAGCTTCATTCAGCCATCAAGTTTAATAATATTTAAAAATATATCTATATATAGTTCTTACTTTCTAAGCCTTTCAATATCATTTACACGTTATACGTTATAAAAGTATTACATTAGTTGTAATATTATATTCTTTCCCGAATACATCCGGGTTTACGTCGGGCCGCAGTACGGTAGCCTCGTAGGACATAATACGCTGTTAACACGTGTGTTGCCAGCTCTACTGCGCCATTCCAGCAGATGGCAACAACACCACAAAAATGAGCGAGATTGTTTAGTAGGCTTAACTGTAGCTTGACAATATTTTTCTGTACACTGCAGAATTACATCGCCATAACTCTCACCTTTAAGAATTAAGCTCAAAAGCAGAATATGACGACCATGTCAAGATAGTATTTTATTTTGTTAAGGGGCTGTTCTTTACTTGTCACAGGAGGGGGTAGGCTGCGTTTTTGTTTTTTTTTACCCTCCCCGGAGCTACAAATATTTTTACTTCGGCCTCCCTGAGTGACTGGAGGAAAATGCACGACACTCCCACCACCGGTAATTAGTTTTTAGATTTCTAAAACTTACCCTTTGATGTTTGAAAGTTAAAAAGGTTGAAAGCTGAAGGCAAAATCCTAGAGTTGGACAAAAGCCTTCATTCTTCATTTGTCGTGCATGCTGGTTAGTTAGTGCAAACGGCTCCAAGTGTTCAGAGCGCTCCGGCATAAACGGGAAGCGCCTGGAGCAAAGAAACTCAAGGCGCACAGCACCGCAAAAACACCTAGCAAAAAGCTCAATTCCTAAAAAAAAGAAAAAAAAAAAAAATTACAAAAAGCTGCCTCCAGTTGGTAAAACACTTTCTGTGTGATAAGGCAGCACATGAAATGTCCAAGGACCAGCGGAAATTTGAAAATCCAATGATAATTTTTTGCTTTTACAGTTTCTGGCTACAATTTTTAACAAAAACGTGCCTTCCAAACCTGCAAGTTTTCTTAAAAAATCTGCAGTAAAATAATACAAAAAAACCCCATTTAAATGTGTATGCTCCTCCCCTGCTTCAAAATTCCAGTCCAACAGTGCTTCATTTTTTTTTGACGTGCCCTTTTTTTGCACCACCCCTCCCCTTTCATAAATAACAAACAGTCCCGAAAGAAAATCAGAAGTGAATGTATGTCGAATCTAAATGTAAATTATGGAAAAAAATTGTTTTAAGGTTGTGTAGATTCATTTGATCTTGTGAATACTCCAAAAACTTAAAACCTATTGTTCAGGAGCACTTAAATGTCATGCAGTTTCCTGTGATCCAGTGTCAGACACCCTAAAAAAAGCAGCTTGAAGCTTGTAAATCTCACTCCCAACAGAACATATCTAATCAAGTTTGCTCTGTCTGTTTGTTTCTACATTGTTTTGCCAAAACAACAGAGCAGCAGGGTGTCATGGTGATTAAGGAGACCGCCCTTCAACTGGAGGAGGCTGTGCTCAGGCCCCCGTGTTGGCAAAGCATCTGCATGGTTGTTGTGTTCCTTTGAGCAACACAGTGAACCACCCACCTGCCCGATCAAGGGAGGTCTGTTCTCTTTGCCACCTGGGGAGGACTTCCATCAGTCTCACAAAGTTTGGGGAGATGAGATATACTCTGAAGTGGAGATTATGTGCGGTTCTGCAGCATTTTGGTACACACTATATGTCAGGAAAATAAACTTTTGGCTGCTTTCCTTTTTTAAGATATTCACTTGTTTCCCATCCAAAGCTCTTGTAATTCAAAGTGGCCATATTGAGCTTGTTTGGCCACTCTGTAAGAGTAAGGACAGCACTGTACCACAGTGTACCTCACTGTTACATGTAAATGAAACTGAACTCTTTGACTTCTATACCCAGACGGAAAATTTTCAAAGGGATATTCGAAGTAACACATTTTTCTAATTGAAAAACCTTGGATCGCTATAGCAACTGCATCCGCAGCATCATCATGCCAAGCCGTCCACCTGAGACAGCTTTGCCTACATAATTAGAAGCTCTCTCCTAATGCCGAAATCACAAAAAGGGATAAAAAAAAATCAGGCTGATTTGACGGGGGAAAGAGTGATGGTGGCTTGTTAATTCATAATCACCCTGAATTAATGATTGAGTGAGACTGAGAGGCACGGGGCATATGGAAAAGAGAGGGCTGCAGATGCTCCCCGGCGCCTGGGGGGCTTCTAGGAATGAGAGCAACTCGGTGCCTTGTCACACACAAACACGCCTGTATGCATGCCCATAAGCATAAACACACACACACACAGACCTATCCTGACATGAAAACATCTCTGATAAGGAAATGGTTTCAGTTTTATTCAGCATTCAGACCACATCACACAATATTTCTTTTAGTTTAAATCTTAGTGGTTTGGATGCCGACAGCCCGAGGGGACTTAAATAATGAAAAAGATATTTACTCCTCCCTGGACAGTAAATTGCAGAGGGAATGCTTCAAATAAGGCACCTACCAATCCTTTCCTTTTCCTCTATTTTCCTCCCCTTCCCTTCGATTCAATTAATGCATAAAAAGTGTATCCTTGAATAGATTTTTGCCGATTTACCTGAAGTGCGTGCTACTCGACCTACTCAGCCATTCACTCCATATCTCTAAACTGGATCAGAGCATGGTAAACAGACGCCAATTGTGTAGACCGCAATAGAAATGAAAACCCTCCTTCAAGTATCCCCCCCAGTGCCTCAAGCTAAGGCAGAGGGTTTCTTTTTCTCTGACCAAAAGGATTATCTGGACAAGCCACAAAGGAATCTCTGTGGATTCATTTCTTGGTCTGAGAATATTGCACATCCCATCTTCTGACATACAATATAGCCAAGGGATGCCGGAATAAGTGTCCAGACTGTGGCACTGTGAGCATCGTCTAACTGTCTGCTATCAATATCTACTGCTGGCATTAAAAAAGGAGAAGAAAACCCTTTATCCCATGACAATAAAGCTGGGAATGGATACCTTGCTGGTATTTTGTGAAAATGAAAGATTGCAACCCCAGGAAACCGCAAGCATTCTTTCTTTATTATTATTATTTATGCTCACAGGATCAGGTATGGATTGGGATTTGGGTTTTAACTTGTTCTCCAGCATCAAAGCATGGATAGATCATAAGTGTCACAAAAAGTTCAGAAAATATTTAGTATTCAAAGCTACTCTATTGAAAGAAGTGCTTGAGTGGAATTATACATACAGTTTTTAAGTGCGTACACAGGTTATTAAAGTTGTTAATTGATAAACATCTCAGGGCATTTTCTCACCCATAGTTCAGTTTGCTCAGGTCTGAATCAGGGACGAATTGTTCCATTGTTACACATTGCCCCAAGTTTGGCTTGTGTTCAAATGGCAGCATTTACAAATGGACGAACATTTTCGATGCCCAAGAAAACTGCATTCTAATTGGCCAAAATTTCCACGTGGGAAAACTCCCAGAACTAAGCAAAAAGTAATATCACAGATTCCTGTTTTGCTCCAGAAATAGATTAACGTGCCACTTTCCAATTTCACAATAGAGAGGCAAATGGGCTGATCTTGGGGAGACTGCCAATTGCTCCAATGACCCATTACTCTGAAATCCCAATAGGCTGAAAAATGTGCCATCGGACCCAAAGAAAGCCTGGAAACAAATGCCCTTTATTCCAAATGCCCATTGCTTTGGAAAAAACACACTTTCCCAAACAGATCATTGGATCTTCCTGGATGCCAAGGCATGATCTGTCCTACTCTACCTCTAACTGGCTAGTGCTTGTTGCCATTGTTGGTTGGATTGGGTAGGTTAAATAAATAAGATTGGTAAGGGCATGGGTAAGAATATCAAGGTAGGCCAATCAAAGCAGGGGAGGGCAGGTACTGCCTTATTCATCGAAGGAAAAGTACAAAATTGTGGCAACCTTCAGAGCAATGGGCGTTCGTTTTCGTCGGACAAATCGGCTGTTGGTCCGATGGGACATTTTTTCAGAATATTGTAGTTTTGGCATAATAGGCTGTCAGAAAAAAGGCACGGCATCCGGATCATCATTCGTTACATTGTTTGCATGTATCACTTGAGGCAAACGTTACAGATTTAAACGAGGCACGTCTTTGGCTTGAAAATAACACCAAGACAATTCAGGAGGAGGTGGGCATTGTTCCTTCTGAACTGTGACATGCTCATCACCGAAAACAAACACAGCCTACACAGATTTACACTGATGTAAATAGAGGGCAAGCGTAGGCTGTTTTGTAGCCAGAGTACACACACAGGCACAGTGCAGCTGGCTACAGGAGCTGGTTACATCCAAAAAAGAAAAAGGTGCAATGCTTCCTCCAGTTGAGTCAGATCGGGTGGTGAGATATTATGTCAAGGTACTTTGCTAGGATAGCTTGTTAAGTGTTTCTGGAGGTATTATTCCTTTCTGTAAATTTCCTTTGAATGTTTCTTCACCAGTAGACAGTAATTGGTTGCATGCTGGAACTACGCAACGCAAAGATTTCACCCTGCTGAGAAGTGACTAACACAACAGATTCAGCCCCCCACTGATACACCATTAAACATCTTATATAAAGCATGATCACAATGACTCATGTCTGATCCTACACCTCAGAACCAACTTCAGTCTACAGCTTTAATCTCTAGCTGTGCAACTGTGGTTCGTGGGAAGAAAATTTAGCTTTGAGTAGCTTGAACTGATTAGGAATGAGTGTTGAATGACAGAGTAGAGGGCACAGATTTGTGAATGAGGCAATCTTCCTGATTGAACTCGGGCTAAGCTTCATTTGGCTGCTATTGAAACAGAACAATAGAGTTTCAACAGTGTGAATTCATGCTTAAACATGTAGTGTGAGCCGGTGGGTATTGAGGGCTAATTCAGTTTTAGTGACACATGCTTTTGACCACTTAAACCTAAATTCCTTTTTGGCTCGACTAACGATAAAACTGTTTAAGAGCAACAGCATTAGCAAAATGAATAAGAGCAACCATTAGAGTCAACATGCAACTCAGCAAACAGCCATATGACCGGTCTGCTACAGTATTAAGTGTCATTTTGCATAAAAGGAGCCCAAGTCAGGAACCCATCTTTAGTGCAAGAAGCATGTTTGATTAGCAGTGGTGCTCCCAAGGGGGGCCAGTGGGGACCATCGTCAGGCCAACATTCCAGTCTTTTAGAGCTCACTTTTTAAGCTAGTGTGAAGATAGTTGTATCTTGTGAAACCGGACAAGACCTCAAGATATCCGAATGAAAGGGGGTTCTACGGGTACCCACGAGTCCCCCCTTAATTTGAAGAGGCTTGTACCCAGTAAATGTTTTGTTTGACTTGTTTTATTTAACCTCAACTGGCTATTCTGGAAGATATTATAGGAATTACAAATAGAGGTTTGAGAACATTGTTTTTTCCTGCTCTTGTGATTACGATATGACATGAATGCAGCAAAAGCATGCAATCTCTGCCAATACCTCCTGTTTCTAGCTGCTCAAATACCCCCTGTAATTGGGATTCCTCACAATCTTAGTCAAATAAGCCAATCTCAATACCTCTATAGTCCCCATGAATGTAAATGACTCTTGGCACTTGAGCTTAACTCCTCATTTCCCCTTGGCACCATCTTGAGAAAACCCATCTCTGGCCTCTTCCCACCTGCCGCAAAGGAGTGGAAAGGTGGTGGAGAAGCTGTTAACTCCACACCTCCGACTCTGACACGCTGCTGTGTTGATATTGGGATCCGTTTTTTAAATAACTTTGAGTTTTTTTTCTGGGTTAGGCCATCCTGACTAAAATAGGATGGCCTTCATCTTAATAGAATAAGGTCTCAGATGTTGGCTGAGAATATTAGTTCCTGCCTGTGATGCTCCAGTCTTGCAGGAAGCGTCCCCCGCCCTCTGACTTCTCTGTTTGATGATACTTTTCCAACCATATTGCAATGTATATATTTGCAAAAGTCCAAGGCCACCACTATGGAGGAAGTTACTGGCCCTGAATATTAAACAACATCACTTATTCTCTGCTTATTACCTTGAAAAAAAAACACGTTCTTCTTGCATGCCTCCACCATGAATGAAGAATCCAAAAAAGGCGACTATTCTTCATGAACTTAAGTCATTGGGGGCCAGAATTAACAGCAGCAAAGCGCAATCAAAACATCAGTTTACAAACCATCACACAACTCGTGCGGTGTAATCCAAGTCTCATTTATCCAGTCATATGCTCAGCACTTCCCAAACACATGCATTTTCACTTAAACCTGCGTATTAAACATGCACAAGTGTTTAAACGCACATGCTCGCCAAGGCATGCTACTTGGCAGTGCTGGGTAGTACTGAGCACATGACTGGATAAATGACACTTGGATTATACTACAGGAGTTGTGTGAGATTGTATATCACTTTGCTGTTGTTGCCTTTTTGGATTATCCGTTCATCGGAGAGGCAAACGAGAAAACTCCCAGTGGAGAGAGAAAGAAAAAGAAACAGAATCAATGACAATCACACGCCCACAGGACATGTTTCCAACATGCAAACTTTCCTTGATAAAAGACGGAGGAGGTTATCAGCTGATAGCCAGCAGTCTGGCGGGCTATAAATGGTTTGATAACAAGATTGGGGGCAAACGTTTGTCTCATCTGACTCTCTTCTTTATGTGCTTTCAGCGGGGATGAGATGTGATGCACAAATAGAAGCACACAACATTCATGATGCGCGGCAAGTAGTATTGATAGCAGCAGAGATACATAGAGACCGGTAGAGGAAAGACAAAGGTAATAAGGCATAAGCAGTACCTCCAGTTATGTCTCTTTTCAGGTCCTCGCTTGCTCTGTGCTAGTTTGTTTTTTGCACGCCATAAAAAAATCATTCCAATTTATGGTGTATTGAATTTCACGCAGTTTAAAAAAAATGCTTTTTCTTTATTACCAGTGTTTAGTTGTATCTGAAGTGACCCCACTAAATGTTTGGTAAATACTGAGCAAAAAGACAACAAAAAACATAAATATCGACTTGTAATTTCCGTGTAGGTAACAGCTTCTACTATTCCTTTTATTATTTTGTCTCTTCTTTGCTCGTCTTCGGGGAGGCAATAACACTTTAAGGTCACCTTATCAGACGCAGCAACAATACGTGGCTCTATATTTCACATTATATTACAAACAGACAACCCTACATGAGCACCATCTCTCAGAGCCAACTCCCATGCAGCTTGGACTTAGGCAGGAAAGCCACTTAACCCAAAACAGGCTGTGGGAATAACAAACAGGACTCTGTCAATCTGGGAGGTATTTGTATTTGGATTCATTCATAGATCCATGCGTATTACTGAAGAGATATTATAATGTTTCTTTAAGGACACGTACGACCATTCTTTCACTTGAACGTTACATGATATAACCCCTGCATATGGAGTGTGGGGCAGCTGGGAATCCCCACACTTGGATTATGTATTTAAACCTCAGATTCAGTCACATTTCTGTCAATCTTCACTAACGCATGATAGAATTACAGTCATTATTTTTACAGGACATGTCGTTTCAATTTGCTCATTTTCAATTTTTATTGATTAAATAAACACCGTGCTACTGCAGCTGCTGCATTGGTCTCCACATGTGAAGCAGCTGATTGATGCCACTCATCCCAGCTCATTATTACACAAGTGTATCTTGCCCCCTCCTCTGTGGAATGGGGAAATATCAAAATGCACTTAAGCGTTCCTTCGGAGAGGTAAACCCACAAGAGGTATGAGACCAAAGCTGCACCTCAGTGTTTGTTTGACTTGTTTTCTCTCTGCTCTCCCTGCTTGCCTCTGAACACAGATGGAGATTCATCTGTTGCCTGTTCCCTCTTGACTCGTTTTCCTTTTCTATTCCCATCTCCTTGCGTCCTCCCCTCCTCCCCCACCCCCTCTCAAGAGCCTGTCTGCCAGCAGAAGCCCTGTACCTCACCGTGCGCTTATCAGACAGTTTATCCTTTTCCTGTGGGCGCCGTCCTCCATCTGTGGCTGTGACAGCCAATCGCCACGCCGAGGGTCCATTCCAAGTCATGATTTAGACACCCAGCCTTGCCAGCACTGCTCTGTCAACCCCCTCTTCCCCCTCTCTCATGTGGATTTCTCGCACGCAAGGTGCTTGGTCCTTACATTCAGCCATCCCAGCCGAGTAGAAGAAAATGGTGTCTGCAAACTATGGATAAATTACATTCGTATGTTTTATATGTATCATATCAACATTTCTAAAGTGACATAGTATATGAGCTGACTTTGTCATCAGGAAATGGAGGGGATGATGAATGTTATGACAGCGTGGCGAGACACCTGCCAAGCTGCAAGACCAGCCACAAACAAAAACAGTTGGTTTTTAGTAAATCATCGCTGCATTTCTAGCGGCATTTTAGACAACGAAGGTGAGTGTTTTTTAGCAACCCATCGCTGTGTTTCCTGCCAGGATAGTGCCACGAAAAGCGATTGCTTTTTACCGAGACATCGCTACATTCTTTGCCGGGATAGTGCCACAAAAATTACCGTTTCTTTGTTGTTTCTTTTACCAAACAGTGTGTTTCCTGTCGGGGTAGTGCCACAAAAAGTGGTGGGTTTTTACTGAGCCACTGCTGCAATTTCTGCCAGGATAGAGCATTACCATAATCAGGTGGCTTTTGTGCCTAAACCTGACCACATCATTGTCGAAACATATTCACATATTCATATTCACTATCTAATAACATGTAGTTTGCAGGAACGTATATTGCCAACATTAATTCTGCCACCTGGGTCAACAATTCCCTCATGCACACAACACTTAACACATGCAAGCAAACAGATACAATAATTAGACCTTCCCCTTCCTGATATGTTTTCACACCTTCACACTCGTAGGTAGTCACAATATATATGTCAGCAACACCCTGTTCCAGACAGGGGAAGTGAATAAACTACATTAAATCCAAAGTGGTGGACTAATAGGGAGGGACTAATGAATAGACCCTGTGTTTACATTCCTCAGTGCTTAGGCTCTCCCCCTTAATAGCCCGGCTACAGTGGTATCGCTCAGCACTTACAAACATCCTCAAGAGGTATCTTCGTTAATATTTTACTCAGTAGAGATAGTAAATAACAAGCAAGGCATTTCCAGAGAACAAGAGCAAACAGAGAGAGGAAGGAAGAGGCAGAGAGAGGCAGAGAGGACGGCTGTCTCCAGGGTGTCAGCCACAATTGCTTTCTCATTTTTAACTTGTCAAGTCGGCTTTATCTGTTTTATCACCAATGGAACTCCGAACGCACCAAAGGCTAAGGCAGCTTGACAGAGCAAATATGGCTATTACAAATTTCGATGGGGCAGCAAAAGGAGATTTAAGAAAAATACCTGCCGTGCATCAGCTCTTTCCCCTGATCCTCAAAGAAAAATAAAAAAACACAAAACAGAAAATAAACAAAGCAGAAATTCTCATCCGAGCTACACCGAAACCATGCTAAATGGTGTTTGTTCAGCAAGGTATGAGGAAATAAAAGGTTGGGGGAAAAACATCCCGTTGCAACTGCACAACCTTGCAGAAAAAAAAAATCCAAACTGAATTTAAAGTGTCAGCTCCCTGTGACAAACAAATAGAAATAAATAAATAAAGTGAAATTCGAGCCAAGGTTGAAGTGCACCTCCCATCCCAGCACAGCAGGTGAGTGAGAGATAAACATTTGTGCAAAGTCGGCCGGGTCTAGTCAAGCGGCTGCTACTCCTGGTTCATTTGCAGTTGCCAGCGATGTGTTAAATGGCCATCTGTGATGGGGTGAGAGCCCCTGTAATGACTTCCTGTCTGGGAAGGAAGACTGGCGTGTAGGGAGGGCTGAAACACACAATCCGTTTGAAAACATGAAAGGTGCAGTTGGGAGTGGAAAACAGTGGATGCTCATGCTTCTTTATGCGGTAACTGCCCAGTTTGTGGGGCCTTTCTGAAGTAACAGTGGACACGAATTTTCAAAGAGGGCTGAAATAAAGTTTAAACGAAAGAACGCTGATGAAAGAAGCCATGCCTCTCAATATCAGCCCACCAAAAATATCTGTAATAGCAAGACAGATATGTGTCATATATTCATTCCTAATAGACAAATGTCATTGACTCCTGGTGCTAAGATCAAACTTAGACAGTTTTGCCAGGCACGCCTTGATCAGACTACTGTATCATGCACATGCCTCCCATCCAAATCTGTAATTCTTGTGAAATTCTATTATTATACACCGCCCACAAACCAGCGTGGGCAATACTGCACACCAAAAAGCAATATACATGTTAACACATCCAAAAAACTGCAACAACATCAGTGGATGGATGCGGTGCTCCTTAAGGAGATTATGGTGTGATTGAAGTTAAGTTGTTTTATGCTTTAGCTTAGTGGGTGGCCATCACCAAGTTTCTAATGTTTCTCGTGGAAATGATTGAAGCCACTTTGAATATTTTGGCTGCGCATCCAAGAGGAAGAAAGTTATGTTGAGGAGACACATGCTGCATTTCAAAGATGTGCTATAGATGTCTGAGCGGTGATCTAACATGTGGTCTGGATGGGAATCTGTGGAGGAAGAACGCTGAGCGTTTAGCGGCGATGGAAAAAAGGATTTAGATCCTTGACTTAAGTCAAAGTAGCAACACTGTAAAATCTGTCAAGTCAATCTAATTGTTAAGTTTTCATGAAGTTTAGTTGTATTTACTTAATTTTGTGAAGTTGTTGCAACTTTAAAATGGCAATTAAAATCAATTTATTTTCTTTGTGTTAGTGTCAGCAACTTAAGTAAATCAGGTTAGTCTGACTTAAGAATTAGCAATTAGTTATCTGCAAGTTCTGTTTTGTTAACATGTTTAACAACACACAAATGTGACTGACTTATTCACAGCCAGCAGAATACAGAAATAAAGCAATATTAATGCAGACAGTGTTGTTTTGAATATTAAAGCATATGCATAATATGCATAGTTTGATGGAATTTGTCATTTAGTTTGTAAATTGGCTGAAGCTTGATTTAATATTCAGATTTGTGATAAAATTTAGCCATGTAGCCCCTTTGAAAAGTTAAGTTGTTTTAAAAGGCTTAAAAGTGGACACTGGCTCCCTTAAGATATCCAGAATTGCATTTTGTTGAAAATAAATAAATATATGTATATATATATAAAAAAAAATCCTGCAAACTAATCATTCTTTGTTGTGTTTACTTTATTTGTCTAAGTCTAAGTGCCATGTAAAGACAGTCAATTTTGCATGCAGTAGTATCGTAAGCTACCCCCTCTGTTTAACGATGGTTGTTCCAGCTTGACGTAGATGGCTTCCTTTACTCCTCTTTCAAACCATCTTTCCATCGAGGCCAAGATGTGCACATTGCTGTCCTCAAAGGAGTGTCCCTTCTTCTGTAGATGTAAGTGGAGCTGGCTCTCCTGTGCAACTCTGAATTTACATGTTAACAATATTTTAATATTGCAGCTGTATATTGTAGCTGACATTTTACTTAAAACTTCATTTTTATTATTTTATACTGTATGCTTTTGGGTAGTTTATTCAATAAGAATTAATCTTTTTTTTATCTTTTCTAATATGCAAAGTAACTAGTACAGTACAATATCTCCCTCTGAGATGTCTTAGAGAACGGTGAAATGGAAATGGAACGTAAAATGGAAGCTCAAAGTGCACTCAGGCACAGTATTGAGTAACTGTACTTAGTTACATTCCATTTATGGTGTTTAGTGATGTCACTGTAAGCACAGATGATCCTTATATTAAGCAGCCAGAGAGTGATTTCATCTCCTTTTACCATAAAATATAGAATATACAGCGTATGTATATTACATGTATTCTGCCAGCAAATAAAATCCAATCAAACAGGACTGAGTTCTTCAAACTATGTCATCTATTGTTATCAGAAACAACCACTTAGACATAATTGTATCCATATGTGAGATATCACAGTTGCCATGAACAAACACAGCAGATGCTCATCTGTATTTTTGTGTCCATTCCAGCTAACCTCTGAAATGCGGAAGGTCTCCCCTTAGAGGGCATTTGCGGCTGCATAATTGCCCGTAATCATCTTTTCACCCAGCTCGCTGTGTAATTTTATAGCTTGACAGCTCTCTACTTTTGTGTTCTACTTTCAGCACCATCAGCACTTCTGTGTTCAGGTTCTGTGGCAGTAATTTAGCTTTCACTCCAGATCTTTCACGCCTATCAGTGTGACTCATGATCTAAATTTAAATAGGATCGTCACTATGACTGCGAGAGATGGACAGCAAATGCAGACTCCATCTCCAACTGTTTTGTTCCTGGAGTCCAGAGTCTGATTTTGCAAAACTGTTACATTTGTGCATCGCTTTGGGCTTGACAAAACAGAATCAGTTGATAATTTCGCCTTTCTGACAATCAGACAACACCATAAACTCTGTCAAAATAAGGTGTGTATCTTCACAAGCATCTGGCTGTGCTGCCGAGTGACTGGCAGGAATCGTCTGCCTGCCTGATGCTGCCTGGATGGAGCTTATTCCCTTGGAAAGAGGCGAAGTGAGGACAGGCACTGGCCGCGAGCGCTTTCCACTCAGCCATGAAAACAGCATTGCTGTCCCCGCTGCTCGGCTGTTTCGGAGCCTGCCACCAAATCAGACTGTGCTAATGACACATGACCCCAGGACGGGAACCCTCGGGGCTGGTCAGCGGCTCACCTCTGTCATTTTAAGACTACACCATCCACCATTATACTGTCCATCTCTGTTGCGTTTCGCTCACTCTCACACACACACATCCACCACACTCCCTCTGAGCACAGTAAACCCGAGGCGCTCACCTGTCTAGCTCCTGCTATTAGAGCAATGTTTTGGTAATATACTGCAATTCAGCGGGAGACGACAGTAGGAATTTTGATGCGTTTTTGATGTGTTCCCTAATGTTGTTCTTTATTCATGCCCACTGTTTGTCTGAAAAGCACTTTGTGACAAAGCTTTTCTCATTTACAACACGTGGCTTTATTTAAAAGGGGAATTAGGCAGCAACCACTGTGGCTGGATATAAAAAGCCAATGTGATGTGAAGTCATTTCCTCTGATGCAGTGAAGTCAATGGGAACACTTACCAACTTCGACATTATAATACAAAATCAAGTGTTTTGGTCTGTGCCTTTGTGACAAATGCTAATTAAGTAATTTATGAAGTTATGCACAAAGTTAGCTAATTTCCCCAAAAAAATGGATTTCATTCTTTCTTCTGATGAGTAACAAAGACAGCAGTGAGCAAATATTGTACTTCCTTGATTTAAAGAGACTGTATAAACTTATGGACATAACTACAGTGATGTCACCCATTTCTTTGTGTTTAGAAGCCTCGAATTTGGCATTCTGGCCGTCGCCATCTTGGATATATGGAGCCGAAAGTGAGCATATGTGGACGAGAAGGTGGAGATAACCCCGATGCTAGCTGTTAGCTTGGTTAGCACAGTGCATTTACAGCTGTGGTTTACTACGATGATGCTAATGCTAATTTGCACTAGCAAAAAACAAGCTTAAAACCATTAAAACAAACGGCAAAACTGATCATACGAGGGTCTTTTAATACAAACAAATGCTGAACAAGACTTGAAGCCATGCTAACATTTAAATGGGTGAGTATTGGGCATTTTAACATGGGGGTCTATGGCAATTGACTCACTCTTGGACCCAGCCTCAAGTGGCAATTAGAGGAACTGCACGCCAATTCTGTGTTAGCTTTATTTTTCAACCCCAGTGATTGACACGTGTTCAAAATGTGCCTTCAGAAAACAAAGGTGGAGTCGTCAACGCCGAGGCCACAATCAGGATATTTTCTACCCGCCCATAGCACCAAAAAACCAGCACATACTTGCAAGGGTTGATAGTGTGTTGATGAATGCCAGCCTCCAGCTGCTGAGAGTCTACCACTCAAAAACCCATTGTCCTCCCTCCTCTTTACACAGTCAGATGCTACATGATTTACAACAGTGCCACCAGAGAACAAGTCACATTTGCTCTCAAGCCTTGAAAGTCAAGAATAACACAGTATCACCCTGCGCTCCGACATATCATGTCTTTATCTTTTACTGCACTTAACATTACATTCAAAGCCACTTACAATAAGTGCATTCAGCCTTCATGGGAACAAGTGCAAGATGTGCATTCCTACCAGGCAAACAACAAAGACCGTGATCTCTGCTCATAACAGGTTGGCTGTTAGGAAAATATTACTTTCACAAGCAACAATACTTCTGTGGACACCTTTATTATACCTCCTATACATTATATTTATACAAAACTTTTCTGATCGTCTTCACTGTGTTAGAGAACTAGAAGTACTGTTTTGTGACCGTACGCCTTAGCGTATGAATTCTTGAGTCATGGCCAAACACATGTTGTGTGAGGTCACAATTACCTTGACCTTTCACCACAAAAACCTAATCAATTCATCCTTGAGTCCAAGTGGACATCTGTGCCTGGGATGGATGGACAACCCAAAAACGTAATAATGCCTCTGGCCACAGGTGTTGCCAGTGCTGAGGCATTAAAAAATAGTTCCCATTGTTCTTATCTGCAAACGTGCACCGCCATTACAGCTATTCAATATTATAATCAAAGCAGTAAAGGTCAACAGAAAACTAACAATCCTTTAATCCATTTAAGTGACTGTTTTGAATGTGGCATGGTGCATTTGCATTCTCATCTTATCATTTTGGCTCTGGGGCACAAAACAAACGCTTTTTGCTGACTTGTGCTGGATAATATATAAATAAACAACTATATTAAAATATGAATAACAGTAATAATTGCATGCGCCAAAGAGAAACTTTGAAATCTTGGGACACTTTCTCTGCATTGGGACGTTTTGCCTTGTCGGGCTGTCAGCGGGGTGAATCTGGGCCACCTTGGAGGAAAGAAGGTGAGGGAGGAAAACAGTGAGCAAACGAGAAAAAATGTATTGACAGCCGTGCCCGACTGGCAAAGCCAAAATAGAAAAGCACCTTGTAAAAATATCAGGCTTGTAATTAATAACTTCACGCATATTTAACATCCTCTTTATTCATGAACACCTGCTTCCAATGACCTGAGGGGCACGCAGAATCAACCTGCATTTTAAACATTTGCAGTTGAGAGAGTAGATTCGGGAGCCAAACAATTTAGAGCCATCTAAAACAGCTTGACATAATTCGTTTTGACAGTGCCATTACGTTTATTCCCTCAGAAACACATCCCGCTGAATGAGGCGCACTCGTTGTCTGTGGTCAAAGAAATTTTAATATGCTTAGTGTCCGAGTCACATAAATAACCGAGTCCTTGAGCATGTGAAGTTCATCCACCTTTAATATCAGCCAAGTTAGCACTGAGCCTTGATTTTGATGAGGTAGGCGGAAGAGAGGGAGCAATATGCTGACCCTTTCGGGGCTCAAAAAACAAACACTTCTTTACTTAATTTATATTCAGGAGAAGAGGAAGATTGCTCCCTGGATAAAAGTACAGAGCATGAGTTCAAATGAGACTTTTGACCTTTGTTCTATGGAACTCCTCATTTCTTTCTCAACCATCTTTTCTGCTTCTCTCCACTGTGCCGGCTCTTAAAAACAGAAAGTCCAGAGAAACAATTCAAAACACAGGGGCAGATCTGTGTTAAAACTACACATTACTCTGTACTTTGATTCCAACTGGACTAGTTTTTACGATTTGATAGAGCTCACTCATTTCTCTTGACCTTTTGCCTCCGAACAAATAGCTTCGCTCTTCTGTTACTGGGGGGGAAAAAAACCCTGCTCTCAACCAAAAATACTGGACTCACTCATTTGAAATATCTGCCTTCAGAGTACAAATGGAATATTTTATCCATGCTTAAAACAGTTTGACACCAAAGACTCAAACAATAATGAAATACAAATTGACATATTGGTAAAAAGAAAGGAGTGGTTTAAGTGTCCCATTGTGTAGCTTTGAAGTGCAGATGACAGAGAGGCCTCTGATTACATTTACATGTGAATTTTCAAATTTGGTCTGCAAACCGCAATCCCAGGAGGAGAAATCTGAAAATGATTATTTTGACGTGGTGTAGGGAGTCAAGATATTGTTTATACTTTAGCAGCGGTGACTTGATGAAAAGAATAATCTGGGAAAAACACTTATTCACTTCCTTGCCCTGAGTTATGAGACAAGATTGATTCCTCTCTCATGACTGCGAGCTAGCAGCTGGTTAGCTTGGCTTAGCACAGACTATAAACAAGGGGAAAGAGATAGCCTGGTGTCATCCAAAGGTAACAAAATCCACCTACAAGCGTTTCTAAGTCTCACTAATTAACACATTATACTTTTTTTTTTTTTTAATCCATATGAAAACGGACAAACAGTCCTGTTGCTTTTACAATGACTGCAAAGGCCAACTTACATCAGGGTGCCTGGTGGCCGGCCTACCATTTCCTAATTCTCATTAAAAATACATTAGTCCTTTTTAAATAGGAATTGTGCAAATTTGCAGGAAAGCCCAATCAGTCTTCTTTCAGCATTGGCAGTATGAAAACAAAATCAGGGAATGCTGCAAAATGCCGCCTGCCTACTTTTGTTTATACAGTTTTTCGGGGCAATGGGGGGCGTGAGCACGCAACAAAACATGTTGCATCAGCTGTTTCCTGTTAGTCCACCGCCAGTGGCTCGCACGTGCGGTGTCATCACCAGCCCCTCCCGTGGCGGAAGAGCCTTGTTCTTTTTAAACCAAAAAGGTGCCGCAAATATGTTTACTCCTACGCGGCGGAAAATTGGGCACCTCGGATCAACTCGCCAATCCAGCTCTGTGTGTCGAAATGCTGGCAGCTTGCCGGCAAAATGGCCCAACATTCGCCGCAAATCTGGCAGTGTAAAAGGGACTATTTTTTCACACTGATTGCGCCCCCGTGCAAAGCAAATTGAGTATCATGAGATTTAACCTTTCCTAGCATCACTGGTTCCAAACTTGTGACTTTAAGTATGTGCTATGTTCATGCTGGAAAGGTATCAAAAATAAGAAAGCATAAAAAACGTTTGCGTTTGCTGTTAATGCATACAGCTGACCCACAATGCGCAATGGAAAGACAGGGGCTAACGGAGCTAATGATAATTATTGTTTCGTGTCATTAATACTGCTTACTGATACGAAGAAGGTCCATTAACTAGTTCAGACCTAGGAGGCAAGATAAATTCACATGAATTCTCAAGGGACCATTATTCAGACTTAAAAATTCGGACTTAAAAACAAACGTCCCTTGTGAATTCTACAGCCCTAATGCGTTAAAGTTTTTTAGACAACCAGGAAAGTGAACACTCTAAAAGCCTGTTTCACTGTAATTCTGAAGATCAGCCGCACTTTCTTCTACAGTGACAACTGTATGGGGGGCTATTAGGTCAAAGCTGGAAGAATTATGAATGCTTACAGTATGTCTTATATCTATGATCATTTGGGGGATGAAATAACAGGCATAACTGGCCCGCAGCTCTGTTAATTTGAACCAAAGCACTGGTTATGCTGTAAAGGGAACCTGCTATTGTAAGACACTATTAAACCTTTCAGAAAGTAAGACTGTAAAGGTCATCTTCAGCACAGTGGCAGCAAGGTTTTGTTGCTGTTTTTATCAGTGTCCTTGGTACCTGCGCAAGCTTTTGGATTAATCATTGCAATCCTGGCTACATCAAAATGCTCTCCTTCATATTCTCTCAGCTCTGTTTGCCCAAGCTGCAGCGACAGATGTTTGAGTGTTGGTACAGATGTCTATGAGAGGAATTTAGCTATGTAAGACTATTCAAGTCATGTAGCAACACTCAGTCACTGTGTTCACTCACTCTCAGACGCTTCTGGAACTCCTTGGGACTCAGTAGTGCTGGTTTTCTATCCTCACAGCTAGTTAATTACCGTTAATTACAGTCACCTGGCATCCCAGGTGTAAATCACCCCCCCATTAGACGACTGAGGATGAATGAAACACCACCAATGTAAACCTCACATTGTACCGAAAGGGAATTAGTCATTCCACAGGAACACAATCCATCTGTGATGTCCGGGGCATTGCTCGAGCTATTTCGGGATGAAATGTTGTAACTTCCTTTTTTTTTTTTTTTTTCTTAGTACACCCAATTTCCTTCACCCTGCCTCATCTATTTCTGCGGTTTGTGATTTTCCACATTTTTCTCAGCTCTTTAGGAACACACTTGAACTCACTTGTTGTGTTCCAGCTGAGGTGCTGCCTCTGTCAAAGTCCACACATCGTGACTGAAAACTGTAAAAATAATGAGTCGACAAAGCTGCTTCACTCCACAGGCTCCTCCAAATCACATGTTTTCTTTGGAGCCCTCAGTATCCTTTAATCCACTGTATGCTGGTCAATTATTTAGGAGTGCATTCGGGTTGTCAGTGGTGCCCAAAAGGTGGGGCCATGGCCACCCTCACAGAATTGCTGGTGCACTCAATTTTTAAGCTAGCGCGAAGGTAGTAACATCAGGTTAAAGGGGATAACCTAAGGCATCCATTGGTACCAACCATGTTGGCATAGCTTGCCAGGAAGTGTGCTAAATAACACTCTTAATTTAGGCTACATTTTTGTGAGGGAACAACTGGAATGACCATTTTCAAAGGGGTCCCTTGAACTCTCACCTCAAGATATCTGATTGAAAATTGGTTCTATGGGTATCCACAAGTCTCCCCAAGCATTTTCTGGGGGCAACACTGAAGGTAGTTCTTGTCAACTTTGTGACTATGTCATATTTACAAGAGCTCAGGCAGCTACTGGTCAGTAAACTGCTACACACTCAACAAGTCCTCCAAATGAAACTATCATTATCCTCCATGACACATCCAAGTATTTTCTGATGTGACACTCCTTATCAGCAAGACAACATCATTCGTCAGTGCCTTCCAAGACGTCTACATATCCATTACCAAAATTGAGCTATTTTCGGATCGTACACAGCTATAGTGGTTAGGTTTTAGCCCAAAATACTACTTGGTTAAAAGCCATGACAGTGGAAACTCAACAGTTCATCATCAGCCATTGTGGATATGCTGGTTTAAACAATACTGACACAGAAGTGCATCACTATCTGTGAGCAAACGAAATAGTGAAATATTCTTCCATTCTCTGCCAGGCTAACCCCTGGTGACAGAATGTATTGGGAACATAAACTCGCTGATTTTTGATACACTGAATGGAGAGCTGCTTGGGGTGTTTGTAGTGTAGAAAATACAGAATTTACTGCGCAATGAAAGGGCAACAGCTATGCAAAGAGGCAAACAAACAGGGAGGTCTGTCTTTGTAGCTGGTAGCTCTCTGATCTCGGTGCTGTAGTGAAGGCAACCTACAGAAAAACATCCAAGGCACAGGGGAGCAGTAATGCATTGATTGTTTTTTTTATCTTTACAGCAGTCATAACAATAGCATTTTGACTTCTACACTACTTCAGTATGACCTCTTTAAAGAGTTGTTTTTTTGCTGTGGTGCCAAGATCAGTCAACCACAGTGCTTGTGACAAAACACTCCTTGCTGTGCATTACATTCTGTGTTTCTTATTTGGCTAAGGACTTCTTGGTAGCCTCCAGCAGAAGAAATCCCCTGAGTTCCACTTTAAAACCATGAGCTTTGAGGACTAATCTCAGGTGAGAATCAGGCCATGCCTTTACATTATATGTGAAACAGCTTCATTCTACAACTGAACAATGAAGTTAATGCTGATGCATCAATGTGTTAGCGGCATTTTGCTGTAGCTGTTCAAGGTGGAGCTAGTTTTAACTACTATATTTACAGTTTGGTGGTTTAGTCAAGTGGTTTGAGATCCCCCAAAGGGTCACAAGATGAATCTAGTTGCTTATCAGCATGCATATTAGTAGCACATTGGCTCTTTATTGGTCATTATAAAGCACTTTTTAATGCCTTATACTGCATGACCATATTCTACAACTACTAGGCCAATAACAAGGCCCTGTCTACATGAATACAGGTATTTCTGAAAACAGATATTTTCCTCCATGTTCTGGCCTTTTAACCACATGCAAAGATTGTTTAAGGTCACAACCTAAGTCAGACTCGAGTCACAAATTGGATGATTTAGACTCGACAAAATCAAAAAAGACCCACAACTCAGCAAGGACTTTAACATCAATGACTCTTGATGTTTACTTGTCTTGAAAAAAACTTGATACCTTCCCCTTTAGCCCAAAGATTAAATAGTAAGTTATTTAAAAAGTGTAACACGAATGAATCAATTTCCTGTTATTTCCTGAATCAACTAACATTTATGCTATTAATTCCCAGCAAGTCCACTCTACACTTAATGCTCCAGATTCACTTAGTTTGAGAACCATGAAGTACTAACAGTACGTTTCTGGAAATGAGCTAGGAAAAATTATACCAAAGACAATTTTGTTCATCTACAAAAACTGCACAGTCGTCAACAAAATAAGAAACATTTGTATGCAAAACGAAATAAATAAAATTACACACAGAGACAAAACAACTGCCAACTTTGTTCAAAACCTGCACAAAAAACAGTGAGTCAAAGTTAGCAAGCTAATATTTAGCTGCCATAAGCTACGGAACTTTTCTACAAATTCGTTTTAACAAACAAACATTTATGGTTTTTGTAAATTTAATATTGGCATTACGTTTGTTAAAGAGCATATTATGACTTTTGTAGGACTCAAAACTCAAGATCCGACTTGAAACTTGAGTGCAAAAACTTGAGACTTGATGACTTTGTCCCACCTTTGACGCCTTCTAAGGTGCAGATTTAAAAAAAAAAAAAATCCATTTACTGTGTATCTGTGTGGACATGTAAACGGAGTGTTTGAGAAATGATGGCTTAGCACTTTGCAACATTTCGGACAAACGGAGGCATCTACTGCACCCAGTGTTGTTTAGCCCACATCAGGGTCCTCAGTTTAATGTCCTCGAGACATGACAGTTTGGGATCAGGCCTGATCAAACAAAATGGGATAGTTGTTAATGAGGAGTGGGAGGAAAACTTCTGCATGTCCAGAGCATCACTCATATTTTTGCATGAGCTCCTTCGTCCAAATATCAAATAGGACTCAACGCTGATGAGATCATCAGTAGGTGTTTTGAGAAAAGGTAAGGTTAGCCTTTAAAATATGAGTCATGCCTAACTGTAATAGTCATCGTCCTTTAAAAACTCTTGTTAAACATGGTCTATTCTGATGCAACAACACAAAGAACTAACTCAGACTGACTCAGAATATGCTCCCCTTCTACAGTGAGGTCTTGCTCAGAAGTAGTTTAACAATAAGAACAAAGTAAGCACAAATCGAAACCTCTCCTTTATTAATGGACCACTTCAGGGATGTTCAAACATATCTATTAAAAATATACTGCGTTATCACTAAAGACCAGTGTCTGCTATTTGCAGTAGTTGTGTTCTGTGGTACTGCCACCTTCTCAGGCCCGAACTGAGCAAAGCATATTAAGATTGTCATTCATGGACAACTTCCTTACTTCCTATCAATAAGCAATAATTTAGAGGTTATTGAGGGAAAACAGCACGTTAATGACCTATTAGTTGTGAGTATGGTCGTGCAGAATAAAGCATTAGTAAGTGCTTTATAATGACTAAATTCCAACAGATTCTCTGAAAGAACCTCCCCCGTAAGGACAGGAGGAAGATCTGTGGAGGTAGACCTTCGTTAAAAAGGCCTTATTGAGAAATTTCAGAGGGCAGCAAAAGAGACCCAGAGATCTCCCCCACAGTAAGGAAGAAAAGAAGATTTGTGACACTAGACCTTTGGTTTAAAAAAAAAGTGTTAGTGAAATTTCAGAGGGCAGCAAAAGAGACCCTGAGTTCTTCTCCCCAGAAAGGAAGAGGGGGAGAATTACGACAGATACAGCGGAGAAAGACAAAGAGCTACCAAGCACCTTGAAAGAGGCTCCATCCAATGTCATTCAAGCCACATCTCAGAGGAAGAAAAAGGACAAGACAAAAATTCTAACCAAGATATGATCATTGGGTCTAGTTACATTCGATGAGGGTAAGAAGCAGTGTATACACCTATAGGGAGAATGCTGGACTCATTGCCGGAGTTGATGGGTTCGGCAAAGGAGCCATGGGCTAGAGCTGCGTCCATCCCCGTTTGGATGCAGAGTTATCAAAACCTCGGACTCCCGTGGTCATTTTGGTGATACACGCTGGCGGCAACGATCTGGGGTTGATGTCTGCCATGAAACTCGCACCCATAATGACCTTTATTCAACATCTCTCTGAGTTTGTCTTCTGTCCTTTCATTTCCTGTTTTATTTTGGTAACCATTGCTCGTCTCGTTTCAGATTCCATGTCCTGCCAGGTTTCCCTCATTTGTGACTGCTTGCCTCGCCTAAATGTGTTTCACCTGTGTCTCACTGTCTTCCTTGTCTTAGTTAACTTAAGTCCCTGTCTTGAGTAAGAGTTCCAGTATTTCCAGAGTGTTCCTTGTGACTGTGTTTTTGACTGTTTCTGCCTTTTGACCACCCTTTTTGCCTGTCGAAATGAATACTTTTGCATGTGTGACTGTCTACCCATGTACCGACCTGAGCCTGATTAAAGACCCTGAACTTTCATCTGAGTCTGTGAGTCTGCTTTGCGAGTCCTTCACCAGATAGGATAGTAACTTAGTTGTAACTGAACTTTGGTCTTTTATTGGTAGTGCGTTTTAAAATTTTCACTGTGTTTTCCCAGTAATTATCAGGGCTGCAATATATATCGTTTTTTTAATCATCATTGCAATGTCAACTGTGATACACTACTTTTTTTTGAGTTACAGATACAGCCACCTTGAATTTTCAGTTCCTCTTTGATGGGACCCAGGTAGAGACCTTTTCAGGTCCTGGACTGGTCTGTGGCTCAAATGAGATCCTCCGCAACGGCATAGTGAATGCGGCATTGAGTTGCGATGGCCCCACACACCATGTGTGGAAACCAGTTGGTTTATCTATCCACCAGGCTGAGCAGTGATAAAGTAGATAAAGTTGTCTACGGCAAAATAATTTTCATATGGTAAAACAGAGGTCAAAAAACAGCAATTAACATTAAATAATACTACCAAAAATCAAGTTTATCTATCTAGACTGTAACTATAGTGATTTACAGCGGTAACTTTGACATTATCACCATATGGCTTAGACAAACACCGTGTGTGGTATTATTTGTTCTGTAATTACGGGCAGTTTCTCTCTTTCTCAAGAAAGACTGAAGTAGGTCAGTGTATGTGGGCTGTGGGAATCGGAACCACCACCAGCCAAACCAATTTAATCTCTATTTTTTGGCCACATTTATGTGTTACATGTTGAGTTGCCATAGCTGCAATATACATAAGTTCCACTTGCAATACCCTGTGGACAAATATTTGTATTTATCCTGCACCAACAACAACACCAAACACAAACACAAACAGCAGTACAATCCTACACAGAAATTGTAAAATTATCAAAGATCTAAACCCCTCAAAGACAGCTACGTCACTGTGTTCCTATTTGTGTAAAAAAGGTTCCAGCTATTTCATCATTTCTGACAATGGCATTGCACAGCAGGATGTGTGCACGTCAACTTCTCACCCATCCACCTCCCATTCATTGTCTCAAACCCTAAATAGCATTTAATTTAATATTCATTCTACAGAGTGCCATGGCAACAGCTGTTTCCACAGTTGTATTAACGGTGCTTCTCCATTGAAGTCACAAGCCTGACTGATGACAGGAACACTGGGTGCTGGAAAATGATGCGACGTGGGCTCCACCTAGTGGCGTACAATGGTAACTTGCACGACAGAGCTCTAACACAGCCAGAGCAGACAAATGATCAATCCATTGATCGATTAATCCTATTATCTAGTACAATGGGCCATCTTTAAGAAGGGGCAGTATCAAATCAAGGTGCTTTGAAAACTCCACACTCTACAAATCAACTCTCCCTGCCTACTAATCAATGTCCAGGCCGAACTACAAAACTATACTGTGGAAAGTGGTTCCCATTCATGAAAAATAAAGGACATATTTTGTGGAGCTGTTTCATATTCATGTCCGAACACAGAATTCAAGGCTACAGTGAGGCCGAACAAAACAGGTGGAGATTTTCAATAGTACAAAGTAACAGCTTTATTGAAATAGGCGTCTATTTTATCAAAATTTTTCAAGTTTTCAGGACAGACGGCAACAGTGCAATCAGTGACACGGACAATACCCTATAAACAAGACACACATAAACACAACTATATTCAGAGATGGCTAAGGCCACAGTTTCAAGTATTGTAAACGGTAACAAGGACACACACACACACACACACACACACACACCCTTATACAGCAACACCAAAGGCCATTTCACACTGCTCAATGCATGTTATTCTATACAAAGTTCTAAAAAATACAAATATTTTAATGACATCACTCGCATCAATGTTCCTCCAAAGGCAATACATTTTTTGGAATAGGCTGTTAGACAAAATATCAGCATACCCTTACACCAACCAACAATAAATACATCATGAGGTGTGCCGTGCAACAAATGTTCCACTGCTAACAATACTTTCCAGTTCATATAAAAATGCAATGTGATTAAATAAGAGGTTTTATTGCATTTTGTTGTCATTACCTTTTAAGACCTGTGCTATGCGGCACATTTTCCATTGCTACCCTGACCTTTGGAAGAATACTGGAGTGGTTTCTCCAAACAAGCACCACCATGTACAAGGATTCTGGCCCCTGTACCATGTAGAAATTATTAAGGCCATCAATGAAGCACACCGTTCACCAGGGTGTAGCCAGCTGGTCAGATAGTGTTTCTCCTGTTATTTTGTGTCCATGGAGGAGTCATCAGCACATCCCATAATCCTCTGCAGCTCCTGAATGCAGGGCACAATCGACTGGCTGTGCAACTGAGCCATTTTCAACCTAGAGACAGAAACACAAGAGTCATCTGTTGAACAGTTTTCACCAGGATACTTTCTCAATTCAATCCATTCAGGGGTTTTTTAACTGATTGACAAAACATACAACTACAACACCTTTCTACAATTAGAAAATGATGAATATGATAACATCTCAGATTTATAGCTGATCAAGAGGCTAGGCAGTTGGCACCGACAGAAAACACATTTGTAGCTAGTAAGGTTTACTTTACTAGCTACGTCAGACTGTAAGCAACCATCACATTAACACTTAAATCTTACTTTAGCTGCTAGCTTTCATGAGATGACTGACAAGCATCGTACACAAACATATGTAATGCATCCCAGTAGGCTTGTCATGATACCAGAATTTGAGTAGTCGATACCAATACCATTGAATTTCCACGATTCGATACTCATGTGATACCACGATAAAAATCAAAATTCACTACTTTATCAAAACTGTTTCAAACTTTAACTCAAAGGCCTCATTTACACCACAAGCGGTCCACAAGAAAAATCAGCGTCTTCTATTTGAGCTTGCCCGCGAAAGCAGTGCGACTCGAGCAGTGAGTAGAACGGATGCGGTGTTAATGCTCTAACCTGTTAACATGCTCAACGAAATGAAAACGCGAGTAAACAGTGACCATTTGCTTGCGGTGTAAATGAGGCCCTCTCCACACACACGACTCCTACTACCTAACTTTTCAACAAGCCGAGGTGTTGTGGCTCCAGCAGCACTTGTGAAAGCCATTGTTTCTAGCAAAGATGATGGAGAACAGCCGTTCTATGTCGGTGCTCGTCCTCAGCACTAAGTGACGCGTGTAAACTGCCCCCCGTCAGTTCCGACAGGAATCAACATGGCCCGCTGAGGGCAAAGTTGTATCCGGTACTTACGGTGCCGAAAAAAACAAAAAACAAAACAGCTACTAACGTATTTTTTGGGTGTTGGCATCAACTTGGTAGCGAAGTAGTGGTTCTCATGACAACCCTACATCCCAGTGAGAGGTGAGGTAAACACGAGGCCAGATGTATAAATAATGCATACGCACAAACAACATGTGTACAGGACAAAGCAATCTCTAAAATATCAAAGGCATATTACAAACTTTATTCAAAATCATTTATAATTCTGTTTATCTACATTTGAGCCATGGTGTCCCTGTTAATGATTGTTCAATTTGAGCCTGAATTGTGGCACACTTTGTAAAGTCCATTTCCACATGGGCGCTATATTAGTGAAATCGTTTTTATGCATCTGGCCCCTGGGTGGTAAAGAAAGTGGAAAATCAAGCAAAGCAATGAGACCAAGTTCCCCAGGGGCGTGTGTGTCTGCAAAGGGCTAAAAAACAGTGCGAACTTACGTTCAACAGGCGACAAACAGGACTCCAGTAGGATGCCCATGCTGCACTGCTTCAGCTGGATATTTAAGTTGGAAATTTGCTGCCAGCATGTTAGCAAATCCAACGTGGGAGGCGATAGTACATGAAGCATATCGCAGATTAAGCCTGTATGGCTCAGAAATGCTTAACAGATTTAAAAAAGGTAATCATTTGCATAAATCAAGGTTTGCTGTCGCCTGGTTTCCCCAGGAACCTGAGATGACCTTTGTTGCTAAAGGATCAGGCTGTTCAGAGGATTGTGGGAAGCCTTCAGCAAATCTTAGTATCCAACTGAACTGTTAACATGATGATTTCCTTGTTGAGTATTTCCTTTATCTGATATATAACCAGCGTGCATGTTGACACACTATCAGTGTAAACAATGCATCGTTTAAGATCTGAATGTAGATGCCAGCAGCTAATGTGTTACCTTCTGAGCAGCTCGCGTCCTCTGTTGGGCCCGGGGTGTAAGTGCTGCAGAGCAGTGAGGCTCTGAGCTGCCAAGATGCTGTAACACTGTTCTCGGAGAGCGTTATGGCTCGCCGTATCCCACTGCGGCAACTCGCTGGTGTAGCGCCACGCCATCAGTGTGTGCTCCAACACGGCGTCCCACTCTTTGTTCCTCAGAAGAACTTGGCCCCACTCCTGACACGAAACCTGAGGGGGAGGATAAGAAAGTAACGGCTTAGGGTTGACACAAACACTCCGCTCGCAGCCAGGTAACCTACAGAGCAGTTTTTAATATATCGGTGACAAAAATCCTCTTCACGGAGACAAAAAGCTCAGTGTGAAAAGAATAGCAGGGGTGTGCTTTAAGAGCCAAGAACTCCATTTTTTAAGTCTAAAATTAAATACATCACTTCCCTGCAAATGAGAATTGGACAGCAAACAAGTAAAATGACATCTGCAGGTCATCATTTATACAAACATGGCCAAACACGACTGATACTCACTTTGAACGCCACCAGGTGAGGATATGCCTTTCTATAGCAGTGAGCATCCCTGTTGGAGCCGAGCCGTGAGTATGGTATCGACCGGTAAACATTTGCTTTCTTCAGCTGCAGGTCTTCCTGGAGAGGCTTCAGGTCGGATGCGAGGATCCTCGGCTCTTGGCTCTAGAATAAATACAACACCGCATATTTTATTTTACATCTTGGCTACTAAAATTCTGCAAAAAAATATCCTTTTGGGCCGGGATGGATACCTGCTCGACTAAGATGAGGGATCGGATTAGCTGCACAAGCTGCTGTTTGGAGAGAGGGGTATGGGGCTCGTCCATCTTGTCACACTGCTCCTCTATCCTCCCACTCCACACCCCACCAATGGATAAGTCCACTGTGGAAAAAAGCGGAATAGAATTAGGACAATAATACAGCAGGGACGATTCAACAATCACTGTGGGGGTTGCGTTTCCAGCCATTTTGGGACACATCTGCTGTCGCCGGACGCTGACTGAGCACCCTGTCAGATTCCCACACATTAAGGGACACAAAACGGCACACTGAAAACACACCAGCCACATTTTCTGTCCAAGTTTTTCCATTTGACGGCTCACGAAACTAAAACCACACAGTAGCTTTGCGAGTGACAGTTGAATCATTTTGTACTTACATGAGTGCACACGCTTGGTGTGTGTGGTTGCTTTTCTCCCTCTTGGGAATGGAGATGGAGCCAAACGAGCGCTTAAAATTTCAAGATAGGACCTCCTCATTCGAGCTGTAAAAAATATGTATATATATATATTAATAAAAATGGTTGACAGTGGCTGGTGTAAATATTTCTCTGTTATCCTAGTAGGAAACAAGTGAGACTGATAATTCTTGTCCTTGTGAGTTTGCATGCACCAAAAGTGCACTAAATGGAACGCAGCCATCTTTAATATTATTAAATGCACCTGTGCTTTCCCTCCTGTGACGTGTTAAAATGTCTGCTGTGATATTACACTTCAATATAAATGCATATAGCACCTTGTTTTTGGATAAAATGCGCAGCTGCTTTCTTTAAAATAACTCTTCACATATTATTATTATTATTTAACTACTATTAATCCTGCGCGCGCGCGCGATGACACTAGCTTGATAGCAAAGTGGCGCGTGCAGCACAATGGACGCAACTTGCAAGTTTCGTAGCTTCAATTAAAAGTTGACGTGTCTCAAACTTACCTGCGATTTTCGGCTGCGGAGGAGGTATTTCCACCAGGGCTCGTCGTGGCTGGCACACAGCTGCCATTGTGCAAAACTACTGTTTAGACACGGGGCTAACTCGCTGCTAGTGACGCTACCGTTAGCTGAACTTTAAACCCCACGGGGTGCCCGGCAGCAACTTTTCCACGGCGGTACCCGGTGAACACGACAGCGTCTTCAAAGCCGTGGAGCCACACACGACACACGGACACACGCACTTTACTTTGACTCACTGCTACAAAAAGCCGCGCTCTTGTGAGGCCCGTCGTGTGAGCTCGGCACGGTTACAACTTCTGTCTGCTGCTCACCGCCAACACAACACTGATGGTGCTGATGGAGCGCGCGACACGAGTTGCCGCGCGGGCGGGGCCTTCCCGCATGCGTGGACCTGATTGGTGAGCGTCGCAGCACGTGAAGAACAGGCGCCCAATATGCAAAGGAGGCGGCCAGCTGGCCCCGCCCCCACATCTGCTCTGCTGTTTGGGGCGGGGATCACGTGAGTGGAAAAAACGCTCGTGCACGCGTGGACACACTCATGGCTGCGCGTGGCCGCTCACTATCCATTGTAGTGTTAAAACATTGAGTCTTCACTCAGTCACCTGGCATTGATGTGTAAATGAGAAATGAGATTGGGCCTAAGTCATTTGTTTTGCTCGTCACAAGTAAGGACGTATTCACACTGGAGCGATTTGGTCCGCTTCCATGGATAGTTCGGTTGGTTTGGAGTGGTGTGAACGCTCATTCTGAACCCTGGTCCGCTTGAAAACTGGGGGTCTCGGTTCACTTGCAAGTGAACCCTGGTGTGGTTCGCTTACAGTGGGGAAATGCAAACAAGCTATCCAGCAAACCAAAGACAGGAACCAACAACAGAGTAATATCATATTATATTTACAATTCAAGAGTGCTTTTTAAAATTCATATTTATTTGTTGAAACAATTGCGACTGAACTTAACCATAAAAAGTCCAAGTCGAGGTGCAAGTCTTCTTCATTTTTGTCTTAAGTCATCAAATTTGGAGTACGTGTGACTCCAGTCCACAGCTCTAGGTTATCGGACTACTACAGTGACGTCAACTTACCTCTATAATATTTACTAGGGAGACTATGGTTAATCATTGAAAGCAAGAGACAGAAAAATATCTGTAAAATGTTTTTAATAGGTCGGCGGATAATTGGAAAAAACAAAAAAACAAAACAAAACAAAAAAAACAGGAATTTAATTTCTTCTCAAGCGACACACCTGCATCTTGATACATAGTGTGGAATAATAAATCTTTAAGCACAGAACTCGATTGAAAACAATTGATAATTAACACAAAAACTATTAAAAAAGATATAATATTAGATATAATTAACACAGTGTTTGATCTGACACATTCTGTCATAAATTATATGCTTTCTAAACTGTTAATATAAATGTATTTTTATAGTTTAATACATTTTATTTTGAGGGGGATAGTTTGTTATTTACTGCTTAATATAGTTATCTGAAAATAACCTATGTGCTAGATTACGAAGCAGTGGTGAATGCAGTGCAATTCTGGTGTCCCTGTATATCCAACATTTCGAACAAATATTCCTCTCATCCTGCAAAAAAACAAAAACAAACACAAAAACCTGCATTTTTAAAAACACTTTTACAGTCATCCAGAAATCCAACCTGATATTAGGTTAAACCATGTGACTGAAATGATAGCACTGGACCGACAGTGACACATTTTTACGTACATTTCTACGAATAAATTATAAATATATGTTGTAAAACTGCACTTAATGTATTTATTGAACTGAAAGTGAAGTCCCTCCAGCCCTGTACAATATCAGAGCAAGTTAAGCTGAATACTCTTGGCTTCTTGAAACTGCTACGGCAATTAATATATATTATATTTATGTACATTATATACATTTCTTTTTAAATAAGTTACATAATGCACAGGTAAAAGGGTATCTACTAGGTACATGTCATATTACAAAGGTCTGTGACAGTATGGCTTTGTAAATTTACATTACAATATTGTCATCAGAGAAAGCAAGTGCAGTCAGATCGGACTGCCTTTCAGCATCACACTCAGTTTTGTGTACTTTAATGTCAAGTCTTACACTTTATTGATTTTGATATGGAGACTGCCAGACCTTATATGAAAAATATATGACTTCTCCAGCTGACCCAGAAATAAAAAGATGCTTAAAGACAGACTACTGACTGCGTAGGCCACACTATAAAGCGTAAAGAGTAGCCTCTACTTGCTAAGCAGCGTTTTAAGGGAGCGGGTGAGTGCGTTAGCAATGGCCGACATGGTACTGGAGTGGCGGACCAGGGCTTTCACGCTGTGCTCCCCTGGTGCTCCCACGGTGGCAGCCTCAGCCGCTTTGAGCAAACAGATATAGTTCATAACAACCTCGTCTACCTTTGCCACGACCTCTCTCTGCTGGTGCGAGGCCGAGGCGCCGAGCCCCCTCACGAGACACATACAAGCTTCACAGAGACAGCACAGCACCTGGAAGCTACACGTCACAGCGAGCAGCATCTCCTCAGGGCTACTGTGGGCCTGCGCCATCCTCCGGCACGCCCGGCCCAGTTCTTTTGACTCAACAGAGAGAAGCTGCTTGTACTGGGATACGTCCTGGAGAGGCATCTGGGCCCCGCGATCGTAGCGGCCTACGCTGGATCTCACCAGCGCGATGAGCTCGCTGGCGTCACGACGGACATCGATGAAGCCAGAAGGGAAGCAGTACATGCGGTCCTTGAGTGCATTGATGCGTGCGAGACGGTCGCTGAAGCTCATGTTATTGAGGACCTCCCCATACAGCTGCTCTCCAGCCACATCTACTGCCGAGCCACAGGGCAATATGGCCGATGCAGCAGCGCCGCCATTATCAACATCGTTCCCACCACGGCTTCGCCTCGGCCTCTCCCACTCAATATCGTCTTCCTCTCCCTCACTCTTACGTTTAAAGAAACAGTAGCTAAAAGGCCCGTTGCATCTCCAGGGACTGGTGTCCAGTTTTTGAGAGCCCTTCATGTGTTTCGCATCTTTCTGCAGTGGAAACGCTACAGACGCCCTCCTACTGTCGATCCGATTACCTGTAGACCAGCACGTGTGGGAAGTTACGGAGCCTTGGGAGTAGCTCTTGGAGAGCCGCTTCCTTGTCGGCCTCCGCTGGACTTTGGTCTCACCTTGCTGGGGCACAGATGGTGACAAGGGTTGCTGGCTCCGGCTCCGAGTAGGCTTATCAAACAAAACCTCCACGCTGCCAGAACTGGCAGTCACGTTGCTGGAGCTGCGTTTGAGCTCCCGGCCCCGTTGCAGGCTATTGCAGAAGGGATCTGTCTGTGCTAGGGTCGGGGTAACGGCCTGAATGTGGTTCTGCCGGGACTGGAGTGAATGCACGGTATCCTGTGTGCATCCTGAGTTGCCGGAGCTAGTGTTGGCTTGCAGGGCAAGAGAAACAGGAGGTGGAGGAGGTGGTGGGGGAGGTGGTGGAGGAGGTGGAGATTGGGGGTTGGGAGTTGGAGATGTAATGCAAGCCCTAGTGCAAGTGGATGTCTGCCTGACAAAAGCTGAAGGGTGGTCTCCCCTTCCTAGTGAGATGGTGTTGGGGTCTGCTCGTTGACCACTCACACTGGGGGCAGCAGAGAAACAAAGAGAATCGTTAGGACGAGAATGAGGAGACTGACGAACTGCATGCTTTGCCCTCTGGTCTGATCTGAACCAGTCCTCAGTGCCGCTACTAGGTTGGCTTCTTGAGCGAGGTGGGGGACGGTTAGTGCCACCCTCGCGGTTTCCGCCTGTAACAAATCCCCCGTCACGAATGACAGAGCCCTCTTTTTTATACAGTGACAGGAAGTGCTCTGGGTCCATACCACTTCTCTCTAGTTCACTTTCCAGGCCAGAAAAGGAGCTTCTCCTCTCAGCGGTAGCTGGCCTGAAATCTAGGTTGTCATTCATTCTCTGAGCATGCATTTCAGGACTTCTCTTGAGTTTGGCAGGAAGTGTGGCAGAATGGTATGACTGGGGATTTTTATTTGCCATCTGCATAGCGTTCGCATTAGGGGTTACTAAATTTGGGCTGAGGAATGGGGATGACATGGATGAAGGCATACATGGGCAGCGAGCGATGGTGTTCCCTCTATTCTTAACCATTTCCACAAGCTGAGGGTTACTAGTGATAAAGCGCCTGGTGTCCTTTTTTACCGCCCCTCCCATGCCTGCACTGTGCAGTTTCCCTCCCTGATGCATCTGGCTGACTGTTAGATAGTTAATCAGCTGTCTGTAGGCCTCACTGCCTTCCTTCTGGTTCAGCGCCTTAAAAGAGGCCTGTTGTTTAGCATGCAGATCATTGTGAGGTCTCTTGCTCCCAGTACCTGTTGTCTCTTTATGCTTAGACGGTGTGGCTGAGGAGGGGCGGCCTTGTTCAGCCCCTGCAGCGGGAGGGTGAATGTTGGGCAGCATTTTCCGAAGGAGGGCAGGGTCCGCGTGAGGGTGGAGGTCTTTTCCCTGAGTGCTCTGGCTAGGGATGCCGCGAGACATTCCGGGTTTGCTATCTTCATAGTTTAGCACCCTGAGTAATGAAGAGGAGGAACTAGAAAGCGGGTGCCTTTGCAAATGGTGGTGTTTTGATTCAACTGCACTGGGGCCGAGTGGCGAGTCAGTTGGGGTGGCGCAGGCGCTACTGTTCGTGCTGCCACCAGCATCCAGCGATGAGCACAGAGAGCCCTGGAGTGAACTGTGGGCTTCTCCTTGCAAATTCGAAATCCTTTTTGCTAGATGGTACTCACACAAACGTGCAACACTCTGCTGCCTAGAAATCGGCTGATGGTCGTTTTGTACGTCCGATCCCTGGTCCGACCCCCCTAATCTGGATTTTTTGGTTGGGGACAGCAATGACGCCACAACTAGATGTTCATCTTGCTCTACAGCCGCAGCTCCGTTATCTGCGCCACAGTCTCCCAAGTTAACAGTATCTAACAGTCGATCAGAGGTAGTGGAAGGAGGGCGGAGGATTCTGTGATGGTCGTGGGGGAGGCTGTTGGCTCCAACACCCTCAGCTGCAGAATTTTCTGCCAAAACAGAATTCTGTCTTCTTTGAATCTCCCCTCGCTCACAGAATGAAGTGCGCTGGTCCAATTCCAGATGGCTGCGGATCCCACCACCCTCCCCTCGATGCCCTTCCCTTGTGCTGAAGGTGTTGTACTTCCCACTGGAGTCCGCAGACTTTTTGTGATGCTTGCCTCCCGGTGTGGTGGAACTTGGACGCTGGAGGGTGGACGAGATGTTAGTCTGGGGCCTCACCGCCAGGCTGTCCGGCCCTGATGACGCTGAATCCAACAGAGGGCTCCGTCTTGGAGGAACTGCAGGAGGCTGAAGGTGCCGTGTTGGACTGCGGGGTTTCTTCTGTATTGTTCCGACCGTGCTGGGTGAGACAGGGAATTCTGTTTTCTCCTCAAGTAAAGGTTGGTACCCCTCCCTCGTGGCCACCAGGAGACGCATGTGGCTCTCGTTGAGCCTGTGAGTAGCCGCCAATTCAGAGATTTCTGTCATCTCTGAGGAGTTGGTCTCATTGCCAGAATCTGAGGACGACTCTGGGCTAAAGCCTCGGGAAGTGTAAACACCTAGAAGATAAGAGATAGAAAGTTAAACATGAGTCATGAAGCTAATGAAGCTAGCTGCTGTTAAATGTGTACTGTATTTAATACAACTATAAATTAAAGATAAATGTTGGAGAGAACATGCAAAATATAACCACAAAAAGAGTAAATGGTTACAACCCAATAATGTTTAACTTTTCTGATATATATAACATAAATAAAAAGTAAAAAAAGGTCTGAAAACTTATGCTAAACAAAGATATAAATGATGGTGATGAGACATTTCCGCGCCTGCATTAGTATTCAACAGACCTGGATTGTTAGTGCCGGGTGGTGGCGGTGGAGGCCTCTGCTCAGAGACAGACAGAGCCTCCAGTGCCTGTAGCGTATTCATGACTGCACTCTCCAGCCTTCTCTCCCCTCCCCTGCTCCCCTCTCCCTGCCCGTGTGTCGGGATGGCATCAATTAACGACACTGGGATGTCATCGTTGTCCCGTGTGCTTAGCGGCCTTCCTTCAGGTGCTGCGTCCTCATCTGAACTGTCCCGAAAGCCTGGAGGTGGAGCAGCGATCGCAAGGTTGAGCGTCTGCAGCAGCGTGTCGTCTTCATCCTCGTCCACGCCGTCGTCTCCCTCAGGAGGAGGCAGTGACGTGAGGTCGATGATGTCATCGGTAGAACCGGAAAGTGTGAGGAAGGAGGCTTTCCCGGCTGCCGTGGCTAACCCTCCTTCTTGGTTGCCACAGTTTCCGTCTCCACCGCCTCTGTCATCACTCACTGGCGTCCCCCCTGTGGAGTCCTCTTCACAGGAAGCATCGTCATCGTCCTCTGCGTCGTCCGTCGTGTCGCGATAAAACAGATCCCGCAGCAGCGGCTCCTCACCGCCTTCCTCAGTTATAATGTTGCTATAGACATGCGTCAGTCCACTGAACTGAAATGGCACCCTGTCCTGTGACCGAAAGTCTGTGTTGTTGTGCAAGTAGGGCGGCCTGTGCTCAGGCACCTCAGGGCTCTCTAACAGTCTTTCATAGCCTAAGTTCTTAGGCTTGTTCAAGGGTGGGTCCCCCCCAAAAATAAATGACACTTTGGCGCTCCGAGGTGAGTCTTGAGGTTTGTGTCTAGTGGCGGGTGGAAGGGGCGGGGGCAGCGGGCTTCTCCGCGTCCCAGTGTCTCTCTCGGGGTTTTGGGGTTCATGGAAGTAAGGAGAGATGCTGTTTTCTCTCTGCCCATTGTCTGAATACTCAGAGTCCCTGTTGTAGACCTCTCCCTGGCTGGGCGACGGCTCCTCGTTGTCCCCCAAAGATGTGCTGTACGGCCACTCCAGGACTCGATCCTGGCCTGCAGACAGCAATAATACAAGGTTTTATTATTTTATGTGTTTTATGTTTCGTGTTGATTAAAGTTTAAAGTGGCTGCCTCCTCTTCACTCGACTTTTTGAGTGCTCTACTCCGAGACTTTTCGGGATTTATGCTGCACTGTAAAGCATCATTTTTTTAAGCCTTGGGTCTTTTTCTCCTAGTTTTATGGTGTGAGTGTTTCTGCCAGGACGCAGATCTAGCCACTTGTTTCTATGACTTTAACGACACAATTAAAGCTGTGCGGGGAAAACACATTAACTCAACCAAATGCAAATCCTTTCACTTTTTATCGAAAACGATTTAAAGACTGAGTGTAAATGTTGAACTGTGAATGACTTCTTGAAATTGCATTTTTGTACAAATGAGAAGCAAATCCACAACTCACTTGTGTCATCCCCTCCTGTGTTATTGCAGTAGGGCATGCTGAAGATAGATCTCCTGGAGTCCACTAGGAGGCGGTAGTAGCCTGCTGTTAGACAGGCCAGGTTCATTGCATCACTGGACTCCATGATCAGTGTGATGGGCTGTGAGAAAGAAGGAAAGAAAAAAGGAGTGTGTGGAAGGAGGGAAGAAAAGGAAAGGAAATGAAAAACATGATGCTATCATTTGTGTCAGGTGAAACAATGTTTGCTGGTACTTCTGTTTTCAGACAGAGCTGTGCTCACCCTGACGTCCAAAACGTGCAGCTCCAGTCGCACGTTGGTTTCATCCTCAGTGAGGATCTCAATGCGGTTGACGTGGCTGAAGTCGGCCAGTAGGGCCACTAGGTTGGTCCGGGTGTTGATGACATGACTGATGCCATAACGTGGACCCACTAACAGCATCACCTCCGTCTGTTTCTCCCCCTGCTACAGAAAGAAGTGTGTGTACATTTGACAGTTAAAAGTTAAGACATTAACATTGACAGAGATGCACACCAAGTTTGTTCTCAAACTTTTATAAATCTTGTCTGGAGCTAATGGCCTTACCAAAAGTATTGATTTGAACTCCCTCCCTCCATAGAGTCTGAGTTCGCTGAGGTACCTCAGGTAATGCACCTTGGCCTGCAAAGCAGTCAGCTGCACAGAGAGAAATGCAATACATTAGTAAGCATCCACAACCAAATCACTTCAACCTAGGCAGGCGCATTTGTCTTCGAATGTCAGGATGTAAAGTACCCTAAAGCCATTCTGATCTGGACCACTGGTTTTCTATTATATCCCATCATGTCATTTAAATCTGATCAAAATCCAAAGCGCTGCTCCACTGCAGTACTCTTTATGGCTTGCTTCTCTGGATGTGTGCCTCTCCAGCCATTAAGGGTCAATGGGATTTTCACATTTCAAACCTGAATGTACTAAATGAGCATTTTTGCAAAGTACTGATGCTTAAACTGCAATGACACACACACACACACATGCATATATATATATATATATATATATATATACAGTATATATAAAAGCAGGTGTTTTTTTAACGATAGTTGGAAACATGTCCTGCCAAGTTTGCGGCCAAACAACCAAAGCATTTTGCTTTCCTAAACCTTTCCTAACTGTAGCGACAAAAGCGGGTGTTTTTTGACAACTGTTGAGGATATGTCCAGCTGTGATTATAGCGACAAAAGTTGTTGTTTTTAATGGTAGTTTGGGACATGTTAAGCCGTGACTGTAGCAACCAATTGATGAGAATTTGGGAATTTTAGGACTAAACATGTTTCCCTAACCAAGTGTTTATGCCTAAACCTAACCATACATTACCGCAGCATTGTCACAACATGAAATTAATAATTGAATTGTTTTAACATATTCGCCACATGACATGTACAAACGCAACATATGTGTTGTTTGCAAGGATCTAAATGCCAACATTTTGTTTTGGTGATTGGGTTTTGCTCAGGGAAGGCAATACATTTGTAATGCAAACGCCAAGCCAAATACCAAGCTGCTTTTATAACCACTTAACAATACTCATCAGACTTACATGTTTTTCTGATGGTGCATCTAAATTCAAGAATATCATCAGTCTCAGACACAGAAGGCTAATTAGCTGTCTGACCTTGCCAGACATCTCTATGAAAAATAATTTGGTTTATATGAAATCTTTGCTCTGTCTTAACCGTCGCCTTTCCTCAAAACTGAGCGAGCAGCCTCTTTCAGTGAGGGGCTAAGTGATAACTTCAAGGCCGTAATAAGAAAGCTAATTTGAAGCGTCAGTGTTTCAAATTGCATGTCAGTTTGTTGGTGTTGCTTGGCCGTATTTCTCCCTAATGAGCAGACTGGATATCAACCACCACTGTGAATGCAAATGATTAGCCAGCACATCACACTGCTTGGGCCTGGAGGGAAAAGATCAATAATCCTCTAGTATGACTGACAGTTTATAAACACACATATACACAAATATAGAGTTAAGGTGAGGTAAACATGTGGTATATTCCTTCAGCCACTACATGAAGCTGTGTTCGGTAGATTAAGTTGGGCATAAAGCAATGCTAATTTGCCTGCTGATAAGTGATGTTGCCTAAACGTTCGGCCTCAGTGAATGCTTAATGGCTTGGAGACTGCAAACCTTGTAAATCATCTTCAGAATAAATGCATCATTTTATTTTTCTGTCACACTTTTAAACATGTAAATTCTTTCACCAGCCGCAGAGGAACCTGACATGTATGAATGTCCTCTCATGAGCCCTTAATATTGGTTTAACATCTACTGGTCTGTGTTGAGAAGTGGTGCTGTTACACTGGCAGATATAAAGAGGACATATCTGATTCATCCATATGGTGCAAACTCTGGTGGGTGTTACACTTTGACCTTATTATTATGTGTCAGCTGTGAGATGTAAAACTAAAGGACGAGATTTGGACCCTTTTGCAAATGGTAAACCTGCACAAATCAGACAAAACGAAGCCAAGTCATTCGCAAAGCACCCACAAGGGGTGAAATGCATCAGTCCTATAACCTTGTTGTCAAGCAAACAGCGTCTCAGGTACTCCTCTGCTATTTGCAGGTATTAAAGGGTAATATGCTTACATTTGGCACATTGCAAACACAGTCCAACTAACAGAAATCAGCGCTAATAGCTACATGCAGTTACAGTGAAAGTATTAGCGTCTTCAGAGAGTTGGTGGCAACTTAAGCACATTTATAAGGGGTGGGCAGATGCTATTTGCACCCAGGTGTCCATAGCTAACAATGCTATTTACCTGGTGTTCATTCGTGGGCATGCTAGAAACTTCAAATTAAGACAATAACACTAATGGGTTGATTCAGCTATTGGGCTTGTTATGTAAACAGTGTGTATTCAGCAGCATTATACATCCCAAAATAATTAGTAAGCTAAGTCTGGCAGTATATTTGTGATTTTTGTCAATTGATGATGGTATCTTGGAGGAAATAAAGAATAAACGGTAACACTTTACTTGAAGGTATCTACATAAGAGTGACATGACAGTGTCATAACTATGACACGACACGGTCATGAACATTATGTACATGTCATATTATGACAACTTGACATTAATCAAAGTGACATTACCAGAAGTTGTCTTTGTCATGACAAATTGACGTTACATTTGTTTAGGATGTCCTTATTATGACAACTTGACATTCACCAGGATGACATTACCACAAGATGTCTTTGTCATAACAACTTGACATTAACAAGAAATGCACCTCTTTTTGTGTTTATGACAAGTTGACATAATGATTATATGTTCATGACAGGTTCATGATCATGTCATGTCATAGTTATGACAGTGTCATGTCACTCTTATGTAGATACCTTCAAGTAAAGTGTTACCGAATAAACTTCAGTGACTATTGTGAATTTAGTCATGCCCGACATAGATTGCCCAGTGACTTGTTATTCTACATTTCTTTTCTATTGTAATAAATTCCATAAAAAGAGGAAAAACCAGCAATGTGTTTTTATCCCAGTACTTCCCTTCGTCCCTGCCCTGTCTGTGGCACTGAGCCCCGAGCTCATTCATCACTAGTGAAGATCTCAATCTTTAAAAATGGGTCAAAAATATATCGTGTCATTTTAAAAAATGAAAAGTAATTTCCTAAAAAACAGCCGGGCTCTTCTTAGAAGCGAGGATTAGCCAGGATCAATACATATTTCGTGCTCTTTTGAATATTTATGGCAGCTTGATGGTGTGCTAGTGCTATGCTGTAACTCACAGACACATGGAAAGATAAGGTCCAGGTTAAAAAATAACCAAAGTTACCCTTTAAGTTGAAACTGCTGCACGGGTGAATTTTGTTGTGGCGAGCTGCTTATTTATTCATGTCAGTACAAGTAAATCTGGCCGTCACAGAATAAACAGACCAGCAGCTGCCTGTATCATTAAAACACTTTCACAAAGAACTCAAAAGTTCAGCGAGAGTCGGATCAGCGGCCCCTGACCGGGACATGTGTGTGTGTGAATATGAATATCTTATTATGCACAGAGTCTGACAATGAATTTAGCTCTGTGTTCACATTAGCATTCAAAGTCTGGCTCCACAAAGGGTCTTAGGTTGACAAGGGTGAGAACCTCTACAAGGTTGAGCATGGCAGCGATGCTATTTTAGGATGTTGCATCAGATACATAGACACTGTGTTTGTGCGCATGTGTGTGTGTGTGTCAGAAGTTTATTAACAAGGGCAGAGAAAGACAAAGAGAGCTGCTTACTTTTTTCCCCGGAGGCACAAGGTTCTGGTTGGTTTTGAGGATGTGTGTCAGAGCTTTCTTGATGTTTTTCTCCTTCATGCTGGACAGCACGACGGGAGGCAGGAACAGCGGCAGACCCCACTCCTTTCTGTCGGGTAGAAGATTGATTTCGGCACAAAGTCAAAATACTTGCAGTGAAAGGCTAGAAATTGGACTCTTAAACAACCTGTCAGCGACAGAACTGAGCATTGAATTGCCTCTCAGGATGGGAGCTTTCTCTGTAGACAGCGATCCCTTAACAAGACCTTGTTTACAGTACGTGAAAGAATGTTCCCAACAGCATGTTTGCGACTTGTACAAAGGTTCTGGACCAAGAACTTTGGTGAATGCCAAAAATTATTTCAAATCACTGTGTTACTTAAAAACAAATCTGTTTGTATGAGTGGTTTTTACATGCGGCCCAATGCTCAGAGGCCAGAAAACTTTGTGTTGCAGAAAATGTCTCCAACCAAGACGGGAAAAAGGGACAACCAATCGCTGAAAAACCCAAACTAAGTCAGTCTATCATTCATTATTGATGGAGCAGCTCCAGGCTGCACACCAGTTAGACATTACACATCATGTTGGTAGTGTAAAAAACATACCCACAATTCCATTTACACACAAAACTTACTGGATGTACTTCAGAGAGACCTTCTGGCTCTGCCTGGTTGTCATGGTGAGGATGTACATCTGCAGAGCAGCCAATCGCAGCGCCGCGTCGTACTTCAGCTCCGGGCCGAACCGCTCCAAGACGACGTCGTTGCAACTCTGCGGGCAGAGCGGGAAGTTACATAAGAATCCCAAAGTCGAGTTTTTGGGCTTGTGAAGTGCATTTTGTCTCTCCGTCGAGCAAATCCAAGCAGCAGCAGCAGCACATCCCTGCTGAGCTGATACGAGTTCAACCTTTGTGGCTCGAGCTTCCTTCAAAGGGATACAGTTTCCAGTCCCTGATGAAGGACTAGGAAGCACAAAACGGTGAACTCTGACAAGAAAAGATGATTAGCTTTCCTTCTCTCAGGCTGTTTCGCTTGACTAATTATCAAAGGAATCCTATGGGGAAGCAATTTATTATTTCAGAGACAAGTAGTTTACACAAGAGTTGGCTTATTTGAGGACTTTATTTGCAAATGAGGATTTCGCCTCAACCGTCTCTGATCTGTGACTTTGTTAATTATCCCTCTCAAAGTCGACAAACAATTTTACGGAATCACTTCTAGGACTTTACTGAGGATTTTGCTCACCTGTACATAGAGGTATTCAAACGCCACAGCGTCTCTCCGAAGCAGCTCCACAGGGTCCCGGGGCACGAAGCTGATCCGAAAGAAACACTTCATCTTGTCACAGCCAGGCCTCTGGGTCACCTGTGGGTCGGAGGAAGGAGGCATGATGGGAGGAAGAGAGAGGAGATAGATGGGCGGTCGTAGAAGTTGTCTGCACCTAGGTAAGTGTAGTACGCAATCGCTCTCAAACAAACACTGTGATGTAAAAGGTACGATATTTGCCTTTGAAATGTACGAAAGTGCGAGTATAAACTATGTACGACTTAAACTCCGCTGCCAGTGATCAGATGCAGTCGCAGCAGCAGCAGCATTAACACCAGTGCCATATAAGTGTTATCACAACCACTTTACAACCTAAATACACGGTTGTGTAATTGCAGCAGTAGCCCTGCGGTGGTTGTCTTTGCATTTGATTCCATTCCTTATTCAAGACAAAACCGCCAGACCAGCATCGTCTTTTAAATATTGATCATATTTGATAAATTATTTAACATGCAAGTGTAGGGAGAGTGAGTGAGGGAGTGTATTTTCTATCCCAAGGACTACCAGCCCTCTCACATACATCTGTGTATCTGTCACTAGGATTGACACTCAGCTGTGTTGCAGTGTGGTGTGTGTTTTATCGAGTGTGTCAAGGACTCTTAAACTGCCATTGTGTGCCACGTGTAGATTTTCACATCTGAACTGTGTGGTATGAATATTAAAAATGTCCTCTTGTGATCCTGCAACCTCATTAGAATGTAGCGGGCACTGTGGGTGTTTGTGCATTTGTGTGTGTGTGTGTGTGTGTGTGTGTGTGGGTAGGTGTAATGTGAGCTGTCGCCCCTGCTGTGCCATTGCTGATAAATGACACTGGGGTCCAAATGCTGCTTGAATACTGAGCAGGAATGTGTGTGTGTGTGTTTGTGTGTGTGACTCGAACGAGACAGAAAAAGTGAACGAGGAGGAAACATCTCCTACCTGAGTAAGCATCTCCTGTTCGTGCAGGAGAAGCAGTTTGCTTCCAGAGCCCTCTGTCCTGTGCTCCAACACCAGGGAGAAGTGCTCGATGCATTTGATTGACAGCTTCTCTTGCAGAGTCAGGATCACGTCCTATATTAAAACATCCCCTCATTATTTTTTGTTCATTGCTTTTGCAGTTAATACACAAGAAATCGGTGTACTTTTCAGTCCTGGGCGAAACATCAATCAATAAATCAATCAAACTGCAAATCTGAAGTGCGATGGCCAATCTAATGTCACTGATACAAAGCAAAATATTTTCCGCAGTAGGGCCGTTTTGTTTGCTCAAGTCGAGGCTTAAATCTAAATGTGCATTTACTTTTTCCATCAGGGCCCCTCAGCTTTGGAACGACCTGCCCGAGGATATCAGGTTCGCAGTATCAGTGACTTCTTTTGAATCACTTCTGAAAACACTGTATAGTATACTCAGAATCTACTTAGAATAAGCGTGGAAACTTATTTGTAATACATAAAGGGAACCATGCACGTCTTTGTGCAGAGGTACAGCAGGCGATACACAGATTCTGTGCCTGCCATTTGAATTCTTCATGGTCTAACAAAACCAGGAACCTTGAACAGAAACCTCAAAAGATGAAAATGTAGAAATGTGAAAAGACTGCGGGAGGACAGACGACCCTTATAATTTTCGACATGCCTTCTATTTAAATGATTATTTCTTAGGTGTAAACATAATAGCCACAAGGCCAAAACACGACGGTGTAAACAAGGTGTTTTGCTCGCAGCAGGCCTGACAGTCACTTACTTTCAGATACGACAAATGTTTCTTTTTCCTCCAGTATATCTGTCGGAATTATAAATATTATAAATCCAACCTTGTCGTGTTTCTCTTAACATATTTTACTTTTTAAGAAAACGATGTAGCCTATCATTAGCCCAATTTTCACAAGTAAACAAAAATGATCATTGTTATCAATGTAAATTCAAAAGGATCTTTCTTCTCACTTATGTTTTTTGGGAAACATTATGCAGGCCTATTTATAGTGAACCACAGCCGACTGTCATTTGTATCACGACTGCCATACATTATTTCACACAGACTATGAGAGGACAATGTAAGTGTTACGTGAATAAGAATCTGCTGCTATAAGCTAGCTAACATTACGGATATCAGTTGCCACGGCGACGTAATTTAGCTAGATAGCTTAGTAGCATTACTCAAGTTTAATAATTTGACAATGATTAATACAATTTAGTAAGGGTTGTGTAAGAGTATCTGCTACTGGATTCAAATTACAGGGTTCCCACTGTCTTGGAAACCCTGGAAAGGTAATGGGATTTCACAACCACATTTTCCAGGCCTTGAAAAGTCATGGAAAAGAGAGTTCTGGATAAAATGAATATGATTAATCAAGATAACATCACAATATTCCCGGTGACGCAGAGAAAAGGAGTGACTCAGCACTTTTGCTTCTTTAAGCACAAGCTGGGGGCCACAGTGGATCACAAGTCAAAAAAATTTTCAATATGCTCTTTGCCGCCTTACCTGAATAAATGAGTTGCTCAAACAAATGGAACTCAAACAGTGATTGAATTTCATGATCTGTCTGCGTGTGTGTGTGTGTGTGTGTGTGTGTGTGTGTGTGTGTGTGTGTGTGCCAAGACACACTAATTTGCACTCTAAATGAATTCCTCCCTTTGTAATTATAGATGCTGCAGAGACTGCTAATTTTGCCGAGTGTGCCTCAAGGTGTGGGGCGCGCGCACACACACCCGCACACACACACACACACACCTTGATAGAGGTACTGCTGTCGAAGCGAAAAGACTTTGTCTGCCCGTTCTCCAGATAGACCTTCAGGACATTTGGCATGAACAGAAGAGAGTTGTCCTTCACCGGGTTCTGCAAAGAGGGAATACGATCAGTCTTTTCATGCTGTGCACATGAGGTCCCTTCAACGCAAGACAGGTGAGGTTTAATACGTGAAATGATTCCATAAAAGTGGCACGTCACAACACATTTTTATGATTGTCTTATCTATCTGGCATTCAATGCACTGTCTGTCTTATGTGGTAACCATCTGGCATTGCTTATATAGGTCATACACAAGTGTGTGTGTATGTGTTTGTGTGTGCGTGTGCGGTAGAACTGACTGGAACCTGGCCGTTTATAATGACCTCCTCTGCAAAGCGCACTTTGACCGGATTGGACTTGAGCATGGCTTTTTTGGCTGCACTGATGAACGCCGACTTAGGGGACTAAGAGGCAAACATCCAAAAAGAGAGACAGGGAGTGGAAGAGGAGGGACGTAGGGAAGAAAGAGACAGACAGATGGAGGGAGGGAGAGAGATAAAGAGAAGCATAAACACATGCATGAAAGAAGAGGACAGATTTCCAGCACATTAGCTTTACATGTATCATCTGAAAAATCAATAAAACATCAGCCTCAGCATTTCTTGATGTCAACAAATCCCATGAAAACACCCACATCAGCATGTGTTAGTTACTCTTCGCCAGTGGTGTAGTGGTCATTGATAAAGTGGGTGTATTACTCAGATGACAGATGGGTTACAGAGGAGGAAGTGGGTATGCAACACACTATTTCTATCGAAGACATAAATCTGTAAAAATGTGCTTCAAATACATGGTGGTTTAATTTCTTAAAATAAGGATCCATAGTGAAGTAAACAGTGCATATGTTGGGGACTATTTTGAGCAGTGGACTGACACACATTTGACTCTCTAGTGGGTACTGTATGGTGGATGCGGTTGGCGCAAGGCCCAGGCACATCAAACCGACATCAAAGAACTTGGCGGCTAAGGCTGACTGTTGGGTCGCCTCACGTTGCCCGTGTCTCGGCCAAAAAATTACGCTTGAACCCACTGCGACATCTATAGCCAACAGCCAACTTAGCATGTACACCCGGCGCCAGGGTGGGAGCATAGATTGTATAATAATGGACACCATTACTGTGACATCAACCATTGGTTTGTGGACTCCGAGTTCAGCATTACGACCATCGCCAGCTTGGTTTTTTGGACCCTATGATGATATATAGATACTTTTTTCATCCCCATGAGGAAGTTCTTGTATCCAGTAGCTCACGTAGAAAACGCACTATCACATAAAGCCATATAGAAACCACACAAACAATAAATAAGCCATTCCCACAGATGATGGTAGTTTGTATTCAAAAAGGGAAACCGGACCAAAATGCTGAATCAGCTGAAAAGCCGCTGACAAGGGCCAACTAGTCCAATGGTGTGAGACACACCGCAAAAACTAGGGCAACAGATGCTTAACGACAGCTCATCATTGACCGACTGCTGTCGGTCAACCTGGCGTGTGGACAGCGCTTGACAAAACAATGACAATGGCCAAAAACTGGGCAAACTCATCGTGTGATCAGTGGAAGAACATGTCACTGAGTGCAACGGTGTGGCTTGCTGATGTGTTTTAGTAGTTTTCGGACAACAGTGGAGAATTACAGCAGAGAGAGGATCAACTCATTGTTGGCCCCGTCTTTTTATGGGATTTGTTGAGAAACACTGAGTATCAGCAGCCTTCATCTTGAAATGCAGGACGGAATTTCGGAGGCCTGGAGGGGAGTCAAGGGCTGCTTCAACTGTGAGAAAATTGCAGGTACAACCCACAAATCTGCACCTGTCCAAATATGATATCAAGGGCAGACACTGGAGGAGAATTTATTTTCAAAGGAAAGGTTATGAGAATTCAGAGGAATGCCAGTGACATCTCTGGCATGAAGAAGATAATACTATAATGATCATGTTCTTGTTCCAGTTATTGTGACATAAGTATCCATTCTTTACAATTGCAGCCTGGATAGTGAACGAATGGAGTTTTGATAAAGAGAGCAAGTGGATACAAAATGTATTCAGAGCTACAGCACACACATAGTAAGCAATCCTTTCCCTGGATTTCATTTCAGCACTATTTAGATAAACGCATCTGATACATACAGTCCTCGTGGTGCATTTTGCAAAAGCCGATCTACTCACAGGATACGGTTGGACAACAGTCAACATGATGGATTCTTTGCAGCTCCTGAAGCGAGAAGACAGCAAATCACAGAGTCAACAAAAATCATCGGAAAACAACAATCGCGGCGAGCGACAATGGCAGATAAGGGGAAGGAACTTGATTAGCTTGGCTGAAATGGAATGAGATGCCTCTGGCAATCACCACTTAATACCAGACGCACACACACATACACAAACACTCATTAGTTTCCCATTTAAAAAAGTGACAGTATTTCTGGCGAATCAAAACATGACTTCAGTCACGGTTAACTGAGTGCATCCAGATAGCTTTTTCTTCCTTATTATTAATCCTGAATATTCATTTGTCTCAATGCTATGTGATGATGGCTATGTTTGTGTGATGAACAGAGCTGTATTAACCAAACATTATGCAGATGGGAGTAAAGCATGACAAATACTTGGCAAGCACTTTGTCACAGTTTCACATAGTTCTGTGAAATTAAAGACTTGAATAGATATTAAAAGTAAATTATTGATAATGAGTTGATTTAATTGGCACTTTGTCTGGCACTGCTTTGCTTGTTTTTGCAATCATCAGTATAAAACCTGCCAATTTAAGACACAATTCAGTATTTCAGGCTGTGCGCTGGAATATTAAGGCATTTACTGTAACACAACATGGACTTTTAAAGGAGGATTTAGAGGGTTTAGTAGTCCCACTTCTCCCTGTCCAGGTTTTTTTTTTAGGGGTCTTTTTCTCTCCAAAACAAACGGACTCGATAATTTAAACCAGTAAACACATAGAATAAAGCAGTTTCACATTCTGAACTAGTGTTTTTCCGACACTTTTTGCCACTTTGGAGACAGGCCGCTACCCTAGCACCTGCTAATGTGTGCTCAACTTTTCAACTTTTTTAAGATCCAGAAGTTCAGGAGGTTTTTACTGGGAGCCGAATTATGCGCAGAGTTCTCCAAAATAAACGGACCAAGTGATTCAGGGCCTGTTTATACGGTTCCGTATGTTTCTGAACACGGGTATTTATCTTTGCATTTGCACCTATCATTTACACGGAACTGCAGTTTCGAATTTTCAAAAAATATGCCTTTCTATGGAGACGTGAAAACAGTATAGACGGAGATTTTGCATTTTTGTGTAAAGAGGAATATTTTTTTTATACAGGATAAATAAAAATCTGTTTTTATTTGTATCGGTAGCTGTGTAAACAAGGCCTTAAACCAGTAAACACACAGAATAAAGCAGTTTAGCATTAGAAAAGCAGTTATTCCGACGCTTTTCGTCACAGAGAGGCTGCTCCCTGTGTCCATTCTAAGGTAACGAAAACAAAATGATTCTTATTTTCGGGTGATTAAATGCTAAAGAAAACACACTTATAATATTAAATTCCATTTCTGAAATATATCCCTCTAATTCCTACACACTGGACCTTTTAGGCAATGTAACCCAGAGGTGCCTCAAATTAATCACCTAAAGCCACGTTGTGTTTGAGAACCACATGCCTCTGCATCAGGTATTGAAGTTTCTTGCTCATGGCACGTTTATACAGTCAGTTCCTCCAAATTATTCTTGCTCACCATGGATGTAGCCATCTATCCATGGAGAACTTTGTTTGTGGTGCTCACATCATTAAAAAAAAACGACAGGTGGAGGGGTATCTCAAAAACCAGACAAATAAAAATCAAATAATATGCATGGCTGGATAATATGAGTGAACTAGCCCTTTAAATATGAGCCGCTAACCATCAGTACAGGTTCAGGAGAGGATTTCTTTTTTGTACTCCACCTACTGATTAACATATCACAGTGTCCCAATGGCTTTCTGTATTCACCTGACAAGGTCGATGACTCTTTCTCTCGGAGCCGAGCTGACAGGTTCATCGTTGATCATGATGATCTCATCCCCGGGCAACAGCTTCCCCTCTGACGGACCACCTGCACACACACACACATGCAAACAAGCCCGAGTTGATCACACAGAAAAATATAGTTTCAGTCTGTCAGCTAAAGATTGTCTGGGAATGAATCAGTGCGGCTGAATGAACACTGCAAACGTGTGTAAGTGTGATATTGTGTGTATAAATCTGTCAGCTTATAGGTAATTTGGGTGTGTCCGTCTCCTGACATGTGTAATAAGTGTGAGCATTGATAAACAGCTGCGTCCTCAAGCACATATATCCCTTTCCTTGGCCATAAACTCTATATAGAATATTCATTAGTTCAATTGTCTGCTTGGGATTCAGCACAGATTGATTTTTGAGATGCCTAATCACTGTTTGTGTCTGCGCTGCCACTGGGGCTGACGGCTGATAGGAGTCTGTAAGCAGTGGTTTGGCACTAATTTGGATATCAGCCAATCAACCAAAATACTTCCAGCATTAAAAAAACCCATTAATTTGTGTTTATTGTCTTTCTTGCATGGGGTCAATAGTACTTACTTGTGCAATCATAGGCTGGAGAAGCCAACAGTCTGCATGGTTTCCTTCTAAACAATCATTACAGCAACTGTGTGCAGTGATTAGCACTCTGCACACAGTCAGGGGGAACTAATAAAATCACTCAGTGCATTCATTCTACATGCAAACTCTTGGATTCCTGTAGTACACGAGCACAGCTGGAGGCATCAGGGCTTGTTTTCCTACCTGTTTCTGTTACAGTTATTTTAGTTTCTCTTGTGGCATCATATTATCCCACCAGTGTTGAAAGTTTCAAGTGCAGGCAGCACCAAGAAATAATCCCTCATGTTGTTTTAAAAACTCTAAAAAGTTGATCCATGTGTTACCCGATATATCCATGGGCTAAATCAGGAAGCAAGACAACATTTACAGTTGCCAGGGGAAACTGCAAGCTATGAATACGTCACATTTGTACATTTTACGTGTATCATATCAACATATATAAAGCGATATAGTATACAAGCTAATTGTCAACAAGTGGCGGAGGGTGTGGCGGATAGTCTGTCACCTAGGCGAGACACCTGCCAAGCTGCAGACCACTGTTCAGGACCAACAAACAACAAATCTCGCTGCTTTTTAGCGAGTCATTGTTGCGTTTCTACTGTGGATATTGCCATGACAGGTGTTTCCTTTTTTGCCAAGACATTGCTGCATTTCATGCCACCAAAGGGCCGCCACAGGATCTGTGACCTCGGCAAGATGCCTGCCAAGCTTGAACAGACCACTGTTCCAGACCAACAAACAACAAAACCAGTTGTGTTTCAGCTACCCGTTGCTGGGCTTCAAGTGGCTTTGTAGCCACCAAACGTGGGTGTTAGTTAGTGACCTGTTGCTGCTTTTTCATTGGGAATAGTGTCACAAAAAGCGATTGAGACATTGCTGCGTTTCAGGCAGGGATTGTGCCACTAGATGTTGGTATTTTAAGCCAAAATGGAATTGTTTCCTAACTATAACCAAGAGGTTTTTGTGCGTAAATCGAACCAGTGTTTTTGAAATGTAAAGTTTGAATGTATGTGCTGCATAATAATGTACAAAGGTCATGTGTCTGAGGTTTGTAATGTCCAATGCCAACATTTATTTTGGCGATTGGGCTGACATTTATCAGTTAAAGTATTTTTAAGCGTGTCTGATTAAACCACTGGATAAAACAGAAAGCAAACAAAACGAAATGTTTGGGGTTACATGTTATATATCTTGTTCCCTTTTTTTAATTTGAGGATTGGAGAGTGTATGTGCTTTGTGTCAATAATGCTGGGTCATTCCATTAAAAATATGATTTAAGACCCTGATGGGTTGGATGTGACATTTCTAACCTTGGCGACTCCTTGTGGTGATATTAGAAAAGACACTGTCACAGCCTACCTGGTGTGACAGAGCGCACCACCACCGGTTTCTCACTGCCTGCCACAAAGCCGAAGCCCAGGACTGGGTCCCGTCTCATCTCCACCAGGCGAGGGGCGGGTGGGACCCCATCCAGGTGGACCTCCTCCAGGGAGCTGCTCTGGGACACTTGGCTTGAAAATAAAGAAGAGGAGGAACATGGTGACTGAGACAAGCTCAACCAAAATCTCTGTGTGGCACAATATGGACATCACACAATTTACTCTGACTTTCATTCACATACAGTTTGCTGACGCACGAATGAGTCAGCAAATAGTTTCACTTCAAAAAGACATGAACTGGTAATGGGCACTATAACTGTTACTGGGATCAAACCTGTCCTGCTTGTTAGAGGAGGGTCTCTTACAGAATCTGACACAGTGCACATTAAAATCCAATCAATTCAGTCATTCCTACACCGGGAATTACTTTCAGCTCTGAAAGAAAACATTAAACTTGTAATGAATGATTTGAGTTTTCCGATCAGTTGCTCATAAGTCACAGCCTTGGCTCAGGGTTGGTCATTAGCACAACATTTTATGCTTAAGTGCCACTTATAAAAGATAGCACAGGTCCCGCATTCATAAAAAGCCTAAGATGTGCAATCTGGAACCAATTTGCCTCTGACTTTCATATAAGAGTCTGCAGACTATTCCAAATCAAAGTCACAGTTATCTAATATTAATGTGTAAAGGTCAGAAAGGTCTGTTAACTGCCGCTGTTGATTGTTTTTCATCCTATGTGTACAACATCATGTATGTAGCCATCAAGTGCAACAGGTATATAGAAGCTTTCCATGTGACTGTGATTCAACAGCATCCAAAGCTCTTGGTGTTTCAGTTTAAGTCAAAATCACCTTGGTGGACACACAAATTAAGTATAAAGAAAGAGAAAGTCAGTGAAAAGCGGGCAGGAGGGGTGGTGGATGGGTCATGGGTCAAATTAACATGGACTTTCAACCAGGAGACGGATGTTCTTGTCCTGTGTAAAATCAAGACAACGTAGTTAAGTGACTGGAGTTAGTTGTCCCTAAACCTAACCGAACTGCGGCTGTTTGACAATGAAACTGCGAGCGCTCGTAAAAGACTTTGCATTATCATTGTTATCATTCCATGCCAACACCATGTGATGCATTGTTGAGAGGTTGAATTAATTCACGTCTTTGTGTAAGACTGTGTTGTAGGTGGATCAAGTAATGCATGGCCAAAACACAAAAGCAAGAAGTTTCCAAATAAACTTTTTTTTGGCTTAGTTTCTGCTTATTTTATTTTTCCTGCGGCTTCTCATGTTGATTTCATCCAGTATTTGTACACTGTCAATGAAGATTCTCAGTCATCCAGGTCATGGTAATCGTAAGTGCTATATCGTAGGCAACTGGACTTGCTTGCGTTTCTTGAAGACGTTTCGCCTCTCATTCAAGAACTGAAGAAGCTTTTTGCATGACAGGCGAAACGTGCTCAAGAAACGCAAGCAAGTCCAGTTGTCTACGATATAGCACTTAACGAATATTTGTACGTTGAATTATCACTGCTAGTTATCACTGTTTCTAGCAGGGGTTGTGCCCCCAGGTGCAGGTATCGTTTCCATTAACTAGTCCGGACATACATCTGTGCTCTCTCTGAGGGACTGACACTAAACCACGGTGGCAATGCCCTTGATTAAAGAGAGAACTGTTGCTGGCTATATGGGGCCACCAACATTTAATGCAACGTTAATGTCGGTTAATATTGGTGAAATATCACATCGGCCTTTTCTTTGCCTTAGTGCAAGTCACTCAGGATGAGAGCACCACTAAAATGTAAATGTACCATATTAAATTAAACCCTTCTGCTCGCTGAACCTCAGACGTCTGTCTCGACCAGGACACTGAGAATGCAGAGTGCCTGTTAATTAAGAGGTGATATATGCTTTCAGTGGGGTTAACTCATTCTCCCTCTGTCTCCATTTCTACCTCCCTCCCTCTTTCACAGCTTAAAAGGCTCCCTTGGCAGCCATTGCCTTCTCTCTGCACATTAAGTCCAGTACAGGGTGTCCATTGTTACCTGGCCAACATCCATTCCATCTTTGTCTACCTCTACTGTCCATATAGCGGAGCATAATATATTTCCCGCCTCATCCATTCTAACCTTCACATAGTCACAGGTGTTTGGTTTGCAACTACACTTAACTTTCTAACTTTTATTTTATCAGGTAATTTTGTTACCATATTTTGCATGAGAGTGTTTACCCATTGATATTTATCTGGTTCTATACCTGCAGCTTTGACTAAATCTGCCCTGATGATAAAGTATGTTCCTACCATCCAGGACGCGACTTCATCTCCCACCAATCCGGATCAGTCTCAATCTCCGCCACCTTGTGTCCCTCTTGCGCTTTCTCATTCCCTCTCTCATCACTGCATTGATCTGTATTGTACATACGGCGCCGAAATCTCAAACTAAATCTGTCTGTAATGAAGCATGTTCCAATCTGTGGTGTGGGCTCATCTTCCCTGTCAGGGTCGCTGGGGTTTAATCCCACGGGAGGGCAGAGCTCGGATGTCAGGGGGTCAGGGGAAAGCTGAATACAAAAAGGTCAAATCCTGGTGTTGCTGCTTGTCATTGGATGGATGGGAGAGCATGCAAGCTGGTTTTAGATGCCGTCACTTGACAGATATTACAAGGATAACCCATCTGCAAAAAATGCTATCTAATATTATCAAGTCTATTATCAAAAGTTTCAAAGGACTTCAACAGATAACTACCACGAGACAAAAAAGATGTGATACAGTCCAGGACAAAGAGTAGTACGTTATTTGTTAATTTGTCTCTATGCTGAATGTCACTTTGGATGAAAGCACCTGCAAAATTAATTTAATGTAATGTGAAAGACACTCATTGCTGGTATTTTTAAAACTATGGAGAAAAATGTGCAATGTCTTGATTTATCACTGTAATAATTTATATTAATTTTAAATAATTTTATCTATATTGCCTTATCAATATTGTTTTAAGAAGAGCCCATTGACAAATAGAACTGAAGAAACTATTAAATTCATGTCGTGATAGGCACGACTATTTTAGAATAAGAATTTAAGACTAAAAACTGACATTCAGTGTAACAACAGCCATTTTAGACACTGTCTGTGCAGATAAATCAACCCGTTTGCGAGAAAATGTTACATTTGCAGGTATGCTGAAAACTCTATGCTTCGGTTTTCAGTTCTATGTTGTGAAAATGCTGTGGTTAATGTGTGGTTAGGTTAAGGCACAAAACCACCTGTTTGGGGTTAGAAAAAAGTAGCATGTTTTTGGCTTAAAATATGCGATTTGATCACTACAAACACAGCTGGAAATGTCCCGAACTTCCGCAAAAAAAATACCCACTTTTGTCACTGCAAGAACAGCCGGACATGTTTCAAACTCTGGATAAAAAATACCCATGTGTCGATACAAACATGGCTGGACATGTGCCGAACTCCTGTTAAAAAAGTAAATGCCCCATCTCATCCTTTGCTGCAAACACACCTGGTGATGTCCCAAACTCTCGGAAGAAAATACCAGTTTTTGTTGCTACAATCGCGGCCGAACATGTCCCAAACTCTCGTTATAAAATACCCGCTTGTGTCGGTACAATGTGCCAAACTCCCGTTAAACAACGTCCCACGTGTTAATACAAACAAAGATGGACACATGCCGAAATCACATTAAAAAAAACTACATGCTCTTGTCACTACAACCACAGCTGAACATGTTCCTAACTCTTGTTAAAGAAAAAACAACTTTTGTCACTGCAACAAACACAGCTGGAAATGTCCCAAACTACTGCTAAAAAAATACCCACTTTTGTCCCGACAGTAACTGCTAGACAGACTGAACTAAGTTGTATGTATGAAATGGACAAATGTAATGTAACATATCCCTGTTTTGCAAAAAGGTACAACGCCAACATTATATTCTGGCGACTGGGCTGACTAAATACAGTCTAGCTGCACATATTTCCGGGATTTCAAACACACTGACACTTGAGTGGAGGACAGCATTCAAAAACCTGCTGGATCATGTCAGGTGAGGTTGGGGGGGGGGGGGTTATCTGTCCAAAATAATCAAATCATCTGTGGGGTTTACTCACTCTCGCTCTCTTTTGTCTTTCCTTCTCTGTCTCCCAGGAATCCATTTGTGACACTCAATCTGTGTCACCTCGTCTAACACCAACAGCTTTTCTCTGAGAACAAAGCCACATAACCAGAGCTGTCTCCCTTGTCATAATTTGACCGTCCATCATGAGATGAACAGGAGGGGAGAATTTAATGGGGGAGTGGCAAAGAGGAGGAAATTGGCAGAAAAGATGAGAGATAAAAGTAAGAAAGGAAATGAAATAGTGGAGAGGAAACATGGAAATATAACAATGTATAGACAGGATGTATAGGAAGATATATGGTGCAGCAATAAGACGTGATGAAACAGAAAAAAAGAAGTACAGAAGATAGTGGCAGGGGTGTTGAAAATGATCTCAGTGTGCCTAGTGTTGAATGTGTTACTTTATCAGTGTTGCATTTGTCCACTGAAACCAGCGTTGGGAAAGCAGAGACCAGGGGAAGGGAATTGATGTCAAAAGGTCAAATCAAAGAGGAGGACAGAAGAAAAGGACATGTCAAAGAGAAAAAAGAGGAGCCAGGGGGAGGTCATACAGCAGTAAAGAGAGAGAATAGTCAGAAAATAGATGATGAGAAGTCAAACAGATGCGAGGGAAAGTGAGAAGCAGAAGAAAGAAAATGTGGCGAAGAGAATAAAAACAGAGGAGGAAAGGTAATTGGAAAACGAGAGTACAAGCAGGAAAGGAAACAAACAAAGGAAAGGTACACATATGAATCCATTGTCAATTAACTCACGGTATAGTTTTACCACCGCATAAAGCAATTTGTACATCAAAACACCATGTCAATGAAGTTAATTGGATCACAGCTTATCAAAATCAGACACGTCTGCCTAACACAGAGTCTGTTCCACTGCGGTAGCTGGATTCACTGTGCATAACGTTCTGTATGCCAAGCCCTCCATGCCGGTCCAATTTGAGGATTTGCACATTTACCTGGTTGAAATGTACTTCCTGCATAATAGATTTACACAGACAACAGCCACTGCACGCACACGTGGAATGCAAATCTACCTGAAAATGGCGACTTGTTTTGCTTTTGGAGAGGAAAGGGCAGGTTTAAACTTTTTTAACTTTTTTGATTTGAAATTTACTCCTTGTAGTATTCAGAAGTGCATCTCTTAGGCCCAGATCAAACCAAAGATCCGCAGCTGTTTTCGAACATTAGAACACACACTCAAGCTGGCTGATAGCGTCATCAGCGGTCGGTTTTAGGGTTAGTCAGCTGGACATGTCAGTTAGACACTATCAGATTACAGCGTGTCCGCTTGCTGTGGCATTCTCTGACATGAGCCCTCCATCCATCCAGCTTTAGAAGTTTGATGAACACGGACGGTCATCATTCTCCAGTAGATCTTTATAATGAAACCGTATGTATCTGTGTGGACTGTAATGATGATTGCACACCATCCAAACCAACATGAACCAACACCGTCACTTGGTCTGTGGCATACGAGTCAAACTGTGACGCTCTACAAATCCCTCTAGGTATTGGTCGTCGGCAAGTTGCCACAAAAGACACGTGCACAAACACAACCGAGGTGAGTGCTCTTTGAGAGATGTGTATACATACTTTAATTCTTCTTCTTTATTGCTGACATAAATCACTAACCTTACATTGTCAAAATAAGTCAATGTTGACTTTTGCGTTCTACACGGGACACAAACAGTGGTCTCCTGGGTCAAAGTCCTGTGTTCGTTTGACCGATCCACCCTCCCACCTCATGCCCGACCTGGACTTTTCTGCTCTTTATACTATGTCGGTGGCTCAGAGCTTCTAAAAATGACGCGTCCCAGTGCGTCTCATGCAGACAGGTTCCTGGGTACATAGGTATGAGACGCTGAAGGCCACTTTGACCAAGCATCTGTTTTTGACGAGTTGGGAGTAAGAACGCACGGCCCAAACATGGTGTCATGCTGTACATACGTGGTGAGGCAGTCCCGTCCCTCCCTGGTGCTGTTCATGCTGTCCCAGTTGTATGGAGGCCCCTGTAGTCCACCCCAGGAGCCTGGGCCAGGGGGTGGCCAGCCCGACATTTTGTTCTTGTGGCTGCAACATAAAGAATGAGAAAATCAGCATTTGATTGTTAGATATCATATTTTTGTAAGCGTTTCCAGCCGTGATTTAAAACCATTTGATTCCTATATAGTTTCAATCTAGTATCTTGAAGTCACCTCTAAGAAAACAAGCATTTAAAAACATTTAAACCAAAACTACTGGATTAGACTTTTAATGGCTGCAACAAATCTGTAGATTGATTGGACTTTTATGCAGAGAGAAGATCCACAGAGAACAGAACTCATAAATAAACATCACAGCGCATGAACCTCCTGATTTATAATTTAAGAAAGGAATCAGAGGTGAATTGATGAATCTTTTTTTCTCTCCTCTCTGGATAAAAACACTCAGAGACGCTCCGGTTAGATCCCTCCCAGCCCAATTAGTGTGACCTCTTGTCTCTCTGCGTGTGGCTTGCAGTGTGAGATAGCACTGCTTAGTGCAATCGACCGCAGTCAAATAACAGCTCATCGGGTCCGTAGATGGCCGATCGATGGCTTCGTGCACGGGCAAGCGCTGTGGCAGTTGCTCTGCGAGATTGCGCGCGTGCGGCGAGGGAAAGCACTGATGTGACAGCTGATTCGGTTATCGCAGATTACTCAAACAATGTCACAGAGGGTTTGGGGAAAATGTAGAGAGGCAGAGGGAGGAGACAGGAGTCCAATGTGTCACCTCAGCATGAACTGTGCAAATAAAGTCCATCGTCTAATGAAAATTGAAGAGGCCACCCTCCTGAGTCATCCGGGCTGAGTTAAGTCTCACATGCTACAGTGACTAATCATGCACAGATCATAAAACTCTCCACAGAAGTAATCCCGAATGCAGTAAAAGATCATCAAGCCGGAGGAATAACACTGAATTCAATCATCTATGCACTTCATTTTCATATTTGATTTATTTTGGAGAACGTTTCCTCCCACAGCCATAAACCGTGAGGACGGGTTTATTGTCCTGACCTCAAATCTACGATAGCGAGCTGATGTATAGCTACAGTAACAATGAATAGATTAATGGCATTGCAGTGTCAAGATCTAGACTGATACTCTGTTAGGCAGCATATTCTCCACTGTGTGCTTTGCATCAGAGAGACGTCACCCATCACAGCCTCAGCTCTTGGGCGTTTGCCATTCAAAAGCAAAGGCCCAGATTGATTCAGCTGTCGATACAAATTCTTAAAATAGAGGAAAGTGCGTACTAGATGAGGACGTCATCACCGTAGGAATCCAGCTGATCGATTCCCATATTGTGCTGCTGATGAGTTGAATACATCAGTCAGTCATGTCATAGCTCGCAGGGTGTGAAAAAGAAACTTGGCCTTAGATGAAAACAGGCTCCACTGGAGTGCAGTGAAGCTGCTGGTGAAAGCGTCAGACCCTCTCAGTCATGCTGCGGATCGGTTGTGTAGGAGAAGAAAAAGTTCACTAATGATACTCCAGTTGTCTCAAGAAACACACACATCTCCCATGCTTCCATTAACAGCAGCTGCAAAGACAGTGAAACAAAAAAGAAGGCAATAGATCCATCTCAGCACTCTCGGGCTTTTGAGTTTAACTCCTCTGGATTCTGTTGCCACGCACGGATTCCAGTCAGACGCTTGTGCTTCTGCTGATCTTCAGTCATCCGAAAGAAAAACAGATCCACCACCACTTCAGAATCCCAATCAGAGGCTCTTGTGCTCAAAATATACGGAGGCCGCGGCGTTAACGGCTGTGCGGATCTCCAGTGTGTAGCCAGACATTCATCTGTGTTTGTCATTGTGCTGCTGCCGAGAGCAGCTTTGGTCCAAACTGAACTAAACTGCCGTGGCCTCGCCTCCTTTATCCCATAATCCCTCTCATCACAGAGAAAACAAATCCATGCTGTGTGTGTGTGAGAGAGTATGAGTATTTGTGTATGAGAGAGAGAGAGGAAATGAGAGGGAGAGACAGTGTGTGTGCAACCGTGCATGTGCTGTGTATGCGAGTGTGTGTGGAGTAAGAGGCTTTTCAGAGAGCAGCAACGTGTGTGGAAACATCGCTCCATCTCTGAGCTGGAGCTACACAGCGGGAAGTGTTGAGACGAAACTGACTCTTAAAGTTCACCTGGATGGCATTAATATTTCACTCTTCACTTTCGGTTTTCCTCCAGCAAAAAATAAGTCGTTCTTTTCATGGCAGAACGAGACAGAAAATGGCAAACGGCTCTGCCAGGAAGACAAAAGTTATAGTTGAGTGATAATGCCGTCGTCGGTGGCAAAAAATACTCTTTAAAAATGTAAGTCCTCATGGGTGAGTTATGAGACAATGGGCCCCTGGGCACAGACATGCCAAGGGCCCCACCACCTCTCCTACATAGAAGCAAGACACGCAGACATCGTGCTGGCTCCGCCTCTTTTGTTGTTGTTTTGCGTCTCTTTATAGTTACCAGCACCTTTCATGGTGTATGTGCTTCTTTGTAATTGTATTGTGTCTCTTTGAGGTCATTATGTGTCTATTAAGAGTGTATTTGTGTCTTTCTGTGTCTCTTTGTAGTCCAGTTGAATCTTTTTGTAGTCATTTTGTGAAGCTTTGGGGTATATTTGTGTCTTTTTTGGTTATTTTGTGTCTCTGTAGTTGTTTTGCATCTCTTTGAGGTAATTTTGTGTCTCTTTGAGGTATATTTGTGTATCTTTGTGGTTGTTTTGTGCCTCGTTGTATTAATTTGTCTCTTTGTAGTTCCTTTGCGTCTCTTTGTAATTGTTCTGAATCTCTGTTGTTCCTTTGCGTCTCTTTGAGGTCATTGTGTGTCACACTGAGTATGTTTGTGTATTTTTTTGTCCATTTTGTGTCTTTTTGTAGTGGTTTTGTGTCTTTATTTGTCATTTTGTGTCTTTTAGTAGTTGTTTAGTCTCTTTTTAGTTCTTTTGCATGTGTTTGTTGTCGTTTTGTGTCTACTAAAGGTCAGTTTGTGTCGCTGAGATATGTTTGTGTATTTTTTGGTCATTTTGTGTCTTTTTGTAATCGTTTTGTGTCTCTTTTTAGCTCCCTTGCATGCCTTTGTTATCGTTTTGTGTCTTTTTAAAGGTCAATTTTTGTCTCTTTGTAGTCTGGTTCAGTCTCTTTGTAGTCATTTTGTGAATCTTTGAAATCATTTTGTGAATCTTTTGGGTATATTTGTGTCTTTTTTTGGTCATTTTGTGTCTCTTTGTAGTTCCTTTGCATCGCTTTGTAAATGTTTTGTGTCTCATTAGATCATCTTGTGTCTCTTTGAGGTATGTTTATGTGTTTTTTTGTCGTTTTGTGTCTTTTTGTAGTTGTTTTGTGTCTCTTTTTAGTTCCTTTGCATGTGTTTGTTGTCATTTTGTGTCTCTATAAAGGTCAATTTGTGTCTTTTTGACGTATGTTTGTGTCTTTTTTGGTCATTTTGTGTCTTTTAGTAGTCATTTTGTCTCTTTTTAGTTTCTTAGCATGTCTTTGTTATCGTTTTGTGTCTCTATAAAGGTACATTTTTTGTCTCTTTGAGGTTAGTTTGTGTCCTTTTTGGTCTTTTTGTAGCCGTTTTGTGTTGCTTTTTAGTTCCTTTGCATGCGTTTGTTGTCGTTTTGTGTCTCTTCAAAGGTCAAGTTGTGTCTCTGAGGTATGTTTGTGTCCTATTTGGTCGTTTTGTGTCTTTTTGTAGAGGTTATGTGTCTCTTTTTAGGACCTTTGCATGTGTTTGTTGTCGTTTTGTGTCTCTTTAAAGGTCAATTTGTGACTCTTTGAGGTAAAGTTGTCTTTTATGGTAATTTTGTGTCTCTTTATAGTACCTTTGTGTATCTTTGTGGCCATTTTTTGTCTCTTCCTGGTCCCTACCTGTTAATTTGAGTGAAATTTTGCAAGTAATGACCAGGGGGGCCCTGACACAATGGGTCCCTGAGTCTGTCTGGCAGGCACATTCAGTAATCCATCCATGCTCCAAGCTGCTCTCTCTCAGCAAAACGAAGTGATTTACATGAGGATTCAAGCTCAAGCACTACTAAATTGCACTGAATGAGCACATGAAATCAAGTAACTGTGTTAACCTTTCATAACAGCGACAGACACACTAATTTTACAGCTGCATGTTTAAAGGGAAATCCTAAAAGTAGCATTGGAAAACTACATCCTCAATCCTTTGTGATGAAATGGTTCAGACTTCTTTCTCCTCCCTAAAAACTGTTTCTAAAAGTGCAAAAGGTGACTGACTAAAGAATCTGAGTGGGAACTTACAAACATAAACAGATCACAACAAAAAGTACCGTCGCGAGAAACATAACCAGTTGTCTCCTCGATGACCTATGCAGCAGAGTGTTTGTTCGACTGTTGTAGCACAAACTTTCTGTGTTGACATAAGGCCTTTCCACTGTTTTCCCTCTATTCTGATGCTTCGACATACCAGGGATCCTAATATATGTATTCCAAAGGTGCAGCAGAGTGCTTTGTTCTCAGGGTTCTTGAAAAGGCCACGGTAAAATACTTTTTCCCCCCCAAAAAAATGATCAATCCATGTTCCTCTCCAAAACTTTCCCTCCAGGGATCAATTTTTTTCTGTCAACTACACTACTCCTCAAAAGCTGAACTCCATAACACTAAATCAATTTTCCTTTGCTTGACGAAAATGTACTAAGAAGATCCATCTTTCAGGAAAGAGGTGGAGCAGAACTAAAGAAAATTTCTGATTGTAATGCTTTTTAAAATGTAGTAGCATGAGGAACATTAGGGCAGCATCGGGATGACACAATGGATGTAACATGTAAAGGCTTCATCAGAAACGTCCTTTGCAAAGCCGGCAGAAACAATTGAGACTGTGACATATAATTGACTTAATAGATAGTTTTCACAGATTACATGTACAGCTAATAGATTAATTGATTTATTCTGACAAGTTGCTAGTATTAAGAGAGACTATCTGTACAAGTACTGCTAAGCTTGTGCCTCTGCCTTCAAAGTTACCCTCCAGATACATTTTAAAGTGTGTAAAAATTCTCTGGAAATTCTGGATCTGGTCTTGGGCCCAGCCCACCACTGCTCTTTGCGCTAGACTGACCAGTCAAAGAGCAGTGTATATCTAGATGGCTAGCATTACAGGAAACATCGGAGGCATACACGTCTGAGCCTCAGTCAGATCGATGACAGGTGAGGTGTTTGTTGTGCACCGAAATCAGAGGCAATGTATCCATGTACAACCATTCATGTGATATCTTGCAAAAGTGCACGTACAACATTTTGTACGATACGGACAAATTACCGCATCTATTGGTTGGGTTAGGATGAGAAAAACATTCATATTTGGGTATCGTACTTAACGAAAAGTTGCATATTTAACGTGAAACTAAAAAGGTTAGGTTTAGGAAAGTAAAGTAAAGTTTAGGAAACTTTACTTAACGTAAAGTTGCGTACATTAGGTTTAAGGCAAGTAAAGTTACGTAGGTTAGGTTTAGGAAAAGACACATGGTTGGCCATAGTCACGTTATGTACTAAATATAAAGCTATGTACCTAACGTAATGTGAAAACATACTTTAGAGTAACTCTTGTGGGAAAAACACTGGCCTCCCAGGGGAAAGTCCTGTGTTTGTTTGCCCATCCATCATCCCACCCTACCTCCTTACTTTCGGTCGCTATGCTACGTCCTTCTTTACTCCCGTCAGCGCACATGATCGCAGCCCTCATGATTACTTATTACATATGAATCCTGGTACATTACTTTTCATAGGTACACAAACAGTGCATGAAAACAGCCTGTAAGCGACTAGCACACGTATCAGAAAGGTAAGGGTAGTGCGCATCTTCGCATCATCATCTAGCTTGGAACTGGTAACAGCTAGCACAGCAAGAGTGGATCTGCTAGGATGTTACAGTGGGCTCACAGTGGTCTGGTTTACATTCAAAAAAATGCACACTCGACCATGTTCGCTGCCAAAACTTTCACTATGATAATGCTAACTCTGCCCTCTGTACTGGCTGGAGGTTTCAGGTTGTTTTGCCGGTGTTGTGTTGAAGTCTGTTCCCTCCTCGGCATGTGTTACCCATATTACACAGTTATTGGCTTTTGTATTAGTGATGTACCTTATCTCACTGCCTGGCATACGTTTGAATCTTAGATTTTAGGGAAGCGTACAGACATAGTCCCCTTCAGGACAGAAATGTGAAAACACCTTTTTGGTGACAAACTTTGTGCAGAAACAAGTAAGTACACAGTTGTCAAGGTCAAACAATTTAGGGAACATTACCATAAGAAAAACACATTTTTGAGTGGAGGTGGACTTGAAGTCATCCACAGAGCAGTATATTTTGTTTCATGTCAGTGCTTTTGACTGAACTAGGATCTTAATGCTTGTTGTACTTGTAAAACCTCCTCTGCCTAATTGATTTGTCATGACTCGTCCCTCATAGACTGCTGTAACAGATATTCATTCTGTCTTTTCATTAGGTTGTTTATAACAAAAAAAAAGATTGAGTCACTGTGATATTTTGCACGACAAGGTATGACCTCTTACATAAGCATAGTCACTGTGTGAGAGAAAAAGAGTTTCAGTCAGCCATTGTTTTCCATCTGAATATATTCCCCCCTATCACGAATAAACACCCATTCTTATTTAGCAACAGAGATGGTGGTTACTGGAGCTAGTCAGGTTTTTGTTTTTTTGTTTTTTTTGCTGCATCATATGTCAGGCCTCCCTATCACAGAAAGCAATCGAGCCAGCTGGCACAGACCTCCCCGCTCAGGCACCACATGCTCCAGTCAGCAAGAACGCACAGCCCCAAACATTGAGCACCGGGTGCATCTCAACAAATGTTTCATTCCTCATACACTGCGGCTCTGACTCGGATTACTGTCCAGTAAAGTAATCCATCACAGGGTTCAGCCAAGGTGATATCTATAGTACCACGTACACATGAGCCTAATATGTACTCGCCCATCACAGTAGATTATAATCCCCTTTTCTCTGACATTCATTACATTTTATCAGTAACCATAATGGCGTTTACACAGAATTCTGCAACTAAAGATAACTAGAAATGGGTCTTTATGTCCAGTGATATCTGTAGTCTTACAGGCACAAATGAATAATATGCTCATAAATTAATGTCCAGTTACTAGATGTGCAGCAACAGATGTGTCAGGTTGCTGGAATGAGTTCACATTTTATCAATTCTGGTTCCCTCTTCTAATTGTCAAAGGGTTTTTGAATGTGTTTTTGCTTCGATGCCTGAAATCAGTGCACAATCTTAAAGCGATACTTTCCTGATTTTCAACCATATCTGTGTCCCCGTTGAGTGTGTGTGGATAAATGATGTTAAGGCGTTCCCGGTGCCGCAACTCCGGCAGCTCCCTGTCCACCCACTGGGCAAAATCCACCAGATGAGTCACAGTATGGATGGTTAGTTTGCGGTGCTGCCGACACAGGGGGAAGCCAAACACCATTTTATCTGCACACATTCCCCACATGGCAGTGACACACAGCTGGTTGAAAGTATGTAAAGTATTACTTTAAGACATCTTCATGTTTTCATCTTCATGTCTCAGTGTATTTTGTTTAGCCTAATGTTAGCTTAAAACTTTTGGCGGTTGCATTTCTGCTTCAGAAATCCTAGAAGTGGAGAACTTTTGTTTGCCACAGAGCTTATTTTCTGCCATTATCCAAAATCCAATGTCCAATCCATTGACTCGCCACCATTAGCTGCTATCACTTAGATGCACTGTAGCCTAATAGCACTGATTTATGAGTAATTTCTAGCTTGGACTTTACTCTGTCATTGAACCCTAACATTAGTCAGCCTCTGTCTGACTGTCGCTTCAAATAAAGTCAGGAACAGACCGGGATCTGAGTCACTGGGGCATTTCTACGTTGATCTTTACCAACACACATTTTCAATTCAAAGAGTTTGAGTTGTAAATTAAGACACTGCAGCATTTCAAAGACCCCCCCCCCCTCCTCAGGACTGAGGTCATTCAAAGGACTGTGTCTGCCAATGGCCTGGCTACAAATTACTGCTCAGAGTGAAAATAATTTAGTTTGACCTTCCTTTTTTAAATAGACCGCACACACTCACTCAACATGAGACATTAAATCTCACAAAAACCCTCAAGATCTTTGTCAAGACTGACTGAATTTGCACAAAAAGCGAAGAGCTCTCCCAAGATGCTTTAGCCTACATAATGACAATACTTACAAGAGCCAGTAGCATAAAAGTGTGTCCTGCATGGTGGAGCTGAGGACCCCTCTCAGCACATAAGGACATGTAGGTTAAGTGGTGGGTGGAGCGATGAAATATACATAGAAAATGCACATCAGGGTTTGGGTCACTTCTCTCTCCGTTTATTCATTCTAACATGTCAGCTGAGTCTGCAATAAATAGAAAAGTGTTCGTTCCCAGTCTTTCCTTTATGCACTGATATAATGACTTAAGTGCTTTTGGAAATTCCACTGCAATCAAAGGTATTTCAGCTCTAGGGACTGAAGAGATGAGATGCAAAGAGATCTTACACTACTCAACATGCAAATCTCGGAAAACAGATGAAGAACCGAAAAAAAAAAAAACTTTCTGTAAAACTTTGCAATTAGCCTGAAGTAACTCTTAGTCTGCGTATTTCAAGTATCATCTTGTATCATCTTCAGAATTAGCAGCAGGCTCCATTAAAAAGTCTAGTTCTAGTTTAAAGGGACAAAAAAAAGATTATTACAAGGTGTTTTTCTCCGGTTGTGGTTTAAAGATTCCATAATACACGACTGTAACTGACTTCAATCCCATAAATAGCATGAGATAACAGTTTACGGTTTAATTGCATGTCACAGTGTTGCGATAATAAATGCCAGCCGGAATCGGTGTCAGACAGGTGACATAAATTTTGAGTCATTCTGGACTGTGCAATGAATGTCTGGTGAATCATGGAGCTATGATGTAAATAGGAGAATAATGTAGGAGAAAAAAAAATACAAGCAGACACCTCCACTCTCTCATGATTTAAAATGCAGCAAAAAAGCTTGGCGACAGCTCCAACAACAGATGTATACCAATGTGGTATCTATGCTTACAATGTATATCCTTTATTTAGCCAGAAAGGTCCTACTGAGATACAAGATGTCTTCTTTTGAGTGCATTCATTCTTATTCACAGTGATATTCCAGCTTTTCTTTGCACGTGTGATTGTAAACTGAATATCTTTGTGTTTTGGACTCTTGGTTGGACAAAGGAAAATTTAAAGATGTAACATGGGCTCTGAGAAACGATAATAGACATATTTCCCCATTTTCTAAAATGATTAAATGATTAATTTAGAAAATAATCATAAAGTTAAGTGATAATGAAAACCACTAGCCGCAGCCATAGACTGTGTAAGTGAAGTGGATGTAGCCACCGCAACATCACCCATTGGTTTGTGGATCAGTCTGAAGCTTTGAGTTTGGCATGTTAGCCGTCGCTATTTTGGTATTTCGGAGCCAGAGGTGACTGTATTTCAAAGGGAAAGACACACATCGCTTTGCCTCTATCCTATTTGGCAGGTGGCTATGGTAGAGACTTGTCAGTCATAAGGTAGGCATACCCTTCTTTATCCTGTATTACTTTAAATTGGAGCATAATTCACAAAATTGACATCATGCTGTATTTAGGAAGAGGACTCATTCAAATTAGCTGAAAATGAGTTGTATTTCAAAATAAAGTTTATGTCGTACAAACTTGAAACATTCGCACTTCACTTGTCGTCCACTCCATTTTCGATCCGTGATCCACCAGATGGGAACCACTGGTTTAGAAGACAGAGGCTAGGTTATTAAAAAGAAAAAAGGGAGTGGACCGAGGATTGATCCTTTTGGGACACCACACAAGATGTTTGCTTAAAGGTTAGGGGTACTTTTCAGTAGATACTGTTTTCTGTTTTTAAACTGCTCACGTACCATTGACGAACCTTAAAAGCCACAGGAACTAAATTTTTTAAAAATGAAAAGAAAGAGGACCAAGGATGGACCCTTGTGGGATGCCATGGGACTCATTCGTAAAATGTTTACTGAGGGACATTTATGCCTCTGTCATTTCAACAAGGCTGGGTTAATGTGTGGTGTAGGCACAAAAAAATCACCTAGTTATGCTAAGGAAAAGATCATATTTTGGCTTATGAAAACCACTTTTCGTGGATACTGTTTCATTTTTTTGTATGAAACACACAGATGCAATGTATTCTTAGTTTGGAGAATTTTACAATGCTAACATTTTCTTCTGGTAACTGGGCTGCAGATGTAACTTGGTTGTGGACCTGTATCACATGATATACTAATTATAAAGATCACATAATGTGGCACAGTAACACAGATATATCTAAAGCTGAATTAACTGGATTTTTGCTGTTGTCAGTCGGACTCTCCAATCTAGCATTGATCTGTCACTTGAAATGTTCTAATTTGCTTCCTAATGGAGCTTCTCTCCTCTTAGTCTTCCTCGTTATGCTCATTAATGTTCCAACTTAACACACTCATAGCTCCTAGCAAGACAACTCCAGCCATCGCCTGACCTTCCTTTCATCCAGTCCTCATCCTCTTTCCATTTGGTGGCTCTTTTCTCTCTCACTCACTCTTTCTACGTGACTTTGCCCAGCTCATAAATGAAACATCGGTGCATGTTGTTAAAAGTTGCCCTGGAAGTGCTCTTACTTTATATGGCTTTACTGTCTGAAGACAACATGCTTTGGCTCTCAGTGCCTTTCACACACACACACACACACACACACACACACACAAACATGTGCATGAAAACGTGCACGCACTTTCTTTTTATGTAACACTTGAACATTAGGCTCCATTCTGCATGCTCTCTGAACATCTTGCAGAGTGCAGATGTGTGCTAAACAAGCATAATGGGGTAAAGAAAAAAAAAAGCAGAGCAGAGAAAATTGCAAGAGTTTCACAAAGTTGTTAATTTGCAGAAGAGGCTTTGGAAACACTTTGGAATACAAATATTCTCGAGAACAATCTCAGCGGGATAATGGATCCATCCATTTCGATGATTCCCGTTTCCAACTGTCCATTTGAAACTGAAAGCGCTTCCACTTACCGTTGAAAGACCACATTCAGATTTCCATTCACAAATACCATGAGCAGCGCTAGGCCATCAAGACTTTGGACAAGAGCCATGGTTCGTAAAGCGAAAGCATTCAAGCTCCTGATGGCAAGCCTGATAATCAGACTTAACTGCTGTGTAGCTTCACTTTATCATTAAGTCTGACAATGTGTTCATTTTAGCCAATTTGTGTCTGAGGGCTGAGGGCTGTTTTGTTTGTTGTTCAAAATCAAGTAATTTCAATGGAGTTGCACCATTGACCAAAATGCAAGATGTCTCAACAGTGCTGCAGACCTTTGAGGGATCCTTGGAAGAAGCTGTGTTGCCCTATCCACTATTTTATGACCTTGTCTGTTGTAGAATAAACTACTCCACAAGAGAGGCAGTTATGAGACACGAGTCGATGGCACAAATGCTTGTCTTAAATGAACGATGTGAACTTAATGTCCCATTACATCATTGTCCTTTTAGGTAGCTTGTTAACTGTCAGTCAGCTAAGTGTCAGTTAGCAAGGTCGTTGACTCATGTCTACCATACACTAGAAGACTTTGAAAAGACTTTAGCAGACTTTTGAGAGTATTTCCCATCCTGCTCCTGGTGGAAAACATTATGTCACACTTAGTTTAAGAAATATGACTTATTAACAGTTCCTTATGTGCAAAAACACATAACCTAGATACACAAGCTAAAAGGCATCATAAGACGACCGTCATCTTGTTAATTTGGCATCCATATGATCTATAAGACAAACTGCACTTGTGCACAAACTTCCATTTTGGATTTTTGTGCTGGTAGGTGAAGTCGATCCACACTGAATTAAACCCCGACTCTTGCGTTACTCCACCAGTTTCTCCTCCTTTTCCACAGCCAGAGAGAACCTGGAGATTTCATGTTCTTGCACCTCCCCAGACTCCCCTCCATGTTTACTGCCAACCCAGCTTGCTGCTTCTTTATTGGTGCCAGAGAGAGTGCAGCTGTATTTACACCAGCCAAGACTAAAAACGCACAATATGTTTCAATGTTTGATCTTGGTAGAACATCAAGACAAGAAAAATACCAACTTAAGACAGCTTGGATTGAGTTTAATGACCCCTATTTACCAAATGATTGAGATCATGGGAGCACGTTACAACTCTAGCGAACTCTTCATTGAATAAATGATATACAATGCAAAGAACAAAATGTCAGGGGGCATAAACCAGCTAGTGTTGAGATAAAAAGAAGCCTTATTGGTGCCTTGTGCGTACGGTTAAATGATCAATTTCTTCTGTAAAATAATGTTAGAAATATTTTCCTTTCATGTTTAAATTCAACAAGCAGTTTGCTGCATTTTATTGAAAGGAGGAGCAAGGCAGAACCGAGTACGTGTTATCTGTTTATTTAGTGCAACAACGCCATCACATATAGGATAATATCTTCATATCCGCCAGTCTGAATCTGCCACCATTTTTCATAAAGTATCTTCAGGCTCTGTCACAGGGAGATTCTGTCTTCATTCCTAATTCCTCTGAAAACGTTCTGATTGGTTGTTTTTTTCAACCCCAGAAACAGCACAACACCAGAACTATTTTATATATTATCTAGTATACACACACAGCATGCCATTAATGTGAAATGGGAGGCAAAAAAGCACTCAAGTTGAATATCTCAAAAGGTTTTTAAATGTTTATTTTTACCCTGTCCTCTCGCATCTGTTCAGGCTACAACACTCCACCATATGCACCGAGTTGCGAATATCCATCGCCCATCAGCACTAACCGCAGAGGCAGTGACTCACCACTATTCTGCTGTTTTATGGTTGCGGGTAAATGTTGCATTTGTCATGTTGCACTGTGCTGCACTGTGCGCTATAAAGTCCCTCCCCTGAAAATTAACTGTCCTCTGAGATCATAATAGAGACTGAACTGTACTTGAGCTGATTAGTGGGATTTGGTTCTTTATATCCTCCAGAGATGAAACTCCTTACAAACACCGGCTGGTCTTAGTGATGTGGAAACATGCCAACGGCGTGCCATGATGGAATCAATTAAAAGCTCACATAAAAAGCTACTCTTTACAAAGACATCAAAGTAGGTGAGCGAGGGAGCTGCTTCATCGAGGCTCCCATTCAGCAGAGTTCAGGACTATGGACAGCTCCCCTTCTATTATACAGCACTGCTCAGGGTGGGAATACTGATTCTCAAGTCAGATCTTTCCATCTACTGAAACACACACAGCAATATGCAAGCAGGAAGATACGTCAGGGTTAGGTCAATAAGGACACAGTCAGCTACATCAATCACAGCTGTCCAGCTTGGTTAAACCTCCAGCCAAGTCCCTATCACCTCAAAGAAACAGCGCACGAGAGCATCGGAAAAGACTTTTAAAGGCTTCAGCTCTATTTGTCCACTCATCTGCAATCATTCCTTCCTCTTGACTTTCCTCTCCTTGCCGCTCTCTTTCTCACAGACACAGTCACACTGTGAGAGTACCAGACTAGAACTGGGCACACCCTGTCCTTTCCCAATGAGAAGATTTGAACTCTTCCTCAGGCTGCTGGCCAGACTCCTCACCGTGGCAAGACACACACTTACACACCTCTGCTCAGCGTCCTCATGCTGGCCTCACAACAAATGCCTTTTCAAGCTATTTCACTGCTGCAGACGAATTTCCAATGTCTGAATAAAATCAGCAGAGTTTTACCAGAGCTGTGGCGTGCCAGCATGATGTCGATTGTTAGGTGTAAAGTGGCAAAGTATCTTCATACAACAGTTCCTATGATATCTTACATACAACTGTTCATATGAAAACTAATAGCACCCAAAGAATGGCCCTTACGTACTGCACGTTAAGTAGCATACTTAACGTTAAGTTATGTAAGTTAGGGTTTGGCAAGTAAAGTTATGTAGGTTTAGGAAAAGAAACATGGTTGGGTATGATCACATACTGTAAACTTATATATGAAAAGTAAAGTTTCGCACTTGACTTAAAGGAACATACTTAACGTAATGTACTTAATATAAAGTTACTAAGCTTAGGTTGCTTTTTGTTTTTTTAGTTTTATATACGTTTTTCTAGGGGTAATACAATTTTTTCACTCTTCTTGTCATTAACACACAGGTCTGAAAGACACACACATACATGCAAAAAGTGGAGAGATGTCAGAGTGAGGGGGCTGCCTTGCTCAAGGGCACCTCGGCAGTGCCCAGGAGGTGAACTGCAACCTCTCCATACACTAGTCCACACTCCATATTTGGCCTGAATGGGGACTTGATCAAGCGACCCTCGGGTTCCCAACCCAAGTCCCTATGGACTGAGCTACTGCCGACTTTATATAATTAAAGTTACATTGGTTAGGTACAGGAAAAGAAACTCTGGGTTCTCTTCTACTGTGGAAAAGGAGAAGGAGAAACTTGAGCTGTGGAGCGAGTTTAATTTGTCGGTGTTTAAGGCGACAAAATCCAAAATGTAAAGTTTATCATTTTATCTTGTCTTTCTAGAGTTAAGTATTTTCGCAGCCACATAATTAATTGATAAGTCGTAATTATTAAAAGGATTCTGACATAATATTTTCCACCAGAAGCAGGATGAGAATCTCAAAAGAAATCTACTTGTGGTCTTGCAAATAGTGGCCCTGCAAAATCTCGCAATGTGCCACTGAAAACTCACATTGTCTTTACATGTGAGAGGGCGTCAGTCTTTTCAAAGTCCTTCCAAAGTCTTTTCGTGTACGGTAGGCATTAACTGCACCGCAAATTGCATTTAACGGCTTGAGACGAGCTCGTGATCGCTTCGAAACATCCCATTTCTCTTCGGGATGAAAGTTTCCTGCAGTGGGGAGAGCAGCATTTGGTTGGAGGACAGCAGGTGCAGCTACAAGTGTGTTCATTTATAAGATAAGATGATATCAGATGAAACCTCTAGATGTCAGTGGGGGGAGTTGCAAACAGAGGATCTGGCAGCGCACATAAGCACGCGTAAAGAGAATATAAATGAGTTAGGAACCATCAGTAAACAGATATTTAAGGATTTATATGTATGCTGCTGAATAGGTTGATATTGACAGACTATAGGATGGGGATTGTAGTGACTTCAATCAATTAATTATTAAAATATATAACACTTCAAACACATTCTTGAACATTTAAAGTCTAGTTTCTGTACATTTTATGTTGTCCATTTGGAGTTGTTTCCATCAAAGCTTTGATTGACAGACAGGATCGCTGGTGTGATGAAAATGGTGAAGCTGAAACAAGGATCAATAATGACCCTTACAATGCAAATGGAGGTCAGAGTTGTTCAGCTACGAGTACTGCTTTAGACGATATATTAGCTTTGGGATACACTTACTTTTATCCACTAATACCTCTAAATGAAAGTGGTTACAAGGGCAGGTCACAGAAGGAAAACTACACAAGTCAGGAATGAAATATGTTTCGCTACAGGAATAGGTTATGGTGCTTGTAGGTCAGTTATGTCCACAGCCTGTCACTGTGCCACTGTATCTGTTTCAGCCGCAGATCTAAAAACACTTTACAGTGCTGCTATTCAACCTTTGCAGCACAGCGGTACATCTCTGTTGGACAACACAGTCCAAAGCACAACATCTCATTGATTCTTTGTAAATGTCACATAAAGCCCGGCGGAACCAGGGGGGGGGGCAGAAAACACAAAGGGCAGCGGAGCAGCACTTTAAATGATATTTTTAAAGGAAATCTGATGAGTGTCTGTTTGAATTATGTTTATGTTGCTGCTGTTTTCTTTGGCTGCAGAGGAAAAGCGCTTGAACCCACTGTTGGATTTCAGTCAGAGGAGAAACTGATATAGAGACAGAATTTCAATTGCAAACGACACCTTTTGGCTGTCCATTATTGGATCCGGGAACGAGCTCTGAGGTGCAACTTAAGGAGCAGGATCAAACAGATGGATCCCCAGAGACAACTAAAGGCAATTACTCACCAGTCACCTCACTTTCCCGGTCTGTCATGTAGGAAACGACTGAAAAGCCAGGGCTTAGATTTTCCCTTTTTACACACAAGTGGTGATCCAGCGGTTTCAGTGAAGTCGCAATAAAGAAGTGAATTTTTTGCAGTCCTGCATATGTCTCAATTTGTGCACATGAAAGTGTAAAATCAATTTATTTGAGGCTTAAAACATGACTTTGCATTCTGTGTCACAGCCCTTTAATCATGTTCATATTTGGACTGGGGAGTTGTGTTTTCACTGAGGTCATGCCTATGGGGAGTTTCACTGCCAGTTAGTTTCTGGTTGGTTGACCGTACTCGCGTGATGTAATGACGACCAAGCATTGACTACCTCCGTCTATTTGGTTCAAGTCAATTGTAAAGGTTAAAGAACGAGCACAGTGTATGCGCGGTATCTGCTCGCAGCGTGCCAAAGAAACCACGGCTGCAGAGTGTGTGTGAATGCACGCTGAATGCACTCCAGCGACTTGATTTGACGCTGGGTGTGCATTCAGTCCATGTCAAAACACGTACAGGCTGAAAACATTACAGCTGGGTAGAACATCTGCACCCAACATTGAAGCATAATGCCGCGGGCTAAAAATACCCCAGCAGAACAAGCGTCGCTGAGCGCTCCCTAAATAAGATTACACGGGAGGACGGTGATCATTACGATGAATAAGAAACACTTGTCACTCATGTCTGGATTCTTGAATCATAACGTCTGAATGAAAATCTGGCAGTGAAAAGAAAGAAAGGAAATAAAGAGTGCAGTAGATGAGCCACAGATAAACATTTTGCCACACTGTCAAGTGTTTTATGAGGCACTTTGAGAGATGCTGCACTAGTTTAAAACTAGCATATACATACTTGCCAGTCTTGGACATGTGTCCCTGTCTGAATGTACACACACTGTACTGCACTGTACTGTACTGTATGTGGGTTTACAGTACACTCTGCCTGTGTGTTTGTGTGACAGTGTGGCTCCGAGAATACACAGTGGCACTTAAGTATTATGTGATGGCATTTGGAGCAGAACTAATCACTCCACTAGCCTCTTTAGCAAACAGATGTATCAGCAAACAGACAACTGGCTGCAGTCAGTGTGAGCTCATCCATCATGTGCTTCGTCACTCAGTGTTTTTTTTTTTCCACTACATCTAGTTAAATCTTATTTTTCAGCTGCCTGAATTCCAGATGTGTGAGGCTATACTTCACAATTTGCTTATTGCATTTGCAAATGCGCACTGTCGGCAACAATAACGTACAGTTACGTTTTGCATTTTCTCTCCCTCCCTATCAGACTGCTGGATAGAAGGCGGTAGTAAAAAGTTTAAGTTGTTAGTCATCAGTAGGGGTGTCCAAACTTTTTTGAATGGGGGGTCAGACAACGTGAAAATACGTGGGCGCCAATGGAGTCTCGCATCAAAAAAGTGTGACAAATGCAACCATTTTTATCTTTTGATAAACTATTATTACTTGATGCCTGTCTACAAACTGTATGATAGTCCTCATGAAAGGTAAACATGCGAATTGATTAACCATTATTGTGTAAAGGGCCACATATGGTATATTTTGAAATATGAAGCCGACGGGCCAGACTTTGGACATGCCTGTCATAGGGTATAAAATCTGAAATTGCTCCATGATCAATGGATTGTAAAGATGTTCTAAATGACACTTAGAGTATATGGGCACATTGTCTGTTTCAGAGCTGAGAACATTACAGTAGGTTAAAGCTCATTTGGGTATTAAAAAGAAAACAATATCAGCCTCCCATTCATTGTCTGTGGAGCAGCTCCAGACTTTACACCCAATGACACCACAAGTTTGAGACATACTTCTCTAGTTTCTGGCTTTCAGAGAGAGCAGCTCATGTTCACAAATATCAACTGAACTCCTCCGTCCTAGACCATGGAAATAACTTACTGGATTTCTTAATCTAGGTGGTGTTCCCCTTTAAAAGTATACTTTATTTTACCTGACACCTTATGAGATACTCAGAAGATCATTTTTCAAGTTGTCCGTTGTTGAAATATGCATTTCAGCCACAAGTGACTAAAGCCCATCACAACCACATACCCAAAACAGGATTAAAAGTCTTCATGTTCCAGGTGAGTTTCTCGATATTTTTTTGACCTGTTCTTAAGTCATAACCCCAGGAGGGAAACCAATTTAGATCAGACTTAGACAACGGATCACCAGGACTTCTGTTTTTTCACCTTGTTTCTCGGTGCGACCATAGAAACCCAAAATGCCAAACAAATGTGTGCAGCTAAATACAATTTCACCGCTTGAACAACTGCTATTATACATAAATGCCAAGAATTCATTAATTCCACATTTCTGCTGTCATGTTTGATTTATTTGTTCCACAGAGCCGTCTCCTTCCCTGATGCAAACCAGAGTGTGTGAGTGTGTAGGAGAGAGAGGATATGAAATGTTAGATAATGCAAGATATTTTTAACTTCCCCTTCTGTCCTACAGGGACAGAGTCGCTCACTGTATGTAGTAAAACCGAGCCAAAGTGATCAATTATTGAGTACGCACTTCCTAAGAGGCATGTACAGTATGACTGTCTTTGTGAAACATCCTCACACACTCAGCTACTTGACAGCATGTGAGCGGTCGGATCTGTGCAAACTTTTATTTTACACTCTTTGAGAAATACATAAGTTTGAAGGTGATTAAATTGTCATATCATTGGAGCACAGATGCCCAAATCACCCATGTGTCCTTGACACTTTATGCTAGCATCATAGTGTACATTATGCTACTGAATGCATCCATTAGCATTTAGTTAAAACGGGAACAACAGCTGCTTTAAAGATAGATGGTACAGAAAGTAGACAACACATTGGCATGTACTGGAAATGTAACAGTGAGTTCTTTGATGTTGCACTTGGAATCTGGGGAGTGTGCTGGCATACAGTAACTACCTAGAGACTTTTCTAGTTGCCAGGCATCCTAATGTTGACAACAACACTCCTATGTTGTCTTCCATAGTATGCGAAACACAAAGGGAAGAAATGAGAGCCAGCAGAATTCTACACGTCATATCTAAAGAGTGATAAAATTCATGAGAGGATTAACAGCGGAGATAGCAAGGTGCATGAGCTGTATAGGGTTGGCAATCAGGCTATGTCACTCAGTCAATGGGTACAAATGGATTTTATATGTCCTTGATGGTTTTCAGTGATTATTTTGAAACTCACAGCAGGGCTGCCGAGGGAGAAAAAAGGGCTTTGAATGTACCATATCACATGAGCACTGTAAATCCAGCCCTAATCCTGTCATGTTTGAACAGGGTCAATATGGACATTCCCTTAACACAGATCTACAGATGTTTGTTTAAAGGAAAGTAAAAATTCTGTTGGTAAAGCAACTTATGTACAGGGTTTTCCCTATCAAATATGAAAGGAGGCCCCCACTGCTGACTTGTATAATCAGAACAAACATGTCCTGTGATTTTCAGCCTTCTATGATTATATTTACCCTTTACAGCAGGCACATCCTGACAGCTGAGAATATTACGGTCAGATATTGTCCCCCCTCTATTATATATGAAAGGAGGCTGAAAATCAGAGGACGTGTCCTTTGTGATGATACAAGTCAGCGTTTCTCTTCTATAGTTCGTGGGAAACAGTAGGAGAGACACAGCCCGAGGGGGAACCGGGATCTCACACAACACCGGAGGGAGAAGCAGGTCCGCGGAGTTGTGCGCCAGACGAAAAAGCAAGTGCGTCCCACCGAATGCGCACTGTTACGGCGTCGCTTTGGGTTTGTGAGCACACATGACGTGCGTCTACATTGAGAATAATGGGTTTGTGCAAGCAAAAGACGCTACATCTGGACGCCCCCATATAAACACACGCACTTTAACCAAGGTGGCGGCCAAAATCACCCAGGCGGCCCGCCTTTGTCTTAGCTAGGCAGGGAAAATCGGAGGGGAGGCAAGTGGTCAAACAAACCTGAACTTTCATCCAGGAGACCGCAGTTTGCGTTTCATTTAAAACAAAAAGTCAAGGTTGTTTTAATGTAATGTTATGAAGCTTAAGTGCCTATGTCCTGTGTGAAACCAAGTCTACACTGTTTTACTGTAACTTTTTGTAATTTTGTCGTGCACTGGCATCACTCGCAGCGTGCTTATTTTAAGGCAAAACACCATCTCTTACCAAGTAGTTTTGTTGCCTAACCCCAACATGTTTCAGCTGTGTGTCACATTGACACACTAAAGGGTGCCCTGTGCGTCGCTATCAGATGCCGAGTGGCGTCACAAAATGTCCGTATCTGACAAACCTAGAAATGGCAATGGGTTGAGATTCTCCAAGTCTGCGTGCCTAGAGATGTCTACCATTCTACAAAAGATATTCCCTTATTTGGTGTTTTGCTGAAGGCAATGGAGGCCTTTTCCTTTCTGAATGTATTTGGGAGTAATTCTAAAAATGAACCTAAACACATCCTCGACAGATATTCAGTTAAAGGATGTGTATGTAGCCGGTTGCCAACTCGACACAGAGTACCCTGTAGTGTTAGAGTGAAGTTAAGACTTCAGAAAGAAGATCAGTCACTTGAGTGAGTCATCGTGGGACACATGGGTGGTTTTGATGCCTTTGTTCTCAGGGATTGCTATAGGGTTCAACCGAGGGGCAAACACCAGTACATGCCTTGCTATGATGGGCGTTTGGGAAAAGAGGCAGTTGTCTCAGCAAAAAGAAAATGCTTCCAACTGAACTTCTGCAGCCACGGCTTGGTTACAACAAGGCAGTTATGCATTTATAAAGCCAAAGCCTATGCACCAATGTGCCATTAAATAATGCACAAAGCAGGTTCCATGCAGAATTCATGAGACATAAAAGTGCTAACAGAGGAACACATGCTGTATGTTGAATTCTCTTAACATTTACAGAACATGTAATGCACTTCTTTGATTAAAAATTCTACAAGAGTGTCACTTTTTGCATTGCTGATCAGCTGGCACATTGTGTCTAAATTTGCTTTTTGAGAATTGAAGCGTGATTGGGAGATGATGCTTGTTCTAAAAGTTATTTGTTTTTGCGAAGCAGGGGCAAGGGAAGGAAGTTCGGATCTGAACGGAGCAAGGAACAAAATGGGTTTTGCTTCATTTGCATAATTGATCAAATTTGGTCTTCCGTCAAAGGGGGAGCGGAAGCATGAAGCGCATCGCTCCACTCATTCACTGTTATCTGGTGTGAGAGATGACTGGAATTATGGGAAGTAAAATGCGGTAATCATAACATAACAGAATATTAGTGTTCACCAGGAAATGAATCCCTGCAGAAGATGTGCACAAGAAGGAGGGACTGATTAAAGTATTCTCTTTCAGAGCTGGTATCTTTAATCAAATAAGCATTTAGAGATAACAAATGTTTTATTCTGCTGGGCTGAAATTAAAGATGCTTCTGTGGCTTTATACTTTATACTAAGAAAAATAGCGCACATACTTTTTTAAACACAACAAAACACGCCTTAAAATATATTTCAGCATCCTGACACAATCAGAAACCATATCAGTCTCAATTTGAAAGACAAATTGTGTCTTTGAAGCAGACTGTACCTGGTTGAAATTACAGGCAGGGATAGATACACAGGGGAATGGATGGATGTGCTGCCATATAAAGTAGACAGATAGGTAAGGGAGAGAGAGATGTGTGATGTGATTTCATATACTGAATGAAACAGCCAACAGTGTGCTCACCCTGCCAGTCCCTCCTGCAGTGATCACCAACCAAATCCCTTAGGAGGATTATCCAGACTCAAATCAAGAAAATTGTGCAACTTTAAGGGTTACGGGCAGAGTGAGAAAGAGAGAAATGGATTGGGGGGGTTGGTAGTGCTGATGCCTGATGTTATGTTTTTCACATCGCCAGCCTTTGATTTGTGAGTTTTGACACATGTGCCTCGTGCAGCAACACATCCACCTATACCAAATAACTGCAAGTTTGTGAAAAAATACAAGTGGTATTACAAGCTATAGAGAGCTGGTGAAGGACTCCTTACTGATCGCGACAAAGGTAAAGGTTGAGGATACACAGAACTCAAACTGCTTATCTCACATTAGCTTTGACTATACTTGAAAGATCACAACCCAATGACCGGAAAAAAAACGTTTGCATTGTATGTTTCCAGAACATTTGTAGCGGATACACTGAATCGTTACATTTCAACAACGTGGGTCGCTTAAATCACCCATGTTTGGGGGCTAAAAGGCAGCAGGAAAAACTGTGACAGGTCCCTAAAAACACTCATGTCCAGGGGCTAAAAGCTGCAGGAGAAATACAGCAACAGGTCTCCAAAACAACCCACATTTGGGGGCTAAAAAGCGGCGGGAAACACAGTAACGGGTCCCGAAGAAACAACCAAAGTTTGTTAAAAAAAACAGCTGGAAAAACAGCCACAGGTCACAAAGGAATATCAACTGTGAGAGCTAAAAACCAGCAGGAAACTCAGCAACAGGTCCCTTAAAATACTTTTGTTTGAGGGCTGAAAAGCTGCTGGAGAAACAACCACAGGTGGCGAAGAAACTCGCACATTTGGTGTCTAAAAATCTGCTGGAAAAACAGCGATGACATGATAAATCACAACTGGTTTTGTTGTTTGTTGGTCTTGAACAGAGTGGTCTGTAGTGGTCTGCAGCTTGGGAGGCATCTCACCTAAGTGACACACCATCCACCATCCCCTCCACCTCCTGATGACAATGTCAGCTCATGTTCTATGTCACTTTATAAACACTGATATGATACCTATAAAACATGCAAATGTCTCATCTAACTCTCAGCACAAAAACAACAAATCACCCTGTATCATCATGTATGTGTAGTACCTCTCCCCTTCCTTGAGCTCTTTCTGAAAAACTGCATTCGCAAACTTTTAATACTTGATCTTGAGTGAAAGCGACGGGAAAATTCTACAAATGCAGAAATGCTGTTTTTCCATCACAATGACTAAAGTGATTATGAAACGATTACAGGCGATTTTAAATCATGAGTGCCCTAATCTACTCAAAATTGAAAATGATTTGGGATATTCTTTAGGCTGCCACAGCTTGTCAGATGGCTCTCAGTACAATGGAACTTTGCCCTCTGAAGTAGCAGCATGCATTGGCATTAAGCAGAAGGCAATTTGGCATGCATTACTGTAATCTGATATTCAGAACACAAACAAGCCCTGCTGGCTAGTTTCACTGCCAAATTCCAACACACTAAAGCCAACATTTTCCCACACTACAAATACCGATACAGGTCCTGCCTCTGTCTTTAGGATGCATGGATGAGAGAGATTAGGCTAATGTTCCCGAAATAAAGCCAGATGTGTGATGACAGAACTCCCATTAGCTCATAGTCAAACAAAAGGCAACAACACACGCAACAAGAAGGATCACAGATCCCTCTCACCTGCTGCATCTGTTTTAACTCCCATCTCACAATGAATGATTTATTCCGAAGCATTAAAAGGTGATAAATGAGCCACAATTTCTCATTAAAGTTTATGAAGCAAACTTGGCTTGTACGCCATCTGCAAACAGAAGGCTTCGAAACTGTATTGTGACAGCTCATGGATACACAGCGGCCATCTGGGTACAGGCAAGGCGCGGCAAACTTGCCAGTGATGCAAACACTCTCTTGGTGCCTGTTAGCGTTACGCCATTATTAATTTTTCGTCATTTTACAGTCTGTCGACAACGGATGGCGCCAAATGTGGATAAGTGGGTGTGGCGAACATTACGACCAGCTGAAGCAGAAGGAGAAGTGCATTTGGTTCCCAGGAGGGTAAAACTATTGGAGAGCAAGAGGAGGGGAAGCACTTCGTATGATAAATGGAAGCTATTTATTCAAATCTGAAGTCAAATAAAGATAAAAATGTGATAATATGGAACATATGCACACTTTGGGCACTTGTCTCTGTGCTGCATGACTCATTCATCAACATTAATGTAAAAAATATGAATGTTTTCCATTTTATTTGTTTTTGTAACACTCATTTGACTGTTTATCTCTCTCCATGTGACTTACAGGGATAGTTCTACAAGATTCTGAATGTTAAAGCGCTTCACAGGCATTAGAAGTGTTTTCTGACCTGAAGCACCTTTCAAAACTCTTTGGTTGTGGTGTGGTAGGGTTAAGGTACAAACATGACTTGGTTAGGCTCAGGAAAACACTGTGGTGAGGAAACACAGTCTCAGAAAAATACATGAAATAGACAGGACCTCTTAACAAGGCATAAGTGTTAAAATTACATGCTGGCAACACACAAAACAAAGCCAATGCAAAGTCTATTAGGAACAGTTGAAGTTTCATTGTGAAACAGTCGCAGTAGGGTTAGGTCTAAGGAAAGAATGACACTTGGTTAGGTTTAGAGAAGAAAGAAATAATTGATAAAGTTTAGGAAAAGATTGCGGCTTTGGTGTTAATAACTACCTATGGGCACAAACAGCTGTGTCCTGGTTGAAAGTCCATGTTCATTTGACCCATCCACTAACCCTCCCACCCACCATACACAGACTTTCTCACTCTTTTTTTTTAAGATATTTTTTGGGGCATTTTGGCCTTTAATCGATAGGACATGCAGCAAAGGGCCACAGGCTGGAGTCGAACCCGGGCCGCTGCAGCAACAGCCTTGTACATGGGGAACCTGCTCTACAACTAAGCCACCGACGCCCCGACTTTCTCACTCTTAATACTTAACTTGAGCGCGCACCATGACAGATTGAGTTTGCATTGGCATTGTTACTGTGTCGCCAGCACGTAATTTTTCATGCCCCGTGACACATTACACATTTCAAGTCTACATTTCTAAGATTAGGGGATTCTCATCATAATGGTTACGCTGATACAGTACATGTTTCAGCGTAGGGAACAATCGTGGTCATACTCAAAAACAACTACTGTTGTTTGTTGTTTGGAAACAGATATGAACAGCCTCTCGGGTTAAAGTCAGAAGATTTGTTGACTAATCTACCCAAAACTCCTCATTACATGGCTCTGTAGCAACCTGAATTCATTCATTTTCTGTAACTGCATATCCTGATACTGGGTCGCAGGGGGTCTGAGCTTATCCCAGCTGTCATTGGCAGAAGGCGGGCACACCCTCGTCAGGTAGTTCATGTGTCGACAGGGCTGACACATGAAGACAGACAACTACTCACATTCACATTCACACCTACGGGCAATTTAGAGTCACCAGTTAACCTGCATGTCTTTGGACTGTTGGAGGACGCCGGAGTACTTGGAGAAAACCCACGCTGACACAGGTCGAACATGCAAACTCCACACAGAGGGGCCCCAACCTGGAACTCTCGTGCTGTGAAACCACAGTGCTAACCACCTGTATGTCTTTTCATATATTTTGACGGCCAAGTGTTAATATGCTTAAGAAAACCATAACCTTCAGTTCGAGTTAGGAGCAAGTCACTCAGACTTTGGCAATAATATTCAGGCGAACTCAAAGCTCTTGTGTTTCCTTATACACTGGTTAAATGTCAGTGTATAAACGTGATAATAACAAGAAAGAAATGTTGTGTAAAAATAGCTGTGTTGTTGTTAAGTCTGAGCCACAATGGAGACGTGGATCCTTTTTCAATTTCTTTCCTCAGAAGAGCAGAAGATGCACTCCAGATGCTACCCTCTGAGTGTGTAGGTTTAAGAGATTTGTCATGAGCCATGTTTAGTGGGCTTAGCGATGTGACCACACATGAGTCAGGGGATCATGCAAACATGTATTAACGTGCATGTGTGTCCACGCATCATGCCGTGTAGTGTGTATGTGTGGCATATTAGATCACAGTGAGCGGAGATTGTTGTGTGCTGAGCTCTTCATTATAGAGTTCTCCTCTATCTTAAGACCTCTTAGTGTGTCTTTACATTTCAGGCCTGGGGTTCGTTTAAACTAACATGTCTGGTATGTAAAACTGCAACACTGGATAGTTTACTTGAATTAAAATAATCTTAAATCAGGACTTTAAATTGCAAAGTTGTGGGTGTGGTTGTGCATCACGGGGACTGGATGGGGTGGCTCAGGGTGAACCTCCTCTTCTGGAACAGAGTTTTAAATCAAGCTGTCTTTTGAAGTACTTAGTAGTCTTGTTACAACTCTTCCTTTGGCTCTGTGCTCTCCACTGGCTCACTCTGTCCTTTTAAGTAACCATTGTCCGTCCTCTATCTATCTATCTGGATGCTCCTTGGACTCTGTGATTCTACCCTGGCTTTCTTTCCCCACTGAGCCTCTGTTGTTGCTGTTGACAATGTGCATATCTTAGTATGAGTTGTAGATCCAAACATTTTTAGTTGCTAAAATAACAAATAATAAGACAAAAACACAACCAGGCCTCTACCTGCTCAAAGACAGGGATGAATACATCAATAGAATACAATATTGTCTCTGAAATTAAGGCATTACAGGTGACATATAAATCTGTTTTGTGCAACACACACATCACACAAAGCTTCTTGTTTTGCTTTGTCTTCATCAAAAATTCGGTCTAGCCCTGTCACCCAAGTCTCTCTGTTTAAGCCCTCTTATTTCATTCATTTTAAGAGTCGTAAAACTTTTTGGAATGGAAAAACAAAAGTGGACAAAGTGATTGTGGAGTCGTCCAAGCAGAAACCGGTATACCCTTCAAAAACTGATCAGCCTTAGATGAAATAAATAATCACTTTGTTCTCAAGGTTGTGGCATTTGTTGAAGAATTGTTAAAAAAGAGACCAGCTGCAAAGGGACACACTCACCCAGACAGCTTTGGCATCTTGGAGAACCCAAACATGTCCATGTGGTCCTGCTACAGAGCGCTACGTCCCAAACCCTCAGGTGCTCCACATCAGCATTCTAATCCACATCCAAATTCCGGACAATCCCGTTTCAACCCGGATCCATATCAAGAGTCAACAAAAGCCATTCGGACACAGAATTTCTCGCAGTTTGGGAAAACACACTCAAACGGCAGCAAGTATCACCATTGTTGAATGCCCCATCCGGTAAGCAGACAGTCCAATTCCTTGTCTTTCCACAATGTTGCGTTCTCAAGTGATGACATAGACAGTAAGGTCACCCCCCCCTCCTCCTCCTCTGTGCTCTCTCTGGGACGAGTCAGCCCTTTCTGCTGCTCTCCACCTGCCTTGGTTGAGCTGCAATAAGCCCACTGTGTGTGCTCTCCATCTCAGCGCATGGAGTAGTGCAGTGATCCTAGCCGCGGCAAGCAGGGTAGAAGAGAGGAGGAGGGAGGGACAGTGAATGGAAGAGGGATGGGATGGAGAGGGAGGTAGGTAGGGAGGGACGGGTGTGGAGGCGGGGGTGGGGGACAAAGCGAACGGATGACAGATGCTCTCTGGCTCCGGCTTTGCCCTCCGTTCATCGGGGCTGCGAGTCCCTTTTGCAGGGGCAGAGGAGAGGATGCAGGAGAAGGAGGGGGGGTACAAGAGTAGGAAATCAAGATGAAAGATGGAGGAGGGACAAAAAAAGAGAGTAAAAGTGCTTTGGTTGTAAAGAGAAAGCAACTGAGAGACAGAGAAGGGGGGAGAGAGAGAGTGGTGATGGGCAGAGGAAAGCTGACTCGGCAGAATGGGACGCTGATGGGAGCAAGACCCCGTCTCTCAGGTTTTTCCTTCCCCCCCGCTTGGTTTTACTAAGTGAGCTTGTATGCGCACACCATCACCGCGATGAAAGCTTGCATTAATCTTGTAGACCACAGACAGCTCTCTTGTTTATTTTCATCCAGAGGGAATATTTGGTTTTGGATCATTTTTCAGTCCTCGTTTATTGAATGGAAGAAACATAGGGATATTTTGCACGTGTGGGTTTAACACCTTTTGATGTGTTTGAGAATTCTCTCGACATAACATCTTTATTCATTACTTTCAAAACCTCACTTGGAGTAAAAACAAATGGGTTTTAATGCAAGAAGACTGACTGAAGACAGTCTGCCTTTTGTTTCTGACGAGAACATTCAAGGATGCTTATTTCTTTTGTTGTGCACACATACACACACAGCCCTTCACAAAGCTTGTCATCAAACCCGAACAACAAGTCGCAGCCTCATGTGTGTGTGTGTGTGTGTGTTTGTGAGCGCGCACAGATGGTTCGAGATGCTGCTCCTGCTGGCCTCGTGCCACAAGGTGCCAAGGACAAACCACAAATGAACTTCAGTTACGAGGATAAACCTTAATTGAATGCAAAAGAGCGGAAAGTATGTTTAGCATCCCATGTAATCCAGCTCGACTCAACTGGGCGTGTAATGAAAGGAAGTACATTTTTCACTTATCTTTTGAACGAAAGGAGTACATTTTTCTTAGTGTCTTCAGTTGCTACAGGCCTGAAACAGCAAGGTAATGGGAATCCCGATCAAAACAGCGAGCAGGTTATTTTAGTCACTGGGCCTCTTGTCCCTATTGTCAACAGACGGTGTTACGTGACAAGAATCACTAAATTGGATCCTGGCATTTTCTTAAATTGTAGTTACAGAGCTGTCGGATCAGGACAGCAGAGGGGAGACATAATGTCAAGCGACACATGAAATGAGAGAAATGGAACCAGATATCCTCAAGTTGAATGCCATGAGATTTAAGAATTCATAAAAGTTACTCTGATGGTTGAGGACAGTCTAATCACTATTTATGAGCATGAATATTTCTCTGGGGGGTGATGCAAGACTGCATACTTGATCACATTTAAAGTTTGAGACTTTCTTTTTTAAGAGAAAAGTTTTCAAGAGTATTGCTCAGACTGTCCCAGGATACAGGAACTTAACATAATGCTCCATCTTAAATAATCATACAGTGACGTTTCCAGTGTTGGAAATGTTACATCACTGTCAATGATTTGTGTTTTTTCTAAAGTACAACAAGCTTTGGGTCATCATTAATTACAGTTCTGTAAGTAATTGAAGACAAGATGCTGTAAGGGTCACTTGATCTTTTGATATTATGATGTCACTGTTTGCTTATCGTCTCTCTTCAGGATCAAGAGGCCAGTACACTCCATCAGTGCTGCTTGTCGTGTGATCGATCCAGATTCAGTATAGAGTATAGGCGTCGCCATAGCTGTCGCTTTTTCAGTGTATTTTCAGTTAATGAAAGTTAACTGTAACATTTTGGCAATCTAAAAAGTCTTGCTCAGGATTTGAGTGTACTTAAAGATCCAGTAAGGAGACGGATGTTCAGTGTTTCCACTAAATGAATTTTGTTTTATTGGTTTTACGCCTGTTTTTCGCCATTGAAAATCTGCATTGGCACACTGGCAAAAATTCATGGCAGCTTTGGACAACAATACAATACATTAGCTTCCTTAAACGTAGAAATTCATTTAAACCTCAACTGTAAATGAGCTCACAAACCTTAAGAAATTCAGTGTGTGTCTGTAAATGTAAATAACGTCTTTCCCCTACTCTAAGTGCAAAGCAGTGACAGCAGAGTGCAGCTGATTTACGTCAGGCAGCTTTAATGCAAAGACTCTTTGATGACCCTCGCCCTCCCTTAGGTGCATTTGAAAGCACATGCAACAGCATACATCAAACGCACTTTGTGATTACAATATATAAAAAGCCTTGTTGCCCTCTCACAATTTCCACATTCCATCTCAGGACGAGAATGAAACAAATGAACAGTTGCTCTTTTATCTGTTGTATATTCAATTTCCTGGCACAGTTTATTACAGGTAGAAGCTATTTTGGATGTCTAGTGTTGGGCATCACTGAGAGCATTTGGATATCAGGTTACTGGAATCATAAATTGACTGTATTCTTATGGCAGTTTATTATTCTTTGTGACTACCCAAAGCACACATATCTTGCCCAAGACACTTCAGCACTGCGAGAGCTGGGGATCAAACCACAACCCCTTCAAACTGGTAGACGACCGCTCTACCTCCTGGGCCACAGCCACCCCCAAACTATCAATTCTGATCCTTGATCCTTTGTGACAGAACGGTGATCCGCCCCAACCAAATCTCACATGAATTTATCTTCCATCAATATATCTGACCTGACACTGACAGACGAGCAAAAAAAAAAGCGGACGACTGGGGCCTTGTCTACATAAATACACGTTCTTAGTATGCCCTATCTGTGTTTTTAGTGGAGAACCCCCCCATAGATACTACATCTGTGATTAATCAATCTTTATTTATAATTAAAATGTAGAAAGTTAGCCTTTATCATCAGATTAGGAAAATAAAGCCTCTGAACACGACTGAGAATTGTTGAGAAAAAAAAGCTGGAAGCACTGCACTACTGGAGGAGCTGATTGGATTGGCGAAGATAACAGTGACTAATGATTGGTTCCTGTGTGGGTAAGAGATCCGAGTGGTACCTTTAGGCTTAAGAGATTGGATAAAGTGATTGAGGAAGGAGTTGCCTAATTTGATATTGACAGGATAATAAAGGGGAGCAGGGATCTATGAAAATGGATCGAGGCCAACAGGCATCAGGGCTGAGACGGAGGGATGAACGAAGAAGCGAGGGAGAGTGAATGAACTTTTGCCAGGGCCCACAAATTTCCATTTTATCGTTATGACTTGTTTCATGAAAGGGATGCAAAGGACAGGACAAAGAGTGAGTCGTTCACCCATGATATTTGCCAGTAATCGCTGAACCAGATGTGAGGTGATGCTGCAAGTAAAACTGGCTCTGATTTTATTGTGTGTCGTCCTTCTTCTTCAAACTGCGGAGAGACAGCAATTCACTCCACTAAAACTCACACACTGCATAATGTATACGCAAGAAAGTGGTTTATTCTACTGCGTTCTTAACTTTTTGAGTGGGGTGTGTGAAGGACGTGCAGGACCTTTTACTTCTAAGATGGTAATTTACTTCCACACTTCACTGATTCCACCTCCAGTGACTTGCCCACCCATTCAACTTTCAACACTTCTCTGAAAATGTTATGAACAGCGTTCCATCTCAGAGGGATTCAAACAGTGCCAACTCTGACAACTGCAATATGAAACTTTAGCTCTACAACAACATAAGAGGGAAAGAAACATGTACAAAACATTTTCTTTCGACAACTTCTGCTTTCTTATGCTCTTGACTTTAACACTTATGACCCCTGGCTTCACTTGAACTTCAGCCTTTTGATATGGAAGGACCTGATTTCCTTTCTTAACACTTAAAAGTTCCAAAACATAGTGCTGACAATCAACTCTGTCAACTGATGAATCAATCCAGCAGCATTTACTTAGGTTCCATGAGCAGAAGGGAAAGGTGTATTTGGCAGCCGACAGACAGCAGATGGTACCTTAGATTGTCACATTCAGATGGAAATACTCCACAGAGGTTAAGAAAAAAAACAAAAAACTGACGGAAACAGTCAAAACAATCAAATCAGAGAAAGACAAATGATTCTTAATGTGTCGCAGGAAAAACAGAACAAAGTGATTATATTGCTTTTAATATTCTAAAGTTCATTTGAAATCTCCTTTCACTACTTTTCCTGTGTTAAAGCCGGGTTAGGTAGATTTATTCTGGCGTTATTGATCAAAAGTCCCATAAAAAATTTGAGCATATTATAATTCTATTGGATTGAGAGCAAACTGGACTTCTGCACCTCCTCTTGGATCTTGAAAGCCTGATTTAATGTCGAAGATATCCTGCTAAGAAAATTGCTATTTGAACATTGACGACTGCCTACACTGCAAAGCAATGCAAAATAGTAAGATAGACTTCTCAGAAGTCTGACAGAGTCTAACAATTAACGAAACAAAATGTGACAATAATAATGTCATGATGCTAATAGTTTAGCCTTGCTAATCGGAGCCAAAGGTGTTCACATAGCATTTGCCAGCCAGAGTCCTAAATTACAGAGCATTTTCTGCTTCACTCCCTGCCACTACAGACCACCTTGTCAGAGGAGAGCAGGCAGCAGCTTTGGAGATGGACCAGCAAGCCCAGCCCCAGCCCTGACTTTGACGCCGAATCAGCAAACTTTCTGTTGCTGCCATTACACAGTTCAGGCCCAACACCATTGCTGGCCACCAGGCCTCGTTGACACCTGGCACTGAGGGGTTTGGCTGAATTTCAGTTGCCACAGCTGCTGACTGAAAGTCCGTCTCGTAACTGTTGCATGCTCTCCTTGCAGGGAAGTAGTCCCTGTAGGAGTAGGAGTGGAAAGTGAGATGGCTAGTTCCTGTCTCGTTTGTGGTCTGATAAAAAAAGAGAGAGAGAGAGCAGGGCAAGGAGGGCCTGAACAAATGCACTGCATGCAATTCTACAATGAAGTAAGATTTATTTTAATATTTTAGTAGCATATCTTGGAATGCTAGCTGAAATATTTTAGCTGTTCCCAGAAAAGTTCTGTTACTTTAACAACTGCCTCAGGGATTATATGCAGGTCCCTGCTGTCCACTGGAACAAGCACTGTTTCAGTCAGTGTAACACAGCATATATATAACATCACCTTCTCTATAATATTCTCACGTTTTATATATTAAAAAAACAGTTTTATTTCAGAAAGTAATAAACTCCACAGTCCACGAAAGTGTTAAGCACCTGACGGACAGAACAGCAGGACCTTTCTTTTATCTTCCAAGGCTGCTGTCTGATCTCTCCACTCGGCTGATTTAAAGCAGTGATTCTTATTACAGTGAGGATAGATAGGAACGCCACCAGCATCCCACTGCTGGTTTGTGTCCCATAGAGATAAGAAGAGAGAAGGTAGTCCGCCCGCCTCTGGCCATTAATGAATAACAATATAGCCCAAGGTCACCATTCAAGTGTGAGTGACTGTGTGCAAGAGAAAGCTAAGAAAGACAAAGCCTGTGTGCTGCATTATTACACACTACATTGGCATTCAGTGCTCTAATCACTGACCTGCCTGTGTGTTTGTGAGTGTGTGTGTGGTGTATCTGTATCAAGACATCTCTTCTGTCTCCTTTAGAAGAGCAGGACGTAGCATGTCCAACAAAATAACCATCATAATTGTATCCCGTAATGAGATTTTTACCAGAGGCTGCTTCAAGAACAATAAAATCTAAAAGCTGAAATACGCAACTAAACATGTGGCTGATCAGCTGATGACAGATACTGAAATCATACGCTCTGTCTCTTTTCTCTACCTTGATGACTTTGACATTCCCTTGAGTCTCTGAGTGGTGATGTTAAAACATAAATCTGTGTCACCTTTGCAGCAGCCAGTCACATATCACTGCTTGTTCAGTATTCTGCAGACCACCGACAAATATATGCAGAGCCAACCCCCGTCTGCAACAAAATATTGCTGTGTACAACCTTTGCAAATTATGGCTTTTATTGGAAACACTATGCACGCAATGCTTTGTCTCAGTTCATGAAGAGTGACATCTTTATAACGTCACAAGGGAGGAGGTCAGTGGAGATGGGGTAGCATACAAAGCACAAGGCTCCACAGACTGAGATTAGCATCCCACACACGGTCAGGCTCTTTTAGACTCCCTTTATACGGGAATAGATACATCTGTTCCAAACGTTGTGCATCAACGCCCTCATACTTGCATGCGTCCTTTATGTTGGCATAAAGAGAGCCAACAGATGGCACTAAAGCACAGAGTCAAAAGTTTCAACCTTAGGGGACACCAGCGGGTGGCCACCATGTTTCTGCTAATTTCCAAGTTAGCATTGCCCCTAGCTTGCTCCAGCCCGGCCGGTGCACAGCGCAGAGAAACCAAGGCTAAGTGGGACCAGAGGGTTGTCAGTGGGCCACCATGGCTGCATCCTGAGTCTTTAAGGATGCACATAAAAGTTCTTGTGACTATTTGTTGACATCACCAGGTGCCTTGAAGTAATCATTACTTTACAGGGGATGTCTTATTTAAAATAAATAAATTACATCACACTCACTGTGCCACAGCACTGTGTGAGGCATTCAATCAAAATATTACCCCATCCTATACTTTAATTATTATTTGAATGCACACCTGATTGCTCTGTAACGTGTCGTGTCTGTGGCCCAATCCATCATCATACAGTAATTTAACATGCTGTCCAATCTACATGGCATCACAAGATATATTAATACAATAAAACTGCAATCAGCCATTCATTAAACTCTCTGTCATCACACCAAAGACATGCGTTATTTACCAGCATGCAACAGTGCAAGGCCAGGCATTCCTGGCCAGCTCGCTGTCATTACAGGGGATAAAGCGGACGCCGCCCTTCGCATGCACACACACATACACAGCAACTTTATGTGACTCGTCTAAACAACGAGATCATAGAATTTCATTCCCGTCCGCCTTTAATCCAACCGGCAATCTCTCTCTTTCTCTCTTTTCCTTATGACACGGGCCTAATCTGATAGGGCAGACAACCCTGCAGGACGGGAGATGGAGGGAGGGTGTGAGAAAGAGGAGAGACGGACTAGATTGACACAACAAGGGGGGACGAGGGAGGTGCATGGAGGGAGAGATGATGAGGGTGTGAGTGGGAGAGAGAGGGAAAGGTCAGGGAGGATAAATGGATGAAGGGAGACATGGATATTCCAGAAGTGAGGGGTTGTAAGATGAAGGTGTGATGTGGGAGTTGATGATGGATTGGGAGAGAAGGAGATTGAAGGGTGGAATGAGAGAAAGAGATGGGAAAAGGGCAAGACGCAGAGAGGAAGGGATTATATGATGAGAGGAGAAGACTTTATATTATACGTACTATATCGGCTATTCAGAATCAAGTGAAGGGTTTATTTTGAGATTTGGTAACAAGATAGGGGAGAGGGTCAGCAAACAAAGCTGGTACTTTTTGGAAGGGATTTCAAGGAGAATTGCTCCAAGCACAGCACTTCTTTGCATATCAACAGGTTCGATGGAAACATCAATAAGAAGACTGGCTTTGCGTGCCAACATAGACTGTATAAAAATAATGGCCATAGCCATTATGATATCACCAAGACCCCAGAAACAGTACCGGGCCTTGAAGTTAATTAGATATAGTGTCCAGACCATGGAATTACAACTTTCTGGTCCGTCATGTGGTGCCATTGGGCCCACAAAGACTTTTCTGAAAGACTTGTGTTGTGAAAGAGACGTCTGTAAATGAGTGGATAAATTGTTTAGGGCATCACAACCCCCGCAAAGTGACTCCACCATTAGAGTTTGATGGATTCTGTCTGATAACATTTTGAAAGTCAAGAGGAGCCGGAAGACTAAATGATATATTGCCATTGAAGTTAGGAGATCGTAGGAAGCTCAGCTGGCAAAAGTCATTGCGCGTACTCTATAGGCCCTACGATGCAGAAGATCCACTTTCCTTTATAGACCGATGGAATCAAACTAGACAGCGCTGATCAAAATAATACAATGAATGCCAGCAGTGTCAAGGCAACATTTGAAAGTGGATTTAGTTTAACTTACAATGAATTAATCTCCTGACAAGGACAAAAACTTTGCTTTTGTGCTGGGTCTGATGTTTGACATGAAACACAAGGATGAAATCTGGCATTGTAGTTTGATGAAAAATCAAACACCTTCTACGCTTCCATTTATTTTCAAAAGCCTTTCTGGTGTTCCTCAGGACAATATCCGAAAAAAAAACAAACTTTTCCACAGACCCTGAGAAATGTGTATTTATATTAAAAGTTTGCTAATGTTCTCTCGAAGCAGCTGAGTTTTTATCTTCCTGGCATACCGTCTGTACCTGGCAGCAACCAGATTGTTTCTGACGCATTAAAATGTTGAGTGCTCCATGTGGGTTTAAACAAATAACACATTTGGCTCAGCTTTTTGTTTCTCCCTCTCCCACTTTCCTCATGCCTTCTCCTGTCAGCCTGCTAAACGTCCCTCCTCAATAACTGGAGCTTGTCGGAGACACTTAGTAGATAAGGAAGAGTGGGAAACGACGGGAGCTATTTGTCACCTCGCTGCATATTAGTAAGCTACTGGCTGCCCCGGACCCCTGAGCTTTTAGTGGGCTTCCACGCAGGCATGCATGAGCTGTAAACACACAAGAAAAACATCTTCCAAGCAAATATATATTCCCCTGGGGTATATATTCACACACTGCTGGCTGCATGCCATGTATGTATTCTCATCATGCCTGGTGTGCACACACATCGGGATGCAGAGATGGAGACCCATATGCAGACTGAACAAATTGATCAAATGCTATTAGCGATTCTTCAAGCCCAGCGTGACATTTAATTACACACACATGCACTCACTAAGCTTGAATGCTGACGTCTTTTTTTTTTTTTTTTTTTTGTGAGCCACATCTCTCGAGGCGACCGGCACAGCCAATAGTCTGGCTGCCAAATACACTCACACACACACACAAACAAGCATGCGATGCCATATAAACATCTGCACACAAGTCTATCTCGGTATGTTTTATGAAGGAGCTCATTTTAAAGGTACAATTCCCTACAAAATAAAACAGCTTAATCAAATAAAAAAATATTAAAATACAATTTTAACAGCCGATTTCAGACATTTTAAACCGAGTAGAAATAGTGAATGTATGAAAACTGCTCAGTGAATGTCGAGAGTGTGATTACCAGGCTAAGGAACAATAATGTGTGATGACAAAGGGGCCCAAGGGGCTCTCGTTTGGGCAACAGTCCCAATGTTGCTGGACATAACTGGGCAGAGCTCCCGGTGATGAGAGAAACAAAGTGAGAGTCAGAGTAATGGTGGAAGTGTTCTGGGCAAGAGTGGAAGTAATAAATAACTGCTTTGTTTTTTTCCCTGGAACAGAAGCTGAGAGGCCATACTGTGGTGTTTCCTGTGTTGCACTTTTAAAGCAATTTTGTTTGCTGAAGTGTGTTTGGACTGGAGTGTTACATTGTGACAGTACAAATAATGGAAACTTTCCATGAGGATTACATCAGAAACTGGCAAACTGCTCAATGTACCGTCATCAGTTGGTCCGAGCATGCAGAGGTGGTGATAACAAACTGGAGAACTTTGTTTTCATGATTAGCCAATGAATACATTCCTACTGCATGTAACGTATACTATTTTTCATGCTTAAAGTGAACCTACTATCCTCTTCTTTAGGTTCATACCTCTATTTTGGGTTTCCACTCCAACATGTTTACATGGATTCATGTAGAAAATAACAACTCGATTTTCCTCATAGTGTCTGAAACGCTCCATTTCAGCATCCGTCTCTTTAAGCCCCCCTTCAAAAAAAATGGGGAATGACTGTTACGGAGAATAGCAGAACTTTCTTTCATAAGTTGGGGAGAAATTAACAACAGCCACCTAGATTCTGTTTTCCTGATGTTAGCATGTAGCTACATGTAGCAGTGTACTTGCAGGTGGGGTGTGACTGTAGCGAAGTATAGCATCACCTTCTACCTTGAACAATCGCCAATACAAGCTTATAAACCAATATCTTCACATCAGAACATACTCCAGCAGGATCATAAACAAGCTGGAAAAAAATTAACAACATCAAACACCAAGATTTACATGTTTCCCTGATGTCAGCATGTCGCTACATGTAGCAGTGTACTTGCAAATGGAGTAAAACATTGAAAACAAAAGCTAAATTAAAGTCTTCACAATCAGACATGTTCCAACAGGAATATGATCTGGAAATAAGGGGAAATTAACAACGATGGCAACCAAGATTACTCATTTTCCCTAACATTAGCATGTAGCTACATGTAGCACTGTAGGCTACATAACGTAATCACTTGCAATAGTATGCCTGGAGCTGGGAACCATGTTAAGAAATATGTCTGAAAAGTAGAAAAAAGAGCTGGAAAGTATTCAGAAAGGTCTGACGGTTTTACATTATATATTTATCTCAGTATTTGAAACTTTGTCCACATTTAATATGAACATCTAAATAGTTTGATTTTTGGGTGATAAGCTTGTTGCTTTGCCCAGAGTTAGATAAGGGCTCTGATATAGATGCAAATAATTATATGTAATTCATTAATTTTCAGTTCCACATCATTTTAATTGAGGTTGGAGGGAATTAGAGTGTATTTCAGTGAGATGTGTACAAATCAGCAAATCAGATATGTACACCTGGGCTCCTGCTGGACAGCTCACAGAGCTTTATACAAACAGCTGCTGGGCAATTAGTATCTTTAATTCACCATGAGATGCAACTCTTTTAACCTCCGAGACCACAATAACTGATGCAGAGTGGTCATCATATGTTGTTCAGGAGTTGTACTTAAATTCTGTATATCTGCAGAATAACAACATTTTCCTACCTGACTTTCAAATTCAGCTTTTAGTTTAGAATTAATGAACATGTCAACCTCACTCTGGGCTGAGGTACTGTATATACCAAAAGGAGCCCACACATTATTATCTAATTTTGCTTTGCAGGTAGTTTTCAGTATAACATACGGCTTGTTCACAAAAACAGTTTGAATACTGGCTGTAAAAGACATTAAAGATGTATTGCTGCAGGCTCACTGGTGCCGAATGTGTGTGGTGGTCTGAATTCTAATAAAGAAAATTTAAATTACAAAAACATAATCCTGCAATAAAGCCTGAGCTTGTGATCAAAACTGAGTGCAACTCCACTAAAAAAAGAAAGAGTCTGACATGAAAAGTCAATGTAACAAACAAATATTAAGGGTGACAGAAAACTTGTTATTCCAAATCTCATCCATCTGTTGTAGTCGTTTAACATGCAAGCGAACACAGCTCAGGACATAATGCAACTAAGTGGCATATGGGTTTTAAATCTTCCTACTGCAGACATGCAGAGATAAACATCATGTGATAACGCTGCTGAATGTAAACGTTCTTTAGCTGCAGGGGCCGCTGCCATATCTGCATTTAGTCATTAAAGGATTGTGGCTTTACACATTAGCTCATCTGACATTCATGAAAGATCTCTGACTGTTTGGAAACAGACGACGGATTTGCAACCACAAATCCCCACTTAGTGCAACATGCGGTTACACGTCTAGCCCACACGTTCAGACATGCTCAACTCACACAAAGGATATTGTGTTTTTGGTGACACGTCCTAATCTTCTTCTATTAGCTCCTGCATGAACAACACGGCGAAATAAACACAGAACTCCAACAACAAACAACCAAGAATAACAAGCAAACACCCCGCTGATGCCTCGTCGATACCTGCCAGCACAGCTGCACACAAACACACAGGATTTTTGGCAAGTCATTTGGTATTGATGGCTCACCCTTGTTGGTCAATGATGCAGTCAGCTTTTTTTAGTAACAGCATGTCTTGTTGAAAGTCGTTTTTTTTTTTTGCTGGACACATACACACCTCAGCACAAATGTAGCAGTGCTTACAGTACATTAAATACTGCATGATGCATGGCAGGAATTTGCTTTTAATTCTGATAATGTATCACGCTGTGTCAGGGAGGGACAGGAAAAGCGGGGGCACACTGCAATATTTTCCTCTTGCATAAGATTTATTGAAATATATGGTGTTCTATTACTGCCAGTCCTATCACAACATCCTGCTTACATCATGCTAAAAGCATCGCGACCCCGTCACCTATAAATTACATCTGTGCATTACTAAACAGCTACAGTTATCGTTGCCTGTGTTAGGGTAAGAGACAACGTGTCTCTTCGGTAAGGTAACACTTCATTCATGTACTGCTGAGACTGGGCAAGGAGGTGATTAGGGAGGGTGCCCAGTGGACAAAGTGCAGGACCTTGACACTGGAGCACTGGGTTCACTTCCAGACTTTTGTCTCACGTTTAGGCAACAGACGCACTTTGGTTAAGGTCACCAATTCAGTATCTGACCAACTGTATCCCTTTCTGTTTCTGACATTGAGTGACGGCCAGAAAAGTGTTTTTGCAAAAAAATATGATGTTACAGTAAAGATGACCTTTGACATTTTCAATATACTATGCCATCACTTTCTCATTTCAACGTATGAGATATTTCTTTGAAATTATGTTATGATCAGAATACACATTCTTGAGTTATGGCCAAGAATGTCACCTTTGACCTTTGACCACCAAAATCTAATCAGATCATTCTTGACGTCAAATGAACGTTTGTGCCAAATTTCAAGAAATTTCCTCAATGCTTTCTTGAGATATACAATTCACCAGAATGGGACAGATACAAGGTCACAGTGACCTTGACCTTTGATCACCAAATTCTAATCAGTTCATCATTGAGTCCAAGTGGACATATGTGCCAAACTACGGAAATCAAGGTGGTCTTGACAAGAATGAGAAGAAAAAGTCCACAGTGACCATGACCTTTATACCTTAAGACCTTTATACTATGACCACCAAAATCTAATCAATACATTGAGTCGAAGTGGACGTAATTGCCAGAGATTGAAGAAAAGCCCTTGAGACATTCTTGAGACATCGTGTTCATGAGAATGGGACTGATGGACAGACAACCTGGCAAAAACATAATGCCTCTGGCCACAACCGTCACCGGTTTCACTTTCAGTGAAAACTGTAGTGCAAGATTGTATTTTTTGAAAACTGAAATACATTATCAGTGATTTTTTTGTTGACATCTGACAGTATCAATATTTTATGACATGCCAGGTATGTTGATTAGCAACATTTCCTCATTAAATGGAGTGTACTCTGCATTATGTTTCCCTCAAAACATATTTGCTGTTGTCAAATTAGTTTTACGTAAACATAAATTCTAGGAGACAGGGCTCAAGCATTAACAAGACTTTACTTATACCAGGAAATTTACCAAATTTAATCTGACTTTTTGACTTTTCAAAATCAAATTTAACATTACGAGAAGTGACATAGAAAGATGACTTGACTCCAGAGGCCAGCTAGCAAACACAATATTGAGTGTACAGGCCCAGAATTAAGCAGATTCTGGTCCAGGGTATGCTAACTATTAGTTCATACACATTCTCACACATTCACAAATGCAGAAATAGAGTAAGACACATGCTGTATGGACGCAAACAGCAACACATGATTTACTGCATAATTTGTGATCAAATCAAAATGACAGTCGCAGGTGGCACCACATTTCTGTGGGCAGATTTGCAACCCTGTAGTGTACTTTTCAGGATGACAAATATATATAAATATCAAAAGTCAAAAAAGTTTTTGAAATGCTTAAAACTTCAATATTGTGTGTGTTTTGTACTTTTCCCTCCAGAGCTGCTGGATCTTTGAAATCCGAATTGGAAGAGCAGAGGAGGTGATTGTTACTGTGGTGTTTGTCATGATGCATTCCAAATCCTTTCTGTTTGCTTTCTGTGGCCAACAGGAATTTACATGAATTTCCATCTAACAGGCTGAGGAAGAAGAAGAAGAGGAAGAAGAAGAAGAAGAAGAAGAAGAGAAGGACTAGACTTTGAGCACCTGCCAGCAAACTAATCGGCCTATGACCGATTTGGCCTCAAGGTTCTTCCAGCCTGCCCCGACCAATCCGAGCACAAACATCCTGCAGTGCAGCAGGGCACAGAGGTGGAGCGACAGCAGATTATATCAAAGGAAGGGCTCTTGCAATAGACACACACATTTTCTGCACTTTTCTGGAGTGAGAGAATTGGATCTGGTCTCTCACAAAAGTAGTCAATGTGTCTTATTTCTCTCACATTCAATTTGTACTCAAATTTTAATATAAAGTTTGCCGTACTTCAGAATATGAAGTGTGAATTCGCAATGACAATCAAGCTGGGTAAAACAGTAAAAGAGGAGATCCCCCGAGGGATTCTGGGGGGAAGTAGCTGTTCTTTCAACCTAAGATGAATAATCACAGTCAGTAAATGAACTTCTCTCATTTCTATTGATTATCTCTAGCATGTACACCTTCACATCCTCACAGGTTAGAGCTTCAACATGGTACTGTCCTTCAATGGAGTCCAGTGACTTTCTTGAGGTAAACTATTTTTTTTTTGCTATTGAAATGAAATGGTGGGTATTGATTTTACCCCAGTCTAACATGTAATCTTTTTTTTTTTTTTCAAGATTATTTTTGGGACTTTTTTGTCTTTATTGTATAGGACATGGTTGCAAGCCGGAGTCAAACCTGCGATCGCTACAGCAAGGCATCACCTCTGTACGTGGGGCGCCGGCAATATCCACTACTCTACCGATGCCCCCTAACATGTATTCTGTTTTGGTAGAGTTTTAATACATATACAGTCTCTTCCTTTAGCTTCAGCGCACACAAAAGCAAAGGAAGATGAAACTGTTTTTATTTTGAAACCAACCAATTACGATAAAACTGATATTTCAGTATTTAAACTCTGGAAATGCGGTGTTCATGACAAAGCATTTTAATTGCAAAAACCTTTTAACCGTGAAAAATATGTGAGGATGCTGTCTTGTGACTGACTGCTGCTTGCAAAAAGGCGTGACTACAATGTGGTGTGCCTCAGGGTCCCATTCTTGGCCCCTATCATTTCTTTATTATATAAGTGATAAACAAAATCTGATCAATATAATTTCTACCACAACGTCACAACAGATGGAATAACAATGGTGTCATTTAATTATGTTTAATGGTAAGAAGACATAATGCAAATATTGATGAAATACGCAAGTGTAATGCATTTGATTCAGACAAAAAAGACTTGCCTTATTTTCTGAATAAAATATCTTAGAAAGTTTTCATGGAAAGAAAATGCTGCTCAGTTTTCAAAATTAACAAGATAACAAATATTGTTAATTCAGAGAAAGAAGAATTTGCGATTAAACAAGAGCAATTTTTTTCCCATGAAAATTTTCTCAATGTGAGATAATAATCTTGTTCCCTCAGAAAAACTTTTTTTTTTTTTAATAAATGCATTACAATTCTGCATGAAACATCTCTCTTTGAAAAATGAAATGCCTCAGGTGTCAGCTACTAAAGGCCCCAGCAAGCCTATCAAAAAAGCTTTTTGTTTCTGTGGACACTCTACATTTCCAGAATACAGAACAGAGTTACAGATGTTAGTTTTGTAGCCTGCTGCAGTGCAACAGAAATAAGAAAAGCAGCACAGCAGGGTCACTTCATTTCTCTGGTATCCCAATGTGTGTCAGTCATTCTGCAGCTGCTGAGTCAACATTCAAATATTTGGAATATCAGTGCTTTGAAAACCAGGAACAGCAGGTGGAGAGATTGGGGGGGGGGGAAAAATCACTCCATGCCTATCAGACTGACGCAGCAGAGTCGAGTCTGAATCTGAATCAAATTTCATTTGTCTGCTTTCTGGGCCACATGTTTCCTGGCCAATGACCTATCACCTCGTTGCTCTAATCCTTCGACAATGATGCTGCGATCTGGCGCTTCCTCAATCTCACAGTCCACTGCTGACCAGCAGCGGCATGGGTTTATGTTTAGGTAAAAAGAAACGATAGGAGACAGAAGGGAAAGCTCCCTTATTTTGTACTTTTCTCTCCCACCTGCTGTCGTCCAATCAAACAAGCCATAAAGTTACTGTATCAGTTTTATTGTGTTTTCATAAATTTTTTTACAAACCACAAAAAATAGAGTTTGTCCTCCAAACAAAGTCCTCGATACCACTTCTGAAAACTCTGTTGTGATGCGGGATACTAATTTAAAAAAGTTTTATTTTCTGGTTAAATTATCAGATGCATTTATGCTACTAGTGGCAGCAGCAACCATTTATCCATCATTTTCGGTTAAGCCACCATAACGACTGCACATGTATATATATGTAGTTTTTTGTCGAGCCACGAGCATCAGGTAGGTTTACATTAAATAAGATTTACGACAAAATCTCTTGACGACACGACTCCTGTGTGCACACGGTGAGAGGGGAGAGGGAGAGACGTTGTGCCGCTGCCAGAGCAGCCGCTGAATGAGTTCCCTTTTTTCATATCATATTAAAAATGATACCAGTCCTATCGTGAATGAGATGATATGGCACACCCCTACTTATTAGATTATTTTAAAAATCTTTTACTTTTAGCTTACTGTTTGAACTGTTATCATTTTCAGCTGTTTCAGCCATTTATCTATTATTTGTAGCCAACTATACAGACTCCTTTGCTAGTTTACAAGCTGTTAACTACTGCCAATATAAATTACTTTAGCTGAGAAGAACATCGACCACATGATTCAAAAGCATGCGTGCATTTATATGTGAAATAACACTCTAAATGACGATCACTTAGAGTAAACACACCATCCGGCTGTTGAGGTGACAGTATTAAAACAATTAATTGCCCCCCTGATCCTGTTACTCAGCCTGCAACACACATGCAGCAAATATACATACATACTGCATTTACATACTGCATATTCATAGTGTAGGCAGCAACATGCATATTAATTCATGGGCAAAATAATAAAATTTTATGAGACCACACCTCATGCACACACACACGCCCACACTTCCCTGCAGCCAGCCAGCTAAACCCCTCAATCCATGATGTAATCTCTAAGTGTGTTCAGTAATTACAAGGTCCTGGATTCCTCTGCTGCTTGGAGCCACCTCAGCCTTATGTAACGGACGACTCACGTGCCGTCAATGCACTGAGCGAGATTACAATATGGCTGCTTTAAAGCCAGCAGCAAGACAGTCGGGCATTAAATCCATCAACTTGCTCAGAGCAGCTGTGAAGATAGTTAAGAAATGAAGGGGAAAAATAAGGGGCGATGCCTTTTGACTTCACTAGTCACTACAGCTAGTAGTATTTTCCACATCAATAAACAGTTACCTCAGGAAAATGTTAAAGATCTTCACAGACAGGCCTGTCAATATGCGACTGCCATTTTGCGTTCAATTACATTTGACTGGAGATGCAGAATCGTACAGCTGAGTATCCTGTAACACAATATTAACACGATATTCACCATCTGCACCACCATTCGCATCGTAAATAACGAAAGAATTCGGGAAAATCCAGCAGCTACACTGCAGCGATCAGATGGTTTTACCGTACCGTACGTACATAACATTTGAAGACGTTTTAAATTACTTTGTAGTGTCTCTTCGTGTAGATGGCTCCACTAGTAACTGCTAACAGGTTATACTGTCCACAGATTGAGCTAACCACCTGATTGCAGGACGTTAATTTTTCCATGTCATGTACAAATTACTGGTTTCTTCGCCATAGGATTCTAGTGTTTCAAGAAGTGTTATACGCTGCTGTTACTGCCCCCATAGAGGGTCGCAGGACAGCATTTCAGCTTCTTCAATAGTTAAGATTATACTCAAAATTGTATTATTAGACACAATACAGAGCTGAATTTACTGAACAAGAACAGAAAAACTTAACCCACGAAGCACTTACATGTTTTAGATGAAAACAGAAACAGAAATAACGGAATGCATCTGAAGATCTATCACCACAAATTGGCCTAAAACAGCACAACTCTTCTGCTGTGACCCCGAGCCAGAGGCCCACAACAGGCTGCAACAACCAGCAGCAACCTCCATGTAAACCTCCCATGGAGCTTAATCAACAAAGCCCTCGCTAAAGAGCTTTAACACTCTGATTAGGAAGTTGAAAGAGGTGGCAAAGGTTGAAAATGTGCCTTTTGCTTAAAGAAATTCAGCTTTGCAAATAAGTGCAATGTGTCAACAACAAGTGTTCTGTGCAAATGACTAGAGCAAGCACAAAACAAGAAGCGTCAAGGGACACAAGAACTTACTGGAATGCGGCTAACATCCCCAGTTCGTCATCGTCGTCGCACGGCTCCATCCTGTCAGCCGGACTGGACGGATGAAGTAATGAGCGGGTGGACAGAGAGGGATGGACGCCCCAGCCTCACCACCACCAAAAGGCTCAGAGCGTCGGAGAAAGAGCTCCTGTCCCGGTCCCTGAGTCCAACTCCTCCACTAAAAAATCCACTTCCTCTGAATCTCTTAAAAAAAAAAAAATCCCCAAACTCAATTTTCTGTGTGTGCGTGTGCATATGTGTATGTTTGAGTGTGTTCCTGTTTTTCTTTTTTCATTCCTAGCTTGGTGCCAAATGTTCCAGCTTAGCACCGCTGTGCAGCACCGCTGGTGATGGATTTAGCCAGGGCATCTGGGCCAGCGGGGATAAACTCCATTCACTCACACACACACATAAATGCACTGACCCTGGCACACACACACATGCATGCAGGGAGTGTCATGCAGTGTGAGATCGCTGGGGACAATGTTGGGAAAACCTCCCCCCACACGGCATCATCCGAGAGATGACAAGATGTGTGATATACAGTGTGTCCGGCGCACACACTCCCCGTCCCCACACACAGCTTGCACACAGAGCGGGTGGATCAATGCATGAACAGATGTGTGCCAACTTTAGAGCTGCTACTAAGCACAGACATCAGCAGCTGTACTTACAGCGAGCATGTGTGTGTTTGTGTGTGTATCTCAGACACAAAGATGTCTGATGCCGCTCTCAAACCCCGATGCAACAGAGCAGGGACACATGTGACGTATAGTAGACGTTTCTTGTATATAAGTGTGCATGTGAATGGATGAGAATCAATGATTGTGATTCTGTCCAGTCAGAGCAGACAGAGGTCAGCTGTGCCCCTGGGCAACAGCAGGCAGCGAGAGATTACCACAACAATAATGTATATACAATAAGAGAAGGACACAACATAATAGTGCAGTCGTCCTTGCTGACTCAGAGGAGATAAACAAGGACCGGTGACAATAAAATCTGATTGTGTAGAGTGAGAAAGAAAATTTATTCACACGCCATCACATAAACTACAGCTACCCTCCCTTTTCCCTCTGTCTCTCAGTAAAAAGGGGGGTGAGCACAAACTTTATGAAATGCCTTAAACACTCTGTAAAATCAATGCCGTCTGGTCTATGTGGGGGTGTGGGGCCCCGTCCCATAACAGAGGCAAAGTAGGAGGGTGATAATCTGCACTCCTCTGCATTTGCATGTGAACAAATAAGATTTCAAGGGCATAGCTTATACAGACAGAGTAAAATGTGATTAAGAAACTTCTGCTTCTGCTATATTTTATGTAAATTATATTTCCAGATAGGAAGGTCTAAATATTTAGATTGAGTCCTTTGGGTTGGACCTCAATACATTCGGAGTAACCAGCCCATAATTATTCGTAGTGTCAAATGCTGTTGCTTCGTCACACCCCTCAGCATTTGATACTGACGCCAAAGGCAGCCTTTGGTGTACTTTATGATACAAACATACCAGGCTTTCAGCTAACTCGATCATCATGCACTGACGTCACTCACATAACATATTTCGTCACATCACGTCAACAAAGACACAACGGTGACATGCCATGGAAATCTCAAAATAAAGGCATATTTTAAAGATGACAATATGCATCAATCGATCGTTGATTGATGGATCATTATACCCTGACTAGGATGCTTATTTTATTTGGCACCCTTCCCTGTGCTTCTCTCATATCTACATTTTGCTACACAGTTTCTGTGCACTGAGTAACCTGCATCTCTGCAAAATCAGACCAGAACGAGTCCAGAAAACTGGTCATGACCTGAAGGCGAAGGCCTCAAATTGCCCGACTGCAGGTATGGATTGCAGATTGCAGAGAAAATAGACCAAGAAAGCCACTCAACATCAATGAGGCACTCTGGTCGTAAAGCAAAGAGGTAGAGAAATAGCCAAGAGCTCTGCTTCAGGCCCCAGCAGTGATCTGTACAGGCTGAACAAAAAGTGAGCAGCACCTATTGCACAGACAAAAGAAGTTACAAAGAAGTCTAGAAAGAAGCATTCGACATTTATATCTTCAGTTTTGATTGTTGACAGTTTTTATTTTTCTGTCCTGTCTGGGTCAATAGTGAGTTGGGATTTTTTGAGTCATGGAACAAAGATGAGGTGACTTTCTGAGATGCCAGAAATAACCATGTTCGGCTTGTTGGAGGTGTTTTTAGCCTAAATCAATACAATATCTGCAGCAAGCACTATTTTGATAACCCCAGTGATATGCAGTACCTACAATCTCAAACACTGAACTTTATAACATGGAGCCGGCCAGTGAAAAGTGCTGCCTGTCTGATTATCCTGAGATTTATGACTGCTTGGTGATTCGTCCTCTACTGTCACTCTGAGTGGGTGAGTACATCATTTAACAAATAAAATTGGCTTCTGGACATAGCAATATCAGTTTGTTTGCGTTACAAAATGCAAATGGATATTCCACAAAATTTTACAGTGACACGATGATATAATGCTCGCCCTGCACATTCCAAGTTCAGAGGAGGCCAGCTCCATTTGCTATCTCGGAGATGCCACCTGGTACTGAATCTCTGCCAAGTGGCTATCTATAGCTGTGTCTACAGGAACGTGACTGTTTGTTTGTGCATGACCCCTGTGTGCTGATTGTGTACACAGCATGATAAAAAATATATTTTCTTGATACGCAATATGAGATACCGACCAGCTAGCATTTTCCACTGCAGATATGAAGGCCCCTTCCTGACCACAGCTACATGAAGCAGTCTGAAAAACTGCAATAAATCCTTTTTCTTTCTAAATAAACGTGTCCGCTCGCCCTGGCTCAAAGGTTAGGATTTAGAATTAAAGTGAGGTTAAGGTTGCTATGAAGGTTAATGCTAGGTAGTGGCAAAGGTGAGCATGTAGGGAACAAATATGGGATTAAGGAATGAGAATAAGCTCCTAAATGCCCTAAAAACTTTTGTGTGTGCATGTTATGCTGGAAATGACTCCTGGCCAAATGACTGCACCTCCATCGTGTCCCATCTGGAGGCTTTGTAGACTTTATGTAACCCTGTTTGTTTACTGGGAAAAGCAAGCAAAGAGTCTCCTAAGTAAAGGCAATTTTTTTTTCATCCACTTATGACCATGAGCTTTATTTTATGTAATATGATGTGGATTGTCGTGGAAAAGCGGAGGATGGGTGGAAGACTGGGCGGTGGGAGAGATGGGGGAATATCAGGGGGAGCAAAAGAGGAACAATGGAGAGATGAAAGGAGGGGAAGGATCTTGGTGATGACTCATTGTGCGAAGTGAAAAATGATGGGTTTTAAATTCAGGGTGCAGGGACTCCTCAGTACTAAAATACAACGTCATTGCTATTCAGAACAAAAGCAATAACCCACCATCAATTTTCATAATCTGAATCGCTCACATCTTATTCACAGCTAAAAGTCTCTTGGATCTGATGGAACAGACGGCTCAGTCCCAAGTGCCAAAGGTCCTTACTCTTTCATTAAAAAGAGAATAGAGATTCATCCTCTTCTTAATTACACCCTCTCCTATCAGTCATAATACACCATGAATTAATGGACTCAGCGGCCAGCTGACCAGTACAGAAAATCTGTTGCTTCTGCCTCCTGTGCACCCACATTGTTGGTGCCAGCACAGTTGCTAAATTACCTGCGAGTGCGACAACATCTCCCCACATCTAATTACTGCTTAAAGGTCAGAAGTTTCATCAAAAAGACAAAATGCACCATCTCAGACGGCACTGCTTTAGTTTTTGGTGAATCTTGCATGTATTATTCCAATAAAAGAACTGTAATTGAATGTCAAAATGGCTGCAACTCTCATGTCTGTATTCCACACACATTCAGCTGTGCTCACAAATTCAACTGGTGGTCCACTGCGGCACAATTAAAGGTCAAAATTTAACACTCAAATTCAGACTTCTTGGCACTGTGTTCTTGGAAAACATATGTTTTTATTCTATCTTCTCAGATTTGTACTTTGTATTATGACTGTGATGCTTCCGGTCAGATTCAATATCTGGTTGTGAACATCCACTGTGAGCAAAATGTGATTTTATTGCATTAAGACCTGCCATAGATAGAGTTATCTACTGTAACAGAATCATAAAAGCCTTGCAGCTATTACTGTGTAACCATGTTACTGTGCAACCATAGTGATGGTGTATTTATGGACTCATTCAAAAAGAAACCCCAAAGAACCATCGACTAATTCAAGCGGCTTTGAAATTCTCAATATCCTTCAATATCCTTGTGAATCAATTAACAGCAGTATGTGACACATACACACAACAGCTCTGGGTGGGTATTATTAAATGTAAATCATAGATTTAAACCTGCATTCACTGACTCTTTCCTTTATGAGGCAGCATAAAAACAAGTGTGTCACTCTCCTTGCAGCCGTAGTTTGATGTCGATCAATTCCAAAGGGAAATAATGGACGTAGCCACTGTGATGGCAGTAGTTGTTTTGAGGAGTCCAATTTCAAAGCTTTGAGTTTGGCATTTTGGCCGTCGCCATCTTGAAAGTTTGGAGCCAGAAGTGACCACATTTGGACGGGAGTGTGGAGCTAACGTTAGCTGCTAGCTATGCTGGCACGGTGCATTTACAGCTCTGTTTAACTGTGATAATGCTATTGCTAATTTTGCAAATTGCAAATTTTTTCAATTAACTTTCATGAACTGAAAACACAGCCATAGCTAGTTATGCCTCTGTTTATGTTTGTACCAGGCTGAAAACATGTTTATTCCTGCTATAAAGTTGAACATTATAACATGGGAGTCTATGGGGGCGGACTTGCTTTTGGAGCCAGCCTCAAGTGGCCATTTAAAGAACTGCAGTTTTTGGCACTTCCACTGGCTTCTTTTAGCCCAAGAAGTTGCTTAAGAAAAAAGTAGTTGGTGCTAATTATCTGTGGCTTTATCACTGCATGCAACACTCTTCACCTTACACACTGTCAATGAATCCACTGTAAATAGAAAATTATCAAATAGTGCAATTTTAAATAGGAAGTGTTTTGTTAGTCTGGTTGCACTGCTGATACCAAACAACAAACTAGGGCAGACAACAATTCGTCAACATATGGAACCCACTGTGAAGATTGATCCGGCTACAGAGCTCATTAAACATGTAATAATCCGTCACATTTTAGTACCGCAAATGAAAGATGAACCAGTTTTAATATTGTTTACTTTTATTAATCGAGGCTGAGAAACAGCAGTGTAAATAACTGGATGTGGGTTTCGGCAGCGGCCATCCTACAGACTGCACTGCACAGCCCCACACTAAAGCCTGACTTTAAATCCTCCCAAATTTGATGTCAAAACCACAGAGCCTGAAAGAAGTAGAAAATGCAGTTACTACAGTGAGATAAGTGGGAGGGCTCAGATCTGAGTGCCTCCACCCAACTGTGAAAATGTCTGTCTGCCACACACTGCGCTTGCCTGGAGAGATAGAAACAACTTCCTCTGAAAGTCTCAAGAAATCCTAACCATTTGCAGCTTCTGCTCAGACGAAATGAGGCACTAAGTGCACTGGAACATGGAGACACACTGCGATATTTGATTATCGGTGCTGTAACATGAGTGGGTAAAATTGAGCAGATGCAGCATTTTGAGCAAAGAAATCTGACTAAAGAACCTAGAGAAAATGAATCCATAAACTGGCAATAAAAATTAAATTTAAAACACTTACACAAAAGCCAATTACGCATTCACAGCCCCTGTACCTTCACTGTAGCAACACATTCATCCACAAAGCTATCATTGCATCATATGGACGCAGAAGATGAGATAAATACTGTATCTTATCCTACCTCATGACTCAGTGTGCCATCATGCTGTGCCTCTCTGTCCGACTGTATCCTAATCCTCAGGCTGCCTCCAGCAGAGGCTCCGACAAAAACAATAACCCCAACTGCAGCAAAATGACTTTATACTTGGGTTAGAGGGGGTGGGGTGCGACTACAAAAAAAAGAGATTGTAGTTTGGAAGCAGTTGAGATAACAAAAAGAAGTGGAGGAGAAAAACAAAATGGGACAAAGAGAAATGATGAAAGATGGGAATCTGGAGCAGAAGGTCCGAAAGAGTGATGGCGGGGTCAGTTGACTCAGCAGCAAGTAAAAAGTTGCTCAGTCTCTTTATCTGCCTTTATTCTGCTTTATCTTTACATCTCTGTAGCTCCCTCTGTGCTGTGATCCTCAGGGCTGCCTCTCTTTCTTTTTCTCGCCTCCCCTCCCTCTCTCTACATCTGGGGATGTGTTTTGTTTTTGGTATATTTTAGTTCAGAAAAGTCCAGCACAGCAAGGGCAACAACAGTGCATTAATAAAACTGTGATTTATGTTCACAGCTGGCAATTAGATTATTATTTTTGTTATGATTCTCACGTATGGCATTCCATCTTGTTCCAGATGGTCCAATCATTGCTAAGCTTCCCTAAATGCACCAGCCAATAGGGTTTAAGCGCACTGACCGCTGTAACCTTTTTAGACTTTAAATACGGCACAAGAACATTAACTGTTTGCCTGCACATCACTGAGTAAGAGATCAGCACAAAGAGGAGAGAGAAATATGAGGCGGAGGACAAGGCAGTAAAAGAGTGGAGCGACGTCTCCATACTGTCAAACAAATTTTGCTAAAACTTCTGAACTGTCCTAAAAAATCTGGCTTCCTCATTAGCACTTTGCTCTGTACTCATTGCGAAAGCACCTACCCTCCGGTTCACCCTTGTAGAACTGTGTCCAGAGAACCTATACGCTCTGAGTTTTGCATACTTTTAAAAGAATAATTTTACATTTCGGTAGAAACAGTTCTTCTTGCCAAGAATTGGATAAGAAGAGTTAGATGAGAAGATTAGCGTAGCTCAGCAGAAAGACTGGAAGAAGGGGAAAATAGCGAGCATGGCTCTCTCACTGCATCTGCTTGCTAATGGCCAAGAAATAGTTTCAGCAAAGAACTTCTGAAACTAGAAATTACTGATTTTACATTTCTGTTTTGTGCTGTTTGAACTAACGACATAAAATATGTTTATTAATCAGTTTTAGCTGCATTTTTGAACGCTGGTCCTCGAATAGTTTACAGCAACTGGGAGCTATGAGAGGAGTCAAGACTTGGTCGGAGCTGACTGGTGTGAGGTCAGTGCTAAGGTCAAATGATGTCCAAGAAGAGTCAGACGAGACAGAGGCGCTGGTGTCCAACTTGTCCTCTTGCGACCCATTTCCTTGGTCCATGGTGCAAGTAAAAACATGAGGAGAATGGGACGACTGGGTTTGGAAAACTGGAGAATGAAGACGACTGATGAAGAGAGAAAGTGATGGAGGCTTAGATGAAGACAAGTAAGGAGATGGATGCATCAAAAGGAGGCAAGCTAGCCGTTTCCACCTACGTCCAGTCTTTATGCTAAGCTAGGCTAAGCTAAGCTAAGCTAATCACCTCCTGGCTCCAGCTTCATACTTAAAACACACTCACAGGAATGCAGTATTAATTTTCTTGTCTAAATCTTGGCAAGACAACATCTATAAGTGTGTTTCTCAAGACAGACAATTATCTTACAGAGCTTTTTTTTTTTTTTAAATGGATTCGTATGAAGTTCACATTACAATATAAAGCAAAAAAGCTCTTAATGCATTTTTTAAATACTCTATACTGTACATCCATTTCCATGTAAGTATACCTTATGCCCAAGAGCAACAGTGCACTGCAAAGTCTTAGCGTTGTCAGCAAGATTTAAAATCCCATTTGTCTTCTGTTAAACAATACAAAAAAAGTTACGCTGACATTTGCCATTTCGACTGAGACATCCCACTTCAAAGATGGAAACCCAGCGACTGACAAAGACGGGTAAAAAAAGAGTGAAATACATTCATATTCCTTAGCTGGCTCTGAAATATTCCTCAACCTCAAAGTTTAATCAGTCTTTGTATAAAGGTACTGAACACTCTGCAGGGAGCTGGGTGTGATTTAAAGACATGGTGAGAGTGTCAGGCAATGAGTGTGTTCAGACTTCTGTCTGTAGAAGGGTAATAATATGTATCAGGGCATGGTGGACTGATGGAGAGTGGAAAGAAAGAAGTAAAGGATGAACAGCACACGGGTTTTCCTACTTGACAGAGACTGAAATTCTCTACAGAATTCAAGGAGAGGTGATTTATGGTCTCTATATCTAAACTAATGCAGGGCTTGTTTTATCCACTCTCACAGTCCTGCAACTGGGAATTACACTCCCATTACAGAATGATTAAAACCAGATGAAACAGATAATCGACACCACTGTGGGCTGAGAGCTAAGTCTCGGTGAGAGCGTTTGCATTCATGTATCGGTACAGATCTTTAATCCTTTTCTCTCTTGTCATTTCTAGAGAAGTTGGAGTTATTTTTCTTGCTGCTAATTCTCAACAAGAACGGGGAAAGAACAAACCTTACCTTCGCCAAACTTATTTAGATGATCAGACGCTTTTAGCAATATGTCAATGGAATGTCATCAAAAGCTCAACAAAGTATGCAGAACAACATATATTTGTATCAAGGGACTTGTTATGTTACCTTGTAGTGTGATACAGTGATTCAATCCACTGGTTTGCATTTGATGAAAATGTGGGAAATAATGTATCTCACAGTCCATTGACAAGCCTGAGAATGTGATTACAAGCACGGGTCAAACCAAGGTGGCATATTCAAAACTGAATGCATCACAGGGAATGGCATGTTTATTGCTGGCCTTGATTAAATTTGAATCTGATACACCCAATCATGCACGCATTTTACCACGGAAGTCGCATGACAGTGACAGGAATGGTGTGTCTTGATTACAAGGACACCTTGACTCCAGAGATGGTAATATCTATACTTACTGTAATATATGCAGCATATCATAACAACTATTTGCAAGGCAGCAATATGAATACATGCGATTATACTGAACAAAAAGTGTCCAAATTCTTATTCCTCAACAGTGGATTGCACTTAAAGTGTTTGTACCTGTTTTTACCTTGCCCCTGGTGAATGCTACGTTACTACAATAATGTGCTTACTCATCATTCGTGAGAAAAGACGTCTCCATCCATGCAACCTCCCTGGTTCGGGCTTTAGAAGAGACCTTGAGGGATGAAGACTTCATTGGCTGCTGGTCCTCGAATGATTTACAGCCACTGGGAGCTGTCAGAGGAGTCAAGACTTGGTCGGAGCTGACTGATGTGAGGTCAGTGCTAAGGTCAAATGATGTCCAAGAAGAGTCAGACGAGACAGAGGGGCTGGTGTCCACCTTGTCCTCTTGCGATCCATTTCCTTGGTCCATGGTGCAGGAATGAAAATGAAGAGAACGGGACGACACTGTGGAAAGCCTGGAGAATGAAGATGACTGATGACTTGGATGTAGACGGGTAGGGAGGTGCATGTATCCAAAGATGACTTGATAAAGCAAACGCTTGGAGTGGATGAAGAGAATGGAAGCAGAAAACACTTCAAAATTAGACAAATAAATGGAAAGAGATGCGTCTGCGCACTCCTACTGGCCAAAAGCTTTTCACTCTTTTCTCAAAAGAGTTCTGAGGAGAGTAAGGAGAGGAACGGAAAGACAAAAGACCAATCAGAGGAAACACTAGACAAAAGAGATGGCGATATGGATGCGAGGGCAGGAAAAGAAAACCACTCAGGGATTGAGGAGGAAGTCAGACAGAGACCAGAGAGTGGGATGGAAAGATAGGACCCAGCCGCTGCAGATGGAAGAAAGGGGTAACACAAACAAAAGAAGAGGCGGAATCAGGTGAAAGGTGCAGGCAGCAGCACTTACGAGGTGATAGCTCACATCTCATTACATCCCATTTTTCCCCCCAACAATTGAATCATGTGGTAAGTGGATAGAGACGGCGCAGGACGGGAAATCGATCCGAGATGCATGGAGAGGCTTGAACTGGTGGCTTTTGTGGCTACATGATAGCAGCAGGCTAGAGAGTGCTGTCTTGGGTTGCAGTGATAAGCAGTTCATTACAAGAAGTCTGACCCAGTCCAAATACAATTAGGGCTTACCACTAAAACCCATTAGGACCCTGATATGGGGAAGCCAGGTTAGCCAGCCTCCCACAGGTACCCTGGGAATAGACTAAGAGCATATTGTGCAGATGGTATAGAAGAAAAGACTTTGTACACCCTTTTCAAGGTATTCAAGCGATCAACTGTACCAGAAGCTTAGCCAATAAATCAGACTTCTAATATACATTATAACAGTACATATTATTTGCATTCTAATGCAATTTTCCTAACAGCACTCCATCGACAAATCGAGGCAAATTATGTTATGATACGCAAGACAATTTGGCAATTGACTTACTTATTTTCCTGGAGGGTTAACGAGATGATTGATGCCACTCCCATGTATGTGCATTAGCTAAGGTAGGATAGCTGGGTGGAATAGCTTAGCATAAAGCCTGGTAGCAAAGGAAAACAGCTCCCATGGTGCACTTCGAAATTCAAAAACTTCCTAGGCTAAATTAATGGACTGCCACTGTGTTACATCACCTTTTCACAACCCCATACCATGACAGATACTGGCTTTGAACTTTGAGCTGTTCGCAATCTGAATGGTCCTTTTCCTCTTTAGTTTGGAGAACACGACTTCCATGATGGACTCGTCAGACCACAGCACACTTTTCCGCTTTGTTGCAGTCCATCTCAGACGAGCTCGGGGCCAGAAAAGTCTGTGGCGTTTCTGGATATTGTTGATATATGGCTTTTGCTTTGTATGGTAGAGTGTTAACTTGCATTGGTAGATGCAGTGAAGAACTTTGTTGACTGCCAATGGTTTTCCAAGAGCTCCCGTGCCCATGTATTCTTAATACAATCATGTTGGTTTTTAATGCAGTGCTGTCTGAGAGATCAAAGGTCACAGGCGTTCAGTGTTGGTTTGCAGCACTGCCCTTCACGTTCAGAGATTTCTTTGGATTCTCTTAATCGTTTGGTGATTCTAAGGATTGTAGGGGTTGAAATTTCTAAATTTCTTGCAGTTGTGCATTAAAAAGTATGCTTTAAATGTTGTAATTTTGCACACTTAGTTTTTTAATGTAAAGCAGACCCAATCATGAGACTTTCACCTGTTTGCCTGTGGAAAGTTCTCAACAGGTGTCTTTTGGGCAATCCACAACTTTCCCAGTCTTTTGCTGCCGCTGATCCAACTTTTTTTGAAACATGCTGCAGGCATCAAATTCAGAATGAATGTATACTTACAAACAAGCAATGGGAGTTAATCAATATGAACATTCTACCTTGTCTTTGAAGGGTATTCTATTCTATATACATCAAAAAGTATTTGCAAATCATTGCATTCGGTTTTTAATTTACCGTTTACACAGCGTCCCAACATTTTAGAATCGAGGTTGAACTTGTGCTTCTAAGGTATGGGTATGATTTCATAGCAAACCTCTCAAAGCTCACCATAATTCTTCTGAAAGTCCTGAAGGGTTTCAGCGTGCTTTAGATGAGCTAATGTTGCCTGGCCACATCTTAGAGCACATGTATTTCACCACACAAGGATACTTCGGCCTTTAAGTGCTTTGCTCACCAGGGACAACAATTGCAGTCTCATACCACATCAATAACAGATCCGTCTTGCTCCTTTGACTTTCATTCTAATAGTTATTTTAATTACTTTTGATTAACTTGTTTCAAAGTAGTGTCATGTTCATATAAATAAGCTCCACAACATTCATTAAAGATTGCTTTCAAGCAGCTCTAAGACAAACAGAAGAGCTGTGCTAACAAGGACAGCAGATTCAAAAAGTCAAGCTGCAGCAGCTACACTTAGCTACAGTCTGGAGAAATTGAAGGTCAAGGTAGCTGATAAAACTCTCCTGTCTACATTTAACTTTTAATAGAGGAGTGCTTTGGGAGGTTTTTGCTGGTTCAAATCCATTTGCATGCTCCGAGCTGATTCATCTTACAGTGGAAAGTACAAAGACAGGAAAAGGCAAAAGGAATGAGGGATCCATTAAGATTGGAAAAACTGCAAAAGAAAATGGTGCTTTATGTATGTGTGTCAATAAGACAAAGATTTTAGAAAGTCTTTATTGAAACAACAGAGCTGGAAGGAAACAGACTTTGAAAATTAACACAACAGAAAAGTCCTGTACATAACATGGAAATCAGAACCATTGTATTTTGCAAACAAGTGTGTTACAACAGCCATTTATAGCTTACTGACAGAAACATCTGAGACAAACTAGCTGTATGTTAACTGGTCTGGAATGGGCCTTTTCAAGTATTTTATAACAAATACATCCTACACATGAACAGGGTGATCCACAGAGAAATAAATAACACAATGATCAACAGCCGTTTTGTATTTACATTTTCACAAAGGCATCACGAGTAAGCGTAACAATCACTTGTGTTGCATTAACTTGTTGCACATTTGTTCATGGCATCAGTCGCTATGCTGCAAATCCTAAAAATATATTTTAAATTTGAATTTGACCCGCCGAAGCGATTGTCTTACCTTTGTGCTACTCAATGATTCAAGCTTATCTGAAACAATCTTTAAAATCTGCAAATACTAATAGCCTCAGGTCTTTAACTGTGTGCGGTTATTCTCGGATATGTAACGCTGTCTTTCCAATTCCTCGCCGTTGTGCCGTCAGACTGCCACAGTGAGAGGAACAGGCAGAATAAAAACGTGAAAATAAAAAGCAGCCAGACATTTATCAGACATGCACAGGACAACATGAAAAGCAAGACAAAGCAAGAAATAAGAAAACATCTCACGGACACTGAGTGGACATTAGGTATTCAAAAAGGGCATCATTACAGAGATCCACAGGAGCAACATTCCTGAAGGTTTTTAGGAGTCAGTAAATTAGAATTGCTCAGCGAGAGCAGCACAGCATCTCCAGGACAGTAGGAGCAAGTCATCCCGTAGCATTAGCGGAAGTGTATCCGGGAGATCATTAGTGGTGCTGCGTGGGAAGCGCTTGCAGAAAGTCACTACATAAAGACGAGCCAGGCTACCAAAGAGGCAAATCAGATGTGCCCTACAGAGTATCCAAAATTAGTTTATTTGATGGGCAGAACAAGAACACATGGCTTTACAATCTGTGTCTGTTTCCATTCTATATTCCAACACTGTGGCTGTACATAAAAAGTCAGAGTTCGGAAAGGGGTTTCGCCAATCAGTCCACAGCTGAATGATTCAAAGCTGTTTGTTCCAGCCAGCCTCTAATATCTGAGAGGCAAGAGAATTATCAAGCCTTGGCCTGGTCTTAGCCCAGGTAACAAAAATGAAGACAATGAGAACAGGCTTAGGATGAGGACTTAGCCTTTGTGGTCTTAAATGTGGGCTACAAAAAAGGTAGCACATGCCAACACACAGCGCTCGACATGCCTCGGAGCAGTACATTGACGCAAAGCGAAGCAGGGCGACTTGACATGCAGGACAGTCCTACAAGCAGAGCGATGGGCGAGGGTTAGTGGCGTGGTAGAAGCAACTGGTTCCACAAGGTACCAGCAGGAGAACTAATATTAGGTCAGAGGAGAAGAAAGGCTGGTCCAGGGAAAACACAACACAGCTGAACTCCAGAGGCAGCTGCTATTTATTCCTCTGTACACGAGCCCAGACAGGTCAGTCTAGACAAGCTGAAGGGTACGTCAGGGTAGAGAGAAGCAAAGGAAGGAAACACAATGGCCGACGTCTCCTTTAATAAATTGGCCGCGGTTGTTTCATGCTGTAGTGGGCCTCTGATGCGGACACGTATGCGGACTCTGGAAAAAAGTCCTCGTGGAACTCTGCCAGAAACCTGAGAGAGAGAGAGAGGGCGGGGGAAAGGAAGTACAGGAAAGGGAAATCTGGTGAGATATTCTGACCCCAACGACAGAAGCCCACTCTGTTCACATTAAATATTCAACATGAGCTGTTTGTGCGATGACAAACAGAACGGACACGATAGGCTTACATGACGCAAAAAGCAACGACAGGAAAGCGTCTCGGATGTCACGTCCCAGTTCGCTTGTGGTTTTCCTAGATATCCCTGGCTCATTCCACATAAATCCTAGACCCCTTGCCCTCTGTCCGCGGGTATATATGTCAGACACAAAGCCCCCTCATCCATCCCTATACCACCACCATCAGAGAACCAATCGCTATGACAGAAAGACAGAGAACATGAGAATGACCGACCAGCAGTCAGGGAGGGAAGAGTGAAAAATCCCCCCCTCCCCTCCTCCCATCTAATCAGTAGCGGGGAAAACTAATCCGGAATCTTCTTAGTATCCGCTACTCGGCCAAATCCTCTAAATCTTGCCATCTCATCTTAGCTCCACCGGCCTTCCTAATCTCAATGCAAACAAATTATCCTCATCAGAGGAGAACTTAAGAACGCTTTGACAACGAATAACAAACAACCTAATGGGACAATAAAGGGAACATGCGAGCACCCCGCAGTGAATGGATCAAAGGTCAGCGAGACGGGGTGTATCGAAATTAAGTTAATTTAAGCCTAATTCTTCGCCGAAAACACAAAGACGATTCCAAAAGATTCACTGAAAAGCACTGTAAAGGTTTCAATTCACATTTCCTCGGAAAATCTATTTTTTTTATTCTTTGGTGCCAGAAATTCAGCCTAATCTTTATTGCTGTTAGATCAGTAATAACACAAGGCAAGCCGCTTTAGGCATACACATTGTAAATCAGCATAACGTGTGCGTACACATGTGCACACACACCCACACTTAATCATAATCATTCTTGCGGAGAAAGGGAGAGTGAGAGATCAACTGCGGCCAAATCCCAGAATGCACTGCACTTCAGTCTCTGCGACATCAATCAGTTTTCGCCCGCTCTGCACAATCTGCCACGAGGCTGATTTCAGAGTAAAAGGCATGAAGGCTTTCCCAAAAGACGCCGGCGTTTTAGTTTGCGTCCAGTGTCCTGCAGAGTCTCCGGAACGCTGGAAACATTAATTGGTTACTGAGAGAGGAATGTCAGTGTTTCCTGTGCCGAACACTATCAATCCTGTCTCGGCGGCTCATCACAGAGCTGCAGAGGGGACTGAAACTGCAAGAGTGATTTACTTTTAAGCACTTCACTCCTTATTGCATCCAAGTTATTGTCGGTGCCATTTTGCAGAATAATGTCCTATGAAAAGAGATGCACCGCTGATTTGCAGTCCAGAGCCACTGGAGTGAATTAAAAGGCTTTCTACCCATGTTTCCCCCCAACTGCTGATGACACCGCACGATATGCTTTGCCAAAAGGAACTGCAAATGCAGTGTGCAGATTGCCCGTGTTGACAATGCTGCTTTAGATCCCTTATGCCCCGTTGCAAGAACAGAAATCTGTGCATCACATATGTAACTGAATGCTGTCATCATACTGCACACCACTCTCTTCCCGCATGCCAGCGCTAGCTATTTTCAGAAGACCACCTCATGAGTTCGTGGCACGAGTACTGAGCGAGAGGCAATTCTGGCCCTCGGACTCAGGTTTGTGCCTGCTCCGTGGTGAGTTCAGGCGCTGCTCCACAGCACTGCTTGGTGGCAGAAGGCAGTACGGCGTGTGTTTGATTAGAGAATGAGAGGACCTAAATCCCCCAGGTTTGGGACCGGCTGAACTGAAGATCGCTCGGGAGGATTTAAAGATTAGACTCCCGCGCTTGTGTAACGCCCACTCATCTCCCTCCCTCCAACACATGCTCTTTCTCACTCCATCTCTCCCTCCCCTCCAACCCCCCATGTTCTCATTTACTTACTCTTCCTTGCCTTTTTGTTTTGGTGTTTCTGGGTTATTTTTGGTGTATTAATCATTTCCTGACCATCACTATTTTTGTCTTTTGATGAATTCTATTGTCCTCCATCTTTGAATTTCTTGCACTACATCAAGTACTGTATGTGCATGTGTATTTGTGAAGGGTGTTTGAGAGATTGTGCCAATAGCTTCCAGGTTCTGCCCCTCTCTCCTTGTGAAATGAGAACTTCCTGTGGCTCAAAACTGCCAGCTACTATTGAGCTTTAACGCTTAGCTAGGTCAGACCTTGGTTAATGAACCGTGCGGGTTATTGGCAAGGTTCATTTCGAGTCAAAGTGCCTCCTATTTCCTGTCCCGTTAATTGAATGCAGCACCTTGGCTTTTTAATGATTTATCCTCCGTGGAAATTCTGCATGATTTCACACAGTTTCCGTTCACCTGATGGCACAATACATTTTTCAGGAAGGGGGTGAGATTTCAATATTACACCTGAATGTTTTAGAGGAGAAACTGTAAGCCTTCGGGCTTGAGTGAGCCAAAGACTGGCGCTTTCCTATTTGCACAGCGTGAAGGAACTTGAAACCTGTACTTAATCTCTTTAACCCATCTTAATTAAACAGTTTCTGTCCCTCTCTTCCGTCAGAAAGCACTTACCTTTGAGAAATACTGGTACATTTAATGTCAGCACAATAGTCCTACCTGAGAAAGAGCTCCAAATGTTTGACCAGGGCTCGGAGATTCCTCTCAGGGATCTGCATTTTTCCCAGGATCTCAGGAAGCTTCACTGGAAGAAAAGCAAGACCTTGAGCATGGGAACAGAAAGATGCTGCACAAAGGGGCAAGAAACTGATGAGAAAGGTTTCAAAATGACACCAACCAAAAAGACGCAGGAGGTGCTGTGAGCCGTACAGGTAGGAGGGTGGAGGAGGCTGGTCGTGCTGAGGGTAGTTATCAGGAGTCAGTTTCCAACTTAGGACCTGGTTGACAGAGTAAAGGGAAAAGCTTTTAACAGGAACGTTCAGGCTTCACACATTTACACTGAAATGCCATGTGCAGCCCTGCATTTGAAAGTTATGATAAATGTTTAATATGTTTCCACTGAAAGGTCAATGTGAACTTAATAACGACAATGTATAACTGAATTATTAAACACACAAGGACCACACTGTTTTATACACAGTGTTTAGCTTGGTTCAATTCATACAGGTTACTCAAATTGTCTCCCTGCAATGACGGAGGCCATTTATGTAACTATTCTTATGTCCTTGAGCCGGATATTGTTTCCCTTCCAGCTACTAGTACGTTCATCACACACATAATTTCATCACCTCATTAAGCTCATTGTTTCTGCGGCTCTCAAGGCCATAGAAAGGCCCGCTCCGCTCTTTGCTCGGCGTCAAGGGCAACGGGGAGGATGAGCCGCTGTGTACTGGGGTTTCTGGGTAAAGAGAACAACAACATGTTTACAGATAAACTTAATGCTGTGTTGCTTTTCACTGCAGAAATATGGCTAAAAAAATAAAGCAATGACAGTAAGGATTAATGCATGACGAGAAGAAAAAGTTTGACGAGTGCAAAGATCCTTTTAGGAGAGTTGTCAGCGCTTTGAGCAAATAAGTACGATGACACCATCTACTGGGCAAAACTGGTTACTACAAAGATTTATGGATGATGGTGATGGAGTGTTGGCTTACTTCTGTCGAGGTTGAGGAAGAACTTGGGCTGGGATGTGGTGTCGACCAAGCGGCGTTTAAGCTGCGGGGATGCTGTGGCACTGCCTCCACCTAAATCATTACATAAACCACAAGTATGATCATTGTTGTGTCAGACAAATTCCCAACAGAAGACACATGAAAGATATAGTCCCTTTATATGAAATGCATTGTGTACCTCCACTGCTTCCTTCAGCTGGTCGGTCACCTCCAGATGTGTTCCTGGTGGAGCGCCTGAGCGACTGGGACTGGAATGAGATGCAGTCCATGTCAGGGTGACGCCGGCGTTTTGGGGTGGGGGCTGGGGCGGTGGTTGTGGTGGCAGAGATGTCGCTCAGAGCTGGTTGGCTGTCTGTGGACTGGGGCGTGGGCGGGTTGTGTCCCAACGGACTTGGGCTGCGCTCTCGTTGGGCACTTAAAACACGACAGAAAAGAAAAAGGCTTGTGGCTTAATGGTCGCACACTACAGTCAAATGCAGTATCTCACAGTCACGCCATTGCTTCGGAAACAACACACAGGACTTGATTTCGGATTTATGGTGGCGTACTTACTTGCTGGAGCAGGGGGAGCTTTCATTGACGGCCAGGAAAAGCCTGGAGGAGCTGACCTTTTTGAACTGAGCTTGTTCACAGGGGTAGAGGAGGATCATGGGTAAGGTGAAGTCAAACGTGATCCTCAAGCCGTCGACCATCTCCTTACACAACTCCTCACTAAAACAAAGGTGCAATAAGGATTGGTTCATGTTAATAATCATGCATGCAATCTAGGCTGGGTTTAGTAGATTTCAGTAGACACGCAACTGTGAGCCATAATATAAAAACACAAAAAATCCAAATGAAATAGCACATCTGTTTACATCATGCTATTTTTCCTCTGTTCAGAGTGTGCGCACACTCACCTCTTCTCCGGAGGGATCGGCTGTGGGCTGTTGTTCTGCGTGGTGTTCTGCTGCCGCCGGTACCTCTCGTTGGCCATGAATGCTTTGTTGATGGCAAAGTGCTTGACGTAGGACTCAAGGATGTGCACGACATTCGTTTGACAGGGAACCATCACCAGCTAGGAGAGAAAAAACATGTTAAAAAAAATCCATTCAATCTGAGCAACCCTCAAATAAATTAAGTTTAAGCAGACTTCCACATCCATTTTTAGCCACCAAAACCAGGTATTACAAGCCAGACACGATCCTTTCCTAACCATAACCAAGTGGTTTTTGTGCCTAAATGTAACACGTCAACCAAAGCCTTATTTGTTGAAATGTATCTGTGGTTTGCAGACACATACGATGCCAACATCCAATCTGGCGGCTGGGCTGTGTGTGTACCTTCTTCCTTTTGTTGATGTAAAAGCAGTCATCCTCCAGCTTCTTCTTCAGAGTATCAGGGATGTTGATGTCAACGTGGACGATCTTCTCCTCACATTCCCTTTTAACATTAATGTCTGGCTCAACCCTCTGAAACAAACAAGATATGAACTTTTAGGTACACGGTCCATACAAACTACAAGGATGTAGTTTTCCTTGAACAAACATCCTGGTCATGAAACTGAAGACCTTAAAATGTAAATATCGAGGTCTATATATCCTCTTGAACTGATCCACTTCACCATTTTGTTGATATCCTCAGAGAAGGTGCTGTCCCCGCTATTTGAAGATTCAGGGTCAGAGTCGTCCCCGTCACTGCTCTCTGAGGACGAAATCAAACCTAGAGGCAGAAGAATGTGGAGGGATTAATTTGATTGCTGAGGGAGACTGGGAGCGAAACACAAAGACGGAGGAAGATTTCTCACATGCGTCATCACTGTCGTCCTCCTTAGGGAGAGTCTTCAGAGAAGATTTAGTACCAGACTGACGACGACGCCTCTTCGCCCATACCCTTCTCTTCCTGCCGCCGGGGAAGAAAACACACAATGTGTATCAGTTTCATCTAAAAACAGAACAAACTAACAGAAAGGTCAAATCCAAAACATGTGGACACACACCAGACACTGACATACAGTGCACTAGACTTGTGGTTTGAGTTTGAATTAAGTAACACAAGTCATTTAAAGATCCCGCTCTCTCTATTAAGAGAGGCCTACACAATGGTTATACACTTTGATGGTATGAGTGAACATAATATGAACTTACATGCGACCTAGAGCTTTGCGAGCCAGTTTATGTTGCAATTTACGGTTTTCCTCAGTGTCCCTTAGGACATGATCCTCAGCAGCCCAACGATCCCAGCTACACACACATTTAAAAAAATTCAAAAAAAAAAAAAAATCACACAGACCTGCACGGTTTGACAGCAGAGTTTTACAGATCTATCATGACACAGGTTGATGAACATGAGATTTTGCAATGATAAACACTATGATGAGTATAATATAGTTAAGTAGGAGACACTGTTCATGTAACATTGATTAACAAAAGACAGGTATGCTCACCTCCTGTTCCAACCGTTGAAGTGAATCAGGTACTTTGGGATTCTTCTTCCATGTTCGTCTGTACCGATCAGGACATCAATGACCTGTAATGTGAGCACACAAAAATCAGTCTCAGAACATCAGTCTTGCTTTCGCCTCCTGCGCATCACCAGACCACAAGTGCCTCGAGTCACAATTTCTGCAACACTTTGGTTGAATCAGAAGAGGTGGAGCATATGTGAATTCACTCAAGTACTCTTCTGTAGTGGTGGTTAGCACTGTCGCTTCACAGCTATAGTTCCTGTTTCAATCCCAAGCCCTTCTGTGCAGTGTTTGCATGTTCGCCCGTGTCAGCGTGAACTCTGGGTACTCCCGCTTACTCCCACAGTCCAAAGACATGTAGGTTAATTGGTGACTCTAAACTGGCCATAGGTGTGAATGTGAGCGTGAATGCTTGTCCCCCTGCCACTCTCAAGAGGGTAAGTGGTTACAAAAATGGATGGATGAAATGCTCTGAGTGGTTCAAATGTTACTTGCTGGAAACAGACCATACATAGGATACAAGATGATGATCATGTCTGATGCTATATAATGACATTTATATAATGATTACGTCTACAAACTGATGGAAGTGACAACTACTATATTTCAACGTCTTATGATTTCATATTTATAAGTAATTACTTTGCAAACCATGACTTAACATAATCCAAATTGGCCTGGTTCCAGACTGTGCATTAACTAGACATGTGTTGTGATGGAAGCTAAGGCTAACCTACAGTTAGCATAGTAGCCTTAGCTTTCTTCATGCTGTAAAATGAAGCATACGTCCTGCTCAAATTACGCAACGCTATGTCAGTTTTTTAACAAGCATCTTAAAGACATGCGGCACTTGCATGTATTTATTATAAATAAAATGGCGTATCACTTATCTTGCTTTAGCTTCTTTAGGTAAGTTAGCTAACGTCAGCTGCAAAATATTGGATGCAGCCAAAACGTATACATATTAACTGCCATTTAACATAGCAGTAGGCTCATTGCTATTTAAGTAAAACACCTTAGGCTTCTTTCACCGCTGCAACTCACAAACATGCAGTTGAACAGCAGTAGATGCTAACTGTTAGCTAACCCCGGCTGCAGTGCGTCGATGTAAACAAACGCTCTGTTATTAGCATTAGCTAGCTAACTAGCAAGCTAGCGACGACATTGCGTACTTCGCCGACAAGACTCAACTCAAATAGTCTGCGAGGGCATATTTATATGCTTGAAACATTAATATTATTTTCAAACCTGCTCGCACACAATCAAGTCAGTGGAGGTTTGTTAGCTTGAATGTTAGCGTTGCTCTAGTTTGGATGTTAGCCACCTAGCTAACGCTACTTCACTGCACTACAAACGACCTCTTACGTTAATTAATGCTTCTTTTTTTGTACTGTAATTATTGGTGGTAGTTGCAGCTGTCAGACGCCGACTTAGGAATAAGCCAACAGCGACAAACATAGATGTCTTCACTACTTAAATTATGCGCTTCAGGAGGAAACGTGCAATCAAACGTACCCGGAAACCACGGGAAGAATCGTAACCGTTATATGTAGCGCTAATGTGATTTTGTTCTTAGGCCTGATTCACACAGGCTACCACACTTTACACAACACAACCCTGCTTGTCCGATATAAACTACTCGTTTGGACAAAGTACTGCATGGTTATATTAAATGCACAAACATTACCTTAGCGTCATACAACACTTTAGCCTTGGTGGGGTCGGGTTCAAAGCACAGGACTCTTTCTCCTTTGTGAAATGGATATTTAATTCCCCGCGAATTCATTTGTTCATGGCGACGTGTGGGAGAGGGGGCATCGATCTGGACCCTACAAACTCCTTAACCCTTTCCTTGCCGAGCGCTTTTCCTGCGAGGGGTCTCCTACCAGCACAGACTTCAGGAGGGATGGCGCTGTTGTGGGATAAACGCAACCATTATCTTGCTGCCTTCACAGACGCCACGTCATTTCCCAACCCCGCTTGGGAACTTAACACCACGCGGAAACAAAGTCTGTGAATTCTTACCAAAACACACTAATGTACTACATATTCATTCATCCTTACTCACCGTGTACTATTTTGTTGCTTTGCTGTCTCATTTCAGTTTAAAAAAGTTCTGCTCGCAACATTTACAACAACCGCGAAGGCAGCACGAAAAGGCAATACATAATATTGAAATGTCCTTCCACGGACACCGTACTCATAGTACAATTTCAACATGCGGCCAACAGATGGAAGTATAGGCGCACAATAAATGTCTGCATGAACCTGATTGGCCTTAATTGTGCAGTCATCTTGCTCCATTTGTTTAATCAGCTGTAATACATGTATATAATCTTAAGGGCAGCCTACAGGGTCTCAATGGACCATGCGTATGAGTGACATCATCAATATTAGGTTTCTAAACTAACATTCAGACCCCAGGCCCATCACAGAGCTCCGTACGTTGCCTACAAAACACGTGAAACTGATTTTTGATCCCAATTTTAATCCCCCATTTTACCACCATCTTTATAATCTCCACATCTACAAGGGTCTCCGGGGTAAAATCTCACCAAGGAGGAACGCCATCTGTGTCTGTTCAGGGATCCATGATGTGAGAATGATTAAAAACCTGCAGGGGATCTATTGGATGATTGTAAATGGCCTCGATTACAACTCTGCTGATCATATTCGAAGATTAAATATTAAGCCACCCTATGCATTGACAGCAACCCCACATATCATGCACCCCATATGGGGGGCGAAACATGTTGTTCCTTGAGGCAAAACACAGTAAACGAAAACTCACATGTCTAAATAATCTAATCTTCCTCTATTGGAACAATATGCTGGCTTTTAAATACATACAGTATGTGGATGTTTACATGTACAGCCAAGAACACGTGAAATCTGAGTTGCTCCAGGGCCCAAACTGTGTGTGTACACGCTGTGTGTCTTTAATTTTAGACTGACCTGCAAGTTTGCAAACATACTCACGCTTAATTAATTGTCTTTAACGTATAAAAATAGACCCTGTGTCACTGGATTATTGTTTCATAGCTAAAAGTAATTCGATCTCTTTTGTTTCCCGACCTCGCGACCTTTTCATTCATATCTGCCTGACAGGCTTGGACAATGAAATCTACACTGATCCCCAGCACAGGAAACTATGTCTCTACAGCCGTGGCTGAATCTAGGCTCATTTTTGCTTAAAATGGTTTCAGGCGGTGGTGCTCTACTATTGTATACCAAATATGGACAGTGTGTATATAACACCGAACGTGACTGGCTCAAGTGTAGCCCTGCGGATTTATTCTCCTTCCCTTCGACCCTCACCGCTTCTGATGCATTTTGACAGTCGTGTCAAATGATCACTGTTTCACATGAAGTGTTTTTCATGGCTACACACACAGTCCGTTGTATGTTAAAGACAATCTGAGCATTACACAAGAGCTTGAAGGCAGCCAGATGAAAAGTCGAGGATGCTGCAAGGCTCTATACTTTCTAAATATGTGGTTTGGGAACATGTCTGTATAATATCGGAATTATTGAACAGACCTACCAGGCACAGGCCCAGGGGCCGTTTCAAATTAACATGTATCAACCAGGAAAACTCCAAATGAACACAGAGATGCAGAGTAACGACAAAAAGGCATACAGTCACGAAAAAAAGATACAAATAGACTACAAATGACACAAAGAGCAAGGACAACACAAAAATACAAATATACCCCTAAGAGACACGATATCTCTAAAAGCGACACAGATACACTTAAAAGATACACATACTGACCTCTACAGAAATACAAAACAACAACAAAGATATAAATATCCCTTAAGAGACACAAAATAACTTCAAGCAGACACAAAACGAGTAAAGGAGATGCAAAAAGACACAAAGAAAATACAGACATACAACAAAAAAACAAACAAAAAAATGATAAACCTTAAAGAGACACAAAACGACTTCAAGGAGATTCAAAGGAACTACAAAGAGACATAAAGCAACTTCAAGAAGAAAACAACCAAAAATGAAAAAAGCCCAGAGACACATAATGACCTCAAAGAGACACAAAATTTACTACAAAAGACAAAATACACTTTAAAAAGACACATATAGATCTTTAAAAACACAAAATGACAACAAAGACATTCAAAGGAACTACAAAGAGCAACAAAATGACTATAGAGAGACAAAAAACAACAACCAAAAAGACAGAAACAGCTCAAAGACACACAAAATGACTTTGAAGAGACACAAAATGACTACAAAGAGACACAAAGACACACAAAATGACTTTGAAGAGACACAAAATGACTACAAAGAGACACAAAGAGACTACAAAGAGACGACAAAGAGACAGAAAATGACGATAGAGACGCAAAGAGATGCAAAATGACTACAAAGAGACAAACAGAGACAAAAAGAGACACAAAATGACTTAAAAGAAAGGCAACAAGATGCAAAATGACTACAAAGAGACACAAAATGACGACAAAGAGACAAAAAATAACTTGAGAAGCAAAGAGATGCAAAATGACTACAAAGAGACACAAAATGACTACAAAGAGACGCAAAGAGACACAAAACAACTACAAAGAGACAAAAAATAAGTTGAGAAGCAAAGAGATACAAAATGACTACAAAGAGACACAAAATTACTACAAAGAGACGCAAAGAGACACAAAACGACTACAAAGAGACACAAAATGACTTAAAAGAGATGCAAAGAGACACTAAATGACGACAAAGAGATGCAAAATGACTACAAAGAGAAAACAACCAAAAAGTACACAAATATATCCCAAGAGACACAAAATGACCTCAGAGAGACAACAAATTAAACACAAAACATCCACAAGGACGTGCAAAATTCCCACAGACACACAAAACCACAAAAGGATCCTGACAGCTACAAAGAGATGCAAAACAACAACAACAAAAAGAGGCAAAGCCAGCACAAAGTCTGTGTGTCTTGCTCCTGTGGAGGAGCGGTGGTGGGGCCTTTTGCATGTCTGTGCCCAGGGGCCCATCAACTAATAATCCGCCCATGTCTCAATTATGTGCTATTGTTCCATATTGTTTTGGGCTCTTTCCCCCAAATGGAGGGGCAGAGTTCAGGAAAGAAATACCTCAAGTGCTGGCTTCTTTCCATAAACTCTTTATGAACTAATGTGAAACACCGTGTTTTCTTTCTATAATCCCTGCTTCTGTGTTTTCACTCAGCCCGCGTCTCGTTCTTTTCCCCCGCGGACTGTTTTTAGAAGGGTCAAATCTGTCTCAGCTGTTATCAGTGTCATGTCACGCTGTGCTGTGTGTATGTGTGCGAGTGTGTCATGCGGTGCAGCTTCATAAGCTCCTTTATCAGCCGTCCGGCACCCTCCTCTCCGGACTCCTGCCGTCTCTTTTCATTTTTCCCATACTTTCACACACTGGGCCACACATGCTCCTGCTCCCTCTCTCTCTCACTGAGTCCCACACGGCCATCTGAACACACTGGCCTCACTGGGCTCCTCCACGAGCATCTGTGTAAACTAGAATATAGCCTCCTGCACAGGTGTATAAAGAAAGGCACTGGCTATTAATCCTGCGGCTCACTTATTGTTCACCTAATAATAGCACACAGTAGGCTTCACTGATAGGCCTATTATTCCCAGACAGCGAGGTGGATTAATGGGAGACGAGGATTAATACGCCTGTTTTCATCCCTGGCTAAATCATGTCTGCCTGTCTGTGTGTGTGACCTTCTGCCCGTCTGATTATTGTCTGTCCACATGGCTAATTACCTTTATGAAAATGAGCTTATTGATTACAGGAACTCATCTTGCAAGACATTTTTAAAGCAAAGGCAGCAGGGAAAGTCAGCAGCAACAAGTGGTGTTCATTTTTTATTCCAGGTGAATGAGGATAAAATGGAAAGTTAGAAAATAAAATCCAAGTGCTTCAGAGTAACATTTTGACATTAAATGTGTTTATAAACCAAAACTACAGTGTGCAAAAGGTCATCTCAAGTTTTCTGAACCCCCTCCCACACTGTTGCACACACACACTCTCAAACTGTCTCCTCACACCACTCTAGTTTGGGAATGACCAATGCGCAGAGGAGCACACCGAGAGGGAAAGAAGACTTTGCGCAGCCAGATGCAGCACATTCCAACTCTTCACCAGCTCGTACTTGGACCTTCCTCTTGATGGGGAAACACTAAACTCGTGTCTTACAGCTGCAGAGAGACGCACTGAGCAGCGCTGATGTGACATCCAACACAAGGAGACATGTCTGCCGCGCAAGGACTCCTCAACAGCGTCTTCTCCTGCTCCTCTCCTGCCTCCAAAGCCATAACCAAGCGGAGGCTACGCCAAACCCGGAGCCTGGACCCCGCTATCATACGACACTGTGACACCGGGACAGAGGGAGCTGGCGGCGCGCCGTTTTCTGGAGCCGCCGCGGACGCAGGTGCGTCTCCGGAGCGCTCGGCTGTGAAGCCGGCTTTACGCACCAAGATCCCGACACTCAAGGAGCCCATCACGCCGTCCCTCTCCTCTCCCTCCATACCGCTGGATGTTTCTCCATCCTCCAACTTCCACTTTGACTATGATATAGAGAGACGTGCCAAAAGGAATACCGCCGGGGATTTACCGTATCTGGTGAGGGGACCCGGCGCGGCGCAGTCAGGGAGCACCGGCACGCTCTTCTCGCCGCGGAGGTGGCTGCAGAGGAAAGTGCAGCCGTCCAGCTCTCACGCTTATGTTGTGTGGAAATCAGAGGTAAACTTTTTTTTTTTTTTTTTTTAATTCAAATGCAGTGCATTCTTCTTCTATTGTGGTTTTAATCAAGTCATCCTGCAGCTAGTGTGGCAAAGTTTGTAAGAGTTGGAGTGCAAACATGAACATAAGGCAACCCAGGGGACACAATATATGGTGAAACTTTAAAACGTGTCAAAATAAAAGTCCCCTGCTACTTTCATGTGCATTTGCCCCCCCAAATAAAAACATGCAAACAACAGAGGACTTTTATTGTGATAGATTTAAGACATTTACACCATAAATCGGTGCGTAAAAGGCCCAGATTGGTGCAGGGAAACCCACCAGAATGTGAGTAATTAAAATTTGATGCTCAAATCTTTCTCCCTCAAACCTCCCCAATGTTGACACGAGCCTATGCTCTTGCAACCACCAACAAATCATTAATGCTTTGATGCCTATTTCTATATCAAGTTCTTCAGAACTTAGCTCCAACCCCATCCCTTGATTTAATCGACCAGCAGGTCTGACAGCTCCTGGAACAATTAGCAAAAGCAATCAGCAGACTCTGTTTATTTCTGCTAGCAGCAAAGCAAACCCGCTGCGTACACGCCAGGAGACACATCTGCTGAGGATCTATTTCCACTTCAGCCAGACTCTGACAAACGCATGTTTTACTCTTGGAAACCTGAACGTGAGCATCTGAAATGTGTCCGTGTGCGGAGTCTGACATCATGACTTCAGGTGTGTGTGGAGACAGTGGAGCCAAACTGGGAGTTTTATTGGTTTTCGCAGAGGGCGTGCTGACCCCTCGCTGACATCTGCACCTGGAAGCCGTCCAGTATTAACCCACTACAATTGGAGTAGTTTTGCCCAAGGGCACATGGGTAATTAATGGGGGGAAGGGGAATGCTGCTTTACGTCTCCTACCTGGACTTGTTCCCCGTGTTTCAGTCCCTTTGAGAGGTCACACCTCACACACAAGTCTGGGAAAGCTAAAGAAACTCTCATGGAGATGTGAGGATTAACTCAATCCAACAAAGAGTTTTTCTCCTGCTGTTGTCATCACTGAGCTGGCCCGGCTTTTGTCTTCATACAGGCTTTAAATTGAGTGTGAATAAGGGGAGGGCAGCATATGAAATCCTAACCAAAACATACTTGGGCGACTTACTTTTAGCGGGGGGGCTTTATAGGCTGCATAGTTGGCACGAGTCCACATGCACTGGTGAGAAGGTATGATAATTTCCCTGCTTCCAATGTGGAGTCCTGCCTTGGTTTTATTTTGTCTTTCCACACTGAGTGTAAGCGCGTGTGTGTACGTGCAGCGGCGCCTGTGTGTGCCGATGTGAGGGACTTAAGGACACATGGCCCCGGACTCGGTTCTCACGACTGCGAGTGGTCACAGGGTCAAAGCCACGCGGCCCTCAAACAGCTCTCCCATCATTTCCTATTACGAAAAGCAGCTCCGGCTGTGATTCTTGCAGTGCGCCTGTCTTTCTCTCTCTCTCCTCCTCCCTCTCTTCCTCTCGGAGATGTCCAGAGGCTCTCACTCGGCAGAGTTTCCCACCGCTGCAGCTCTGTTTTCCATGCTGTCCAACCCCCTTGCCACGGTCCACCGAGGATAACACGAGGCCATCAGTTTGGAGCCATTAGTACAATCTGGACCATGAAGTTATTGCACCTCAGAGTGTTTGTAAAAATACTGAGCCAAGAAGTTGCTGCTCTGCTGGGAGCTTTCACACACTGTTTGGTGTGAAGTTAAAACCTGAAATGAAGTGTAAACAAAGACTTTATGTTGGGAAGGTAGCAGATATACATATTTAACCGAGACTTTACTGGTTTCCCGCCGGGGTAGTGCCACCAAAACATGAACTTTTCTTAGCCATAACCAGGTGGTGTTTGGGCCTAAACCTAACCAGACGTTAAAGGTACCCTATGCAGGATTGTTGGTTGCTCGCCAGTGAGGGAGCCTTTTCTTTTTTTGGTGCTGTGTCTCTTGGGTGCACCTGGGCACATGCAAGCCCAAAACGCTACATCATGACGTACAAATTTATGTCCACACAGCAAGCAATTTAACTGGCAACCGTACAAAACACCCACGCATTACATTTGTATTTACATGTCGACGTACTCCCATCTAAACACGTCCTTGAACACATATTTCGACCCACTTGGAAAATCCTTAAGGCTGACTGACTGACTCCAGAGCCTTTGGGCACATGCCCGGTTTATCTGTGTCCATTTCTTTTCCAAATTGTCCTTGTATGTGTAACGTTCGTGCTCATTGTGTGGCTATTAAAATGCTAAACTAAATGGTGTCCAGCAGCTGATTTATGTGTAAAACCACCTTTGTAACTTGTCATTTCAGGGCTCCTCCAGCGATAAAATAAAAACAAAGAAGATAGCTGTGATATGTGACGAAAGGCTTTAATTTTTTTGCTGTACATCAGCTTTTACATGTAGGTGCACAGTCATGCATCCTAATTTACGTCCAGGCTTCTGCTCTGCTTAAGATCTGACTTTAAAATGATTTGCGTGTGCACCTCTGAGTGTGTAAGTGTGTGTGAGTGTGTGTCGGGCAACCTGCGCAGATAAGTCTCGTGCTATGCCTTTTTAAGGAGGGAGACGTGGACGGAGCAGCACGGAGGAAAAAGAGCGGAAAGCAGCGGCAGAGACAAAGTGGAGATGTAATGGTTTACACAAAAAGCGGCGTCTTGACAGTTATATTGGCCATCATTGCTCAATAGCTATTTTTCCGTGGTCAGGTTGTTGATGTTCAAAGAACAATGACGCAAAAACAATTCTTAAGAAAGTACCTTCTGTGTTATGACAGCGCGAGGGTCGGTGACTGGAAGTGGTTCTTCTTGTGGAGTGATTGACTCTAAAGTTGGCCGTATAAAAACAGTCACAGCTTTTACAGGAACACTATGGAATGTGTAACTTTAGCGCGTTAAACATACACTGCACAGTCTTTCTGCCGCTCCGACAATACCCATACGCACATGCACAAGGGCTCAGAGAGGAAACAGTGGTCGGCTAATTTAATCCTGGTTGTTTATGGGGCGCCAGAATGTTGACATTGCGCAGGCTATTTTTAGACCCACTTACCCTAACGCTTTAGGAGAGGGGCGAAGTGAAGGAAAACATTACAAAATCAGATTCTAACAATTAAAAAAACCCACTACTGAATGATTAATAACAGTTAAATATAGCATGGGTTCACAGAGGTCAGGGCTTTGTCTCTTGGCAGTGTAACATGCATGCATTCCTACAAGTGCGATCAGAATGTTATAGCGGCTAATACATAGAGGGAAAGTGAAGGAAGGGGAAAAATGTGTCTGCCCAGTAATTTATTCATGTAAGGCAATGTTAGTTGTAAAGGTTAAAGAGGCCGTATCAGTGCACAATTGGTTTAGTGACATCCGTGATGATACAGTAGGTGTTACATATGTGTGTTGACACAAAGCAAATCCCACATTCCTGTTTGCTTTATAAGTGCGCAGTCATGACAATTTAGAATTTGGGAGATGTATTTGTCTTTTTCTTTCTCTGCATGATTTTGATTGAAAATGGATTTTTTGGCTGCTTTCAGTACAGTGCAGAACTTTGGGATCACTCTTGAAAGCATGTGAAATCATATGTGTTTACGTAAGTGTCAGGATTTGACCGGTGTCTTCATTTGGAATACTAACATTTAGAATTGCAGTCGCTGACATGCTGTTACCATTCTTTAAATTCTCTAAATGCCCCCCATGTTTATTTATGTTTATGTACCACATACGGACTGTTGTATGAGGAACGTTGCACGTATTCAGAGATGCTCAACTGAAACCACCTGCACCTCCAGCAAAAGACAACTGGTGAAGAAAGAGTGGAAATGTTTCTGTTAAAGGGTAAAATTTACAACATTCTCCAATGCTAATAATGAAACATCATATTTTGCCGCTTTTTGCATCTAACAATGACGCAGATTGGAGTTTTTGGCAAACCTCGATGTGTCTCACACAGACGCTAAAGGGTGTGCTCATTGTGATCACAGTGATGCCGGGAAACTGCCCAAGCTGCATGCTTTGATGCCCTGTGAGAAGGACCAGGCTGTTGTTGGCTAATGGGTAGAATTTCCTGTGTAACATTACTGTGATATAGCTTTGACAGAATCCCACACATGGTATGTGAATTATCAAATTAGAAAAACATTTGTGTTGCCAGCTCACTCATCCTGTAAAAACATTTTCACACTAATATCCTATTTATCGGAACTCATGCGTGAACTGCACATGCTGGCCACTGCTTATGCTACGGACTACACAGGCTGGGGCGCTGACACATGTCAGCACTCCCTGCTGCTGCTGAAGTGTCCAGGAAAACACCATTAGAAAGAAATGCTGCAGCAAAGCCTATAATCAAAGCTGGGAGGATATACTCTTCACTGGTTACTTGTTAGAGTGGATTTGAATATTTTACTGCCTTTGGATTGCACCTTGTAATTCTCTTGCAGGAGCCCTCGGGCCGTTTTAAGGTTCAGATGGAAGACGAAAGGTCACCGTGCCTTTGTTGTCAGATGCTCATGAGGTTGGCAACTTCATCTTTTATGGCAGAAAAAACAGTCTCTATCTCTTTATGTACCAAACAGTCATATTTTAGTTTTCTTGATTAATCTTTTAATCGTCCGGGTTATAAAATATCAGAAAATAGTAACAAAATGTTTGCACGTGAGTAGTCTGAAGGATTTTCGTCAATTTCATTTGAGAACTTTCCCAATTAAATTTTTCGTTAATTATAATTTCTATAATTTCTACGATCCATTTAAAGTAATTGATTAATCGTCTAATCCTTTCAGCTCTGAGTGAAGGCTATTATTAGTTAATTCCAGTGTTTCCCAGTGTTCTAGGAAATCATGCTCCGGCTCAGGCTTTTGTGATTAATTGCTGCATCATCAATCACACACTGAGGAATGAGACAAGTTTAACGAGTGAACTGTTCCAAGACTCTAATAAAAATCGAATAAAAAAAAAAAAAAGCAATGTAGTGGGGATACAGAAATCCATTCATCAGCAGATGATACTGTATGTTTGAAAACTGAATACGTAAGATTGGCTATTTGAATTTCTCTGTTCTAGGAACAGAAAGGTTGAACTTGTGAACCTCACAGCTATCCATTCTGCCTTTCCTCCCTGATTCCCTCCCTACGTTCCCTCAAAGTCCGGAGGCTGCGTCGGAGGAGCAAGACCTTGATGGTTCGACATCTTTGGAATGCTCGCGCCGTAATGCACGCTGGAATCAAATTAGCACACTACCTCGGATGGTTCAGCCAAGGATTTGCAAAGTTTCACAAATACAGATACGTTTTTTTTTAAACCACACAGTATCACTGTAACAGCTCATAGTGAGTGGACCGTAATGTAGATCAAGGAGTCAAATATAGGATCACGCTTTTGCAAGAGCCTCTGTCAAAACACTGAAACTGTGATGGAGTACAGGTTGATTTTCTTGGCGTACAGCAGTAGTGTCTGACTTGGATCTCTTCACTGTTGTCTTAGAGTTCGAGACTGATCTGCCAGGAGCCTATGGACCTCTATTCTTGTCTTTATGGGATTCAAAGATACAATATGTAGCTTATTCCGCATTTAAACATTGGAAAACCCAAACAATTCCAACAATGTTCAAACCAGGTGAAATCCGTATTTTCAATCAAGGACATCAAGGACAATCATTGACTTTTTATCCAGTATTAAGTCACATTTTTAAGATACACTTTTTAGATGTTTATAATTTCTAACTCTACGTTTCAATCAGATGTAGTCATCGGATGTCTGGATCTTAAATTATCCTTGAAACAAGATGAGCAAATGTTAGCAGCAGCTCAACTACAGCCCCGAACAGCATTGGCGAAACACACATTTTTAACTTGATCCGCTTTATTCAGAGGTTTTAGCGGTTTCAATTGCTCGGTACATTGGTTTTGAAGAGGACGAGACCTCTGCGGATAATTCGGCTTCGGCTAAAAACCTCCTGAACATCTGGATCTTAAGTTGTCAGAGGAAAAAGGCGAGCACACGTTAGCAGGAGCTTGGCTAGCAATCCCTCCACAACGACGTGAATATTGTTGCTCCGTCTTTTGTTAATGTTTTTGATTGAGACCCCAAGCAGGATTAATTACATATTGTAGATTTAAAGATGATGTTTGCATTTGTCTCTGACATAAAAGTTTGATTTTGGGGTGGATTTTCTCTTTGTCGTGTCTTGCTGCTAAACATCCCTAGTCATGGTATAGATGACCTCTGCAGCATGTTCCACTTCTGTACAGTCCCCCTCCTGGGAGAAGCTCTGGATTTATGAATTCGGGTCTGCACGGGCTGTAGTTTGATTATGCTCCACATTAACGGCCTGGTCGTTAACATGTGCAACCTGACAGACCAGGCAGATTTCTGTTTTCAAGGGGAGCTAACAGACTCATACAGGCAGAGTAATATCACACTCTTTTAGCTGAAATACTTTCATCTTGACGTCATGCAGTTGGCGTAGTTGAAAGTCCTCTAATGTAGCTGTGTGCGCAAGCTAGCTCCACTGTGACCCTGTAATTTATCTTTAGATGCTCATAAAGCCCATTGCTCCCACCTCATAAAAGGCCTCTTTAAATCTCTCACCGTTACAGTTCTGTAGTATGTAATTGCTGGCGGCAGTGCAGTTGGTACAAATATATTCACCACTTCTGTGTGACAACTATATCAAAAGTTTTACATCCCTGTCTGTGAAAACATAGATGCTTCACACACATCTTAACCCCAGCAGCACAGGAGATGTACGCCCAAGATTAGTGTCACCAATTCCGTGTCTGACAAAATCTGTTGCTGTGTTATGATGTTGAATAATGAACAGAAAACATTAGGACGCAACTTGAGTTCCTGAGTCATGGTCAAAAACGTGTTTTGTGAGGTCACAGTGATCTTGACCTTTGACCAGCAAAGTCTCAGCAGCTTCATCTTGAGTCCAGGTCTGTGCCGACTTTGACGAAATCCCTGTTCTTGTGATACCGCGTTCATGAGAAAACGAGACCACAGTGACCTTGACGTTTGACTTGTGATCACCAAAATCACATCACTTTATCGGTAAGTCCAAATGGACGTTTGTGCCAAATCTGACAAAACTCCCTCAAGGCGTTCTTGAGATATCGTGCAAAATAAAACAAGCGTAACTCTTTTTCTAAAGGTTGATTACTGGCCTTTTTAACAGATGTCCGATCACGTATAGAAGAAGTACACATGAATGGAATAATGTATACAAGTAGGGGGCGACTCCACTGGCTTCACTCCACCTTGTGAGTGACAAATTGCTTCTACAGTTACTTTTCAATAGAGTCATCAGTCAGATTCATCTCTCGCTTCTCCACAGGCACCCTCGTATCCAAATATGGCCACTTCTGGCTCCAAAAAATCTCCCTTGTGCCATAAAGTAAAGAGACAAACTAACAGTGTGCAAATGCAGTTCATAAACCAACAGGCTACGACATTCACATTTGAGTCCAATGAGATTTACTTGAGAAAGCGACCCCACCTTACCGCATAATGTGTGTGAAAAAATATTTTAAGCGTCCTCTCGTTTTTGCACGGGAACACAATACCTCACAGGGCAACTTTTTTGACAAGTTTCCATGATATTCCGCTGAAAGGAACCATATGAAACAGCGGGGTTTGTTTGGCAGTGTTTTGCTTCAGCAATCTCACATCTCCTTTGGGATGTTTTCTCAACAATGAGGGAAAAAGAGAGCAGTTTGAAATAGAGACGGCTGAAAAGTAAACATTAATTTCCGCAGCCAGAATCTCTCTGTCTGGTGCAGATTAAACCTCTCCTCCAGTGAGAAAGCAGCAGTGTTGAGTTACTTTTAGTGTATACGAATGTGTTTTTGTGTGTGTGGGAGAGAATCTGAAGGCAGTGGGTGGATGATCTAATTGTACACTTCTCAGTCTTGAAGGCAAAAATGGTCATCCCCTTGTGTATTTGTGTGTATGTGCATTACACTGACCCCCGTGTCCACTAATGTTCACTCTAATGTGGTTTGTCATGGGCCAGAGGGAGAGCATGGATAAGATCCTCTCACATCTGCCATGGTGTGTTGAGTTTACAGCTTCCCATTTATGTATTTGTCTCAATCAGTGTAAACTCTGGTGATACGATACTCACACTGGGTGAAAACGTTTTCCCCCAAACACACCCGCTCTTTGTCTAATCTTGGAACAGTAACAGGAAGATAAGAACTGAAAAAGCGGTTGTGTATGTTTCGTGACCCCAGAGTTATTTTAAGGGTTTTTTAATGATGTGGTTCCAACTTCCCTCCCACATATTGACAATGAGTCGTCCAGCAGCACAGTGGTCCACCAACCATTCCCGCAAGTCAATAACTCACCAAACTTCGTGCGGACATGAATTTCACTGTGCCACTTCCTGGCATGACTACGCCTTAATTCTGGTTTATTGTAAAAGGGTCTTATTGATGTAGTTTGGTTACATTTTTGTCAGTTTTAATTAACATTTTGATCATTAACATGTGCTACATGATTTTGGTGAATCATAATCTAAACATGTCTGATCGCAACCAGGCACCCAGGAAGTGCGCCGGACTTTGAAGTCAGTTTGGCAGAGTAGCCGAACTGATTAAATCAACTTCTGGGCTTGTCACGGATGCCACTGGGCCCGAAAAGACTTTTTCCTCGACCAACCCTGTGAAAGAGATGTCTGTAAATCAGTAGATAAATATTTTTGAGCATCACAACCTCCGTGAAACGACTGATTTCACTATCAGGCTTTGATCCATTCAGTATAAACCATTTCAAAAGTCTAGACAAGCCACATTCCAGTTAGCAGAGGTCTAAAGCAGAGGTTGTGAGCTATGTACGCGGAGTGCTGTGTGAATAAGTCTCTGCTTACTAACGTCTTACATCACAAACGTACTTATTTCAACCCAAAACATGTTTTTGTCTAAACCAACCATTTCCAATTTTTTCCAGCCTTTCGCCCAAATACAGTCACCTCTGGCTCCAAAATGCTGAACTCACGGCTTCAGAATGAGAGTCCACAAGGCAATGGGTGACATAACAGTAGCTCCGTCCATTATTTTTACAGGCTGTGGTTACAATGAGTTTCAGCTATGCGTCAGACACACTAAAGGGTGCCCTGTGCCTTGCTATCAGACACCAAGGGGCATGCGAAAGCGCTGATATTTGACAGCCTGGGAATGGGAATGAGTTGCTTGTGAAGTGTGAACATACACAACACTGATTGCGCTCACCAAGATTATTGCTGAGATGACTTCCCTCGTGAATGTGGACAACTTTATAGCATAATGTTCGTTTAGATTTCCCTGCTGATCTCCGGAGTATCAGTCAAGATTGCATCTTTCTCAGGGTAATGAGTCAAACCAACATAGGTTGAGTCTCTGTGTTTCAGTGATTGTGTATGTGTGCAGCAATCCTCATAAGGAACATCAAGAGGACATTGCATGTTCATATCCTGTCCTGTTGCGCAAAAATGAGCCCAAAGGAATAAAATCCAATTTTGTTTCTGATTTTATCAAGCTATGGTATTTATCTGAATGTTGCTCTGTGAATTTGGCGCATCGGAGTTCAACTTGGGACATGTTGCTTACAGCCCTCGCAGATACGCTGCACTATCACTCTCTGTCCTGTGTATATTAATTACTCGAATACACTGCAGGGCATTTGACCTTAGTGTCATACCTCCCGCTGCATGCCTGTTTATTACTGAATAAAAGCGTTTCATGCTGTATTTAGCAAGGATTACCTCAATGTTTCTGCTCACACATGCAGGATTTGGGCTACTCTGAGGGCTAAGCTGTGAGAATTAATACCTGTGTGTGTGTGTGTACAGTTTCGTGCATGCATGTGTGTGATTTTACCTCGCAGAATTATCAAGTGCCCGTTGATCAAATACACCCTGAAATACTTGGAAAAGTAGTTTAAATAAGCTGGGGTTTTGGATAAATTGTGCATTTTGCTTGGTGCACTCCCTTCGTTTATGTGTGTGAGCCTCTTTCAGTGGGAGGTTTAGGGAATTATTTATTTGGAATTCCAGCTCAGGGCTTCATGCTGAGGCCCTAAGGCTTCCACTGAAAGAGGGGTTGCTACTGACAGAGTGACCCTCAACTTCCTCTCCTCTTCACCCACCCATCCCTTTTCTGCCTGGTTTCATTTTTCCTCACAGAAGCTCACTCCTGTCCATTCTTCACTTTTATTGACTCACTTTTATAGACACCCTGGCTGTTTTCTCCTTCTCATTTCTTCTGCCAAACCCCTTTCTGTCTAATCTCCAGCTTATGCTAAACGCAGCGATAGAAACTAAAACACAAGATCGCGCCGGCTTGCTTTTACTTTTTGGAAAGAGAACCAAGCTGGGATCACAGGCTGAGTTAGTTGGACAGATCCAGCTTTGCCCGTCCAAAGACTACACGGAAAGCAACGCAGCAATTTGTTCCCTGACATGGAGGCTCCTTTGAACTGACCTGCCTGAGGAGCGGAGGGCTGCTAAATCATTGTCATTCTTCAAAGTGCTGTGTAAAACTCCCTTTTTATAGTCAAGTGTTCACGTAGTTTCCACTTGTTTTCTTTCACGAAACTCAGATCTCAAAAACTAGTCGTCAGTGGGCGATTTCTAATGTTTCTGACAGCCCCTCAGGCCGAGGTTCCACTTGTAGACAATAAAAAACATCAGAATCTAAAGGGCTTTATGCCATCAAACTTATTGAGCATTGTCACGCTCCCCAGAGGATGAATCTTTTCCATTTTTCACGCAACATGGGCTTATTTCAGCACCGTCGTTGCACTTTATCTTTTGGTAGAATGGCATGAAATGTGGCCAAAACATTTAGATTTGTGAAGCAAAAACCAAATTACACCAAAAAACCCCCCACTTTGTTCCATCCCTGGCAGTTGGCTCATGGGCGACACATGAACCACTTTGGCTATGTAGACATGGAAAGTATAATATGAGCTTTGGCATGACAAATATATTAGTAAGCTGTTCCTTCCTTTCATCTCATTCATACTGCAGCTCAAAGTTGCACTCGCATGACTTCAAATTTTATTCACCCAAAGAACTTTTGCAGTTCTAAACTTAGGGAGAGAGAAGGGAGAAGACAACTAGACAAGGCATTAATCATGCTTTCACAATTAACCAACGTAACCATCTCCTTTGATTCCCCCACAGTGACACACACTGTGTTCCCTACAGCAAAAGCCATGTTCTTCCCAGAGTCTTATCTCCTCCCTTCGCTCCTCTTGGCGAGGCTCGCAGGAGTCACCATTATCTGCTGGGAGCAAACTTGGGCTTCAACAACTGCCCAACACTGAATTCATCTGAACATGTCTTTTGGACGGTTTCCAAAGCGAGGCTGATTTGTTACTCAGCTGTGTAACGAAGCGCAACGTAAACTTTGGCTTCCATTCCTGTTTTTGTTCAGCTGTAAAACGACGAGAAATGCAAATTGATTAAAGTGACAAACTGAGTTAGCTGCGTACATCTGCTGCAAGTTTCTTTCACGGGTCCAGAGGTCAGTGGGGTGGAAGGATTAAGAGTGATGTCATGGTACTCAAGTGACATGGATGCAGATACACTATCCTTTCTAACGGCTCGACCATCACTTGAACATCTGTTCAGCATAGAAACAGACAAATGACGGGCGAACTCTTCTAATTCTCGTCAAAGGCTTCTCTTTCGTGACAGCCTGTCTCACCGGCCTCTATGAAAGCAAATCCTTGTCATCTATGGATGTGTATAAATACGACTCCAGGCCTTGAAAAGCAAAGTGATTTAAACCGAAGGACCTCTCCACCCCGCGCCGACGCTCCCCAATCTGTCAGACGGTGAGGGAGCAAAACAGAATGAGACAGCAGGCATTTTAGACACAGCCGGAGCTCTGCGGCTATAAATAGAAAACTAGCTCAGCGGAGGAACACTCAAGTTCCAGAGGCGAGGCGGGGAGAGTCATATTGGTTGCAGGTGTGTGTGCATGTTGAGGATTGTGCAGCTTATGTATATACCTCCAGTTAAATGTGTTGTGCTTCATTAAAGTCAGAGGAATGCAGACGTTTGTGGGAACAACATGAGGACGCCAAGGCCAAGTCTTGTATCAGAAAGTCATGACAATGAGAATACTGAACGAGAGTTAGGACTTATTAGTGTTTTAATGACACCTAGTGGACACTTTCTGAAATAATATCTTCATGATCCAAACCTCGCTTTTGTTTTAAAAGCAGTAGAAATGTCAGAGACTTTGTGGGGAGTTCTATGTACAAGGAACCCACACAGACGAATCGGCTTGCTCAACAAGAATATGGAAATTATAGATGTGGAAAATGTGCACACTGTTTGACAACAAAACAGTCCTTTATTTTGAAACTGAGTCCGATCCGATCCAAGTTGTCCCATAAGGTTTGTTTTTTATTTAAATAAATAGTATGCAAAAAGCCATCCCACTGGCGATAGCACCGGTGGGTGTGTCTGGAGGTTACTCAGTGTCTGGAGTTGAGCAAGCCATCAGCTGACTGTCTTATAAAAAAATATATTTAGAAAATATACAGAATCTCCACACTTTATACACTGGAAAGCGGAGGCAACAGTGAACAACACAGATGAAAAACCTGGCCGTTGTTGTCATTTTGATTCCTCAGATCTTTTATTATCGATTCCAATTTTGTAAAAATAACGTGACCGGCGCCGATACCCGATACGAGGATTGGATCAGGACATCCCTATCTCAAACTCGGCCATTAGAAATGGGAACATGGATTGTGCCATTGCTAGACATTACAAGTTTACTTATATCTCTCTCCACAGGTAAGTTGAATCCATTGGGAAAGATGAGCCACAAGTTCCTTTGTCACATAAGAACAAAGAAATGCCATTTAAGTCATACTTTACTCCCATAATGACCATCTGTACATCAATTACTCAACCTATCATAGCAAATATTCATTTTTCCAAAGATTATTTGGGGGGCATTTTTTGCCTTTTATTGATAAGACAATCAAAGAATGACAGTTACACCGTGAACTGGATGTGAGTAAATTCTGAGTTGAATCCCACATTATGCTGCTTTAAAACCTGCTGAGAGCTGGTGATCCGCAGAGACCGATATCTCCCAGACGAGGATATCGGATTGTAAATGTTTAGCATGTTTAACAGGTGCAATTTGAAATCAGTGTGGACTTCCAAGCAAATCAAGGATTCAAAAAATAATCTTAACACACCCCACACCACAGGAAAATCTGGCAAAATGGTCCCCGGCATAAACTTCAGATTGAGCAGTAAGTAAGTGTAATGAGCTGGTTTTGCCACCAGAGGGTGCCATACAGCTTACAATAAGTCCCCCACAAATTGGAGGGACTTTGGGAACACTCTGCACTATCTGGACACTCACACAAATGATGAATCACAGTAAAAATGTGGGTGGGCTGCATTGTGGGCAGTCACAGCTGTGCACATCTGTCTCCTCAGCCGCTCTGTGTCATAAGTATCTTACAAAAACATCACAATAGCTGATACCAGCTGCAGGCAGAGCATATTTCACAGCGCCGGGGCCAAATAAAACTGTTTAAAATGCATTGGACAGGGAGGGAAAACCCAACAATTTCACCCCAGTCCCTGAAACGTGTTCACTTAGACCACGGACATTTACAAATAAACCTTACTGGATCTGTTGTCGTCTGCCGAGCACTTACATAATACACACACACGCATAGATTCCCCTATAAATCGCCCTCCTTCCTCACTGTTAAACAATTAAACCAATAAGATCCTCTGGTAAATGTGGGCTCGCGTTGTTATTATTACACACTTGCAAAGTATTCTCATAAGACATCTCCAGTGGAGTGGAGATGTTTGTACTGTCACCAACACCCACATATCCACACACCCACCAACCCACACACACATGAACACACACTCACAAACATAACAATGTGTGTTTGTACTGCTTTAGCAGGGGAACAGCGTCACTTCCAAGCAGAGATCATATTCTCTCCTGCAGAGTACCTTCCCAGAACATGAATGTGTGTGTGCTGGGGAGTGAGTGTGTGTACATAAGATATTAGTTTTTGAGAACCAGTAGTCCCCCGCATGAAAAAAAAAACAAAAACAGGATTGTTGCCCTACTTTTTGGAGACTGGGAAAAAGATGTTTGACTTTGGATGTTACCTTTCTGCACACTTGACGTCTTCGCTGGAAAAATTCCACCGATGCAGGAAGTGATGCGTCTTGCACGTCCAGGAGCAGCACCGCTTTGTTTGCAATAAACACAAGAAGCGCGTGGTTGACATCAGCAACCATGGCCGCCGTGGCTCAGAAACAAACAGAAAGTACACACGTGTCACTTTTATTTTTCCCCGAGATAAATGCATCACCCCGTCATCTTCCTCTCCTTATTTCACTTCACTGCTCGGTGTGTTTTATAACCCTGTTGTCACCGTGCATCATCTTTCAGCCTCATTATTCCGACCCTCAGCTGAATAGAAAGCAGATGCTTTGTCTTTTTAGAATTTATCATCTCGTTCTGTCTGTTTTTCAGACACTTAAGATCAGGATAAAGGGGTAAAAAAAGAGCTCATGGCTGGATGTGGCAGCCCAGGTGTGAATTAGCATGTGGGACACACACTTAAAGAATCAGTGAGGGCCCTTAACCTGAGCTGATGATGAAGAGAAACCAATGACTCAAAGGGGAGAAATCTACGGCTGTCTTTTCCAGACCGTAGGTGACTATAGAGATGCCTGCGCTTAATAAGATTAACAATGAGGCGTGTCAGTCTGGTTTCCCGCTGAGAGCTGCAATTTGCCTTAATTTGACCTAATTGGAGGAGGTTTGCTGTTGCAGGGCTGCCAGGTTTGAGGGAGAGCGTGGGAAATGGAGACTTTTGTTGTGAGCAGAGATATATAAAAAAAAACAAAAAAACGGGGGATACGAAGACAGCGAGAGACAGAGAGAAAGAGAACGAGGGAGCAGGGGAGAGATGGGGTGCAAACACTCACAAGCACACACCTGGGTTGGATTAGCTCGGGCTGGCAGGGAGGCTGTGTGTTAATGGAGATTTAATAGGCTCTGAAATGACTTACCGCAGTCATACCGTGTGTGTGTGTGTGTGTGTGCAGATGTGAGGTGTGTGCTCGAATTTGTATTGCGAATGTTTACCTGCATGTCTCCATGCAGTTTGGCTTTATGAAGTTATTAAATCTTTCCATTTTGCTTTCTGCCGACGGTGGAGGCGGTTGAAAAGCCAACATGCTGGGCAATCATAACAGCACAAAATGGATGTTTGGTTTTGGTTCGTTGAGTGTGTTTACGGGATTTAGCTGAGAATCTACATTTGGATTGAGGGATGCTGGTATTCTGTGCGGTGTGGTTTCTAGTATGGCGGCCCTGAGAGGCAAGTGGCGAGTCAATCTGACGTGAAATGCTAAGAACACGTGAAAGTTATGCAAGGATATTTTTGAAATACAAGTTAATTAGCATCATAATTAGCATCATTTACTAAAAGGTAAAACCTGGCAGTGCTCATCAAATATAAACCGAGATAATGTCACTGTATTGCCTATTACTTGCCTAAAATGTTTCAGAAAGATATTTCAGTGCACTGTTTGGCTGTAATATGAGAATGTGTGAACAGGAAGTGGGCCCCCTACTGTTTCCTGTCTTGTAAAAATGGAGGTTGAAGATACTGAGATCAAATGGTAAAGCTCGGCAGTGCTGAGACTTCATGGGCAGATTATGAGACGCCGTGCCTCTTTTTGTTGTCGTTGTTTCGCATCTTTTCGTGCTGTGTGTCTTTGTGGCACTTTGTAGTTGTTTTGTGTCTCTTTTTTGTTTTGTGTCTCTTTGAAGTCATTTTGTGTCTTTGTAGTAATGTTGTGTCTCTTTGAAGTCATTTTGTCTCCTTGTAGTTCCCTCACATCTCTTTCTAGTCACTTGTGTCTTTTTAAAGTCATTTTTGTGTCTCTTTAAATGTCAGTTTGTGTCTCCTTGCAATTTCTTTGCATCTCTTTGTGGTTATTTGAATTGCTTCCGAATCCATACATGTTGAAGGCCAAGATTCTGTGACTGCATTGCCTATTTCTCGCCTAAAAAGTTATCAAAAGTATATTTAATGTCATCATTTAATCGTAATTTGACATCATTTGTCACCAGCTGGCTGCCATATTGTTTCCTGTGTCACTCACCAATGGGAACGTTTATTGGTCTGGTGCAGTGCAGTGCATTCTGGAGGTTGTAGGCTTTGTTTTCTGTGGTCATATAGCAACGATATGAGAAGACAATCTTTCCAGCAGTGACATACTGTTAAGACCAATCCTGTTATTGATGACATCTGGGATGGTTGGAAAGCATTTGTTTTAATATCTTCAGTAGATCACATTAAAACAAACTGACAATTACTTCTTGGTGGCATCGTACAAGTGCACTGGCTTTATTTCATATATTACTCTGAAGGACTGCTCAATCTAACTCTGCAGACTCTCCTCTTTCTGACTGCGAGGGTCTGTCTGTTGCCACGGCAACACCTCGGTGATGTAAACACGCGGCTGACCCTGGCTGTAGGAGTGAGAACAAAGAAAGCATCCTTCTCGAACGTAAGCATTAGGAGATGGTTTATATGTTCAAAGGCTCTGACGCAGTTAGCGCGAGTTCTCTGCAATGGAAAAAACAGACATGAGGAACATGCACCGAAATCATAAATAGGATTGAAAACAGCAGTAAAGATGTTGAGAAGTGCAAAACATAATTTACATTAAGCATCAATCATACCGTACCTGACGTTATGGGCTCATGTGGTCGTGTAGAGGGGTGATTGAGAGTGGCACATGTTTACATTATCGAGAAACTCAGCTCTACGTGTTCGGCAACGACTGCTGTGCAGAATGTGTGACCTCTATATGTCAGTATTGTTCAAAGTCATAAAAACTGTGGAAAGTGTGTCACGCCTTATAAGAAAAAAGCCTAAATCACCTTAAGATCTTTACTCTCCTGTGCATTTCCCTCCAATATATTACATATTACATACATTTGGAGGACAGGGTTGGGTAAATGCAACAAGTGCAGGAAAGGTCTTAAATATCAAGGCTCAGTGTTCAACTCCACAGAGAAAATGGAGGAATCAGGAATGATTCATGCTGACAGTGTGGAAGAACTCAAAGACCTCAAACCATGCCACTAGAACATTTTAGAGGTTCTTGGTGCTCTATGGCGGTAGCTATGCTGGCGGCAACAGTATAGTGGTGCTAAGTGCAAAAACACATGTATGCACAGTCTTCGGCTGCCATTTCCAGTTTAAAAAGTGGTCCCTGCCCTTCCGCTCCGTAGCCAAGATGGCGACCTTTGAGTGCGAGAAGTGTCCATCGTTCCACACTCAACTTCTTGACCGTTTTGAGTGCACCATCTGGGTACTCATAGTGCACTACTGAGACACAGCAACACACACAACAAAAGCAGTGTGAATGAGGCTACATATCAGCTGCACAGGTTAGAACAGGCAACCATGGTTATAATGACCTAACAGAGGGAATAACTAGCCCAGCTTTTCTTTGTGTGTGTGTGTGTGTGTGTGTGTGTTGCATGATATGAGGTGGTGGGAGTGTCGGGGGGAGCCAACAGGGGAGTCAAGCTTGGATTCCAGCTGCATTCCAGAGAGAGAAAAAGAGATGGGATGGATCTGTCAACCCCCACCTCCTGTCTCTCTTCCACTACTCTCTTCTTCTTCTCATCCAGTGCCTCCACCCAAATACACATGCACACATGCATACATACACACACAAACGCTAAGTCTGCCTGGTGAGGCTCATGTTAGACCACATGACAATACTGTCTGGGAAATTAAAAACCTCCTCAGAACACAACACCAGTTTAAATGGAGGTTTTTAGGAGGTAGACTGGAGGGTAATCCAACTTATTAAAGAACAAGGCTTTAATAACATTCTATATTTCTCTGCTGCCAACAAATCCCATGAAAAACGGAGAATATATTTTTGTTTTTCACAAATATTGTCTTAAACCAAAGCCAGGTATAACTTATTCCCCAGTGTCATAGACCCCAAAGTCTTTTAGTTATTTTGAGTCAACCCAACACCATATTGCTGCCATACTTACAGAAGCACAAAATGTGTATTCATCCACAGCTGGAAATAGTCCCTAACAAATGTTCTACGCACTCCTGCTTGAGGAACATTTGCTAAAAACTAGACTCCCCAGCTGCTTTTAGAAATGTTCCTTTTTGAAAACAAACAACAACAAAACAAATATATATATTTGTAAACCATTAAAACATTTACTCTTCATTATGAATGAATGGGCTTAATTTTTTTTGACAATAAGAAAACTGTATAAAACAGTCCCTCCAGAAAATCTTGCGATCGCAATGATTAACGCAAAACCAACGAAAGTCCGCAATGTTTGCGGGGCTTGCAATTTTTCACAAGTCCTGCGATTCTTCCGTGTTTTTCCATATTTTCCGGCTGACTGGAAGCAGTCATGCAGGCGACATCATTTGAAACGTCATCAGACGCGTCATGAAATCGCGCTAATGGCATTGCAGTATAGAAAAACGCTCTGTATTGACATAAGAATTTGCACTGTTTAAATGCACACAATATGTGTTGAATATATTTAAAATGTTATGTTTACAGAAGATGTAGCTTACATGTTGTTTTACAATCACATTGTGTAGTTTGAGAGCTACAATATTCACTCCGGATTTTTTGCAACATTATTGGAGTCCATGTTTTGAAACTAATTAAATGAAACAAAAGAAGATAACTATAAAAAACACTTGCGGCTATTTTTGTAATATTCAGTTTGATTATTATAGCAAGTGAGTAGTAGTAGTAGTAGTAGTAGTAGTTTAAAAAACATCACATTTTTTTTCCTCCTTTTGTCATTTGCCACAATTTCCCGCAAAAAATCACATAAAAATGACAATTTTTATCACATTGTTTTGACAAAACTGGCTGCAAATTCAAGGTTTTTTTTGCCGCGAAGAAGAAAATAATGCCAAACACTAAAAAAGAACTGTGCAAAGACCTAGGCAGTAATTATAAAATGTATTATAATAATATAATGCAATATGCTCGAAATGCCTGCTCCCAACATAGTGATAAAAATATACAAAGAAAAAAAATCAGCAAAACTCCCAGTTCTCGTATTATGATGTACTGCAGTTCTGCATATAGTTTGTGCAAGTGACGTCTCTGTACCCCAGCAGAAGCTCGACTGCTGTAGGTATAATTATGATTAAACACTGCACCATCTCTCCATTTAATTACTCTTTCATGCATTAAAAAGTGTGACATTGGAATGTAATATGAGTGTTACACAGGCAATATAATTGCTGACTGTCATAGTTTTCACTGAGTGTTAGTGTGTCATAAAAGAGTCAAATTATAGCACCAGTATGTCATAAAAAAAAGTCATAAAGATGTCATAGCGTGCGCACGCTATCATATGCTGGCTTCCTAAAATGGCCCCAAGTCATCAAAACCTTCCCTAAGGATTGGGCTGCAGAAGGTGTGCATTGAAAATGGTCCCCCTCGACGTTAAATAAGTGACTCCGGCCCTGCCACTGTCCGGCTCTCCAGTGGAGAGTGGAAATAGCAACGTAATCCCTGTGAGACTATTTTTCATACGCAATCTAACAATTTACTTCACACATCAGCCAGTATTAACCACACATTATCATGAATCCCTAACATTTAGCTTTACAGAGCAGCTACAAATTCACATTTTATCGCTTTAACGATAATGCTAATCCCCTAGCATTACACCGAATCATATTTAAGCCACTTTATATGTCGAGGTATTAGAATTAAACATGGATGTTTCTTTGTGTGTCTTTGTCTTAAAATTTACTGCAGATTTCTCCGATGATCAGACAGCTTCAAAGCATCTCTCACAAATGTCAAATATCTGATAAAGACCGACCCTTTCCGAGGCTTTGGAGGAGCGTAACTTGATTGCTGCACGTGTTGCGTATTCGGATGAATCAACAGTTTTGTCTCTCGCCCTTATTATCAGTGCACGGATAAAAGCACTGCTGTCATTTGTGAACAGAGCATTCCTCGAAGGCTGCTGTGTTTAGACTGCGGACTAAATATTTATACCCCGAACTGAGGCTGCTCGGTTTGACTTTGATAAAGGTTTGATATGCTTTCGGCCAGGTGACTTACATGCTGCAGGGATCACACACAGCTACATTCACGCACTGTGTATACAGCTATGCAAACACACAGTGTCTGTGAGCGCACAAGGACATTTCGGCATGTGCTAACTGTATGCATACATGCGTACTTTTTAAAAAATGCATAGTGGAAAAAGCTTGGGAATCCAAATGCACACACGCTGATAAACACAGATATATCCAAGCAATGTCACTTGTGCTCGTTTGTTATGGCTCTGAGGGTTCAATTGAGTTCCCAGTCCATAGGAGGCCTGACCACAGTCACACTGACAGATTAACACTGACACACACTATATCTGCAAATAATAGAAACAGCTGTCAGAGGAGACAGGGTGAAACGGGGTAAAGCGTGGGCCAGACTGCACCAAAAACACAACCACTAAAGAAGGAAGACGCAGAATAAAGAGAGACGAGATCAAATACAAAGAAAGAAAAAGGAAGGTGTGGCAGAAAACGAGATCCAACTCCAGGGAGGAAGAGGAGGAGGAGAGGGGCAGAGGTTGAGGGAAGTAAGACAATCCCACCCAAGTTAGGATTTTTTTCTTCATCATTTTAAGTCCAGAAACATAAACCGAATACTGAGAAACACCTGATACCTGAAAAATCACGAGACAAATTGATTTGCATTGGAAACAAATGAACAAGACTGAGCTGATTATCATGGAAAACAAGCAGAGTAATAATGGCTGGCTGAGGATGTTCTACTCAGCCATTCAATCCATATTATCCACACGTCCTTGCCCCTGTATGTAGTGCTTGTGTGATTTAAACTAAACTGGATTTGCATTTAAAAACAATGCGGTCAGACAAAGCATCGGGAGCACTAAGCAACCTCATTTGCATGCAAGCAGGTGATTGGATGGGTACTCACCCATCACCCTGTGTACATGGATCACTCACTGTCCACAATGTAATGTGACTGTTTGTGTGAACTGCTGGCTGGCGGGGCAATCTGACCGTCAGATTGTGTAAAAGCACTGCCCATTATTTTGCCCTTCAAAAGTGGACATACACAACTGACCTGTCATTCATCGTAAAACTTGTCTTGCCCTTCCCCCCAATTCAGATATTTCAAATCCCTGGTGTACATGAGACACTGAAGACATGTAAGTGAAGATATAAAATGATGGTGTAGCCCGTTAGTGACTGAAACGGCTCTGATTGGCAGTTCGGCTCAGCACACAAGAAGTGAAACAAAAGTGAGGAAAGTAAACAAAAAGCTAATTTCAAGAGGGAGGAAAAAACTTGCTCCATAAGGCCAGATTATGGTAAATATGCTCTGCTTTTCAACATTAGATGGTGTTGCTAACGTGCTACCTAGCTAACAAGCGTCGATACAGTCTAATGGTTTCCATTTTTTCCATTTTTGGAACTAGGCTTAACGTTCTAGCCATGCTAAAAAAGCCAGCTAAAATCCAGGAAGAAACAGAAGGATGCATGTCCAACACAAGAAAAACGCTAAAGGAATAGGACCAGGGAATACAGGACATTGGTGCATGAGATGATAAGCATCAAGCATTCTTCTTAGCAAACCAGCTAGAGATGAACACACTACCAACTTGATTTTATTGAGTAACTGGAGCATGTTCAATCGGCACGCTTGCCACGCATGCTGTCAGTACGGCCACAGATTCTGGGCTGCACGCAAACATCCAAATGTGTGGATCGTCTTTGAAGTGTGGATGCCGACAGTATGAATCTGGCTTTAGATCGTTATGTACTTTAGTGATGCACAGTTCCTAACAACTCATCAAATCCACAAAAAAATCTATTGACACATTGAATCTTGAGCTTTTTGGGCCCCTGTTATTGAAATCTATTGCCAGGGCCAACATCTTAAAACCAAAAGAAAAGTCTAGTTTGTGTTCGTTTCTGTTAAACAAGTTCATATACTCTCACAAACTAAAACTCAGAGCTGATACTAAGCACACTAAGAGTCCTCAAAATGTCCCAGATGGTTGCGAATAGATCTCAACAATCCACGATGGCAGATTCACGCACACAAAAGCTTGTGTGCAAACACACACACACACAGGCACACAAAGTGTTTGGATAAATGTGCCGAGAGAGATGCTATCCATCAGCTGAAGCAGGAGGCTGAGCCAACACACTCACGTCACATCACTCAGTGGACATTTTATTCTATTATTCAAGCTATTCCAAACCCTCCCTCTGAGGCATCTCTGGAGATTCACTCAGCAGAGAGAGACTCCTCAACGGCTGTTCCTTTGGTTTACTCCAGAGTCGCTGTGAAGCCTCTTCGTCAGGCAGAACTGTGTCGGTGACAAAAGAAAGACGACAAAGTGAAAAGGAGGTTTTGTTGTTTTGCAAAGTGCAGATCTCTTGACGGTGTGGAGATGAGGTGTTTTTTAAGTGCTGCCACCTTTCATTAAAGAAAAACGTCTGAATTTATGTTTTTTTTTCAGTTTGCAAGAGAGAAAATAAGTGAGTTACGGTTTGTTTCACTGTGTTATGTGGTTCCGACACTAATGATTTTTGCACCTTGAGCCAACAGCGAAAAACATTTTTTTCTCCTTAAAGTTATGCCATATTTTAACCAAAATCTCATTTCTGTTCTGTTGTTTTTTTTCCAGAATATGTCCAGTCTCACGTCTAGGCTTCAACTCAAATTCAGAGTTTGGAATTTTTAAGAGATATCCAAGAACCCCAGACAATTTCATGACTTCTTATGCCAAATTTAAGCTCATGTTGATCACACATCGTTCCCCCTGTTTCCCATGATGATCCAGACGCTTTTACTATGGTGCTATGGCAACAAGTAAAGGCTGCGTTCTGCTTTCCGCTGCCAGTGAATGCATCACACACGCATTAAAAATACAGAAATCTCTGCAATTATTTTCCCACGGCCTTTTGCAGTGTTTTCTCAACAGCTTGGCTTGATGTGAAAATAATTCTGAATGGCAGGAATGGAGGCTGCATTTATTCTACACTACAATAGACAGAACGAAAGCTGCCTTGACATCACACGAATATTTGACCACATGTGAAACACATAACTGGTTTCAGAGGGATCATGGCACATTGCTGGGTTTAAAATGCACTGTTAAACTACAATAGCGCATCATATTATATGCTGACACGTGGGTATACAAACACATGCGTACACACTGTCACGGACATACACACGCACTTGCTATTGTGGTGTCCGGCACAGCTGGCGAGCAGAGACACCATGGCAACTGTTGTGGCAGAAAACATTAAGGAGGCGTGGGAGGTTGAGGACACTTGTGTGTTGGTGTGTGTGTGTGTGCACGTGTGCATTAAGGTGGAGGGGCTGGCGCTGAAAGACAGTGAACAGTGACATAAAAAAAGACAATACCTACTCATACAGTCTGATAAAATGATGCTATTTTAGATACAATTATACCAATTTTTTATCAATCCCTTCACATTTCAACACATATACTGAAAATAAAAAGATTTCCCAGGATGCACATTGGTTTAAATAGGAAACAACTGACGTGATGCTGTTTTGTGTGGTAGTTTCTGATCAACAAAGGCGAGGATATAACTTTATCTAAAACAAAAGACACTCTCTCATTCAATTTATGTATTTAAAACAAGCAACTTTTTCTTTGTGTTGATTCTGGTGGCCCCTGTGTTTCCATGAGCACCACCGCCTTGTGTCGGGAAAGTCTTAATCTAGCTAGTGCGCGCATTAATTTTGGGATCAAATCTGTCTCAGAGGAAGAGTGTCAATTTAGGATCAGTTAAATCCTTTAAAATGTCATGTTTCCCCCCTCTGTTCCATCTCCGTCTCTTTTAGCTTTTGTTGGTCCTCAGTCAATTTTTGTCTTCTTCTCTTTGCTGATCCGGCCCCAGTGTCTGCCATAACCAGGGCTGGGTACCAATAACCCAAATCAAAAAAAAAAAAAAGACTGTTTGTATTTTTTGTAGGTTTTGCTTGCTGCCGATCATATAAATAAATATAGCCATCAAATAGTCGATCTTCTTGTCGATGGCCTTATTTGCTTATGTAGGTCACAGAGGAATCATTTTTAAATTGACATTGTTTTATAACCAGCTGCTTTAAAGCACCTGGCCCGAATGGAAAACCTACCCAGCATTACTAGAGGTTTCTCAGAGAGAAAACCAGTCAGGCAAAAAACCTGACAGAGTGGCAGGCAGGAAGATGGATAGATGGATAGAAGGGTGGAAGGTCAGGTCAGCAAATATATAGATGGACAGATGAGTTCAGACACAGATAAACATATACACACATGAGTGCAGAGACTGACGCACTGGCTTCAATAACAAAAACCTGAAACCGTTTCTTCCTTGGAGATGACGTCACTAAGAGTCAGGTGATGAAAACACGCCGGCTCTGAGAGGCATGCATGCTGACATGAATAACACCAGCACGCACACAAACAGAAACGCTGAGAAACACATGCTGGTACTAGAGTAGAGTTGAGACAGACCACTGAAAAGTATTTAAATACATACTGGTATGTTCTAAAGGCAATTTTATCCATTTTGAAATACAATTTCAACAAGCGTGAACAAAAGTTTGTGACAGCTACTTGAAACTTGAAGTGCTGCCCTTACAATCAATATTTCAAAGGTTGTACATGTAGCAATTCATTCATTCCTCTTATCAGGCCACTGAGTCAACAATGCTGGTTTTAGAGAGAATATTTCAACTGGAACGCAACCAAGAACACATTTACCGTCTGCTTTTGCTTGGAAAATCAACATTTTTCTTTATCTATGTTCTATTAAAAAAGACTGTCATCGAGACGTCAGTGTGAAAATGCTTTCTCCCGGACAAACAAAAGCCAAACCAACTATAGGAAATGACCCAAAACAGAAACAAAAGCATTTGTATAAGAGAATGAATGTTGACATGTGATAGCAATAGGTTCCTCATGTTTGGAGAGCTCGGTGTAACAAAATCAACTGGGCAAACAGCATTCAAACTGCAATACCAAAGTATGTAGAGACTTGGAGAGTGTTTTGGTCTCTTTTGCCAAACCTTATTCTGAACCTACCACTTGATTTCAATCAATTATTCCTCAGCAGCCACAAAAATGATGATGTAAGATTACTCATTGTCTGACGTGAAAGGGAAGCGTTGACCTCTTGACCTAAGATTAAGAGGCACTTACTGCCTCTTAATCTTATTCCTTCAATAAGAAATGCAGTTTTGAACAAACAGTTGATTTTTGATGCATTATTTTTTGATCATACTTTGGTGGTCCTTTGCATGTGGATTTCTTTGTCATGCACTACGAAAGCCTAAGTTGATTCTCTGTAAAGCAAACAAACTCATTGAATCAGTAATCTTAGTCTTAGCCATAGGTGTGGCTACAACCAATTGGATTGGAAGTGCACACCTCTCAGCACGACTCAAGATAATACCAGTAGTACACTGAGAACCAATATTGTACATACAGTATCAGGAATGATTAATGATTGAGTCATTTCAAAAGCAAGTACCAACCTCCAGAGTCGAAAAACCAAGCCAAAGCATGAGCGGCATAGAGGCTGGCTCCAAGAGTGAATCAATCTTCAAAAACCTCAGAGTAAAAATCATGGATGTACAAAGAAAACTGGACGCAGCTTTAGAGGCAGAGCACCTGATTCATTCCCATGAAAGCTCAATTTTCAGGGTATAATAATAGCTGAATGTTCTGATTCTTGGGTCCCATTGAGCGAGCACACTAAAGACTTTGGGTGGCCCAATGGCCAAGAGGCTAACTAACTAACTGATTTAATTGTTCGGCTCTTCTAGACTTTCGAAATGTTATCGGACGGATGGTGGGTGCTGTCCATTGACAAAATGTTACCACAGCAACAACACATATAATATTTTGGTCGCCTAAATAGATATAGTCAGCATTTGGTTGCACTAAAAGACCAACCTAAGGATTCAGATATTTAGTTTTCCCACCAAGTACATTTTGTTTTAATGGTTTTAAGCCCCGTTTTGCTAGCAAAAACTAGCATTAGCATCAGCACTATCACAGTTAGCGGTGGCTGTAAATGCCCTGTGCGAACCAAGCTGGCAGCTAGTGAAAAGGTTGTCTTCACCATCTCGTCCAAGTGAGGTCACTTCTGGCTCCAAAAATCCAAGATGCGACGGCAAAATTGCTCCAGGCTTCAAAACAGAAGTCCACAAACCAGTTGGTGACATTACAATGTGTACAATATGTCCATTATTTTACTCAGTCTGAAAGCACAAGGAATGAAGTCAAGATATTGTTTTTCCACAGAGAATGGACCTTTCGTCACTCATATTTCATTTTGGGAACTCTTTTTCTGAGAAAGCAATTTATTAAATTGCACAATCCCATTTCCATAAAGTGTGTTCCTCTCATGGTATGCAGGTGGTGTGTGTGTGTTTCTAAATTGCAACCAGGAATTCAACAAAGTGCACCTCTCTACTTTGATATTCTCACGTTCTAAATGTGTGCTGTTGCGAAACGCATATTTCTATCTTGCAAAATGTAGTAGCCCTCAGGTCAGGGCCGAGCATTCCCACTGCAGAACAGTCCTGACCTGCCAGTCACTTTAAGCACGGTCTAATGGAGGTGGTATGGAGATGAAAGCCATATAGCCGTGCTAGGCTAATACCCGAAATTCTTTGCTTACATCCCCCTGCCCCCCGTTCCCTTTCTCCCAGCCTATTGGCCCTCAGGACAGAGTATGGAGATTTAGGACAACTGGGTTGGCCTGTTGATAGAAGCGTCCAGATTGAATCCAGACCCACGCTGTCGTCACATTGTGTGTGTGGGTGAGCGTGTGTGTGCTGTGTTTGGTGGGTGTTGAGTGATCAGTTCCTCTAAAAAAAACATATTTTCCGCTGGAAGACGCTCGTCTCTGGGGGGAGATTGTGGTCTAAGACCCTTGACAAGACATAATTCGCTAATATATTTGTTTGCGTGTGTGTGTCTTTTGTATTTACCTCCCTGAGTGAAGGAGTGAAGCACTGTCTGTCTCTCTCTCTCTCTTACTCACACACACATATACACACTCACATTCCCCAGTTCTGAGGTCATCCCCCAGAGCTGCTTTGTGCAGCTCTTGCTGTAAATTCGTTTATGTGTGCCCAGTTTTTACCATTCCCCCCCACCCTCTCCCCTTTCTCTCATTTTCTTACACCCATTCTTCGGGCTGTCTTGTGAAACCGAGGTCAAAGTTCATTGTCTGCAAGAAAAAGAGATAAAACACAAAGACCACAGGCTAATAAGCTGGAAAGCACTCCATTGTTCGTTGTCATTATCTGAATGATCATCAAATATTTATTTTCATATTTAGTTTTAGTTTTTTTCTTGAATTTGATTGGCTCTGTCAGATGCACTTCTTCTTCATGCACTTCTTCAACCCTGCAGCACAGACAGATCTATACAGTCTGCACAGTTTCAAGATTAGTGTAAACAATTCAGTACCCGACCACATATGTCCCCTTCTTCTCCCGAGTTATGGAGTTGAATAATGGCTAGAATAGTGTTTTTGCAGAACATTATGATGTCACAGCGAACCTTTGTTCTTATAGATATAAAATATCATCACCTCATTTTATGCTATTAGACATTTGTGTGAAATTTATGACCTAAAACGTGTTTTGACCGTCAAATTCTACTCAATTCATTTCTGAGTCTAAGTGGACGTTTGTGCCAAAGTTGAGGGGATTTCCTTAAGATGTTCTGCATTCACATGAACAAGGTGGGCGTGAGGTCACAGTAGTTGGGTTTCCATCCACCTATTTTTTTGGTGGTCGGAAAAAAAAACCTTGAATGCAAATGTCAGATATTCGAAAAAAGGCCGAAATATCGCAAAAAAAGTTTTTACGCTTGGAAGGGGTGGAAAGGTCAACGTATTGATATTGGGAAAATGCGACTTTTGGCAATAAACGACTTCCCAAAAGTCCTTTATGCGCCTACGTTCCCATACAAGTGGACAACGACACTTACGTTTGCTGACAGCGCTGATATAAGTGTGATGAGAGCTCTCGCAATAGCCAAGAAGTTCCCCAGGACTCTCTCCATCTCATTGTCGTCGTCATGCATGTGCCGATGGATTTGCACATCAGTTGTGGACATGAGACACTCTCAATGACTTAAAATTTGCGATACATTTGGATGGAAACCCAGTTAGTGAAGTCCTTCAAGGCGTTCTTGAGATGCTGCATAATGCCTCCAGCCACAGCTGTCACTGCCACGGAGGTGTGTAAAGGCCAGAGCAAAATTAAACCATCCCTTTACTTTTCCTTGTTGTACTGATTATACAGGAAGTGATGGTATGGTATCACGAAATTGGAGAAATCATGTTGCCAGTTCATACTTTTAGCAGCTATTTGGAAACATGTAGTGGGTCACATATTGATATTGACCTTTCCAACTGTTGCTATGAGTTATAAACTATCTTGAGATATAATTCTTGACCCCTCTGCACACCCGACGTCCCCTGAGAGCAAGAAGAGGTTGTGGATGTGATGCAACACATGCAAATACTTCGATCTGGTCCTTGCGACATCTATTTCGCGAGTGTTTATTAAACAGATCGAAGGCCCTGCAGGATTTTTCTCTGTCATTTACTGGATCGTCTTAAAGCACTTTAACAGAATACTTTCCACTCGATGGAGTGATTTCACAACCCAGGCATTCGGCCTTTGGAAGGAGGCTGCCGCACCTCCCGACTGAACGATGTAAACATTAACGTTTTGCAGCCCGCTTTGACCGTACAGCTCTGGAATTATTGGCTTGCCTCATTTGTTCCCTGTAAAATAATATTGGAAATCTCAAGATGTGCATATAAAGGGGGTGATTTAAGCAGTGTGGGTGCAAGGAATTATTATTTTTCAAATTGAGAGTCGGCGTATTAGAGGTCGCTTAGGATTACAGAAAAGAAATCCTGATTTAAATTGCTGTAAATACTCCTCACTGTCACTTTTGTTGCCTAAACTCCAAGCTGCTTCTTCTCCGGATCGACGCTTAATAGCAGGGATGCCATATATCAACACAATCAGGCCGTGCCAAATTCAACAGTGGAAAATCCTGAACGTTCTTTGAAATTGATATACAAGCACACGGGGCCTCATTTCAGCATCATTTTTAACAATTTCAAGATGATTTGAGAATTGATGGCCAGCTGAAGGGACGTGTGGACGTACAGATTTGCAGTGGCCTTCATAAACAATTTAATCGTGTTCTAACGTGCAGTAGTAGCCGATCTCCCTGCCAGTTGCAACACGCATGTAAGAGCACACATCCATGTCAGCCTTTTTCTCCTCTCCTCCTTTCTCTTCTCCTTGCACTCCCTCTTCTCCAGCCTTCCCTCCCTCTCCCACAGGCTCTGTGTATTGTGTGTGGAAGCCATGGTCATACTGGGACAACTGAAACACCATTTTAGGAGACAATGGGCTCCTCCTACAGGACCATAAAACACAGCTTCGAACCTTCTAGCCGTGTTTTCAAGGGGAATAAAGCTGACATTACTCTTAACGTCTTTTTTCCTCCCTTCTATATTCATCATCCCCAAGAATGTAGATATATTTTACACGGCCTTTTTTTTTTTAGGAATACCTTTTTCTTGCGAGCAACAGCAAGACAATTATTTAACTTAATTCAAATGACTCAAATATTGATCTTGTGTTGATGTTCTTGCTGTTTCTAAAAGGCTTATCGCAACATCATCTGCATAAAGCAAATTTAAATTGGTAATTCTCTTTCTTGACATTGGAAATTTCAGTTTGACATGACATGGTCCACTTCCCAGCTTTTTTTCCGTGGCTTTTGACTATGTCACACTGTCTCCGCTGACATTTTCTGATAACACTGATAGCTAAATTAGCTATGATGCATTTTGGCTGCAAATGACCAGCCACCAATCGAAAAGTAGATGTCCATCGCTTGTGCGGAACCCAGAGAACATCCTCGGAAAGTTTAGTTCCTACCACACATTCGTTCCTACTTCGAAATGAGAGAGAAGCTAGTCACTGCTGTAGCTGGACGGCGAGTCATTTATGATTCGAGCCTGTTTATATATATAGGGACCGAAATCAAAAGGAGCAGACGTGGGAAGCCTTGTCCCAAGTAGTAGGTGAATACATCCATGCTAATATAAATTGGATTTTTTATTCGTCAGTCACGTTTATCATTCATTTCTTCTCACATTAGAAGCTCCCAAATGACCTGCACACAACTGATTAAATACAAGTAATTAAGGATTCAGGACTCCACCTTCTGTCCCACTTGCATTCAATGAGAATATTCTGCATTGAGTAACTTTATCCAACACCTCAAATGTTTGACCAACCTCACTGAGACAAGATCTGATAAGCGGTCAGTCTCTGCAGAACAGGTTTTCAGCCTCCTGTAACTGTATAACATTGCAGGGGTGTGATGACGCCTGGCTGAGATATACACACTCACAGTCCGCGCAGCACCTGGTTTATGGCTCAGTCCTCAGTAGCTTATCTGTTATCTCCTGATTTCAAAGTTAAGTCAGTGTCCCTCTTAACTTCTCAGCATTCCTTGAATGGCTTCGGCACTATCTGATAAGCAGAGAGGAATTCAGTGTCTTTTTCTCACTCATTAACTCTCTCACTCATTCACACACACTGTTTATAAAATCAGAAAAAAAGGAATGCGTCCTCCTCAATAAATCCACTCCTGTGCAGCAAAGCAAATGGTTTTCATTAACTCTCACTGAGTGTGTGTGTGTGTGTATGAGGTCAGCTCATATTCTCCGGCCACCGTGTCCTCGATAAAACCGCCTTGTGCTCTATTTGTTTCGCATGCTTCTGTTTTTTATGAGGTTGGAGTCTTTAGATGCTGATTGCCCAACACTGGTTCCACATTAAGTATTTCACAAACCCAGACAAGCCTCCGCCTCCGGTTTCGAATCCTCCGGTGGTGGACTGGCCTTTCATGGTCCTTCTTATGAGCATATTTTAAAAAGAGGAACGCTCATAAATAAAAAAATGACCACTGATTTTTACAATGGAAGCAAGCGATCACAGCTTTGGTTCTGTGGTTCACCCACAACATTCTCTCCGCTGTGATTTATTTGCTACAGTAATGAGGCCTACAGCGAGATATTTGTCACAGTTGGAAGGAGCCACGTATCTCCAGAATATCAGCTCTCCACAAGCCATGATAAATAGGTTTGTTTTCAGCTTAAGCATGATGCATCTCTGGACTTTTCCAGTGATGATCGCAGTAATTAGTCTTCTCACAGGATATCCGCTTCAAATAAAAAAAAGGTTTGGAATTGGAGGCGGCGCAACCCATCCGCGAGAATAAATATTGGCAATGTACATTTCTGCAAGCCACGGATATATTTGTACGTTTTTATGTAACAAATACATGACATACATACACATTTTGGTGGCACAATACCCACAGGAAACCCCTGTGATGTCTCAGCAAAAGCAACCTCTTTTAAAGGTGCCATCCAAGCAGGAAATGAAGTGATGTCTCAGTAAGAAACATCCTTTAATGTGGCACTATCTCGGCAGGATATGCAGAGATGTCTACAAAACAAACAACTTCTGTACGTGGTTCTATCTGAGCAGGAAACTAAGCGATATCTTGGTTAAAAACAATGTCTGGCAAAATCCCTGGTGGAAACACGGTGATGGGGCACTTCTTTGTTGTTTGCTGGTTTTGAACTGTGGTCAGCGGCCTGGCAGGCACTTTGCTTGAGGGACAAGCCATTTACCATCCTCTCGATGACAAAGTCAAGTTTGAGCGATCTGCATAAAACTGGGTGAACATAATCTTCTTTTTTAACTCATCTGAAGCTGTGACACACATATGTCATTCAACATTTACAGCAAAGACCGTCATCGCTCTTCACTATTAACTGTCCCAAAACTAAAATCTCCCGACATGGAGTTTCCAGAGTCAAATCTTATCAGCTGGAGCTCCATTTGTGGGTCACTGACATACTGACATGCAAACATTTGAGCAGGGCATGGCCTGCCCCCCCCCCTCTGCCCCTTTCTGCTTCTCATATGCTTCAATGCTTATGCTCAGTTATATAATATGTATAGTTTAATACATGCAGTAAAGGTGGGCTGAGGTGAAAACATAGGTTATCAGGATGCCACATTTCATAGTCAAGGGTCTTTTTCGTGACTCAAATCTCAAATTAAATATTATTATTATTATTATCTATTTATTTATCATAATTGTCCTTAATATTGAACATAATTTTTCAACCAAGGGAAAAAAAACACGCCTGTCTCAAGTCTTTTGTTTTAATAACCCACACCAAAGCTGCTCATATTTTGAAAATCACAACCGGAAGTCCCGACTCACACTGTCGCTGACCTGACAGCGCTCTCTGCCTCTCCTCGCCTCGGTTCAGCATCTGTCTTCACCACAGTCCGCGGAGCGCGCAGTATGGATCCGTTACGCATTACGCACTATGGTGTCCTCTCTGGCACAGATGGTTGTCTGACACGCGCTCCTTCTGACTGGTGTGAAGACATCAGCTGCTAAAAGCTGCGGTGACTTGCTGTGAAAGCACTCCCAAGTTCTCTGTGTGTCTTGTGTGTGGAGGAGAGAGAAGACACGAGTGATTTCGTGGAGACTCTTTTTCTCCGCTCCGCTCCGACGCGCACACACACACTTTTCCGGACTTATTTTTCAACGGGATATCATTTGTTGCATCTACATTTTTGGTTTACTATATGTGGATACTTATCCGGGACCATGGGAGACTCCGTGTTCCTCGACAGGCAAAATTCCTATCTTGTAAGTACTTGGTTTATTGGCCATAAATTAATTAGAATGACTCGGACGTGGACTGATTAGGGGGCTTTGATGGCTTACATCTTCTGCTGTTGCGCACGCGCGTGCACGTCTGGTGTGTTTGTGTGTGCGTGCTTGTGTGAGGAACAGAGTGAGACATTTACTTCCTTTATTTAGATGACTTGAAGACAGTTTTGCATGCGTAATTTAAAGCCTCTATGCTGCTCTATATCTTATGCAAAAAAAGTGCCATTGCAAAATTTATTATTACATCCTTTACGCTCTAATCTTGCATGAATTTTAAGAAATTAAATAAATATATATGACTTAAAAGTTGTAACATATTAAGTCTGTCCTTGTGCTAGTGACTCTGAAACTGAAATCTGAAACTTGAGCAGAGAAAAGGGGGCCTCAGCATGCCAAAACTTCCTGTGATGGAGCGTTTTTAGTGACATGTGGCGCGTATAGAGCCCGAACACATGCATGAGCACAAGACCACACATGTTTCCTGGTTTCAAGAGGAGACTTTTGCTCTGAAAGCAGCCCAGTAGAGACACAGAAACCTGCTTCACAAAGCTGCAAGCCACAGGTGTTGTGTTTGACACTCTACACCTCAAAGCTTAGTGGCCACATGAGGGCAAAACACACAGATGTGGGTCAAGGCCGCGAGGACCGATGAGGGCTCTGATGAGAACTGCACCTTCAAAACGAACGCCTCAGCATTTTAGAGCTCACATTTGGCCGTTTGTTTCTGATGAAGATTACAACACTTGCAGTGTCTGGGGAAGCAACACATTGCAGAACAGGTTCATTCAAATGTGGGAATGGAGTTGGTTAGTGTCACTGATTTAAACATGCACACATGCTAGTGTTTCATCATCTGCCCTCTCTCCTCGGTCCCCTCCTTCTGTTTCCATCTCGACCCCCCTTCTCCTCCTCTCCGGTGGTGAGGAATCCTCCGCTGACTGCTCCAGCGGTCTGTCTCCTCTTTATGAGCAATGTTTCTGTGGCTGGAAGCGCTCATAAAGCTACGAGCATTGATTGGAAAACAATACAATTTTCTTTGGCTCGGCTGGCTGCACGTTGCGGTCTGGATTTGTACTTGTAGTGTGGCTGTGTGGTGTGAAAGCTATTGCCACATGGCCCGCTGTAATGGTGTCTAAAATGCATCCAAAACAGGCTGATGAGGCTGCAGTGCGCTGGCCAAATTGTTCCTGCTGCACTTCTCGACTACAGTGCATCTCATCTTTTAAGAGAAATTACATTTGTTGAATCTGGGTGCTTTGTTTTTATTGAAGTTCTGGACTATTTCTGTGTGCCCAGTAAATGTATGATGGAAAATCCAACCCAGTTGCCAGAAAAAATAAAGAATATTGAATAAAGCGCAACAGATCGCCACCTTTGGTGCCTAAAAAGCTGCTGGAAAAACAGCAACAGTTCGCTACAAAGCACCTATGTTTAGTTCCTGAAAAGCGACCAGAAAAACAGTGCTGGGTCTCTACAGAACACCCACTAATGAAGCCTAATAATCTGCTGGACGAACAGCAACAGGTAACTACAGAATAACCACCTTTAGTGCCTAAGAAGCTGCTGGAAATACAGCATCAGGGCGGTATTAAACACCCATGTTCGGTGCCTGAAAAGCCTGTGGAAAACCAGTGGTGGGTCTCCACAGAACACCTACATTTGAAGCCTAATGGCTGGAAAAACAGCAGTGGGTCACTCCAAAGCACCCACATTTGGTGCATAAAAATTAGCTGGAAAAACACCTTTTTTGTTGTTGTGGTCTGCCAGTCAGCATCCCCGCCATCTCCTGATGGCAAATTAGCTCATATACTATGTCGCTTTACAAACATATGTATGAAAAGTGCAAAAGAAACATATTCTTGACTTGCAGAAACATACAATGCCAACTTTTTTCCCCCGGTGACTTAAGAGCCAAACTAATAGCATTAAGAGTGAGGCAGCTTTATTTATAGGGCACATTTCAAACACAATGAGAAATGGCAGAATATGTAGAAATCCTACATATCACACACATAAGATGCAGCATCTTTCAAACCATTAATGGAGAAAATGATCAATAGATTCTACAAAATTCCCCAAAGGCCAAGATAACATATTGCTATCGTTTGCTTTTTCCAACCAACAGTCCAAAACCCCAAATAATCAGTTTAATGTCATGAAAACCCAGCAAATATTCACATTATAGGAGCCAAAACCAGCGAAGTTTTGCTTGAAAAACTGCACAAACGACTGATGATGCATTTTCTTTTGATGGATTAAACTACTCATTGTGTCAGCTCTTTATCAATTATCTAAGTTAGTATTACGGCAAGGCAGCATTCTGATGATTATGGCAGGGAATCAGACAGTTCAAAGTGCTTTCTTGGAAAAAAGACTTTTAAAAATCTTGAATGGCAACGTGTTGCAGCCAGAGTCATGATTGTTAGTTGGTTTCCCAGCCCAGCCTGTGCATATTAGCATGTGGGTGTGCTGAAGGCGTATGAACACGTCAGCAAAGTTTCTGTTGATGCACTGCATTTCATGAATAAGCAGCAAAAATCTAGTTATCCAGCAAAGTAAGTCTGAAGTGCGCACTCTGACTTTGCCAAGCTGTAAAAGGGAATATAGTTTGCATTGGAAAATGTGTCTAAACAGAAGTCAAGCATGGTAATCTACTTTGCGGAGGCTTTATAAGGAAAGAAATTCGTTCAGACGGCATCTGATGGTTGTAAATATATGAAATCGCTCCTCGGGAAACATTAAATGTTATAATAGGTAAAGGCATAAGAGTACACATCAGGAATACCATTGAACCTCCAGCCAAGCAGTTCTTGCCGTCTCATCCATCCTCAACACTGAGTTGAATCCTGTACAAAAATGCTGCTAAAATACGACAAAGAGGCCGTTCCAAAGAAAATTTCATTTGTGCTAATGGAGGATTATGGCCCTTCAAGTTGCTCCTCATCCTCTGATGATAAACAAACGCGAGCTTCTGTCATTCCTGCCAGGGCAGATAAATACTTCAGATTCTAGGTTACCAGACAGGAGACACACAGGGATGGAGAAGACAGTGAGACGGAGCCAGGGAATAAGTGAGGGAGATGCGCTATGGCACCTCACGGTTGCCAGTGCGTAAACGTTTAATCCCCCTCGAGGCAGCCGTGCATTTGTTCCACTCGCAGTGACGTGTTATGTATTCAGCTTATGGCGTCAAAGCATTGTACAAATGGAATACCATCAGGGATAACCTGTAACAGTCTGGATTGATCGCCCGGCTCCTGTCTTGGAAGGAATTTGTTTTCCAGTATTACGAGGGTTATAAGGATGACAAACAGGCAACCTTTTTAGTCAATGTAATCCAGATTCATCACATGCAAAGGCGATGAAAATGTCAGGGGGAGCAAATCAATTATAGTGCTGTATCAGGAAAAAAATACGAGGCAGACTTGGCTTAAGATGCATGTTTTTTTGGCTTTTAAAGACAGTGAGAGACTAGCTCATCTGTTGTCTTTTCAATATATACACCAATCGCCATCGCTGACTATCCTATTCACGCACTTGTCTGTTAAGAAATGAGCATCTGCAAGGTTTTTTTTTTTGCACTTTCTACGGAGATAGATTAGAGCAGGATACTAGTGAATTCACAGATATCCTTGATGTGGTGTTAAAGCTGGGGTAGGCAGACTTTTGGAACAGGCAAATTAAGTTTGAAAATACGCCCTCCTCCTGCAGCTTCCCCCTCTCTTCCCTAAGCCCCTCCCAAGAAAAGACCACAGTCATGCGCCTTTCTGTTTAACAGAGATGGACATGTAGTGGCTTGAATTCAGCAAGCACAAAAACCCCAGCACAGCGGGTTAGTGGCTAGTGGCAACCTGGCAACCTGTGTAAAGGCAGCAACAGAAAGTTTGCGGATTCAGTGGGGAGTTAGAGCTGTCCACCTCTCTGGAGCTGGGGTTTGTACAAGCTGGATTCAAGTTGCTGCTCTCCTCCGAGGTGGTCTATAGCAGTGGGGAGCGAGGCGGCGGACACACTGTGATACGAGGCTCTAGTTAACATTAGCTACATAAATGTGAACTCTTTTCGACTCTCTTTTTGGTAAGTTGGTGTTCCTTTTTGGGGTTGCTTTGCAGTGTAGGCGGTTGCTGTCAATACAACTCTCTCTGCAGGATTCTCTGCCACTGAATCAGGCTTTAACCAAAGGGAAGTGCACACACATCTGCTTTTTTAGAACCGCTAATAGGAACGCCCTCTCTCTGAAATGACCTGTGATTTGCCAAACTCCTGTCATGGGCCTACCCCAGCTTTAAGTAACATTGAAAATAACTTTCAAACTGTTTCTAGCAGTGCGAAGCAGCAACAGACTACAGCCTACTTCTACAGGTATAATGTGTATCATTGCTCATTATCTCATTGTGGCGAGCATTCGCTAATCAGCGCTAACCACTGTACGGATGAGGCTGATAAGAATGTCTTCAGTTTTGCAGGAGCTTGGTCATAAACCAAAGTGCTGCACAAATAAAAATGTTGATCCAAACTGGCACATTTTACCATGACAACAATGGTTTTCACTCACTGCTTAGTGTTCGAGACTGAAGGTCATGTGCAGGGTAAAATAATACGCTGTCTGAACGACAGAGAAATGAAAGAACGAGGAAGTTTCCGAACACAGGAGTTTGTAAGTGAGCTAATCCTGGAGGGGAGCCAGCAAGCCTGCGTGCTTTTGCCAGTAGACAAATAATGATTGCCTTTGTCTTGAATCCTTGATTTGTTTCTTACAAGTGTTGGCAAACTGTTGCAATGTGTACACTTCAAATCAGGCTGTCACTCAAATGATGGTGCTATCTGAGGATCCAATTTTGCAGGCTGTGAATTTACAGCTGAAATGACCGGAAGTTCAAAAGTGTGAAAAAAAGCTTGATATGCAATTGATTTTCTTGATGAGCTCAGACTATACTGGATTGAGAGATGTGCCCTCGCTGTGGTCGCTACTGAGGAGGAGACAGAGAGCGACACAAAGGAAGTATTGATGAAGTGATTGATTACCCTCCTCCACTATTGTTTGCCTCATCTTGCCTCTGTCTCTCTTTGTCTGTCTGTCGTCACTGACCAAACAGAAAATGCTCTGTCTTCCTCGAGCCATCCAGGGACCCTTGTCATCCTGAGTGCAGCTACCTGTTTAGACAAGCACCACATTCCCCCCTTTTGTCTCCAATTGTTCTCTTTGCCGTGTCTGCCGACAGTCAACCTCCCATCGTTTTCAGAAAAGTCTCCTTCCTCCCCCTGCTCTCCCTCCTCTCTACCTCTGTAATGCTGAGAGCAAACATTTTATAACACTCTGTCCCTCTCCTTACCTGCTGATGTGTGACCTTGTTCTGTTGCAGTAGGCGTGTTTGTTTTACTCCCCTGCCACTCCCAGTACAAACAGCTCTGGCATACAAAGCCTTCAGTCATATGGCGATTTGAAAGGAGGTTGTACAGAACGCTTAACTGAATAAATCATTATTGATACATGCACAAGGGAATTGTCGTGAATGCCCATCCTTCTAGTGTCTGGAATGAACAGCTGTGCTCATGCATGTGTGAGTGTGGGCGGATGGCATCAACCATCCAAGTGGCTTCTTAGTCATCTAGCACAGCGAGTTTATTTACATTGATCGCAAGTTTTCCTCAGCACACGCTGACCCAGAAGGAGAACTTAGCAGAAGTGGACATTTTGTTCGGAGGAGTGCAGTGACGAGGAATGCACACAGATACTGAATGAATTTCTAAATTGTTAGTTTTGTTAAAAAGGCCTGTCAGTCCAGCTTTGGGGAAAATGTTTCTTTTTGTTTCAGATCAGCTGACCACTTTGCTCCGTCCTTTTAGGATGTACGCAGGGCTTGTTGACCTCTTATCAACAACGTCATGTTTTGTGACACAGCCCTCAACATTCTGCCACTTGAAAGGATCCTTGCTCTCGTGTTGCACGTAGCACCGTTCCAGCATGGCAGGAAAAGAGAAAGTTGAAAACCGCCTCCTCACGTTCCACAGCCGTCACTTCTGGCTCGTCATGACAACGCTGTCCGTCCCTCGTTTTTCTTTCTAGACCCTGTCAGGGAAAGGCACTTGTTTTATTATCAACAGCGAAAGAGAAGTCCGCCCTCCCCAAAGACTTGTCTTTTTATGGAGATGGTCGAAGGCTGAGGGGAAAACAGAGCGGAGGAAACGCAGAAGAGAAAGTTCTGGCAAGATCTGATCTACTGTTTGCAGAGGGAGATGTGCAACCAAAGGCAGGAGTCTGAGTTCTGTGGGCCTGAACGAAATATGTGATGTTTTAAGGAGTTTGATTTACAGCTGAAGCTCCTGCCCTGGTTTCTTCATGACTTCATCCAGAGGTGTTTCTTTCTTACAGGGGGAAATTAAGGGAGTCGGTCAGTAGGTTCAAGAAAAGGCTAGACGTGTTTCCTGCCTGTTTGTGTAGAAGCCAATAGGGCACGATGTCAATCACTGTGTTGCCGTGTAAAATCCAGAAGTATTACATCATAGTTTGGGAATTTTTAAGCACTACAACAGTGTGGTCTCCCTGATTTGCTGCAAAATGCATCACGAACTGGAATTGGGACTGAACTAATCAAGTCTACCATCCTGAGTAGTAGGAATTTTGTAGTCCACTACCATCACACACTCATGTTTGCACTCAACCCGCACAGCCACACATGGATGCACACGAGTCATGCACACAAAGCAGAACGCGATGCTAAATAATAAGAACAGATTGTGCTGTCCGGTGGAGAAATCCCGGCCCTTATTTTCAACACCTCAGACAGCTGTTGATCCCTGGTTGACCTTAGCAACACAGCTATTCCAAAATTAGCCAAAGCTGTTGGGCCTCAGCAGAAAGTATCTCATGGCCATGTAGATTTTTGTATCAAGAACAATATATTCACATGTCAGAGCAGTCTTGAGAGGGCTACTTGAGGCTGCGGTGAAAAAAGAAAGACCTTTTCCTATAGGTTAGAAATGTTTGGAAAAGTTTGACAAAGGGTCAGTGAGTCAAAACCCTGTACATGTTACTATTCGGTGACCTCGACCTTTTCCATAATTTCCATATCAGGTTCTCTGGGTAATTCATAATGGCCTTAGATAAACTGCGTTCACAGGGGGCACAATGTGAGGCTGTTTCTGTTCCCGCCTGCCTGCTTTTCTCCGTCAGCAGCTCGTCTAAGTAACGCCACATTACAATAATGTTGGCCTGACTCCAAAAGGGCAACACAAAGAGAACATTCGGCAGAGTCAGAAGATGACACAACAGAGTTTCAAAAGTCAAATCCGATGTTACTAAATGCAGGCTGGTGTTAGCAAACGCATGTTAGTGCCACTCTTAGCAGTGAGAAGCCTGCTGATGTAATGCTAACATCAGCAAAACCACCTGCAGCTGCCGCCACTGCGAGGGGTGAGGAACCCACTTCTTTTCAGTAACCCGGTTCATGTGGTTCACCCGCTACTGTTACAAACCTCCTCATAATGGTTTCTGCACAATTCAAGAAAAGAACATGATTGTGCTTTGGAAAGAAGTGCAGACAATCTCAGAAGCATGCAAACAACCTTCTCTCGATGATACGTTTTGACACTAAGTCTGCTATCTTGGTGGACTGTTCTTGATGTAATCCCCACCGCTGCAGCGGCACAGCAGAGCACTTTGTTTGACAGAATTGGATCGAACCATAACAACATGGAAGAAAGCCTAGAGTAGTTGACGTGACCAAAATGAGAAGCCTGGTTTGTGTAGCTTTGTTCTCATGAATAGTGATGGTTAGTAATGGTCCAGCAAAAGTGAATATCAAGTGTTTGTATGATTGATGAGCGGCAAATCCCCCTGATGATGATTCATTACCTCCGCCAAAGAGGTCATATTTTGGTATTGTTGATTATGAAAAAACTACTTGCCCAAAGAAGAACTCAATAAACTGAGGAGTAGATCCAAAACAGGGGTAGAGACATGGAGTTTGGCTTTGGTAGAATGAGTACCATGCATATTAAAATTAAGGAGATGGTAGTAAAGTTCAATAGTGACAAAACATTGCCAATAGTGGTGATATGATGACTATATATAATATCATAATCCACATTCATAGGTACTAGTAATCCTCTGGGGCAGTCGACACATGTAGTTGCACAAACTTCACACAGAAAAAAAAAAAAGTACTTTTTAAAAAATCTCAAGTGTGAACAAGTAACCTCAAGGTGAGAATTAGCATATGTAGCCTTCAATAACCTGCCTCTTTCTCATACAGTGTCACGTTTGATCGCTGCTGTCAAAGATGAGCTGACAGTTGCTGCATACGTGACCGGCATGAAGCGGCCTGCTCCATTGATCAGTAGCGATTTTGTTTGCAGAGCATTGCAAGTACAAAAGACTGACAGACCTATGGAGACGAATAGAATAACAGAATCAAGCCCAGACAGATAGAGACAGATGAGCTGACAAGAAGGTGGAAGTCAAATTTCCAGTCTGGTGACATCCCAGAGAGCCTGGATGAAGGAAATATTCCGAGTCAGAGACGGAATAACAGATGATGCCAAGAATAACGCACACATTTGCTTCACTGGAGACGCCGTGCACTGTTTATACTTTCAGCGGCTGTGTGCATTCATGTGCCTGGTATGTGCATATTTGCACACAAGACAAACTCATTTAATGTGTGTGCCCATGCATTTAACTTGTGAGTGCGTGTGTGGAAGAAGTGTGACCCGGGTTCAAGGGGCCTTTGAGTAAGACTGGATTAGCTGCTCTCAAGGCTGCCACTGGAATGTGAGGATCAACAAGTCTGTTGTGGCAGTGCACGGGCAAACACACACATGCACACACGCCCATTTTATCGCGGCACACTCACTATTTACCTTCCAGTCTATTAATATTCCTCCGCGCTTTTCTGTCTGTGGCTCGCTGCGAGTTGAAATTAGATGCCGTGTTACCAGAACTGAACATTTTGCTTCTGACGCCACAAAAATATGGACGAATCACAAAAACAGTCAAAAAGGAAAAATGAATGAAAAAAGAAAATCCCTGGGAAATCCTCGGGGAGTGTTATCACCACGTGCTCTAGCAGACACTTGTTTATAGTAAAATGATGAGAGCATGTAAACAGGAAACGCGAGGACCTGCGTGCGCTGATTGACGAATGAGTGGATGGGTAACTCCGTCCATTAGGCGGTGTTTGTTTGCAGGGTTTCACCTCTGCAAGGCTGCATTTTAAATCGTTTATGCAGCCGTGTGTCATCACTCTATTACGAAAGCGATAACGTCTTTTCACAATAACGTGTGACTTTATATCAAAACAGCGATACTTGCATACAGGTCAAGAATTCCTCTTTGGATATGAGAGTGAAGTGTAAGTAATGAAAGACACAGCCGTCATGTGTTCATCCTGTCTCTCCCTGAAGGTGGTATTTGGGTGCACTTAGTTAAAAGGTCAAAGTTATGCCTGATGAGGGGAGTCAGCCACATATATATACATATATCTATATATATATCTATCTATCTATCTATCTATCTATCTATCTATCTATATATATGTATATATACAGAAAGGTTCTTTTTATTTTGGAAAAATACTAAAACAAGTGCAAAAGAGCGGGAATGTTTCAACATCGTCATCTGTGTCCTTTGTAAATAGCTCACTGTGTTGACTGACCGTTGTTATCTACAAGCAGCATTGCCCAAAGTCAGACTTTTCAGCTTTTACCAGTGGTTTTATATTTATTTTTTTCAATGTTTTCACAGGCACACTATATCTGATGTGTTCGTGTTTATTTTTCAAATTAATCCACTCTGCTGCTCTTATGAAAACAGTGAAAAGTAGTTCCTGGAAAGTTCTGAGATGTTTTGTGTCAACTTCACTCTCCTCTGAGCCAGAGTTTTTTAAATTCAAGTTAGTGCAGTGGCTCATGGGAAAACAGCAGGATGATCAAAAAGCTTGCAAAGTTTCATTTGGATTTGGTCGCATGACTTTATCCTTGGCCCGAGGTATGAGTATTCAACAACCATGGTTTGGAACTGACTAAGGCTGTAGTTCTTCTTTCAGTTTGGAAGTGCATGAAAATTATTAGGGTGATGTAAATGTATATACTTCTTTTCGCTTAAGGAAGATTAGTCTGGCTGTTTTGGGAGAGCAGGGCAAGGTCTTTATTTTTTCCAGATTTGATTTTTTTATTCATATTTTTCCTGCAATATTTTTAAAAAAGTGCATTTTACCATATGTGGAGGACAACAATCATGTCTTTGCGTCTACACCAATTAGTAGCTTGAACCTTCATGTTAGTTTTACAGTGGTAATCCCAAGGAAGAAGTTGGTCACATCACTAAAGGCTTGTTTACAGTTATCCGTAGGCTCTATAGAAGTGACCGAAGCCATTGAGAGCATCTATACTTGAGGAGCTCGGTCTCACTCCGAGGTCATCGAAAGCCGGCGCTTCAGGCATCAGTAACCAACGGAAAAAAGCATCCTTTAATGCTGGCATGATACGTGACTGGTTGCTGTTAAAGTTTAACGGCGCCAGGTGACAAAGTCGGAGTGAGATTTTATTGACTCTGCGAAGTGCAGTTGATCAATTTAACTAACACTCCTAAAACATGACTCAGTAGTGACAATATGAAACAAAAGTAAAACATGCAGCTCCATTATAGCTCACAAGGTTCACAGACAAAGCAATTGTCTTTTGCTTGACATGTTTTCCCCACAAATACAACATGCTATCATCAGCATAAGCGTACAACATTTTAAATGGCATACATTAGCATTTAGCGGCTATCAGACTTTTCCTTTACTCCTATGAAGGCGGGAACAACAGGAACATTGAATAAAGGTAGCGTCATAAAGCTCGGCTCCATTATAACTCACAAAGTTCAACAGCAAAATAACCATCTTTGCGATAGTTAACGTGCTAATGTTTCAAGCCTCAGCATATGACGATACGATTTTGTGGGGGCTTTATTGTTTTTGCAATTAATTGTTTTGAATTTGTGAAGTAAAAGTAGATAAAAAACTGGAAATTCTTTTCGTACAGTCCCTTAACTGTTACATGCGTCCTCACTGTGAGGTTACAGCTCCAGACTTTTACTTTCACTCATCATTCGTCAAAGTGTCGGTAAAGAACTGTGAAGCAAATTTTGCTCGTTGTTGTCATCATGTCTCAGCGCTGGATCTTGTTGAAACCTATGTGGTACATGCTTTGTGGATCTAGTCTCCCAGCTCTCACCACTAATCAAACCTACACTTAACAGACCCAGTGAGAAACTGACTTTGTTTGAGTTGCGTCCGCTCTCCTGCAGCAGTGCCAGTGGGAAGGTGATAAGTCGTTTACCATTGTAATTAAACACCCCATTAGCACATATCAGCCTCTGTTTAAAGTGTTCTGCACCTAGTGGTGATTGTCAACACTTTACAGCGTTCTTTACTGGCATGTGTTCACACACACACACTTTTGGGTCAGTTGAAGGTTGGTTGGTGTGCTGGGCAGGGCAGCGGCACTGGAGCGCTGTGTTCATTCTCTTTCCGCCCGGAAATCAATAATAGAGCAGCTGACCTGACTGTGACCTGTGTTACACGTGCACGGAGGCCTGCGCACATACACACATGCTGTGTCACATCCAGTGTGCAGAGAGAACAAAGCATCGTGGAGCAGTGACGGGTGTGGCGTTGGTCTCCAGGAAGTCACACTTGGCTAAAACTTCCTGGACTGAAACAAGGCCGGTGGTTCAAACACTAATTAAATCACTTCTGAAGGGGTTTGCTCTTGAATGCAGTGGGGTCATTGTTTTTTAATGGTTCACATCGCTTTGTAAGTAAGGTGAGATAGTCAGTGACAAGAGCCTTCGGCCAGATGCAAGCCCATGATGTGCATTTACAAATATCAAGCATGAACAACATGCTCGTTCAGCCATCAGCGGCCCCAGGGGCGCAAATCTGCCGTGTCTCAGCCTGGTCATACATTCCAGTCCAGTCATGGAAGACTCTCAATCTCCATCGGAAGCTACAAAGTCGGCTCAGGCTCCGCCTCCTCCTGCAGGAAGTGCCCTGGGGTATAAGAGGGGGCCCTTAAATTGTCTGAGGTCACAAATAAAGTGGAACACATTGATCACATTCATGTCATGTGTCGCTGAAGACACAGAGAACAACAAGGACGCAGCTTTCTTAAAGGTCAGCTGTCTGTAAAAGTGCAAGATTTTCTTTCCACATATGTTTATCCTAGTTGAGCATACATGTGCGAAGAGTGTTAAGCTGTGTGCCAACGCTGCTACATGTGTCCCATAAAGTCACTGCGGCCCTGCCTAAACTCTGTCATCTTCATCATCAACATCATGTGGATTCTGAGGAGCAGACCAGCAGGTTATAATCCCCACTCTTTAACTACCGCTCAGGATTAACTGGCGGGAGGGGGTGGGGGGTGGGGGTGGATCTGGCACCCATGTGGAAAATAAAGAGTCTTATGGAGACTTTGCTCTGATCCCGCTGTGTTAAATGGATACGGTGGAAGAAGCACAGAGAGAAAAAACCAAGGGAATGTGCTGTACTTTTGTCGGCTCATGTTCTTGCCACTGGGGTGAAAAATAAACTAACTATTCCCTAATAGGATCAACGTATAATCTTGCACACGCTTACATCCATGAAAAATAAAGACTGAGGTGTTAAGTAAATGCGCTCACACTCTGATCTGGTATAATAGGACGTGTTTGAGAACTATGAGAATAAATGACTATGATGAAACATTCGAGTTCCTGTATGTATCAGTTCAAGAATCCACATATCCGTCAGTTTTACACAATTATCGTTGAGGGTTGTGGAGGGGTGAGGGGCAGGGCACACCCTGGGTAGAGATGATTAGCTCAACCTGTCCTGCATGTCTTTGGACTGTGGGAGGAAACCGGAGCGCTCTCCGAAAACCCACGCATGTGCTTCTGAAATGGTCCAGTCAGGAGTCAGACTTATCTTAAATGCCAGTTGTAACCCCACTTCCTCAAAAAATACCAACTCATCCTCCGTGCAACGTGTATTCGCATGGACTTTTTCAGTGAGGAAATCTTCTTAGGCAAGGAGAAAGGCCTGGTCTATGGTTGCAAAACAGCCTGTCAACCGAAATGTCTGCAGCCACACTGTGTGAAATCCGGTTTGTCGTGAATTTCGACGAGCAGAGAAGAAAACAGCTGTTTCAGAAATGACAGATTGATGCCACGAGCTGCTTGGAATTTGTAAATAACTGCCAGAAGTTCTTGGATTTATTATGCGCTGTAGGACATCTCCTTAGACCTTTGGAAACCTTCAAGCTTAAGTTGATTTGTAGTGTTGAGGTCACACTTTTTAAGGCTTCCCCTCAGTTTTCCAGCGTCATAGCTGTCATGTGTCTGTCTGCACGGCAGGAAGTAATGGCACATTGAGAAGTTGTCTGAGTCTCTAGTATGGGTGTACATTTTCCGTTCTGACATTTGATTGTCAGAAAGTTCTCTGTGACTCAGAAAGTATTTTGGAGGTGTGTGTTATTGAGCGGGGAAACTTGGGGAACCATCACGGCAATTGTGTGTATCCAAGTGTGTCGCACTGTCACAGTTGCGGTGAATGAGAGAAGCTGAGTCGCTGCATAACTCAGAGGCCCGATGCGATACGGCTTTTTGGCAGCGATGCCAGTTCTAATCTTTGAATCTATCTATTTAACATTCCAGGATTGATAGAGTTGCACATTATTTCTCTGGGAGTGGTTTCTGTGATGTGTGTGTGTGTGTGTGTGTGAGCCTGTTCTCACGGTGCTGCCATAGTGGAGCGCTCCGACTCCAAAGGGTTCGATGGGAAAGAACTTCCCATGGGGCTACTTACACGACCATTTTGACTGATTGACAGATAAAGTGCACGCACACAAACACACGACACGCTGTATATGTATCTGTGTTGATGGGCACACACTGAATTCAACAGTTCTAGTCCATTGCAGCTGAATTTGGAGCAGAGACGATTATCAATTAAACGATTGTCCATTGACATTAAATGAATTGACAGCAAAAATAACCCCAGAATCCACTTTTTCCAGCCTCTCAAATGTAAGTATTTACTAGTTTCTTTGTGTGTCATAACAGCTAACTGAATATATTTGGGTTTTGGACTGTTGATCAGACAGATGAAGCAATCTGAATATGTTAATTGGGCTCTGGAAACTTGTGACGGCTTTAATTCACTATTTTCTGACACTCTAACCCTGTAATATTTAAGAATTTTATGACTGTATTAATGCCTGGTAACATTTACAGCATGCCTGAAGTATGCAGCAACCACAACTAAGACCAGTAATTAGATACAACACACACATGCACAATTGGAAAGCCATTGAGGGATCCTATTTTTGTCAGCAGACTCCTGCAGGGTGCCTGCGTGGAGAACAGGGGAATCTGGAAGGGGTGGAGGGTGGGGTAGCAATCACTCTTTCCATCTTTCCATGCAATCAGTTTTGGAATTCTGTGTATTGCATGCAATGGACACAAAGAGAAAAATGATCCAGTCATTACATCACTGTATAGTTTCATTGATTGTTTTTTTTTTTTGTTCGTAATGACTGGAATTTCACTCAGCCCCAGAAGAAAATGTTGGCGTTGTGCGTTTCTTCATCTGGAGGTGGAGGGGATGGTGGCCAAGATTTTTGAGACCAACAAACAATAAACTGGTTGTTTTTAAATGAGTCATCGCTGCTTTTCCAGCAGTTTTTTAGGCACCAAATGTGGGTGTTTTTAGCAAGTCTTTGCTGTGTATCCACTGGGGATAGTGCCACAAAAAGCTGCTGTGTGTCACTGAGACGTCATTGTGTGTCCCCCTGGGATGGTACCAAGAAAGCGGTTGTTTTCACTGTGTTTCCAGCTGGGGTTGTGCCAACGAAAACTGGCTATTTTAGGCCAAAACATGATGTTTTCCAAACTATAGCCAAATGGTTTTGTCTCTAAACCTTAACCAAAGCGTAGTTGAAACATAAAGAAAGGGAAAGTTTCAATACCCACTCCATATTAACGTACAAATGTATCCTTGGAGTACAGTTATTCTGCCAATTGGGTTGCAGCAAGTCGCACTGAGTGATGACAAGATGAATAAACCCATCTACTACAAAAGGAATAAAACACCCAGGCACTTGTTTTTCCCTTCAGATATCCCTTCCAATTCCCAGCTGTAAGTGTCTGGTGACAAAAATCATGCTCACCTCTGCTGGTTGAAAGACTGCAATTGTCATCTGCTCAGTCCTGTTTGGCAGTGGTTCGGGCTACTGCTGAGTTGTGACCTTAATTTGAGTTTCAAATCACTCCATAACACAGATGGAGGCCTGGAGAAACTCGCATAAACACACACATGCATGCAGGTCAAGGGCTGAGTGCTGATTACTCAGACCGTCTCCACTGCTGCCATCAGGCCACAATCAGTTTGTCTCAGTTCAAGTGGAGCACGCAACACATTTTTCTACTTATTTATGCTATGATCCCCCAGACCCTCTTCCAATCTGCACACACAACAATCGGTTAAGTGCTCTACTCTCCATACAGGATTAGTAATGATTAACCAGCTTCATTAGCTCAGCCGGCTTGTCTGGTAAGAAGGAGAAAGGAGGGGAATTTATAGACTTGTATACAGTTGAATAGGGCTTGATTTATGTCTGTCTGTGTTTGTGTCCAACAAGATGAGGGCGTATTAGCCGAGGAGGACAATGGGTGGTAATGTATTTTCACTCACTCGTTCTCGCCAAATCTGGAATTAATATTCAGTCGTATTGTCTTAATAACCTAAATAACTTTATGCAGCCTCATCTTCATCATGGAGCCAGTAGTCTGACCCACAAGATATAGAGCATCAACCCAGTCTCGCTCCCAACATGTCAAACACTGACACCTTGTCAGTGGCCCTTGGCTTCAGATGCCAACGCACTGAGGCAACCCAGAAGTGGCAACATCTTCTCACGCTCTGAACAACAGCCAAATGGATGGGTCAAACAAACTCAGGACTTTTACCTGGGAGACTGTTTTCCTAACAATATAATGTAGAAATGATTTTTTTAACCTTCATTTTTAAGTTTTTTTTGAAAGAGAATATCTGCATTTAAGAAGCACAAACTGTACATGACCTGTCAAAATGCAAGTTTATTTTGAAAAGACAGTGCATGTAACGAGAACAAATCTACCCACTGTTCCTGAGCATCTAAAACTGATGCTGGACGGCTACCTAGAGTGTCATAGTTTAACCAGTAGGAGATTTTTTTTTAAATATTTTAAAATATTCAACCAAAACAAGTTCCTTCCTGATGCTATTTTGCAATTTGTGCTGCCCAAAGAAATACAAACAACCCAGAGCACTTTTCTTTTCTTCAGTACAGAATTATGGTCCAGACAGACTTTTCTCCAGCACTGGCACTGCACTAAAAGTGTAGAGATAGATCTAGCTGTGCGAGAATTTCAAAACTGTGACGGACAAAAATGGGGATTTTGAAACCACCTCACTCAAATTACCTTGGATACAGAAGAAAGACCAGTAAGGAGACAAAGCAGGATGTAGAGAGAACTGAAACAGTGAATTTTGTGGTCCAGCTCCTGGACCCTCCCAAGCAATCTGAATGTTTCCCATCACGCCCTACAAACAAATCAATGGTTTGCAAGGCAAAATAGGGGCGAGGACCAATTGCCAGCGTGTTAAACTCAGCTGTACTTCACCTCACGAGCATGTCTTTGTATGACATCACTCGTCAGGACCATGTTTAGTGTTCCTCGAGACATTCTTCATGGAGAAATGACGAGTTCTTATCAGGAAGGAGCTGCATTTTTATGGGCATTTAAATGTGGATCTTCACACTTGAGCTGTGAATTTTCACTTCCCACAATTCACACGTATACCGACAGAGCTGTGGAGCATCACTGGTGGAAAGACGAGATGCAGCAACACAGAGACAAAAGACCAAACACAGTATGACCAATATGTCATGGAAAGTTAGGACAACTTCTAAGAGACACAAATAGGAGTTGCAATTTTGGCCAGAATTGGGGAGAAGGTTAGTAGAGCCTGTACACAGACTTCAGATGTCTCAAATTTGTTCTCCGGCACAGATATGCACACAAACACGCTGTCTAAATACTTGGTGTTAGTACGCATAAAGTTCAGTGTTGCAAACAGGAGTATAACATCTCCGATATAAAGCCAGTCTGCCAACGACAGCTGACTGATTTTTTTGGATGTAATATGTGGTCGCCCTGCCATCCACACGTTGCTTTGAGCCAATACCACACACACACACACACACACACACACACACACACACACACACACACACACACACACACACACACACACACACACACATTACCTCAACTTCTCCTTCTGTATCAACTGTAGTGTTGATACAATACCTGATTTTCTTTGCTTTTGCAGCTTACGTAACCATTATGCAAGATCCCAAGTCTTCAAGGTCGGGCCTCATTATTGCTGCGGGCCCTTCATATTAATCTGTCTTTAAAATGTTTGAAGTTCGCCCGAGGCTTTAGATGTGCCTGCCAGTGATTGGGGGGGGGGGGGGGGGGGGGGTATTTGGAGCACACACTCCGTGAGTTGCTCATTCTTGCGACGGAGCCAGAAAGCCCTCATTAAATGCAAAGGCAGACTTAAATCAATATGCTGAGAAAGATGATACCCACATATTAGTGCTTGTGCTAATTGCTGAATCCTGTATTTCCTCACTAATGTGCGGTGGCCCCCCCACAGCCAGAAACATTTTAATATTTTGACATTCATTGCAAATCAGATTTACAAAACTAAGTTAAAGATGCATGACTTCTGCTGGCAGGTGAATGATGTGATCCACAGCAAATTAAAAAAGTACTTCCATAGCCGGCATTGCTGGAATAAGTTTTGCAAGACTATCAAGGGTGAACATCAACACAAATGTTTTGGCAGTTATGCTCAGCCAAGTTTTGCAATTTTGGTTCCTCTTAGAAAACAAGACAAATTCCCACCACAATACGCCGAAGCAAAGCATTACTTTTGTTGTCAGAATGTGATTCTCTGATGAAAACCTTGGACTGAGAAGGAAACTGGCTGGGAATTGTGTAACTTGGCTAATTTGTGAGTGTTTTTATGGAGGTGTGTTTTATGACAGTATACTCAGCCGTACTCTTGGCAGATCCTATGTATGTAATAATGTAAATATTGCTTTAATTGCCACACAGCAAGAAAAAATACTTGGATTTCGGTCTTTCCGAGGTTGTTCTCATTCCCGAGGCATCATATACTGACGCTTTTTACTCCCTATGGCATGTGTTATTGACGGCAAAGGCACCCTTTGGCGTCCTTATGAAATGCACCAAGCTTTCAGCTAACGTTAATGTAAACCCATCTGTGGCAATACTTCACATGGAGTGCAACTGATGTCGTGTAAAGAGTGGTCAGTCTGTATGACTTTCGGAAGCCCGAACAGAGAGAAAAATGTCACTGATTCTTTTACAACCGCAGAGGCTGTGATTGTGCGCATGGGAATGACTTGTGGGAATCGAGTCGCAGAGCACATTTTAGTCAAAACTCCTAGACCTCACTGTTTTCCCAATTTGTGGACATTTCTGGCTGCTGTTCTCCATCTGAGTTAGCTGCTAACTGCCAACTGCTTTTTAGAAAGTGGGTCGCACGCATAATGCCGCAAGCCCACTATATGTGACCAATTTGTCTGCAGCTTGATGTGAGCACCGTTTGAATGTTTCAAATTGTCATGCGCTCTAGTCATGCAGCCAATCTATCTAGTCACATATCACAATATTGATGTATTACAGATACATTGTCCAAGCGTAGCTGCAAATAGACACAACCAGTGATGTCTAACTCACAGCAGCCGCCCTTTTCTTGGCACTGGAATTGGTGGTATGATAATTGCATTTACAACCATAACAGCTTCACATAATACTCCACCTGCATGACCTCCCACACTGAAGGCTGATAACCCCACATTTTACAACCAACAATGAGCCCGATCCTGTGGATTGCTTTCGCATTGGGTTAAGCAAGTTGTGTAATCTGGATCCGTAATTTGCTTACACCTCAGGCACTGTCAAAGACAACCCAAAACAGGTGGAAAAGCCTATTAATCGTTAACTGTGTCACAGATGCATGCACGAACATGCACACACACATACACATGGCAACTGCACTGGCTGACAGTTGAGGGTGGTCACTAATTACAAGCAGATGTAGACCTTGAGGAGGTTTCAGGTCAGTGAAAGCAATCTATTACATGCATGGAGCAAACCTATAAAGGACATAAAAAAATGTGTTGAAAAGTACTTGTGCATTCCTCTGGATCAGTGTTGTGGCACAGAAACTCTAAATCCAGCTGCAGCACAAAAGGGGAAGAAAACAAACCATAAGTGCGATGTGAGGAATTTTGGAATGTTCCTCAAGTGTCTGAAGTGACTGAAGGTGATCCTCTCCTGGGCCTCTAGTACCTTCCTGGAATATCAATACACACGTCATTCTTGATTGTAATTCATACGAAGCCAGCCGGCATGACTGTGCCATCACAAATGTGGTAGTAGAAGACACATTTGGAAGTCAGAGACACTCAAGCGTCCATGCCTTAAGTCAATACCTGTGTTTTCCTCCCACTGGTAGATTTGTCATCTGCAATCCTAATAATGAGGTAAATGCATGTCATAGTAATTCCTGCGAGCACAAACCTGAGTCCGTGGAGAGTTATGAATACTTTCAAGACAAGCTTACGTCAGTTCATGTGAGATTTCATTCACGGTTATCTGCACCAGCGACGTTACCCCAGGTGTTACGTTACAGCCTGCACTGCTTCATGTAGCTCCACATCAGGGGAACACGTGCCAGTGTTGTTCATTTCTCCCCCAAATTCAGATCAGAATCCTGCTGGAACGTGTGCGGTTGTACAGATTTTGGTTTCAAAGCTTTTACCAGGGATTTTTCATGGTAGAAAGTGTTGTTATACTCCATCAAAGTCATTCCCTGGCTGCAAGTACACTGCTACTTTTAGCTGCATGCTAACATCAGGGAAACGTGATATTGGTTGCAGATGTTGTCAATTTCTCCCCAATTTCAGATCAGTTGTCAGGATTTTGGTTTCAAAAGCTTTGGCTGAGTTTTGCTTTGCGGTAGAAAGTGTCATTATACTCCATTGAAGTCATCCCCTGGCTGCAAGTATACTGCTACTTTTAACTGCATGCTAACGTCAGGGAAACGTGATATTGGTTGCATATGTTGTCAATTTCTCCCCAATTTCAGATCAGATTCCTGTTGAACCATGTCCAGTTGTGAAGATTTTGGTTTCAAAGCTTTTACTGGGTATTTTCCAATACATTGCTACATGTAGCTACATGCTTACATCAGGGAAACTACTAATCTTGGGTGCAGATGTTTTTAATTTCTCCCTGATTTTGGATCATATTTCTGTTGGAACATGTGTGGTTGTAAAGATTTTGGTTCTAGAAGCTTTTACTGGTTATTTTTCACGGTAGCAAGTGCTGCTATACTACGTTACAGTTAATCCCCACCTGCAATGATCCAAGTATGAACCTGAAAACGACCATAATAGGTCCTCTTTAAGTACTAGAAGAAAAAGTCAGATCAATGCATCTGTCACTGTCACCATATAGTACCACAGCAAAGGATTGCTTTATGTGAAAACCTGCTGCAGTATATCAACATTTAAAAAAAAAAAACCTCACTATGACACACACCGAAAAGCCTGAAGTCACAGCCTTGGCATTTGTCCTGCGAGCTATCTTTAAGGTCAAAACTCATTGGAGTCTTGCAGGATTTTCTCCCTGTTCATTGCTCGAGCCAGTGGATTAAAGGCTTTATCGCAGACTTTTTTTTTCTTGAAAAGAGGATTTGCTACATGGTCTCTATTTATTTGGTTGTAATGAGGAAATGTCCAACAGCATTTGAAGGCAGCGTGTGTATGCATATGTTAACCTGAGGAGAAGGGATGGTTTTCTCTTACTCCCTCTTCCAGCCATCAGTAACATGCGTATGACCAGATGGGGACCAATGATATCGCAAGTTTGTCAGACTGTGTGTGTGTGCGAGTCACGGTCACACTGATGACTCCACTTTATGGAATATTGAGCGGGAACTGGGGGGCGGGGGGGCAGTGTTGTTTATTATTGGCTACAGTAGGGCACGCTGCTGTCAATAAGTCATCAGGAAAATAATGATTGAGAGAGGAAAGTCACATCAAGTGGCTCTGATACACAAACACAGACACATGCTGTGTTACTGTGATGAAGAATATTATCAGTGTTAAAAAGGAGAGGAAGATGATCGTCACTGTGATGTTGCTCACCTTAAATCGGAAATTACTGACGCAGTGCATCACAGCAATGAGTGCCTGCGTGTGTGTGCTCCAGGTGCGTTACCATAGTAATACTTCCCTCACTTCCCGGCCCTTTTGGATTTTCTGTGTATGCGTTGCCATGGAAACTGACATTTTCCTTTGCCCGTGGCTTTTTTGTGCCATTGTCCCTTTGTCTAAAATAGAACAGAAACCACATGCTGCAGTGCACTGTATGGCCAAACGGCATTAGTCATCCAACGTCACGGTGCCAGTCCAGTCAGCAAAGTCATTAATCTTTCCAGTGCAACATCTGTCCGATGTGAGCACAAAGCAACAGTGACAACACTAGAAGCTTTGCACTGAGGCTTTACATAACACTTTATATACATAACACTTCACTGTAAGCCCCCCTAGTAAACAGCATTTAATAAACACCTCTTCACGTCTCACCAAGCTTTTGTTTGGCTTTGACGAACTGCACGCCTAAATCGCTCTTTGCATTCTTTGACCCCACGTGTCTAATCCTTTTGTTTCCCTCTTCCCCTGCAAAGCATATTTATGATTTATTGCGGTTTATTTCTGCTAATGCAAAATTGCATTAAGTGTAGCGAACCGGCAGAAAATGCCATTTGTTAAAGTTGGGATTATCTGATTAGATCTGCTCAGCCATTCCAGCAAACAACATCTGTGGGGGGTTCGATAGGTCGAATAAATACAGAGGGAAAGCAGATTGTGTAAAGGCATAGCAACCAGCTATATTTTGGAGACAAACATCAGGAGGTAAAGGACTGTGACAGTAGCTGCATGGCAGATCTGTCTCTATACAGGCTATTCAAACAGTGTTACATCTCACTAAGCGCCTACGTCACACTAAGTCCCGAGGTAATGAATGCTTTGATTGTATGTTCCAAAGGCATTCGGCGTTGCGGTGCACTGTGTCGTGACATTTGTGGGATGTCTATCTGAGCAATGACATTACGAGACTGGTTATGTCATCTGTGTTAACTCTACTGATAGAGCCCAACTAATTAGCATTTACTATGGTGTATAAAAGTTACTTAACTATCGTCATTTCAAGAGTGATAAGAGCAGCTTTCTTACTGGGGACGATGAAAAAAAACATGAAGCTCTCCTCTTAAAATTTTTCATCATGAACTTCAAATGACTTATCACCATGGCAATCGGCTTCTGTGTTTGTGTCTGCTGCTGTTAAGGCCAGGCTTGGACGTCTGACGAGGTAAACTTGGCCGTCGGCTCCGCATGCTTGGAGGCCAAAACAGATCCAAAATCGGTGTTTTTTGTTCCATTAAATGGAGTGCTGAAGTGGAAAAGGGTTTATTTAAAGATAAAATCTGTAACTTTCCACACACTCTGGAACACGTTTGAATCTAGCACAATATTCATCTTCGTCTTTGGGTAATTTTTGTCACTCTGAGGCTGTAACAGACAAAGGCTTCTTCCTTTGTTTCTGCGGTGTTGAACAGGGTCGTAGCTAATACATTTTCTTCCGGAGATTTTTGAGATTTGGGGGTATTAGCAGTCTGTGAGAAAGTTCTATTCATTCTGCAAGAAAAACAATAACACATGGTGGGTGTTTTTAGACTTGAGATACTTTTAGGTCAAAAAGAAACATCTGTATATCCCTGTCAGAATGTTATTCCTGGCCAACCCAGTTGCTAGAAGAAAATGTTGGCACTGTAGTGACGTATTACATGAGCTGACTTTGTCGTCAAGAGGTGGAGGGATGGATGATCGATGGTCACCTTGGTGTGCTGCCTGCCAAGTTGCAGAACGCTGTTCGAGAGCAACAAACAACAGTTGTTTTTTTTAGCGAGTCATGGTTGTGTTTCGAGCGGCTTTATAGCCAACCAAATGTGGACGTTTCTAGTCTTTTTGCCAAAACATTGCTGCGTTTCGTGCCAAGATATTTCCAGGAAAAGTGGTTGTTTTTTTTACCTTGAAATCACTGCTTTTCTAGCAGGTGTTTGTGCCAAAACATGATCTTTTCCTTATCATAACCTAGTGGTTCATTTACCCACTGTGTTTTCAAAAGTTAAAGGAATGTAAAATCTCTAAACTACCACATTGTAGTGTACTACTGATTTTAATGTGTGAACCTGCACAATTGACACGTGCAACAACTCTGCTTTGAACACAACTGATATGCATTGCTTGCCAGATGGGTTACAAGCCAGTACAGAGAGAATGAGACTGAAATGCAGTGTAGAAAGACAAGTCAACCACCATTAATGTGCAGTCTTATCATCTAAGTGCACTTTTAAAAACATCACAGGTAAAATTTAAAATGAATATTTATTGAAGAAATATATCGGTGCTATAGCGACAGTGGTTCCAGATGTGGTGTTACCCCTTCAAATCATACACGAGAACAAGAATATAACATGATCACTATTCAACAAGAATGTACTTTGTCAGAAGTTGAAGCGCGGGTTGGTTTTGGAACGTCTCGGTTTGTAGGTCTGAATGTGTGCTCCTGCAGGTCACACAGGCTTTCAGCTCATTGTTACCAGAGTCCAGCAGTGATACCAGGATTTAGTCTGGCCCCCTTCGCTCTTCTGTCAGCATTCCACAGGTTTCATAGGTTGACACTTAAGAACTGAAGCTCATCCATCCCCTTCAGAAATCCTGCTGGGCAGAACCAGCTCGACCGAGCAGAGGCCTCTTATTTTACTTTTCCAACTGTTTGTCTTTTCTTTTGCAGTGTGTGTGTGCGCGCGCGTGTGTGTACAAGCATGTGTGTGTGCCCTCCTCAAGCTGTGTGTGAGGTCAAGCGGGAGGAGAAAGGGTTTCCTCAGCCAGCGATAAGGAATGGCATACACACAAACAGCTGTGCTGGATAAGATGCTCTATTAAAGGGGGCAACGAGCAGCTGGCTTTGCGCTGTACTCGTGACACAGGCGCATGCACACACACTCAGGTGGCTCTCCAGGTTGCCTGTGTCTACATCTTGTTTTCCCTCCATGGCTGAGCGATGGCTCTGTTGCTTCACCGCACTGAGTGAGGTCAAATAACAAGAAAGCTGACAGCAGGGGGAGTGACTTCAAGAAAATATTGTTGATAGGGGCCAGATCATGAAAAGCAAAGACACGTAAAGTCACGGGTACGGACACGGGTATGTTGAAAGTGTGATTTGTGGTCAGGTATTTTGAAGTGCTATCAAGAGCATGCTAAACTAGGCGTTGATATAACCCTAAACAAACAATACCTACATTTGAAACTTTTTTTGCAGTGGGATCTGATCCCAGACAGTCCAGGCTCCTTGCCAGATCAACAAACTTTCTGTTGCTGCCTTAACGGTCAGTTCAAGCAGCTGCTAACATCCAACACCAAGCTGTTAAACAGTCCCAAAACCCATGGCAACACCTACACAGCTCGACTCTGTCATGAAACCTGTTAATACCCAGTAGATAATGTTAGCCATGCTGCTAAAAGTTAGCCTTGTCCCTGTGTGTACAGCTGGGAGGCCTCTCTCAACCGTCCCTGGCACAGAGCTCGTATTCCTGCAGCAGCAACCCATACAGTCTATGGTGTAGTTTAGTGTGGAGGAAGAGTTTTGTTATAAATATGCCCATGTACGTGTGGACGAGGCCTCAGAGAAACCCATTTTTCTAGAGGCCGTGAAGAGTAAACATCGCTCATGCAGAAATTCTATTTTTTTTTTTAAGATATAAACTGATGTAAAATGGTTTATCTCTGCTCGCAGCAGCACAAAATAAAGACCGCATAAACACAGACACATTAGAGTACACTTGTAAGCCCTCTGTCTGGATAAGGCATTAGATAAATTGCAGCAATGTCTCCTCTCTTTCTCTTCCCCCCTCTGTCTTAACCTCTCCCTCTTCCTGACCTCCTCTCTCAGTAGACACAGAGGAATGCATGACCAGAGATGCAGATGACTCAAAATGTTCATCAAAGCCAAAGCGCTCCCTGCGCTTCCAGCAATTCATTATAATTCAACTCCACCTTGACCACAGATTTAGCAAAGTAAACCTGTCTGCGGCTGGAGTGCGATGACTCAGACTGCTCCATACACTCTGGCCCCCATAGTAACCACATCTCCTCCTCCACATGTGCCATGCATCCTTAATGCTGTGTGTGAAGGGCATATTGTAAAGCCATCAGCGCAAGGCCACTCCATGTCCTCACTTGCTCCATTTTTCCGACGTACATTTCTGTCTCTGTTTATCTGTCTGTGGAGGCTACTTCGATTTTTATACATTATGCTTGGCTCATGCTCTACTGTTGTAAAAGTAACATACTGCACATGTTGCCGACTTTTCAGATTTGTTCTGTGTTTTGAAGGGCTGCAATTGTTAGTTGTGCGACATGTTTTCTAATCCACTCCCAAGCTCATCAGCTACGAGAGCCACATAAAAAAAGTTCTTTCCAATACTTTGCACTACTCAAAGAATGCAGAGGCCAAGGGTTTACTCTGTTTCACATGCATCAAGTCAAGGGAAAATTAATGTGCTGTGAGGGGGAGTTCATCCTGTGACAAGAAACTTCACTATATATTATACTCTATCTATCTGTTACATGTTCTGATGGTGTTAACGTTTGTCTCCCTCAGGGTGATTTCACCTGGAGCAGCCTGTCGGGGCGGAGCGTGCGTCTGATGCCAGTCCCCATCCAGAGCCTGTCGGAGCTGGAGAGGGCCAGGCTGCAGGAAGTGGCCTACACCCGTTTACACCAGGACTATGATCTGGGGTGTCAGATCACCATGCCAAAAGGTGGGACCATGTACAGTTACATAAGTTTTAGTTCCAGATTGGTGGGATTACTGCTTCGGCACACTCCAGATAGCATCAGCTTTGCAAGACCCCAACATGTGTGTGACTTGTTAACTGTGACGAACCACATCTGTGATTGACTCCGGAACTACGCTCTACCCGTTTGCTACTCTTGACGCGAGTTTGCTTGCGCAGCTACTTTCAAGTGTCCCATAAAGTAAAGCCAAAGCTCGAGCCTCGGACCACATCCTCTTGTCATCCTTCAAGTGCATTTAAGGGAAGTCATGTATAGTCTGTGTTTGGGGAAGCTGTGACAACACATGAATTTGGATGTAAACCATACTTCGCATCGGGATCGGGTGCTTCCTGTTTGACGGGGTATCTCTTGACCCCCCTCCTCTTGAAGACACGCGACTCCCTTTCCGCTGCAGCCAAAGCTGAGTGCAGTCACCCCATGATCTATTAAAAGTCCTAAATGCTGCAGAAGTAGGCTGTATTCCTCTTGTGGCTCTATCTTAAAGCTGAACAACTGTATTTGGGTCTTGTGAATCGAACCGTTAAGCAAGTAAGGGTTTGGAAAATGACAAAATTAGACAAATTAATCCAGATATAGCAGAAATGGGCAGAGCACTACACTCAGACTGGTTGAGATGGTGGTGGTGGTTTGTTTCCCATTGGGCCCGCCCGTGCTAAAAATGTCTACATGCAACACAGTTTAGAGAAAAGAAAAATATACAGAATCCCACTCAGCTGTAAGCGAACATGTGGGCAATCAGATAGAATACTAATATTTATAGAAAGGGAATTTCTGGTTCTATACAACATGATGCGAGCAGTTAGATAATCAGGCAGGTTTTTAATGAGTACTCCAGAGATTTAGGCCCAATCTTATTTTTTTATTTTTACCCCTACCCCTGTTTCTGAGTGTCTCTTTGCTCCTCAGACTGGAGATTCAAGGTAGCGGTGGTAGTGGGCTTCCCTTCAGGACCCTGATATGTCATCAGTCGGCATAGATGGCATTTATATAATTGAGACAGGGAAGCATGGACACTCACGATTCAATCAACCAATGATCTAATGATTTCTCATAACACTCTCTTTGAAGTGTGCCACTGAAAAACTGGACTAAATTGATTACCTTGATTTTTACAACGTAGTAAGCTCCAAAAATGCTGAATCCTACATTTCCCACAGTGCAGCTCAATAATATCTTTCATTAGGCTTCCCTTTCCCAGCACACATCCATGATCCCAGTTTGAAGCGCAGGCTTCTTCTTAAAAAAAAAAGCCAAGTCTTGAGCCAAAACTGAGATGACATCATCAGGGTTATTTTCTCAGACTTCGCAGAGCTCTGCAGAGCCACAGAGGACGTTTATACAACTGTTTTCACAGGGTGAGTAGTACGCACAATGAGAAGTAAACTGAACTTCAAGTAAAGTTATGAAACCCCCACGTTAGTACTTGCTTGGAGGAGAAAACCTGCTGTACTTGTGGTGCTGTCAGGATGGTTGTCTTGTTTACAGCCAGTGTTCGTCCCACCAGACTTCTTTATGCTGCTGTTCCTGTTTCCAGACCTCAGCTTTTACTTTGTTTCTTATAAAGTGATCACAATTGATAGAAACGATGGCCCCTAGTGTAGTATATAGGGGTGGAGTGTCCGCTGTAGCAGCAGTATAGTGCAGCCAGTGGATTATCCAGGGCCTTGCATTCCAGCTGAAGGTTAAACCTCTCCCCACCATGATTTAATACGTACTTGTCTGTGTTGCTTATGAATTCCAGAGCCCCTAACGGCCGCCATGTGCTAGCGAGGGAAATATTTCAACTCGTGTGTAAGAGTTTTGTGTGTGTGTGTGCGCTATTTCAGCGCTGCTAATGTGTGCTTTCAGCCCTGCTGTTTCTCATATTTATCCGAGTGCCACAGGGTCATGTTTCTAGTGTTTCTTCAAAAACCGAAAACAGATTAAAGAGAGACAGAGACGAGGGAGACAAAGAGGGATGGGTCGAGGGTGTGATGGGACAGAGAAGAAGCAAAGGTTCATCAGAGAGTTTCACAACTGCTTGGGAAGTTGGACCGGGGAGGTTTGGAGGTTCGGGGGATTTCCGTACGGCTTTCGGAGCCATCTGTCAAAAATCCAAACCATTTCCTATCTCCGCTTCTCCCCTCTCTCTCTGTCTCGCTGCCCTCGTTCTCCATCCCAACATCTGCTTTCTTTCTCCCATCTCACACCCCCTCCTCGCTGTTTCCCACCTCCTGCACCCTAAGATTCCTCCTCTTGTCCTTCTGACTCCGAGCTGCGGTTTACTTTACAGCTTGGTTCTCGTATATCACCATAGTGGCAATAAGTGGATTACCAAAGAACAGCAGCAACTTGTTCAGATTCGTCCGAGACAGTTGGACACATGGGGAAACTGAACCTGCTAGCTGACGTACCATCGAGCGTGTTGTTGGGGCTGGATAAAATGTCCCAAACCCTACAAGTGGCTCATTTGATACAGCACAAGGGAACATCTGGGGGTTCAAACTGAGGTTGCTCAACTGGCAGATCAAAGCAAAGACTCCCTGAACGAGTTCACAATGATCTGATGACCAAAAATCCTAAAGGCAGAGTGACCGAGTGACGGCAATAAAAGCTGCTGAGGTTTCACAAACTGACATCCTGGCCTAAAACGAGGATTGGGAGACTTTAAAGTTGCATGTAGCACGGTTGTTCAGATTTCCCTGATCATTAATCAACAACTTCAAGAGTCATTCATCACGTTGACAGCTGGCTTTCCTTTTTTTAAAGCAGCCCAAAACCAGGAAGCATAAACATGTATGGCGCTGCAGCGGGATATATCCAAAACTATGATCCCTACACATATTAGCCAGTGTAGATGAAAACTGTGAGCACTTTAATATGTTTTTCTGCTGGCTAATACCGTAGTTGAACCTGTCTGATGTTTCAGCTAAATGGATTTGAGTTCATAGACAGCACCTCCCCCGTGGTTAATTTATGTCTGCATTCCTGACATAAGCTTATTAGATATAATAAGTGAGATAAGATGCAGCAGATATGGAAACCATTTGTTTCAGATGATTTATTTTCTTGTTTTTTTTTCCCCCGGCACAGATGGGCAGAAGAGGAAAAAGTCCCTGAGGAGGAAGTTGGACTCGCTAGCAAAAGAGAAGAGTAAAGACAAAGGTACGCCAAGTTCTTTATAACACGCGCTCTCTTTCGCTCTTTATTCGTCACGACTCTAACGTCTCGCTCTCCTGACAGCGAGACACAGGGCCAGTCTGTGGTCCCCGCCCCTCGGGCAGGTGAACGGAGAGGTTATGAAAACACAGTTTCTGTTTACTGGGCTTTGACAGTTTATATTTAGCTTAAGTGGAGGGACTCCTTGTAAGGGGACTGGCTCTGAGAAGCAGCCACTCTGCTGCACTAAGCAAAGCATATTTGGCAGAAAGAGAATCTTAGTCAAAAGGAGCCCAGTTGCAGAGAGGAGAAGGACTAAAGAAACTCGGTTTCTCTTTTCAAATTCACGCCGATCCTTTAGCTCTTCTTGAGTTCTTACATCACTGACAAATAGTGCTGATGATTTATATACAGTATTATCATGGTACATCAGTATCCTGAGTATTGGGATATTGCGATGTATTGCGATTTATTTCCATTTTTCAATGCCAATTATGTTCCCAAAGGAAAACGCTTTGATTGTTGCAAAAACTACCAAAGTGGGCTACCAAAAGTTTAATTTGTTTTTGCACTATTCAGAATTTATATAATTAAAAATAAAAGATACTCGGCACAAATTGAGGCTGTCGGTCTTGACGACCTAATGTTCGTCTCTCTTTGCTGTAGAAAGTTACTTCGGGGCCTTGCAGAGATGATTAACAAAGAAACGTCAGCCAATTCATGTCATCTTAAACCAAATCTCTCTAATGTCGGGGAAGAGTCTCAGTCATCCAGGTCATGGTAATCGTAAGCGCTATGTCTTGCTATGCTATGACTTAGGAAGGGCTTATTACTGGTCTACTGGTTTTAAGTAAAGCGACGTTAAGTACCATCGAATAACTTAAGCAACTGAGCTAGGTGTTTATAAACAGCTCGCAGAGATAAAGAAGCAGAACCGGGAAAGTATCTAAAAACCAAGTAACTCATGCAGTTTGCATTATTGTCATGATCTGTAATAAAAGAAGTATATTTATTCATGTTGAGTTTTTGTCACTGCTATTTTTGTCAACCTTGGATTGAACATTATTTACTCCATCAGTAACAGCTGTTTCCCTTATGATGAGGCTGCTAGTATGTCCCAGCTGTATAGTCCGAAAAAAGCCCACGCTTCGGCCAATCAGAATCCAACATCGTCAATGGCAAGTGTGAATCCAGCTGGTGGTTATTATGAGCCAAACAACCAGAACAACTAATTCCCAGAGCAACATTCATTTTAACGCAAGTCCCTAACGTTCATGTCAGGGTAAGGCTCCGAGTCGAACTGTACGTAGGTTTTCCTTCCACTACATGCTTGGCTCAACCCCTCCGGAGCAGATGGCTCGGATGCACCCGTAGTCCAACCTGCCAAATGAGATTCTAAGTTTAATTTTCTCCCAGGGTCCCCGAATACCAGCCCTGCGTTTCTCTTTGAAGCGGGCTCAGTCGTTTCTCTGCGAGAGAGCAAAGCAGAATGCAGCCACAGCTATCTGAGCTGTTGTGACCAGACCTCAGTCAAACTATATTTGCAAATAAAGCCGAGTAGATAAAATCTGCTGTGAGTGCTTTATGGGTTTTTACCTCAGATAGTATCACGGAAGTTGTCAGTCAAAGTAAAGCTTTACAAATTGATCTCTAAAATACGTCTTGGCTGTACTGTCCTGTGTGGTAAAGCCATCATCTGGCACTTTGGGCACGTTAAAAAAAACTTCCCCGACTTTGTGCATGGACTTAGAACGCATCCAGATGATAAAAACACACTGCATAAGAACTCGATATGAAAGAAAAATGGTGCTGAAAACCAGGAATGGCACTGCAGGCCTGGAAAATGTAGATTTATGAAAATCTGACATGGCTTGATAAATGTGGTCTGGCCCTAGATGCACTGTGAAGGGCTGTGCATTACGTTAGCGAAGCGCTGTACATTATGTGATCCAGATTGTGTGTGTGTGTGTGTGTGTGTGTGTTACATAAGCCCTGTGAGGCTGCAAAGCAAATTCGTTGTGTCACAGTGTTAGTGGTCATGTTGTTCATGAGCACAGCCCTCCACTTGTGGTTGTGGAATGCATTTCTCTCCACTGTTTTCCTTTGCCTCTTTTCCACACACACACACATAAATACACACACACATCTACTGAACAGCTGGGCTGCTTTTCCTCAGCTGCTGGCTCAGGCTTTGGGGTTCTGTATAATGGAATATATAGCCTGCGATGGCCCGGCATGACATCATCTTTCTGTGCGTATCTTTAAGTGCTTTCATCCCTCGGCAGCACAACACAAATTTGCCCGAGTTAATTGCGGCGGTTTTGCTTCACCAGATTTTTGTATAAACTCTTGCTCAATTTGGAATACGTCGGTGTTGCAAGTTCGTGCCAAAACAAACTGCCCTCGTCATACTTTAAAATGAGTGAAATGTGTCGGTGCGGAGCAGCGTCTAAAAAGGGCCTGCCGGGAGAACATGACATTGTTTGTGGGTGAGAGTCATCAAAGTTGTGCTATTTTGGTCAAAGGCACTAGAATTAGTGGTCTGTCATAGCCAGGGTTTCTTGCCAACTTTCTTTCTGTGATGTCTTATTTTGGAAAACAGATGTACTATAGCAGTGCTATAAGGGCTTTAACAGTTGTAGTAAATGTGTTGTGAGGCTTTTATCGCTTGAGCTTCAAGTAAGTAATGCGTTTCATTGGAGATGTGTTTGATGTTCCTGTTGGAAGTTCACAGAGCTATTTTTGGAAGTTGCTAATAAAGCGTTCATTTTTACTTGCAGCTGACTTGGTGCTTTTGTTGTTCAGTTTCTATCCAGTAAAGTTTTATTGAACTTTCTTTATCACTACCCTCAGCCAGGCCCCCCAGGTACAGCCCTGGGCTTTGAAGCCAATTTGACATAGTGGCCAAACCATGGAATTACAACTTCCAGTGATGTGATGCCATAGAGTGGTGAACGGTGTACATTTTTCTGTAGGCCAACACAGAAGTTAGTGTCGCCTTGGTTCCCTCAACAAAATGATTTTTCCACTGGATTTTGGATTCTTGCAGATTCTTTCCCATAGACTTACATTTTGAAAGAGACATCTGTAAACCAGTGGATACATTTTTTTCAGTGTCTACCTGGGCCATTGAGCAACATTTACAGGAATGTGCCTTCGATAGCCTTGAACGCTTTGTTCAGTTCTCCTTATACATCCATGCCCTCATCCCTTTTACCTTCCTTTTCCCCCAGAATGCATACCCCAGGCCTTCAGTATAGCGCTCTCCCAGGTCATTGCTAATGACAGAACGCATAGGCAGCGCCAGGACGGTTATCGCCAGGACCCTCCACAGCGCGAGGAGCACAAGGACTCCTCTGACCTCGTCTCGTCCATTTTACAGGTATATCAGTTTATCCGTCTCTCCTTGAGTTGAGATCTTTGCTTTCTCATTTGTAAACCGCTCTGTCGGATCATCCCTCCTGCAGTTTGCCACCAAACGGCCGTCCAATAAGGAGTTATCCAGCAGTAACTCCTCTTTGAGTTCCACATCGGAGACAGCCAATGAGTCAACGTCACCCAACACGCCTGAGGCTGCACCCCGAGCACGCAGGAGGGTGAGGCAAAATAAGACATTTAACCCCAGTCTGGGATCAGGTGTTTTATTCAGCTGAACCTATCTGAATAAAATGCACAATCAATCTTCCAGGGCGGCATGTCAGTGGACTCCATCACAGACCTGGACGACAATCAGTCCCGCCTCCTGGAGGCCCTGCAGCTCTCTCTCCCGGCTGAAACGCCAAGTAAAAAGGAGAAGCACCGGGACAAGAGGCTGAGCCTCAATCCCATCTACCGTCAGGTGCCCCGGGTGGTCGACAGCTGCTGTCAGCACATCGAGAAATATGGTGAGCGGCAAACATACATGTTCATTCATCTCACAGGTGCTACAGACAGCTATTGTTCTCTAGTCAATGACTTTTTTTCCCGTCTCTACTCAGGTCTGCAGACTGTGGGGATCTTCAGAGTGGGAAGCTCTAAGAAGAGAGTCCGACAGGTGAGGCAGCGATGTCTATCAGGACAGGGTTTGTGTCTGAACAACAACTCAAAGGCTAATTTTGCAGAAAATGAAATTACTTTTTGTGTGAAATGCTCTTCACACATTCCACGAAAGTCAACAGCAACAAACAAAACCTCCTTTCTAAGAATAGATAGTGTGATCAGCAACACAATGAAGCAACATGCTGTTCGTGCCAAAGCGAACACACATTCTTCTTGAATTTTCTAAGAAATACATGCACGGTAATCCAACAGAGCTGGTCCCAATGCTGTATAAAATAAAATCTCACCAGCTCAACACACACAAATTTGCAATCAGTTATTCTCCTTACTCCCACACCTCTCATTATCCATCGCCTTTGACAAAAGACTACGTAATTCAGGGTTAAGCGTCACGGCTCAATCAGTGTGGGCTGCATCATTTTTACATAATCTTTTCCATGTTTTTTAAAACACTTGTTGCAGTGACAGGAAACCAGACACAGGCTGTTTATGAAGAGAGGGGAGGTTATTCATTCGACACAAGTATCTTTGACCTTCAGGTAGATATCCAGGGTTACCAACACTGTCGTGGAGGTTGGATGCCACGCTTGAGTTATTACATTTTAATGAAATATAAAACACAAACCTGACCTTCAGGTAAAAAGAGCAGAGGTTTTGTGTTATTCCAGATTTGATATGAGTCATGTAAAGAGCATATTCCATTTGGATGTCCTGAATTAGGCCTTATTCTGTTCATTGTGGTTAGACGGACTGCTCTACCCCTGTATATGTTTATAACACCTCGTCTTTATTATAAACTCACTAAATTAAACGGTTTGTGTTCAGTATAAATATCCACTTTGCATTCTCTACTGGTCTGTGTTGATACAATCCAGTGTCAACATTTACGCATTTGCCACCATTGTCAGCTTGTGAAATGAGAATTTATTAGCTTAGATTACTGCAAGTGTGAAAAGAGCGCTATATATCCATCGTCAGCGCCGATAGACGAATTCTCTGGAAGTCGTCCAAAGGTCAGATCCTAGAGATACTGGTAAAACTAGTTGGAGAATCAACCAGGTCACTTTGAGGACCAGCAGGAAGTGCACGACGCAGAATATAATGTGCATTGTTATGTGTGGAGGATGTTTCTGAACCCCCGTCTTCCTCTGTTTCTCCTGAAGCTACGTGAGGAGTTTGATCGTGGCATTGACGTCCAGCTGGATGAGGAGCACAGCGTTCACGATGTGGCTGCTCTGCTTAAGGAGTTCCTCAGGGACATGCCCGACCCTCTTCTAACCAAGGAGCTCTACACAGCGTTCATCAACACAACATGTAAGCTTCATCTTCCTTTTATCCCCTCTCTGCCTCGCCTCCTTTCTTCCTCTGTCTCTCCACTCAATCCATCCGTATCTGTGTTGCAGTGTTGGATCCAGATGAGCAGCAGACTGTCACTCAGCTAATGGTCTACCTGCTCCCAGCATGCAACAGTGACACCCTACACCGCCTCCTTGAGTTTTTGTCCACCGTGGCCGACCACGCCCACGACCGGCACGACAAAGACGGACAGGAGGTGAGTGCCAGTTTTCATCAACAGGAAATATGACGCAGAAAGTCCATTAAAACCATGAATTAAGTGGCGAAAAACAAAAACACGAGGCAAAAGAACACGTCCAAATGTACTCACTTTGAGTCCTGTGCAAACACGTGCAAACAGCTTATGGGCAGCCTTGTGTTTGCATTGTGTTTCCGCCTCATTGGGAGGAAATTACCAAAGAAGTGATAGCATCAGTTAGTGTGGCTGGTATGCACACATATTTCTTTAGGCCTGAAACAGCAGTGGAGTGGAATGTTTTCAGGTCTCAGAGAGTGCTACAAAGAGCTGTATAAAGGCTTTGGTGGCTCCAGAGGGAGCCGCGTGATCTGATAAATTGTCTCCAGTGATTTCACATAACACACTCGAATCTTTGATCAGACTGTCTGCAGTCAAGATGCACTGTGGGTAATGTAGGCACCGGGCTTTGACAAGAAAGAAGAATGCCCAACTTTACAGCAGCTGTAAGTGACAGGTGGGTGCCATCTGTTGACAAGTCTTCACCACGGCAACTATGTTGGTTAGGTTACATAGCCAAGCCAATAGGCCTGATGGTGGCGCTATAGCAAGCATGTGAAGTTTAAAAACTTGAAAATTCATAACAAAATAACCGTATGTGCTACAGCTTCACAACTTTAACCAAAATGTACCCCCGATACTGAAGAAACTTTTGTACCTATTGCAAATTATAAAATATACAAACTTGCTACAGAACACCTTCAGACTGTCCTCCATAAAAGTACTACACAGATTTTTGATTCATCAAAAACTGAGCCGATGTTTGACTGTAAACGGTACTGTCTTGGTCACTTCTGGCTCCAAAAATCTAACATGGTGACACCAAGGCTTCAAAACGGGAGTCTACAAACCAATTGGTGATGTCATGGTGGCTCTATTCAGTCTGTGGGTAAGACATGCAGCAAGGCTGGTACTGAGCCCAAGAGGTTGTGGTGATGTGGCAAATTCTTAAATCAGCCAGTGGGAGGCAACCACATGACCCGTGTTCCCCATTTTCCCAGAGCTCATTTTTGATCTACGTTTGAGCACACACAGACACCAGTCATCTCTTTCCCTGCCATTCTTAATGCACTTTTTTCGGGTCTACATTAGAAATCAAAGGGCTTCAGAAACTCCTGGTTTTGATTCTGTGATAGTCGACACGAGTGGAGTAGAGGTCAGGATAGAGGAAGTTCTTTCCCAGTCCCACACTCCCAAAGATTTCTTTAATTCCCAGATTATGGCCTCATGCATGTGTGTGTGTGGACATGACTCTCCACTTTTCTTCGAGTGTGAGAGAGAAGCAGAGAGTGTATTTTGGCTGTGTTTTGTTGTCTCTGTGTGTACACACGAGAAGGGATGCAAACGTTGATGTGTGTGTGTGTGTTTTTCCCTTTCATGACTCCATGGCTCCAGTATCTGTATCTGAGAACAACACATCAATACTTTTGGCTGCTTGTGGCTCCCTCCTTTGGGACTGGGAGTGGAAAGGGAGGAAACTGGGAGAGAAGCAAAAAAATGAATTTCGGTCTAAAAAAGTTGTCGGAGCTTTGAAGGGCTTGTAACTTCAGGCGCTAATTGTGTCACAGGAAGAACACCATCGCCAAGCCCTGGTAGGGACTGAGTCAGCTGTCATATACTCCGACACTTTTAGTGTTAACAACCCCCATGTGCCACTCTTTATCTGTCTTTTGGTAAAGTGACAAGGAAGGAGAAGGGGGGGCTTGAGAAGAGACAGAACGTTGGAAGAAGAAGTGAGGAAATTTAATGAAAGTGGTTGGACGGAGGGTGGGAAACAGTGGGGACTGTAGGAGAAAGGGGAGAGAAGAAGAATCATGAGGGAGAGGAAGTATCTCCAAGGACCGTGTAATCGCAGCAAAACAGTGTGAGGTCATTTCTGCAGTATTTTTCAGGTTCTGCAGAGCCGCCGGCGCCATCATTGTAGCCTTTCTGCTTACAGCATTGTCAAATATATTGCCGAGTTGTTGTCTTGTGACTTGCCAATCACCTTCCCTGCAGTGCTGATGATCTCGGAGAGCTTGTTTTTGCTCCTTGCACCCAGGTTGCCGTGTCATGCTTTAATGTAAATGATAAAATGCTTTCAACAAGGCTTCTGTCCGCTATTTCAAGTATGTGCTTCATTCATTTCAATGCGTGCTGCTCAGAGGAATCACAGTGACTGGCTGTTCTGCCAGCAGAGCAGTCATTCGAAAGTTATTTTATGGTCAGTGTTTTATTAGAAACATAAAATTGAGTTTTCATGAAAGACAAGAAAAAGAAAATCAGAACTGGCAGGTAAGATTTAGAAAAAATGGGATAAGGCGTCCTCTGACGAAGTACCTGACGAACTGGCATCAACGCGGCTGACCTTGTGTGCATCTTAACCCAAACGGTCTATTTCTCCCAATACAGACCACAGGGAACAAGATGACGGCTCTGAACCTGGCCACCATTTTTGGCCCCAACCTGCTCCACAAGCAGAAGAGCTCGGACAAGGAGTTCAGCGTCCAGAGCTCAGCGCGGGCCGAGGAGAGCACGGCCGTCATCGCCGTGCTGCAGAGGATGATCGCCAGCTACCCGACCCTCTTCATGGTCAGTCACTGAGCGTGTGTGTGTGTTTCTAACTTTCATCCCCACTGCTTCCTCCTTTCATTGTTCCACTCCTCCGCTAAACCCACACAGGTCTTACATTCACTCATGCACAATTTCTCTCTCACATTCCTGCGTAGGCTTAAAGGAAGACAATCCCCGCTGGCTTAGCGGACAATGGTTCTGTCTTCGTTAATGAAAACAGAGCTCTGCCTACTTTAGTGGAGAAGAAGAAGAGATACAAATAAAGGAAGTGAGAAAAAACAAATAGAGTGCAAGATGACAGATGGATGAGGAGTGCTTTTGGCCAGAAGCCTACCTGAATTCTTTTGAGTAAATGTAACAAGAACGTCTTGCCAGTTAGACGTCAGTGACATCAAGAACTTTTCAATGCAATACTTTCAGTTGTTCTGTACAAAATAAAATTAGTGTCCGAAGAGGTGATAACTTCACTCATGTTACCGGCCCATCACTTGTCTTTGTTCCTTTCTGTTCTTGGAATTCTCAAACAGGCAGTTCAGGTCATTTCAGGTCCGAAACCGTACACCGCAATGTTTTGCAATCTGCCATTGCCGTTCCCCCCGAGGCGTACATTCCTGCGCTAAGCCAATGAAGAGCTATTAATTGCGTGTAGTGGATGTGAGTGACTTGCTCAGTTTGAGTGAGTAAAAACAGATTTGTAGGCAGCTCAAGCTCTGTGAATGACATCACATCTGGAAGCTGTTTGGTAACCTGCTTTTGTCTTCAAAGCATCTGAAGATGTGAATCATTCGCAGACGATGTGCACTGTTTCGTTATAATCCACGTGTTCGATAAGCATGAACTGAAGGTGAAGATCTGACAACAAAATGCACTGGAAGTCAGGGTAACAAAGCAAAGATGACTAACGTTTAACTGTCTAATTGTTTCTTTGTGTTGTTTTCTTTGTGGGTAAGAAGGAAATTCTTTAAGAGATCTATGTTTGATGATGTTTAAGTAGTAAGTACATAGTAATTGTATAGTTGTTTTAAGCAGCTTGAAAGCTGAGCTCTGTAAGTGTGATCTAAAACAGGCATAGGAGTAAGAAGGAAGAGAAAAAACTATTCATTTATTTTACATTTTATATTTTTTAGGTGCCTCCTGATCTGCAAAACGAGGTTTTGATGAATCTGCTGGAGACGGATCCAGATGTGGTGGACTACCTTCTGAGAAGAAAAGCATCACAGTGAGTTCCACCCACGTAAACACACGCGGCGCTCACATGCATGTGCTCTGTTGTTCCCCTCTCTGCCCGTTTCATCCTCATTTCTGTGTGTAATCAACCACAGGAGTCCCGACCTGTTGCAGCCGGAGGAGCCCTTCACCCTGAGCGAGCGCCATTCCTCCAGCGACTCTAACAAGGTGTCCAGCGGCGAGGTGTCCCCTTATGACAACAACTCCCCGATCCTGAGCGAGAGGAGAGGGGAACCGGGAAGCCCGGGCAGCGAGCCGCTCTTCCGGGTCCCAGAACAGTACACTCTGGTGGGGCAGGTGGCCAGCTGGAGCAGGGAGCCTGGGGCCGACACTTGGGGGGCCAAAGGTGAACTCTACAGTGATTACGACTTCTGGATACAACAGTTTCTCTCATATTTGGCTTTGATTTTCTATTGAAGCCCATTTCTGCCAGCGATGAAAAATAAAATAAATCTCAAAACAATTAATTAGGCTCTAAAAATAATGAGAAACTTTCTCAAACTATAACTATACGACAAACTTTATTTATAATTATCATTAATATATATTTAAGATTATGTTACAGTATCATTATGATTTTTAAGCACTTTTCCAGGTCAATTCCTTGTTTGATTGTTGTTATTAACTTTCTTGTCTTCCTTTTTTTTTTTAAAACTTTTTTTTGTGTCATTTCCTCTTTTGTTGATCAAAGCCTTTCTCCCATGTTTTTTTAATTTTTTTTTTTATACAAACCAATTTGCTCAAGTTTCAGAAGGGTTAAAATAACTAGTCATTGTTAAAAAAACAACAACATTACTTTGAGACACTAACTTAATTTGACTCGAAAATGCTTATTTTTCACATTCTCATTTTGAGACACCAAGGCATTACTTTGAGAAAGTTTCTCATTATTTTGAGATAAGTACGTCATTACTTTGAGATATTTAGGCCTTGTTTACACCGATACCGATACAAATAAAAAACAATTTTTATTTATCCCATATAAAACAATTTCCGGGTTTACGCGATCAGTTGTAAAAAAAAGATATCCCTGTTTACACGAAAACACAAAAACGGCAGCTTTTTGCTGCAGTTAGCATGCCAGGCCAGTAGGTGACAGTACAAGATATGTCAAACACCATAGAAGAACATTCTGCGCATGCACAGTGATTTGTTTTCCTCTTGGCGCTAGTGAAAGACAATGATAAACTACATTTTAACCTTATGTAGCATAGTTAGCTGCGATGCACCTACTAATATTAGTTAATTAATGCTGGTGTATTTAAAATAGAAACGTTTTGGCTGGTAATTAAGAAGCAAGTCTGTTTTTACTCTTTTTCTTTCTGTGTAACTGAGCACTGAGAGGAATTTGACCTCCCTTTTGCCTCCTTCAGATGCCATATCAGAGGAACATGCAAACATTTGGGGGACATGGCACACTACGCTGAAACCAGCGCTCAAGGACCAAGCATACACAGGTAAACTGTTTCAGTCAGTCCAGGCCCAAATCTTATCCCTAATGGTTAAAGAGCCAGAGCTGTAAGTGCTCGGCTACTGGTGCTGGTTCTTAACTATCAGGGGGGAGCGAACGCTGGAATGAAAACCTGCAGGGCACTTAAAACAAGGCGCAGCACTGAGCACATTAGGCTCATAATAACTGCAGTTTCTGTGATTATAGTTGCTGGTCATTAGAAACCAGAGCCCTGCTGTTTTCTTATTTATCTCTAGTCATCTAATCAACAACTGACTCAATTCCTTAACTAGCTGGGAGGGCAGAAACTCAGGAGTACACTGATACAGCTGCAACACTGTTTAAACATAGCACCAAGGTTTACAAATTCTGCAGAAAATGTATCTAAGTCAGCGAAAATTATTCTGAGGAAGTTGTACTTCAATGAACTCTGTTTTAAAAAAGGAACGACAGAGAATTCATGTTTTTATTTATTTCTCTATCTTTTCATGAAAGACACAATAAGATCTGCCAAAAGGTTTGTCAATAAAGATTTTTTATGTCAAGCATCAGCTAGTTTTGTTTGTCTCCCTTGTACTTCATTAATCTATAAAAAAATTCCACTAATGTAGTTGATGTTTTGTTTCTAGGTTCCCATGGCAACATATCCGAGGGAAGTTCCCGCAGCTCACAGGAAGGTCTTGACGGACTCCACGGCGACGGCAGGCAGAAGGCATTGCTTCAACGGACTCAGACAGCGTCTGGCATCACCGAGTGCAGACCCCACCCCCCGGTGACCAGAGTGTGCACCAGCCCTCACGTGGAGGCGGGACAACCGCGGCTGCAGCTCAACGCCAACCCTTCCATCACGTCACACCTCAACAGCACACATCGAGCAAGCGGGCATGGACTCAACCCGACCTCCAGACCTCAAGGCGGGGCGAACACTGGCGACGGTGGCCCCGCTGTGCTTAACGACAGCCGCTTTCCTCCCCCTTATAGCGCCCACCATCGACTGGCTAGTTCGCAAAGTTCACCGCAGCTCGGACCGGCTCAGCGGCCCCCTCTGCAGCAGGGGAGGCTGAGTGCAGCGCACAGTAACTCAGCCTCAACAGCGGAGAACCAAATGTCGCCACATAGCCCGGAGTGGCAGGACTGGCAGAGGGACCGGTGGCAGATCTGGCAGCTGCTGTCTTCGGACAATGCCGACGCACTGCCGGAAACGCTGGTGTGATGTCAGACCATGAACTTCAGCTTAATCTCTGTGGAGATTTTGCTCAAACGACTAAACCCCTCCAGTGACAATCACTCCTTATCCCGACCTTCATTTCATGTTTTCTCTCAGAGGCCTTCCATCCGTTCATCTATGAATTTCATCCTTCCCATGAACCCTCCGTGCTTTCCCTGCATCTTAGCGCCATGGCGTTGTTGTTTACGTGTTCAGCTGCTGCCTTATACAGACTTTTACATCCAAGAGCCACTAGTATTCCATGTTTCGAATGGATGTTCAGACGTTGCTTCTGTGTGTAGCCCATTATGTTTTGATTTGGGAGCATTAAAAAAAATGCCCGCCAGAAATACCTCAAAAAACTATCCTTTCACGACCATATTTTTTTTATTCAGCAGGAGTTCAGTCTTCATATCTCAACGCAAATCAATAGGAAAACATTTGTTTCTTTAGTTACATTTTCATTTCAAGTTTTAAAAAAAAAACACTTTTCACCATACAGACACTACGATGTACCTGTTAGTAACTGCTGCTAAATGTAGAATTTGTGTGTGCGTACTGGTGATGTAGTTCAGCCACACAAATGTTAAATTACTTTTTTCAACATCAGATTATGTTTGATGTATATATACCAACATACATAAACAATATATGTGTAAAAATTGACATGTAAAGTATGTAATTTGCCAACCTACCAAAAGAACGTCAGCCCTTTAACTGGCAGTCTAAATGTTGGTGTTCGTCGGACTGCTGTTTATGTCTTCAATATTGAATGTAGATGACTTCATTTATGGCAAAAAATGCTTCGACCTAATTGTAAATCTGTAAGTTTGCTTATGTGCTCTCGCCACGATGTGCCAAAGTCTTTTTTTTTTTTTTACTTCAGGATATTTATCGTACAGTTGTGTTCATTTTACCCAGTTGTTTTGGAAAAAAAAACACTCAAGAGCTTGTGACACTGGCAGGAACTTCGGCACAGAAGTAGAAGAGGAAGAGGGTTCAATTTTAGACACAAGCATGATGTCATCATCAGGATGGTGTGGAGATCACATGTTCAACTATTCATAATACAGCATGATGCTCAAACATAAATTAGGATAAAAAAAAAAAATCCAAGTGTGTGCATACAAATGCAGCAATTAGGGCTGGGCAATATATTAATTTGGATATTGTGATATGAGACCAGATATCCTTTTAGATTTTGGATATAACATCATAGGTGTTGTCTTTCCCTGGTTTTAAAGAAAGCCAAGGCCGAAGTGCTAAAAACTGCAGTTCCTCGAATGACCACTAGAGGCTGGCTCCAGGACCCCATTAATAAAATACCCAGCAGTACAGCACTTTATAAGGGCATGGCCACTCCGAGTGACAGGTGTGTGAGGTCCCTTGACAAGTCGCTACCATGGCAACAACATTAGTTAGGTTATGTAAGTATGGCGTAATGCCAGATTCACAGAGTATAGGAGTCGCCGTAGTTGTTACTATTGGAGTATGTAACGCCAAAAAAAGTTGGTAACACTTTACTTGAAGGTATCTACATAAGAGTGACATAGCACTGTCATAACATGACACCGTCATGAACCTAGCATTATGTACATGTCATAAACGTTTATGACTGCTGTCATTGAGTGTCATTCAGTTATTGTAATGACAAGTTGACACTGTTTGGGCTGTCTTGATTATGACAACTTGACATTAATCAAAGTGACATTACCAGAAGATGTATTTATGTTAATGTCATGTTGTTATAATAAAGACATCCCAAACAAATTTAATGTCAACTTGTCATGACAAAGACAACTTCTGGTAATGTCACTTTAATTAACGTGAAATTGTCATAATGAAGACAACCCAAACAATGTCAACTTGTCATTACAAAAAGCGAATGACACTCAATGTCATAGATGTTTATGACATGTACATAATGTTTATGACAAGTTCATGACAATGTCATGCCATAGTTATGACAGTGTCATGTGACCCTTATATAGATACCTTCAAATAAAGTGTTACCAAAAAGTCTTGTTAGTTTTTGGGGTAACTTAATTTTGCTTTAACACTTAAGCTAGTTTTTTCAGGAAAACTAGCAAAAAAATTAGCATTAGCATCGTCACAGTCAACCACTGTAAATGGACCATCTTAACCAAGCTAGCAGCTAGCATTTGCCATCACCATCTTGGAGTTTTGGAGCAAGAATTGGCCGTATTTGGACAAGATGGTGGAGACAACCCAAAATGCCAAACTCAGTGGGTGAGCAAAAATCACGTTGTCGCAATGTTGATATTGGGGTATTTGGCCAAAACTATCGCCATATTTGATTTTCTCAATATCGCCCAGCCCAAACTGCAATAAAAAAAACATATGTGTAAATTGTAATTTGATTTATGACGTTATAAATTCTATTTGGTATCCAAAAATGGCCAAACCTTGAGAATTATTTGGATGGTTTCTTTGACTTAAGTGAAAGTATGACATTTGCTAAGATCACAACCTGATCACAAAGCTATGATTATGGTGGCGAATGATGATATTAGCAGTAATCCATTCACACGACTGATCCATTTTATTATACCGCCCATGCTAGACTGAATACAGGGTGCGCACTCATTACCTGTCAGAGGCTTGAGGCAGTTATATTAGAATCATTAAAATTCATAAAGATTTATTGATCCTGCAGTGTTCCTACTGAGGTGCTAGAGAGAAGAAAGTTTGCTCATGTCTCATTTCATTTGCAGTATTGTTGCTAATGCAGATGGGGAATCAAAACCTTTTTGCATACACCCACAACCAAATGTCCAAATCCTCTCAAATGTCACAGTCAAGTGGGTATTTGCTGGCAAATATTTCACATTTTGTCAAGTTATGGTGTCATATTTGAAGCCACGTCAGCAATATATAAACTCCCCCCCCCCTTTGATTTGCAAGGAAGTGACTTTGAGAAGTCACTGGAAGAAAGCCACACAAGTGAAGAAGTGGAAGGACTGTGGTCGGGCCTGTGGCGCCATCTATTGTCAGCCCATGTGTATGAGCATGTTGCTGCTTCCCACAGTTCACTGTTTCCATGGGATCAATGTGTGCTCAGTTTGGAATCAATTAGCTTGTGATTATAAGCACCTTTTTGTGAAATGTGTAAATCCGTGAGGGAATAAACGTGCCATAGGTCTTGCTCTTAAAAGTTGTTTCTCCATGCGTTGCTCAAGGCTCATATTTTGTGAAGATTTTGTATTACTTTGTGTTCTGTTGAGTGTTGTAATATATAAATACAGTATAACAATTTTTATTCAAGAAGAGAAAAAGAAAAAAAAAAGATGGAAAGAATAATCCCAATGGTCCTAGCTTTGTCTCCCCAAACCAAGACCATGTCTGTCTTGTTGACTTCACTATGAAACTAAGAGAAACTTAGTGTTATGGTGTTTATTGTTGGTATTTTTGGTGGGGTTTACTGGGTCCAAGTTGTAATGGAATGTCTGGTAATTGCTTTTGTACTGCGTGTCATCAATATGCTACAATGGAATTAAATATGATAAAGTTTACGCCTGCTGTTGAAGTCAGTGCTTTGAGGGAATGATTGACCCTGTTTGGAGACAGAAAGCGGAAGTGAAAGCTGTGCACCACAGCTGTAGGCTGGATATAAATAGTGGATGTATGCACAAGTGCTTTGAAGCTGCATTCTTTCTGATGTCCAGCTGGGGGCGACTCCACTGGTTGCAAAAATGTACTTTTCTTTTGATTTATTCCCCCAGTAAACATTTTCCTAATGAGTTTATGGTCTCAGCTGCTACTATCAAGTCTTCAATATGGCATGATGTTCATTTTATAAATTATGGTCCCATTTACAGTTAAATAGACGATAAAGCAGGGTGTGCATTAGGGCCAGGTTAACTTGAGATTAAGCAGAATAGAGGCATAGCAATGTGCGTCTACTAGGGCTGCAACGATTAGTCGACTAATCGATGACTAATCGACTAGTAAAATAATTGGTGACTATTTTAGTAGTTGACTGATCGGTTTGAGTCTTTCTTCATCAAAAAGTACTTTAAAAATACCCAAAATACTCTCATTGCAGCTTCTTACGGTCAAATATTGGCAGCTTTACACACTCACCCATGACGGTGAACTAAAACCCTTTGGTGCGAGTATGAAACAAGACATTAGATGACATCATTTTGGGGTTTGGGAGAGACAGACATTAGTCAATGAATCGAAAAAATAATCGACAGATTAGTCGACAATGAAAATAATTGTTTGTTGCAGCCCTAGCGTCCATCTTAATATGGTCACAAGAATGTGAACATTACCCTAACGCTAGCTGCTAGCTTGGTTAGCACACTGCCATTTACAGCTATGGTTAACTGTCATGAACACTTGTGCTAATTCTAGTTTTTGCTTCCAAAACCAGGCTTAAAACCTTTAATTACAACGTGCTTACAGGAGAAATAAGATGTTCTGATTGTATGTGATCAGTGTATTGTTATGTATAGCTTTAAGCCCAGTTGTAGCATGATACATCGTTGCACAGTAGCCCCAGTACAAGTACACTAAATTTGGCTAAACTGGCTGGTATGCTGCAATCGTTGAGGCTATGTTATGTCATGTATCAAGGTAAAGATGCTGCAGTGTGACATGCATACAGCTACGTAACATATCGGAATATAACTACACTGTATGTCATGAGGTGTTTCCATGCAACTTGAGTGACAGAAATCAAATCAGATACCGTGACATCCTGAAACCGACCTGTCCATCATCTACCACACGATGTTCAAAGTCGCTTTCTAGCTCCATTTCTTTGAGTCTTGTCCTTCTTACAGACATGAAGCCATGTAGTAAAGTTGTATTTCCTTCTCAGGGGAATGCTGCCATTACTTCTTATGTCAAAGGTCACCAGTTACTTTAAAGGGGAGACAACAGATGAAAGCAGTTTTGTTCATGTCATGCTCAGTTTTGACATTTTGGGCTGTTTTTGCTCTCGTAACATGTCTTCCTTCAGACCAGTGAACAGAGGTGTTGAGGTCCTTACTTTAGTTTAGATTTCCTCTCTGGAAATGTATGCAAAGAGCCAATATTTAACAAGATAATGCCTTGTTTCATATCCAATTTAACATTTCAGATAACTTGAAATACAAAAAATAATTGTCTTGATGTAGGTAATCAACAGAGGTTTCATGGTACCATATTCCCCTGTAGAGTGTTGCTTTTGGTCTAAAATTGCATGGGATTTTGTTCAAGGCCATTTTGTTCTTCTACATACTCTGAGCCAGAAATCTCCACTTCAGTAGCACCTACTAAAACCAAATTCTCCAGTATTATTCCTATCTCTGCTCTGGTGGTTTTTATGGAGTGGTTTGTTCATGTATTATTCATAGCCTAACTTATAGAGCTTTTGTTCCTAAAAATATGGCAAAAAAAAAAAGGATTTTTATGGCTATTGGCAAAATATTTAAAGCCAAAAAGTTTCATGATGATGTGTATTAGTTAGAAGTAACTATATCAACCTGTATTGTCTCCCTAAAGAGCCCTCAAGCATCCCATGTCCTGGGTGTATCCGCCCGCAGTGCAGAGGTGGTTCTGGGGATAGCTGGGACATTTTTCGCTGGTGGGTGGCCGACCATTTTTGTTTGTGTGGTGCGCGGTTACAGCAGTATAATCTTTGCTTTGGCGGTCCACTTACGCATTCACAGAGCTCTCTCACTTCCTCACTCGCTCACAGTGCTCTAACTGATCCGGATTTTCTTCCATAAAAGTTAAACTCACTTTTTGATTCGAAACTGAGGAGAGAACACAAACTCACATATTTCAAAGAACTATTCAGAGTTCCTGCTGCTTCTCTATGCGTGTCTCGTCTCCATTATTATGGCAGCTTTTTGCTTCAAGAGGAGATCAAAGCGAGATACAGAGCAGAGACTGCTCATAGTTAGGAGGTAGGGGAAAGAAAAGGAGATTCAGACATGACGGCTCCTCCGCCAGTTAGCAGATTAGTGACAAAAGCATTGTAAGCCTGGGAGTCTGAGAGAGAGATGTCATCCTTGCCCCGTAACCCTGACGGCTGAGCCTCTGGCTTCAGATGTAAGGACAAACAGAGCGAAATCTCTGAGTCACTCGACTGTAAATGTCAGCGTGAGTGAGGCGTGAGCAGGCGCTTTCAAAGTCTCACCTTCAGAAACCTGACGGAGCGAGGTGCGGCGGTTGGAGCTTATAGTGCGTAAATCCCCTTATTACACCTTAAGAGTACATGCGTGGGAGTGAAGTGGTGCAAAGAATAGGGACAGCGGTCGAGTGAGTGATGGAAAAATGTCAGATGGTCAGATGAGTCATCTCTCGGAAAGGCAGAACATTACATGCAGGGCTCAGGCCAACGCAAGTCAACAAGTCTGTGCCTCCAACGGAGAAGATGACGTCCAACTTCTAACAGCAAAAGGTGAACGCTAATAAACACAAAGCTGTTCTGGTGCAAATGTGGGAATGGTGCAAGATGGGAACAAACCAGTTCAGCATAACACACCAAATAATAGAGCTTCTTTTGGAAAAACTATGTCACAGTCCTGCAGGGGAACTCTGCAGGCCCTCCTGCAGCTGCTGTGGTGGTCCACTGTACTGTATGTGCTCCATTGTACACTATTAACTCAATTAATGCTTGTGTTTGCTTGATTTTTTGGCAGCTAAACGGAGCATCTTGAGCAACTGTGCTTCATTAAATGTGCTGGAAAGAAAATCCGCCTCAGAAAACTGAATTTAGTGCTGGATGTGGTGGTTGTAACTCCCCAGTTACACCACTAGAGGTCAGTCCAGAGCTTTGGTTGCCTTTTTGAAGCAACGTTTGAGATCAAGGTCAAATAAACTCATTTTTCTCTCTCAAAAGACACAACTGATAAAGACAGAGTTCCATAAAAGGAGGTGACAAATACAGGTATGACAAAGTTTTACAAAGTATGGTGATGTTGTGGGAAGATTAAAAAGATTTCATGGCTTCTGGTTTCAATTCTCCTCAGCCCTGCGTGGTAGGAAAATCACCTCTCAGACCCCGAGAGAAGAGGAATTAGCTGCTAGCAGACCATTAGACACATCTGGAAAGGTAATGGATGAGCATTTGGGTTTCTACCTGTGTGTGTGAGGGGACAGAGACTAAGAGAGTGTGTGACTGACAGATGGGAGCGAGCTTATAATTGAAATAGAGGCGACGTGCGGTATGAACACTTGCCTTCTGCGAGGATGGTCTCAGGGAATAAAGAGAGTAAATTTGATTTCTCTCACTCGCAGCTTATCGGAGTTCAGATCAACTCGAAGTCTGGAAACTTTGGAAAGTAATTAGAATCTCTTCTTGGATCTCCCGATCTGATGCACGCTGCACAGAGCAAACCGAGGACCTTTATATTAGTTGCATTTTTCTTCCACCCCCTTTCCACTCTGCTCCCTCTGCTATTTATCCGAGGAAATGCGCTCTCATTCCGGCGTCCATCCCTCACAACACCAATTAAAGCATTTGCTGTGTGCGGTGTGCCAGTGATGTCTGAAATGAGCATGTCACGTTCTGCTCGAGGAGGTTCTGATTAATTGTGATCAGTGGAAAACGGAGAGGCAGTTTGTTTCAGATACTGTACTCTGAGTGCGCCTCTTCCATTTTCTTTTGTCCCCCGTTTTTTGTCGGCTTCTGGAAGCGAGCCTGATTTTAAATAGAATTTTGTGGACCATGACAACAAAACAAAGCTGCTTTATTTCAGTGGCTAATGACTTGGCCCGGAGTAACGTTATCCAGTTGGCCAAGCTAAAAGACAATTTGCCAGAAAAATACACATGCACAAATAGGTATGCATGAACTCATCCACAAAGAGACACTTGTAATTGCCAGTACAATGGTTCAGCCCCAGTCCTGGAGGGAGTTAGGAATCCATGCATGTCAGTAAACAAGATTTCAGTTTGTTTTATCACATTTTTGGAGGGCCATGTGAGGCAGTGCATGTTTTATGAGCACCACGGTGAGAGCAGCGCGTGCACGAATACTGTTTTTTGTCAACACATGCAGAAAACACATGGTCGTACACACACATACACTCAACCTGAAAGGAATTCGTACCCACAAGGTCCTCATTAGCAGGCACAGTCGACTCATTCTCATCATGTGTTGCTTTCCATAAAGTGGCCTGAAGATAGAAACGTTAGGAAACCTAAAAAAGGTTCCTGACCTGGATTAACCCATCTGCAAATCATTGCTGAATACATCACATCACTGCTTCATGTATACAGCGCATTTTCTCTCATGCATCAATGACGGCAAAGAGAAGGTTAAGCTTTTTAAGTACATTTCTCAGTTGCATATTTCCCTTAAAGGAACTCTGAGATCACTCACCTCCACTGAGGCCACTGTCCAAAAAATGTTCTAAGTAACTGGATGAGCTTCAAAAACTGAAGGAAATGTGTCTGCTTTCATTCAAGTTAGTTCAATAATCACAATGACAGGAGATTAAAGGGAAAGTCCACCCCAAATCATATTTTTTGTCCACTTTTTCAAGTTTGCAGGATATATCGAATTCAAAGCTACGGTTCAGTACAGATTTTCATTGAAAGTTTAGCTGCAGGCCAAGGTCAAGGTGATGAGTATATGTACAGATCAATGATTTAAAGGGATTATTCAGACCAAGCAACAATTTCAATGTCTTTGAATGAACATTTTCGAACATCAGCAGTCTTAAAGACATGATTCACCCCACAGTTAACAAAGAGACAAGACAAGATTTTAAAATGTATTTCTCGAGTGCTCTGAACACCACAAGCCCAGCGCCATCTACCTCCATTATATTGGGACAAAGGCAGATATCTCCAAAGTTGATATCTCCAGTACTTGCGCCAACTCACACCAAAACAACCCAATTGATAAATCACACTACAGGTAAGAGATAAAAAGATGTATTTCTGATTTTGGGGGTTAATTGTCTCTTCAAGGCTGCTGATATTCTGAAATGTTCTTCCAACAAAGGTCAAAACCAACAATGTGTTGGTCCAGCTCCAAATTCCGTCTCACAAGACTTGTTGGAAGGTTAAATTCATTGTTAGTTTTGGTCTTTTCATGTGATTCGTTGGCATTGGGAGATAAGAATGTTGCCAAGTCTGAAGAATCTCTCTCTGAAACCATTTAAATTCCTTGATGTGTACAAAAACCAACCACCTTGGCCTTGGCCTGCAGCCAAACTTTCAACTAAATTATAAGGAAATTTGTAATCTACTGAAGCTTTTGAGACAGATATGCGTCAAACTTGAGAAAAAAAAATGATTAAAAGAAAAATGGGATCTGACCTATGACGTCATTGGTGGAGGGTTTGAGAGTTACTTAGGTTTCAGGCATGTGTTGCTTCTGTGTGGGTGAGAATCTGACCCAAAATTGAATGCTGGTTGAACCTAGTGTGCCAATCAAGATTTAAGTGCCACCATAGATGGGGAAAAAGCATCAGAAGCCAAACACTATGAGCTAATGATGTCTGTTTTTCCAAAGAGCAGATGAGTCAAGATGACTGGGATAACAAATGGTACTCAAATGTCACAACTTGAAAAATAATTGGACAATAACAAAACAAAAATTGACTGTCAAAATGTCCCCTGACTAGAGTCACACATGATTATGTGGTGTTAGACCTCAGGACACTTCAGCTTTATTCCTCCCAGTATGAGTTCATTCACGAGTGTGACTACTGTAGCCATGTGACAGGAGGACACTGTCCAACCAACCATGCCATAAAGTGATCTGCCCTCAGGAGCATGCTGGCATGCTATACACATGTTAACACACACACACATCAACACCCACACACAGCCTTTCTCAGCAGCGCATACTTATAGAACGTAATGGGCCAGTCAATTAAACCACATGGCTCTGTTCTATAGGAGATGCTGACAGATAAACTGCCATGGTCAATTTGTTATTTCCATTCAGCTGGGTTTCTAACAAGGTCATGCTTCATAGTTTTCTGTGCTGGCGGGCAGTGGTCCTCGTCATGCAAGCGATTTCTTTGCCATTGATTCTGATCTGGCTTTTGCATGATGGAAAAAAGTGTTGCAAACAACCCTCTCCCATTCAGTGCCTACAGACACATGCTTCCAGGCCATTTAAATACACAAGGCACAGGTGCAACCAATGAGCAGTGAGTTCATTTCAGTAGAAAGTGGAAGCACGACAGATGTCACTGGAAAAACCTGGAATATATATTACGAGAAATTGGTGACATGCAGTGTTGCGTTCGTTACTCAGACAAATTTATTACTTCTAACTACTCTTTTCAGTGATATTATTGCTTCTTTCTTCCTGTAAATGAAAGTCATTACACTTGCTGTTACATTACTTTTCTGTTAAACCCGACAAAATTGGCAATTGCGCACTTTCTCCTCAAAATTCAGATTTCACATGTGGGCCTCTGAGAGTATGTCCGGGTAATCTCTGGTTAGTGCAGCTGAATCTAGATAGCTTACAGGAAAGAAGGAAGTAATATAAAGAGCGCAAGTAGGGGTAAGGACGCTGGTTGAGGTGGTGGATGGGTCAAACAAACACAGGACTTTCTCCAGGAGACCAGTGTTTGTGTCTGGTATGAAACACATTAAACTTTGAATACTTTTAAGGTACGTTGTCACCATGCTTCTTTTCCTAAAAACACAGAATACTGCAGTACATTAAGGACAAATGACGCCCAACCATGATTGTAAACCTAACCTAATCGATAAGGGCACTAATTCACTGGGTGCTAATTCGTTAGATATCATACAAACAGTTGTATGAGGATACACTGATTGTGGACACAGATTGATTGAAGTTACATAGGCTCACTTAAAGATTAAGGTTAGACATCTTAAACACCTGCTTTTATTTGCTAACTTGGCTGTTGTTTACTGAGGGAAAGATTTGGTTCCAGTTTAAAAGTCAAAAGTCACAAATTAATTTGAGGTCTGTGATGAGACAAACGCTCCACACATGTGAACTACCTCTATAACATAAGGACATATGCAGAGGATCTTAAAAGCCAGATGTGACGGATATCACGCTGAAACTCTGCTGTCCTTGAAGACTGTAATTTCACTCCATATCCTGTAAATGTGTGTGTCTGCTTGGTGATTCATACTGGAGCCATGTGTGTGTGGGAGAGAGAATGTGAGGGATCTTTGTTAGTCATTCATAAACTTACTTGAATAAATTATCGTAGCTGAATAAAACATTTGAATTATAAATCGCAGATGAAGAGTAACCTTTTCGGGGCTGTTAAATTAGTCAGCACAGTTTAAAATGTGCGGTGATGTAAATGAACAGGAGTATCATCATTTATAAACCTTAAATATTACTTTTAAAGGATTTTAGCTCCAGTGACTGTGTGTGTGTGTGTGTTTTTAAGAGGTGGATTTCTACAAACATTTCTTTTAGCTTTTTTTTTGGTCGGTTGCAGGCAGATTTTTTTTGAGTCTCCAAAAACACCTTTTGAAAATCTGGATGAACTGAGCATCTAAGTGCGCTTTTAACCGATGAGCCTCTGAGCGTGGCTGCCAGCTGGTTTCTGTTGAATCCTCGGCTGTGCTGTGTGCAGAGCTGTGATAGTGAGAAGATCCCGTCTGTAGTCGCTCTCTGGCACATCATCACAGCTGTTTCCGATTCCCACAGCGTCTCGCGATACCGCCGTCCAAAGAGAGCTCCACCGAGGTCACTTCACCTCACTTTCACCTGCTGGCTTTTAAAGCAGGACTCAGTCGCAGGAAGAGAAAGCGTGGGCCGGTGCCATGTTGATGCAACAGTCCCGCCGCTTGGTGCTAGAGGAGTTTGATTTCTCAGGAGTGATACCTGTTCATAGCCTCAGGCAACCGAGTAGATCATTCACCAGCAACTGAAGGACTTTTCAGGTGTCGCTCTTGCTGTAGTGGGTTCGCATTGCAATGAGGGTGAGAGAGAGTGAAGGGGGAATGTTGACGCCTCAGCAGGTTGAGCAGTGAAATGGTTCCTCAGTGACATTGTTCTTTCAATCTTTCTTTCCTTCCTATTTCATCCCATCCAAGTATCATCATCTCATCCCAAGTATATGATTTGAGACAAACTCTGCACTCTGGACGGACACATCGGCTCTGTGTGGGAGGATTCAGGTTTGCTGGTGTTGTGTCGAAGTCGGAACAGCGATTAGCTGTTACCCTTAGAAACTGGTTTGCATTTGAATCTCAGATTTAAGGGATGTGCACAGACATTGCCCCCTTCAAGTCCCAACATGGAAACCAAAAACTGCAGTTCCTCTAATGGCCACTTGAGGGTGGCTCCAAAAGCAAGGAAATCCCCATGTTAAAATGCCTAATTTTACAGCAGGAATAGACGTGTTTAAAGCCTGATACAAAAAAGTTTTTAGTCTCTATAGCTGATTTTCCTGTTCATGACAACTGTACAGGGGGTGAATTTTAATATAACTCACCAGTTTAAGTTACGCACAAGTAAGTGCTCCTCCACAGCTCCAGCCTCTCGCCCAAATATCTCAGTTTTGCTCCAAAAACCTCAGCACATTAGATATTGATATAACAAGAACTCTATAAATGCAAATAGTCATATTATAGTTAATTAACTGTACAAAGAAAGTAATTCAGTGCTTATATGCAGTTGTTTCACCTTCCTATCATACAAAATGGTGATCGGTGGAAAGGTTTTAGCGCTGCTCAGGTGTGAAGGTGCTTATGGGACCGTGTGTGTTCCCGCGCTTCTATCTTTGACTGAACCAGTTTAAGGTTGAGACCTCCAGAGACAAGTTAGGTGCTTTAATTCTGGCTCAGCCTCACTTTTACAAGAAGCACTGGAAGATTAGGAGAAGTTTTGTGACAGCCTTGGAGGCTGAGATACATCCTGACTCATCTTTGCATTTACAAAACCCTCCTCTGGCGTCTCTCTGTGCTCTTTAAAGTCACTTTGGTTGTTGCTATCTACATCCCCTGCCCTCATTCACTTATAATCAATGTGCAATCAGCTCCACATCTAATTCGGAGGCCATTAGGTAGCCGGCTTCAGTAATGGTCTGGAGCAGAGATAATACACTGATTGAGGCTGAGTTATCCTCATCTCCTCTGTTAGGAACCTTTGCACGCACACATTATTTAAAGTCCGTGCCTAATTACACGTTATGAAAAGACATTAGGGGAAACCTACTAAAAGCCATGAAGCATTAAATGTCAAGTTCATTAAAAATCTGCTGCCAGTATTTGAGTCATTTTGTAATAACCGAGTTACGCTTATTGAGTCCCCAAAGTTAGATTTAATGATGATTGGAGTACTTCTAAATATAGATCTGTATCTATTACTGATGTTAGATGGGTTTTTACGCATTTTTGATACAATGTGATGCAACCTGGGTTCATGCCATGTTTCATCATCTGGAAATTAAATCATTGAAATTACTATAGATTGCAAAAAAATCCCAATAAATTTTGTTTGCTTAACTCACTGACATTCGGTGAAATTGAGGGGCTTTTGGCATGGCCCGACTGAGATATGAATCAGCGATGCATTATTCAACGTGGTTAACATTATTAGGGATGGTACGGGGCCACTCGAAATACCACAGAGATTCGAGAATGGAGAGGGCAGATGTTTTGAAAGGTTTTCTTATCTAAAGTTTAGTTTGGGAAAGTTGAATTCCCCTGTGTGTCCTGTGTCTGAGTCAGGGAGGAGTGAATGAGTGAGGGATGAATAATGCAGGTCAGGATCCTATTGTTTGGTGAAGGCCCTCTGCAGCCCAGGGCGCAGCACAGGAGACTTTGTGAAATATTGATTCACCACTTAAAAGTTGTTGTGTGGATGTTGGCTGGCTTGTAGGATGCGAGCGATGCCTTTCCCTTTTCTTTTCTGTGTAGACGGACACACTTCAGGTTAGGTAAGCGAGCTTCAGCTCTGATTTTATGTCTTCAACACTTCAAAACAAGACATAAACCACATTAGCCAAGACCGACACACTGGGAATGTGAAATGCTACGGATGCAACAAAACTGATACTCGACACAAGCCTCTGTGTTACAAACCTGGACGTAAAGGCAACTGTTGAGAAACATTAGAAAAGACCCTCTGAGGCATTTGATGAATCATTTATCAACCTTTTTTGACATGACTGAGGTTGATGAAATTTGCTTTCAGTGCAGCATGATGATCTCTTTCAGTGGGCCACTGTGAGATCTCATTTCCGAAAAATAAATAAGTAAAAATGTGCGATAGCTAATGACAAGGACAAGTTTTGGTTCCTGTTTGAATGGTGCCATGAACTGCAAGTCAGGAAAGTCGCTGTCTGTTGTAAAACTGTTGAACTAGTTAAGGCCCATTTATGCTCAACGTTAAATACGGATCTGGATACGGACGGAGCCTTCTGTCCGTGCTCCGCGTTCATTTCGTCCGTGTTTCTGCACATTTCCATAAAGCTTACGGATACGTGACGGAGCAGTACCACCGCGAACCGCGGGGGCAGTGTTGCTGTCACTACCCGATACGTAGCTCTATCTATTATCAATATCTCCTCCACAGTCGCCATGTTTGTTTTTGAGTTTGTTTCTGTCATAAACCTTTGACGCTGGGCTGCCCCCTGGTGGATATATTGGTTAACATCCATGCCAACGTAAAGGATGCATGGAAGTATGTGGGCAGTGACGGTAACATCGTTTGAAACGGACAGACATTTTCGTACGTAAAGGGAGCATAAATGAGCCTTTAGAATACGTAATTACGCTCTCTGAGGCTACTATGCATGTGTGTTTTGTACTTCAACTAGCGCTGGCTCCTGCTCGGTCTTTTGCTTCTCGTGTAAAGAAGAAAAGCTCAGACCCACCATAGATGAGAGATTGTTTTCTCATACATATTCTCCACTGTGGATGTACCTCATACCTTATAATTACAGGCACTGGGTTCATGTGTTGATCTAAATTTGATCAGTTTGGTTTTTGTCTCCAGTATTGTTGGACATAGTCAAGTCACAAGGGGCCCTTTATTTCCAGACTGGTTTCTCAGCTCTTGGCAGAATGGCTGCAGAACTGGCACCGAAAACGGGGTAAGATACCAGAATAAACATCTACAGTGATTATTTGATGCAAGTCAATGGAAAAAGATATTTTACATAATATATGGGTACAAATTTACTTGACTGCATTTGTGTTACCTAGGTGTGGCCATGGGCACAGGTTTTGTTGAAACATGGGGGAAGGACAAATGAAACGAGGGGTTTGGGGGTCTTTCGCCAGAATTTATTTCCTGGACTCTAGTGAATTTTAATGCACTGATTTTGCCTTTTCTGCATCAATTTATGAAGTACATTACCTTTATTGTACGGTCTTATTCATGTTTAATTCTATTGTATATGGTCTTTTATTGTGTTCCTTTAATAGCTATTATTAAGAATAAGCTGGCTATGTAATATCATACAGTTTATAGTGACACACAGCACCTTGAAAACTAGCAAAACAGCCGAGAGGCTACAATCCCTGAGTTAACAGCACCTCTCAGGCTGAATTCGGTTCGATTTCTGCCTTGCTAGAGCAGTTGTGTGTGACAAAACAGCAGCCCTCTTGCAGTCTGGAGATGGACTTGCCCTGCTGGGTGAGCTAACAGCCGAGCCATTCCCATGGGTGAGCACAAAGTGGCCCAGATCTCTCCAGGAGGAACAGGGGGAAGGCGAGAGTAAGAGTGGTATGGAAATGACACATGACAGGGCAAGAGTGGAGGCAAGGAGAGAGAGAATGTATGAGGGGAGGCAGAGATGGGGATTGTGGAGAGGATGGGGGTTAAAAAGGAGGAATGAGCGGACAGGAGGTGAAGAGAGGAGAAGTGATGGTGGTGCTATAATTATAGGATATGAGAACCTGGCTGTCACTTCTGCTCCTCTTTTAGCGTGGCGTTACCTCGCTCTGCTACACCTCCTTTCTCCTCCTGGAGAGCCTCTCCTCTTTTTTTTTTTTTTTTTACAGGATACTTTCTAAAGCCATTTTCTGAGCTGCTGCTTTTCCGTTCCTT